>JAJHSJ010000006.1:73355624-73627678 GCA_021015155.1 Magnolia officinalis | reverse complement strand
CTTCCTACCCTTTTTTTCTGCCGCTACACAAGCTTCACCACTCACTTCTCATCGCTTTCCCGGTGATTTCCAGCTTCGTTTCTAAGTAAGAAACCCTAACTCTAATCTGTTTTGGGGTTTTGATAGTTGTTTGTTATGAAATAACTAACATAAAGCATGTTATAGGTTGCCAAATTACCGTCTACGAAGACTTAGCAAATCTATCGAGTTCTTTACGATCCTACGATAAAAGGTGCGGACTGTAGACGTATAGGTTATGGTTTTCAATGCTTTCAATGTCAGATAATGATAGATTCATGATCTGTATGCTATTGCACATGTACAAAGTGCTGTCTGTTTTTCGTTTCGATTAAATACGAAGAATATGAAATTTTGTGTATTCTAGGTATTTGTAGAAAATACCGTATCCGTATAAATTTTGCTGATATGATTGCCATGGGTATTTGCCTTGTATATATGCTAGTTATGGATGTACGATCTGTTTGGCGAAAGGATTCGCCCTAGTACACATTTTGGCCAACATAGCTTATGTAGGCTAATGTGTGTAGTCTAAGTGTTTGTTGAAATGACTAAATAAATATGGATTTATGATTTATGTCTGTCATATGTATTGAATGTAAGAGCATGATTGTTGTGTATGAGACAACTCCTCGATATAAGGATTTGTCATATTCTATGTTGAATTCAACATATGTCATGTATGTTGAAGAGGTGTAGTATAAGTGTTTGATAAAATGCCTATGTGAGAAATTGTGTGACGTGCTAAATTTAAGAGTGGTGTTGAGATAAGATTCTCAACTACCTTAGTGATGTGTATGATTTCCTTCATGTAAGTTGTTTAGTTTAATCACTTACTGGTTTATGAAACGTATGTGTTTTGATTTCTTGTTTGCATTGTGTTTTATAACATACTTGTTAATATGTTTAATACGCCACATGTTTAAGTTGTATTCCATAAAAGCCGTGAAGGGTGATGGGGAAGTGATGTAATGATTCCGTATAACAGCCCTTCCAGCCCTAAGCGGATAATATCAAACTTTGATTGTATGATTTGAATCTTGATCCATTACTGCTTTAACTATCTGCAATTGAATGTGATTGGGCTATGTTATAGTCCAGGCAATCGGTAATAGATTTGAGCTCGTGGTTGGCCTCTATTCGCCACGCAAGACGGGTTTGATGAATCCGAGTCATGCATTGCTTGTCGGCAGTGGTTAGGCCACGTGAAGTGCTTATGCACTTCATGTCGTACAACTCAACGGGCGCTCGTGCTAGTCGAGCTCGTCAAGTAACCCGATCTGTTTAATGTATGTTTACCATGTTTGGACGCTACTGCTTGAACCTAGGGTACCAAACTTACCAATGAAATCCCGTTAGCCATGGTATCTCGATCCGCTAAGACTCATGAGCTGGGCATGGTAGTATGGGACACCGTAGTCGAGCTGTCGGCCTATGCTGGGGTTTCGTGATGTTGCAAGTGCGTCAGCCCGAGCCTCCCCGTAGTGTCCATTGAGCAACCAGACTCGTGAGCCGATTATGGTGGTATGGGAAACTATATTCGTGCTGTCGGCCTACACTGATAAGGTGATGGGGGAGTGGTACAACGATTGCGAGTAACAGCCCTGACAACCCTTTGTAGTGACCTCAAACATACTCTGAATTTGCGGTGAGGCGACGAGTTTTTCCGCGGTGAATAGAGTATGAACTAGGCCTGTATCAATTTAGTGATGAACCGTTAAAAAGGTGATGGGGGAGTGGTGTAACGATTGCGTGTAACAGCCCTGGCAGCCTTTGCAGCGCCCTAGAACCACACTATCGTATGAGATTATCTAGGTTTGACGACCCTATAATGGATCATGTTTGGGAATGATACAAGGGAGGTACCTTGGTTTTCCAATTCTGTTGTTTGAAATGGACTAATAACAACTCGGTAATCATGCTCATCATCGCACTGCATGTGCCTGGAAGATGTGGAGCACTGAGGAATGAACGCATGCCGCGGACGTAAGATGGTGTCGTATGTGGGAGTATGTCGGTGAGGGCATGCATCATGATTGCATTTCATACTTGCATTAACAAGAGTAGTTAGGATTGTTCGATTGTACTGCTTTATCATTACTGCTTGACTGAATTGATAACTTGTTAAGCTATGCTTTATTGTTCCATTGAGTTAGCTACTCACTCCCACGTTATGGGACGGTGTTGTACACACCAACCAGACCATGATTGAGTTTCAGGTGATGGCGATGCTTATGAAGCGGAGCCGGACTTTTAGGATGACGAGGAGAGTTTCTCCTCTATGCAGCTATCAGGCAGGTCTATGCAGACCACGTTCTGATCGACAAGACTACAGCGTTTTGGACAGTGAACACATTACACTTTCTCATTTGGTACATTTTGGAACTACACTTTTAATTCTTTAACCTGGTAACATGTTCACACTCCGGAGACTTACACCAGTTTATATATATTTTGTAGATCTATCACAGTCTTCCGCTTGCAATTTAACTGTCTCTGGAGTATGATATGTTGTTTTGGTATAATGGCATTCATGTTTCAATGCTCTCATCATAATCATCATTATCTGTGTTGCATATGTGATGCGTTGGAACTCGAGAGCTGAGCTTTGCTCGACCCCCGATTTTCAGGGCGTTACATCAACTCCCTAACCTAAATGTAATCCTAAACATGAAAACCCAAACTTAAACCCGATGCCGAACCAGAACCCAATTTCCTCAACGTAAACCTTAGCCTATTCTCAATTCCCTAAACCTTAACCTACAACCTAACCTAAACCTAACTCCCTAACCTAAACCTAAGCCTAAACTTGAAAACTCAAACTTAAACCCGATCCCGAACCCGAACCCGATTTCCTAAACCTAAACCTTAACTTATTCTCAAATCCCTAAACCTAAACCTACACCTAATCCTAATCTCAACTCCCTAACCTAAACCTAAACCTAAACTTCAAAACCCAAACCTAAACCCGATCCCGAACCTGAACCCGATTTCTTGATGTTTATTTTGGCCCTACAAACCATATGGTGAGACCATTCCTTTTGTGTTAATTTCATTTCTCTTTGAGCTTTTATTAATTCATTAAGAAAAAAGAAGAAGAAAATGGTTATACATGATGCACTTCTTTCACTTTGTTTTTCTTTCCTCCAATGGTCATTCTGATTTATGAATGCTATGACTATTTGTAGGATGATGGAATATACGAAGCTGTTATAGGAAGTGACTTTGTCATTACTGGAGGTTCATTTCGAGACGACTCTTCAAAGTACTACATAAATGACTGTGGAAGTAATTTTACAGAGGTCACTAAGAAATTGAAAGGAAAAGGAGTGGACTTGGACAACAACTGGTTTTTTATTCTTCAGGTGGGTAATGGCTGAAAAAGGCCTATTTACTTGTGAAAAAAATATCATACCGTTAAAATATATCTTCTTTTTCAATTCTTTATCTTTGAAATTTCAAGGTAAAGTCGAGCAAATTTCTCTAATAAAACCAAAGATTTGTATTTTCAGCATTATTGTAATTGTAATTGTAATTGTAATTGATTGAATGAAGGATTGTAATTAATTGTAATTGTAATTGTAATTGTAATTGATTGAATGAAGGATTGTAATTGAATGAATGAATGATTGTAATTGATTGTAATGGAATGAATGAATGATTAAGGTTGTTTCTTTTTAAACACGTTCAGGATTTCATCAAAGTTGTTTCTTTTCTTCATTGGTGCCAAACGTTGAGGAAAGGGTGCTTTGGGCACGTAAGGTGGCACATCCGTGGTTCTTGGAGAGTCAGAGATCTTTTGGACTTTGGATGCATTGGTGTGAATCTCTGCTTCATCTTGATCTTCTGTTTTAGAATTTGATTCATCCCTAGGCATCTCTATTCTGTTGTCAATCTGTTTGCCTGACCTAAGGGTAGTGATTGATTTGGCTTGCTCATGATATTGCCCTTGATTGGAATTAGAGCCAATCTCATACTGTCCCTTTGGATTAGCCACAGGTTGGCCAGGGAACTTACCCTTCTCTCTCTCACTCAATGTGGCAGCTAGTTGACCCATTTGTACTTCCAGCTTGGCAATGGATTGCGCATTTGCATGTAAGCTTTGCTGGTTGGCTAGTAAGGTTTGTTGGGTGTCTTTTTGGAATTGGAGAGAACTCTACATAAAAAGATGGAGTGTATCCTCAAGAGATGGTTTCCTTGATTGTGCAGGCAGTTGTTGATATTGCGGAAACTGCTGAGGTTGCATAGGAGGATTTCCAGATGGTCATCCTTGTTGTGGTCCCTTTGCCCAAGAAAAATTTGGATGTCTAGCCCACCCTGAGTTATATGTGTTCGAGTAAGGATCATTCCCAGGTTTCTGAAAGGTGTTCAAAGCATGGACTTGTTCAGAGAGGAATTCTGGAAATGCTGCACCAGATGGGCAAGATTGCGTAGGATGGGCAGGACTAGAACATATGGCACAAGCCTCGGCTTGAGTTGTTTGTGGAGGTCCATTATGCAACATCAGAGCGTCAACCTTCTTTGTCAGGCCATCAATCTTGGCATAGAGATCTGGCGTGACTCCTATCTCATATATACCACCATTCTTTTGTGGTTGAGGACTTCTTTCACCTCTATCTGAATAGTCCCATTGCTGGGAGTTTTCACACAAGGTTTCAAAGAATTTCCACGCTTCGGTATCGCTTTTGGTCATGAAGGACCCTCCACTAGTGGCGTCAACCATGCGACGATTTTGGGGTGTCAAACCGTCATAAAAGTATTGCACTTGTTGCCACTTCTCAAAACCGTGGTGTGGACATTTAAGAAGCAAGTCCTTCCATCTTTCCCAACATTCATGAAAGTGCTCGCCCTCTTTTTGTGTGAAGTTAGTGATTTCTCTACGGAGGGCATTAGTTTTGTGAACAGGGAAGAACTTGTTTAAGAACTTCCTAGACAGTTGGTCCCATGTAGTGATAGACCCAACTTCTAGAGAATTCAACCATGCTTTTGCCTTATCCTTTAAAGAAAAAGGAAAAAGGCGTAAACGGATTGATTCATCTGAGAAGTTTTGGAACCGAAAGGTAGAGCAAATGTCTAGGAACTCTTTCACATGATGATATGGGTCCTCCTTGTCTAAACCGTAGAAAGGGGGCAACAATTGTATGACCCCAGGTTTAAGTTCAAAGTGTGCTGCCATTGTGGCTGGCAACACTATGCATGAAGGTGCATTAAACTGGACAGGGGCTGAATAATCCCTAAGTGCTTTAACTTCATTCTCGTTCGCCATTTCAACTGGGATGTCTCTCAATCTTCTATGGAATGTTCTTTCTATTTCAGGATCACAAGACGCTAGTTCTATATCTAGAGATCTACGTCCTAGCATAAACTAAGTAACAACCTAAGAGAAAGAAAACTAGAACTAGAAACTATGATATTCTAAAACAAGTTAAAACTATGTAAATAAGAATGGGAAGAAAGAACCCAGAAAAAGGAGATTATTGATATCAGAAGATTTAAGAAGCTCCTCCTCACTTAGTAGCTTTCTTCCTCAATTCCTGAAAATAGAAACAAAAAAAATAAATCAAGTTTCCTAAAATAAAAAATCCTAAGCAACGGTTAATTTCTAAAAAAGAAAGTTTCTAAAAATAAATAGCTAAGTAAGTTTCTAAAAAGGAAAAAGAAATTTCTAAAACTAGAAAATAGAAAGTTACTTAAGAGAAAAATCTAAATCTAAAATAGAAATTTTAAAAATTCAAAAGAAATTCTAGAATTAGAAAATTTCTAAAAAGTAAAAACCTAATTCTAAAATTAAAAATTAGAAAAAGTAAAGAATTTAGAAAGGGATTACCAAATTAGAAGTTTATCTCAGGACCCTACAAAACAGGAAAAAGGTTAATTTCTAAAATAAAGAAAAGAACTCTAAGTTAGTAAAATCCTAAGCTATGAATTATGATAAGAGAGAATCCTAAATTCAATTTGGACCGAAACAGTCCCCGGCAACGGCGCCAAAAACTTGTTCACTCCCCAAGTATAGGGTTGTGATGTAGTAATAAACTCGGTAAGATCGAGGTCGAATCCCACGAGGACTGGTCGTCACAATTCAAATCTGTGATTCTCCTTCAACGTTTCATTCTACCTCGATCACAAGTATTACTTGGGTAGTTTCATTCAAATCTGTGATTCTCCTTCAGCGTTTCATTCGACCTCGATCTTACCGAGTTTATTACTACATCACAACCCTATACTTGGGTAGTTGCCCACGAGGACTGGTCGTTGTAGTATAGTGGTAAGTATTCCCGCTTGTCATGCGGGTGACCCGGGTTCGATCCCCGGTAACGGCGCCAAAAACTTGTTCACTCCCCAAGTATAGGGTTGTGATGTAGTAATAAACTCGGTAAGATCGAGGTCGAATCCCACGAGGACTGGTCGTCACAATTCAAATCTGTGATTCTCCTTAACTAATCCAACAAATAATGGAGCAATTTACTAACACAAATCTATGAAAAAAACAATTGAGAACAGGGAAGAAAATTCAATCAGAGAGAGCACTAGGACTTTCGAATCCACCCCTAATTATCCTAACCCTTGTTTTGTCTGTTAATTCACTTTAATTTAGATTGATCTAACTTATCTAAAGAAAGCACAATCTGTGTCCTTAATCGGGCATACAGATTGTCTAATTCCTTCAAGCAATGCCATGAATAACATATCCCATGTCCTTGGTCGGGCACATGGAATATACCGTTCATTAAAGCACCCTGTCTCTTCCTCAATAGGAACCTGTTCATAATCAGACACAAGCACCTAGAATAAGCATCCAAACAGCATCCATATATATACTTTGGTCGAGTTCATAGATGGAGAAGTAGAGAATTTAAACCAATCAAGCCCACTTAGAGAAAGAGACACACCAATCAAGTTTTAAGTAAAATTAACAATAAAAGAGTTAATCAAATTAGGGGCTTCGTCTCAGCCCTAGCTGAGAGATTAGTTACCCACAAAATCCATTAAACAGATGGATAAATAAAATTCATAAACAAAACATCAAACCAATTTCTCTCTTTCTTCTTTCTTCTCTTTCTTCTCTTTCTTCTCTCCCTTGCTCTAGATCTGGACTTCCCTGCTTCTCTGGATGCCTTCCCATGTCCAAAAACTCCTCTTTTATAGCTGCTGGAGGGCTGGAGTCAGTGGCAGAGTTGTAGCAGGACATGGAGTGCAAATTTTCGCAGCCATGATCGGTGGGCCCCACAGAAGTATTTTCTGTAAAATCCACCCCGTCCATTGGATTCAGAACGAAATTTCAGTCAAGAATGGGTGGTTTTGAATGTCCATTGACGCGGCCCAGAGTAGAAATCACGAAGAGATCAGTTTTGAACGTTGCAGGGCAGCCCTTTTGTGGCCTCTGTATCATGCACGTGTGTACGCATGGGAGTGGAATATCAGCATGGGTTTGTAGTGCTCGCGGCCGTCTACAAGATGAACGGTTCGGATTGTCCGTATGCGCAATGGTTGGGGCCCACTACCGTTCGTAAAACGGACCAGCGGCGTCCGTTCGCTGCTGCCAAGAACGGCAGCTTCCGTTCGCTGGAGGATGACGCGGATTTCTTCCGCTGTCCATTTTGGTGGGGCCCACTCCGTAGTTGCTTCCATAAATCCACTCCGTCCATTGGACGGAGGACGAAATTCCAGTGGGAAGGACTACTTTTGGATTGATTTTGATGCGGTCCACTTTATTTTCTGCTCCACCGTCCGTCTTATGTTTGGCGGTGGGAATCGAGTGATCGTATGTATTAATCCAAACTTCCACCTAGGTGAGGGTCTTCCCTATCCCAGAAGAACCATGAACGGTTCGGATCTTTTGAAGCAATGATGTGTGGGTCCTACTAATGAAACCGACGCCGGACGTAGTTAACGCTGTTGCGTTTTGTAGAAATTCGGATTCTTGGTCGGTCAATGGTCTGTTTGACCTTATTTGTGTTGCTGTGCACGGCTAATGCACTCGTGCATGATGCACACTCTGTTTGGGTGGGGTCCACTGTGATATTTTTGTAAAATCCAATCCATCCATTTGCTGTAGCATCTAGTTTAAAGGGTTGACACCAAAGTTGAAGCACTTCCAGATATCAGGTGGGCCCCACTTAATGAATCAAGGGGCTGATATGACCGTTGGGGAACTTCCCGAGATATCCAGAGGTTGAAATTTAATATGTACGGTTAATTTATGGCCCTCATCCCATGTATGAAGTTTCAAACTGATCTGATGGCGGGAACCATGTGATCTTGCATTCTGGACCAATTTTGGGCCTCTTTAACGTGAACGGCTTGATTTTCTCGGATTCTTGTCGTGTAAATCCGTTGATCTTGGTTTTCTGGAGTCCGTCCTTGCTCTGGTGTCTTCGGAATGTCAAATCTACGCTTTTAGTATCCTTTTTCCATCAACGCTCCTGATTTCATCCTGTAATAAAAACACAATTAAAATATGATGTTAGGCATTATCATGTACGTAAAATAGGTAATGATCGGGGTCTGATATGCAATATTTGACCCTTATCAGAGCGAGGACTCCCCTCGGGTCGATGACAAACAATGAAGGTAGGGACCAAAATCCTATGGACAATGATCCAGAGATTCGTTATCTTTCAAGAAGAAAGGAAGCTTTCAACTGGGAGAGTCAATTGACCATATAAGGGTTGCAGGAAACCCTTGACCATCTTGTGGATATGCAGATTCCACCCCGAGCCCAAGGCGATGTTCAACCACACACAATTGTTGTACAGCACAACCCTGATTTTCATAGAGCACTACCAGTGGTGAATCATAGGGCTACACTAGATAATTCAAGCTTTAGTGACGAAGACCTTGATGAAGGCTTTGCCCGACGATGAATCCATAGAGGTGATGGTCTAGATCGTGCTGAAAGATCCTATCTAGGTAAGGCCGGACTTCCTAGTTTTAATGAATTATTATGTATGAAAATTTTTCTAGATTGGCTAGCCAACGTAGAACGGTATTTTGATTACATGTGAAATAACGGTGAAGACCCCTTGAGTTGAAGAAGGAATATGCCAATATGTCTTAGAGGGGGGTGAATAGGACTTTTAAAGGTTTTTATGGTTTATTTAAAATCCTATTTCACTAATCCTTTTAAATATACAATTATTAGGATTACTCAAATGTAACTCTACTTGCTTCTAAGCCTGGTAGAGGATCCAATCACAAACTGCTTAAGGAGTAAACAATATAAAGTCTAGTTCATAATCGATATGACTCTGTAAGTGTGTGTGGTGTGATTAAATATTCAGACGAGGAAGTATTAAGGCAAATCACACAATCATAAAAATAACAATCTTAAACACAGTCATTTTATAGTGGTTCGACGATAAGTCCACTCCACTCCCGGCTGCCGCACTCAACCCTTGAGTGTACCGGATTTCACTAAGGAGGTTTCCCAGGGTTTACCTCAAACCTAAGGTTTTAAATCAGGTTCACCTTCAACCTTTACAACCTACACTGAGGCTGACTATTTATGCTCACGAGCAAGGGTCAACATAACGCACCCACTTTTAGGCACACTGGCTAAGGATCTTCCATAAGACCCTACTGGAGGTTTCTACACGGTTGACCTCTAACCCTAAGGTTTTACCCGGTTCACCTAAAACCCAGAGTTTTACTAGTTCACTCCAAACCAGATGTTTATGCTCTCCACAGAGCAAGGGTCCACACAACGCACCCACCACGTACACTCCCGCCGGAGCCCTCCTTGAGGACTTCAAAGGGTGAGAACCACTTAAGACCCAATCCTAGAAAGGAATGATCACAAGTATCCTCTTGGACTCTGGATACTTACAAATAAGTTGATGAGTCCCATTCAGCGTAATGACGAAGATCTCCTCCTTGTTGTTGAAGAGTCTTCGGCTCCCTTGATCCGCAACACAAAAGATGTACCAGTACTAGGCTTCGGGTTGGGTCAAGGTTATGATGGAATCCTACTCTCTAAAGATTTTCCTATAAGGAAGATAGAGTAGTTCCAATCTTATGCATTTAAGGCATCCCAGTTTAATGATTTGCCATTAAGGTAATAGCTGGAGGATCCTTGAATGCGAAAGTTCATTCCCCAATCCACTCTATTGAATGTCAATGGTGAGGGTGGATTGGAGGATGAACTCCCTTGAGAGAAAGGGCTTTAGATATAAGATATAAGTTGAAACACTCAAAAGCTCTCTCTTCTTTCTCTCACAACAACAAAAGACAAGTCCTCTATATATAGGTAAAAAGTTCCAACGGATATAAAACAGTCACATTTATGACAGAGTTTGATATCATCGAGCAGGTTCGATATCATCGAGCGTATACTCTTGATAGCATTGATGGTCTGCTCGATGACTGAGACTCAATGTCATACGCTTTTGAAACTCTTTGCCAATTTGGTTGATGAATCGAAACTATTGTCGATGTCATCGGATTTCGAACTCCGATTCCATCGATGACAGGTTCGATCCATCGACACTTGAAAAATGAGAGAGACTTGACTTTGAAATATTTCAGGTTTTCATGAGTGATCAGGGAACCGTCGAGATCATCGAAATTTAAATGTCGATGATATCGAGATCAGAGTCGATGCATCGATAAATCCAGTGGATTTGACTTTAAGCTTGCTGGACTATGTATGTCTTTGTTCGATGCAATCGACCTGGTGCCATATCATCGATATTTAAAATATCGATTCTATCGAAGGGCCCCCGATCATAGTTAAAAACAACCTGAAATATCTACTGTAAGAAATGCGCGCCCACTATCGATATCATCGATGGACATCCAATCTTAATGATATTTGAATTCAGATCATATAGGATGGTCATCGATATATCAAAGGAATTTGAGATTTTCATTTAAAAACAGGGGCGCCGGAAATCTGCCTGTCGATCTTATCGAGCCACTTTTAATGGATTCGAGATTTGAACATCGATGATATCGATATGTGTATCGATACATCGATAATTCGTCCAGTATGTTGTGAAGTTGCTGGACATATTTAGTGCTTATATCGATGATATCGATAGGTGTATCGATACATCGATAAATCCGTCCAGATGAATATTTAGTTGCTGGACACTTTTGGTCCTCTCATCGATAATATCGTTAAGGTATCGAGGACATCGACAGTGTAGGTCGATCATATCGAGGGTGCTTCGATAAAATCGACAAGACAAGAAAAACTTAGAGATTTTCCTATTTTGCAAAAAGTTTTTTCACCCTAAAACCCTATGATTTCTATCTTGTTTTAAGGGTTTTAATTACCTGGTGTTTTGGGACATGGGATGTGAGGCTTTAGTTTTACCTGTGACGAGCTCCCACACTTCCAGTTCAGGCAGACGCTTGAATTGATCTTCCTATCAGGGTCTGTAGGCACACTGACTCAATGCACACGTAACTTGACAAACCAGGGCACTTTCAATCTCCCCCTTTGTCAATTACGTGACAAAATCCCCAAAACACCCAAAACACCCTAGGATAATATCTAGATAGACATATCCTAAATTGTGTGTACATGTTTTTTCACAATTTTAGAAAATCTAATGAACCATGTACACAACCCAGTATCTGCTCCCCCTTACTTCAAAAACCCCCCCTTACTTGATGCAGCTGCTCCCCCTAACACCTGCAACACCATTAGATATACAATTTTTCGCTCAGGGTGTTTGTAAATGTTCTCCCCCTTTTTGTCAGTCATTGGCAAAGGTATAGCAAGTGATATTGACTAAAGAGTGAATTACGTGGGAGAAACCAATGGGAGCAACAATAGATATCGATGTATAAGGATGAAATCA
The DNA here is from genome assembly GCA_021015155.1 of Magnolia officinalis. NCBI lineage: Eukaryota > Viridiplantae > Streptophyta > Magnoliopsida > Magnoliales > Magnoliaceae > Magnolia > Magnolia officinalis. The sequence continues at coordinate 73,615,853 of JAJHSJ010000006.1, read as the reverse complement.
TTTTAAAACATACATCATTTTCAGAAGATATGAATGTAGATTAGATAAGATAGAGCAGTTGTGTAGCAGCTTGCAATTCATAACTTGATAAACCAGGGGAGCTCAAAAACAGAAATATGGCATTAAAGATTGAGCATTATATTCAGCCATAAAAGTACCAAAACTGCCCCAGACAGCCATAGATTCCAAGCCCAAAAAAAAAACTATTTAGTCCAACCAAAAAATATACTGCTCCACACAGCAGTAAAAAAATAAATATCAAGCCCATATATGGGCTCCCAACAACATTCATCAACATTAACCCAGCTGTGGGCATATACAACAAAAAAAAAACTGTGCACATCTAGAGGGCTGTCATACACACCAATGATAGCGAAGAACATCCAAAAAGATACTGATGTTCAAATGCAAGATAAGAGTAAAGTGTGTATGATAACATGCATGAACCGGCCTTACGAAGCAGAATGAGATGACATTGTGTTGTCCCGTCGGCACGTCATTAGATCCACCATGCTCTGCACTCCTTGAACCGTGCTTTCCAGGACTGTAAGCCTTTCTTTGACTGAGTGGATGTCCTTCTGGATTGCCCCAATCCTATCCAGTTTGAACCTTTTGCCATGCCTGGCTGACGACATGGACGGAGCTGGATCAGATCCAGGAGGTGCATCTTCAGCCATTTTAGCCCCTTCCATGGGATCGCCACCTTCTCCTTCAACTTCTTCCACCTGAATTTCTTCCTCAGGGTTTTCCTTGTACTCGTGAAACTCCAAGTCCATTTTCCGGATATTTCTCTTATTGAAAACTTGGAGTGGGAATACTGGATCAGTAATCGATGGGAACCTGATTTTGTTGCAAATCATGCTGATAATCCAGGGGTACGACAGATGGAGGTCCCTAGATGTGTGGATGACATTTACCAATTGAGAGACAATTAGAGATGAAAGGCAGATCTTTGACCCCCTGGCAACTGAGTATACGATCATGGTCATGAGACCAGTCAGATCGGACCTGTTGGTACTTCTGGGATAGATGTTAGTGGTGAAGATACCATGCAAGATCCGAAATCTGGGATCCATATACCTGGCCTTTAATGCATTCCCTTGATGCCAGGGGATGTCCCTACCATTGCAAAGATACTTAGTGACCCTGGATCGAATGTCCGTGTTATCAAGTCCATCTCTGGGATACCTTCGGGGACCATGTTGAGTCCTATAGTCTTAGCTATTGTGGCCGGCGTGATAAACACATCATCACCATCCATAGATACCATGAACGATGGAGGATCAGCCACCGGTGAATGACACGCAGCAAGGAAGTTACGTGTTCTCTCAAGTTGGCATGATCCACTAAAGTTCAGAACAGGCAGCTAATCTATTGCGGCAAACAGGGGTTCTAATTTGTATAGTTTGAGACATTCCCTGTCTACCCTTCTTTCATGAATAAGCTTCCTGCCCATGTATTTGGGTGGTCGTGCACTTACTCCAGTTGGAGGAAGTGGTGCCGGAGATTCGGTCTGGGACCCACCTCGTGAGGTTTGTGATCTTTACCGCGTGGGGATCCCACTTTCTGGGGCCCTCGCCCTGACTCTCGAGGCGAGTACCTTTTGTTGGGTGGCTATTGAAGATTCCCCAGGGCCGGACGCAACCCCTTTGTCCTTTCCCATATGACAGATAGAAAGATGAATGATTTGGGAAAGACGACAAAAAAAAAAAATGACAGAACCGACAAATACCCAATAGAGAAAGAACTCTTGACGTGTTAGAATGGTATAACCGGATTTGTAGAATGCTTTGGGTCGTCCGACGTGGCTCCAACTGATTAGGTCGAGAGAATCGAGCAGAGAGGGTGACAGTGAAAACCTTGAGAAAATTACCCCCTTTTTCGTTTCGCTGGCTTTTTATCGGGCGGTATTTGTCGATATGATCGACCATTGTTTCGATAATATCGAGAGGTTGCTTATCGATTCTATCGAGTGTGTCTTCGATATCATTCTTGGCCACCCGACGATCCATATTCTAAGGAACCGTCGATAATATTGACCTTCTATCGATAAATCGAGAATGTCATATCAATAGTCATATTGAAGACGAAGGTTTTCAGTTTTCAGCATTCAGACGGATCTTCAAGTATACTTTTCAAATCTCTATCATCAGTATACTCAGCAAAAATTATGTACACACACTGTACACAACAAAATTATAAACATTTGAATGTTTATACAAAAATAATGGAGGTGAAGTACCTCAGATATATCATTTGAAGCTCAACAAAAATTTTTTTCTTCATTTTAGCACTGGTTCAGATTCTGATACATGATTTGAACTAATTCTTCCTTACCCATTTAACCTTGTTAATTGATTTGGGTGTTGATGTAAGGACATTGCTACTATCCGTATTCTTAAGAGGACTCTTGAAGTTCTGTATTTCTCTGGCTGTCAATTTGTTTTGGCTAGAGTTAAATTGTATCCTCCTAGGAGTTATCATTAAAAATTATAATGTCCTAGATCACCACACAAATAACATGCTGGAGTTGTTCTGGTTTTGCTTCCAGAAGCAGCGGATTTTTCAGTTCTAGGAGCTGCATTTCTAGTCTTTGATTTGTGTTTTTCATATCCAAGGCTGCTTTTATCCTTTCCAGGTCTTCCCATTCCTAATAGTTTTTCTAGCTTTTCGCCACTCTGGGAAAACTTGTGATTTATCTTGGCTATCTTCTTGGATTCTTCCAGATCAAACAGGAGTGTATGATTTTCATTTTGAAGAAGCATATTTTCGTCTTCTAATTGCCGCCCAACCTGTTTGTTCAGTTTTTCAGACTCGTTTTTAAGAAGAGTATTAGCTTGTTCAAGTCTATCATTATCCATATGATATTGCTGCAGATCATTTATCAATTGTGTGTTGATTTCCAATGCTTTATCAAAATCTTCCTGCAGCACCTTACCTTTATTTTCTGATATTCCAAGTCTCTTAAGGATATTGATGCTATGAATATAGAGTTGATTATACGCATCCTGTAGTTTATCCTTTTCAATTTCTTCTTCTTCTTTTCCATTGTCGGATGAAGATGATTCCATGGCTAGCCATTCTTTCTCGTTCTCTGATTCGGTGGGAGTGATTGAAGCAGTGGAGACCATGAGTATTTTTAATGATTTCTATCCCCATTGCTTTCTAAGTCACTGGATTCTGAATTTGACTCATCTGTATCATCCCACGTGGCAGCCATGGCCTTACCCTTGCTTTTCTGTTTGGGCATTCGGTAGATAGGTGTCCATACTCTTGACAGGCATAACATTGTGGTTCTTTGGTCCTTTTATCAAATTTTCTTGCAGAAGGTTTGTTATTCACCTTTTTTCCTCTAGAAGGACGACCACGATTCTTTTGAAAGAATCTTCTGAACTTTTGTGCCAGTAAGGCCACTTCTTCATCTTCATCTTCCTTTTCACTTTCATTGTTCTCATGAATTGTTTTCTTTGAGGTTTTTAGGATAGTGTTTTTGGATTTTTGAGGTTGTGTGAAGTGTAGTTCGAAAGTTTTTAGGGAACCTACCAGTTCTTCTACTTTCATTTCATCATGTTTCTACACTCAATTGTTGTAACTTTGGGATTAAACCGTTCCGGTAGGGATCTTAGAATTTTCCTACAAATTTTCGGTAACGGAACTTTCTCTCCCAATCCACTCATGGAGTTGCAAATAATGTTTAACTTGGTGAAAAACTCCATAAATGTCTCATGTTCTTCCATTCTGAGACTTTCGAACTGTGAAGTCAGGAGTTGAAGTTTGGATCACTTCACAGTGCTTGTGCCTTCATGGGTTGTTTCCAATAAATCCCATGCTTCCTTGGATGTCCCACACATACTTATCTGATTGAATATATCCTGGGACACGACACAATAGATAGCATTCATAGCCTTAGCTTCAAATGTCTGCCTTTCTTTGTCGAATGCTGTCCACTTTTCTTTGGATTTGGGCTTTGTGATTGTTGCGTGCCACTATCAAGTACAATTTGTTCAGTAGGTGGCACATATCCACTTTCAACTATATCCCAAACGTCATGATCCAAAGATCTCAGAAAGTAGTGCATCCTAGCCTTCCAGTATGCATAGTTTGAGCCATCAAATACTGGAGGTCTAGTGACTGATGAGCCATCTCCTTTGGCCGTATTCCCAATTTCAGTCAAGATCACTCTCTAGGCGGTGAAGCCCTTAAAGAGAGACCTGCTTTGATACCAATTGAAATAGCGGTGAAGGCTGCTTGAGTTGAAGAAAGAATATGCCAATATGTCCTAGAGGGTGGTGAATAGGACTTTTAAAGGTTTTTATGGCTTATTCAAAATCCTATTTCACTAATCCTTTTAAATATACAATTATCAGGATTACTCAAATGTAACTCTACTGGCTTCCAAGCCTGGTAGAGGATCCAATCACAAACTGCTTAAGGAGTAAACAATATAAAGTCTAGTTCATGATGAATATGACTGTGTAAGTGTGTGTGGTGTGATCAAATATTCAGATGAGGAAGTATTAATGCAAATCACACAATCAAAAAAATAGCAATATCAAACATAGTCATTTTATAGTGGTTCGACGATAAGTTTACTCCACTCCCGGCTGCCGCACTCAACCCTTGAGTGTACCGGATTTCACTAAGGAGGTTTCTCAGGGTTCACCTCAAACCTAAGGTTTTAAATCAGGTTCACCTTCAACCTTTACAACCTACACTGAGGCTGACTGTTTATGCTCTCATGAGCAAGTGTCAACACAACGCACCCACTTTTAGGCACATTGGCCAAGGATCTTCCATAAGACCCTACTGGAGGTTTCTACACATTGACCTCTAACCCTAAGGTTTTACCCGGTTCACCTAAAACCCAGAGTTTTACTGGTTCACTCCAAACCAGATGTTTATAATCTCCAGAGAGCAAGGGTCCACACAACGCACCCACCACGTACACTCCCGCCGGAGCCCTCCTTGAGGACTTCAAAGGGTGAGAACCACTTAAGACCCAATCCTAGAAAGGAATGATCACAAGTGTCCTCTTGGACTCTGGATACTTACAAATAAGTTGATGAGTCCCATTCAGCGCAATGATGAAGATCTCCTCCTTGTTGTTAAAGAGTCTTCGACTCCCTTGATTTGCAACACAAAAGATGTACCAGTACTAGGCTTCGGGTTGGGTCAAGGTTATGATGAAATCCTACTCTCTAAAGATTTTGCTATAAGGAAGATAGAGTAGTTCCAATCTTATGCATTCAAGGCATCCCAGCTTAATGATTTGCCATTAAGGTGGTAGTTGTAGGATCCTTGAATGCGAAAGTTCATTCCCCAATCCACTCTATTGAATGTCAATGGTGAGGGTGGATTGGAGGATGAACTCCCTTGAGAGAAAGGGCTTTAGATATAAGATATAAGTTGAAGCACTCAAAAGCTCTCTCTTTTTTCTCTCACAGCAACAAAAGACAAGTTCTCTATATATAGGTAAAAAGTTCCAACGGATATAAAACGGTCACATTTATGATAGAGTTCGATATCATCGAGCATGCTCGATACCATCGAGCATATACTCTCGATAGCATCGATGGTCTGCTCGATGACTCGGACTCAATGTCATACGCTTTTGAAACTCTTTGCCAATTTGGTCGATGAATCGAAACTATTGTCGATGTCATCAGATTTCGATCTCCGATTCAATCGATGACAGGTTCGATCCATCGACACTTGAAAAGTGAGAGAGACTTGACTTTGAAATATTTCAAGTTTTCATGAGTGATTGGGGAACCGTCGAGATCATCGAAATTTGAATGTCGATGATATCGAGATCAGAGTCGATGCATTGATAAATCCAGCGGATTTGACTTTAAGCTTGTTGGACTATTTATGTCTTTGTTCGATGCAATCGACCTGGTGCCGATATCATTGATATTTAAAATATCGATTCTATCGAAGGGCCCCCGATCATAGTTAAAAACAACTTAAAATATCTGCTATAAAAAATGCGCGCCCACTATCGATATCATTGATGGACATTCGATCTTATCGATATTTGAATTCAGATCATATCGGACGGTCATCGATATATCGAAGGAATTTGAGATTTTTATTTAAAAACAGGGGTGCCGAAAATCTGTTTGTCGATCTTATCGAGCCATTTTTTATGGACTCGAGATTTGAACATCGATGATATCGATATGTGTATCGATACATCTATAATTCGTCCAGATATGTTGTGAAGTTGCTGGACATATTTAGTGCTTATATCGATGATATCGATAGGTGTATCGATACATCGATAAATCCGTCTAGATGAATATTTAGTTGCTGGACAATTTTGGTCCTCTCATCGATAATATCATTAAGGTATCGAGGACATCGATAGTGTAGGTCGATCATATCGAGGGTGCTTCGATAAAATCAACAAGGCGAGAAAAACTTAGAGATTTTCCTATTTTGTAAAAAGTTTTCTCACCCTTAAACCCTATGATTTCTATCTTGTTTTAAGGGTTTTAATTACCTGGTGTTTTGGGACATGGGATGTGAGGCTTTAGTTTTACCTGTGACGAGCTCGCACACATCCGGTTGAGGCAGATGCTTGAATTGATCTTCCTATCAGGCTCTGTAGGCACACTGATTCAGTGCACACGTAACTTGACAAACCGGGGCACTTTCAACATGTACGTGCCAGAGCATAAAATGGTGAAATTAGTAGCATTCAAATTAAAAGCCAGTGCTTTTACATGGTCGGAGCAATTACAACTCTCACGTACCCGACAGAACAAGGCCCTCATCTCATCATGGCCACGGATGAGATGCCTTCTTCGATCATGATTCCTCCCTAATGATTACTAGCATATATTGTTCTAGCAATACCAAAATTGCCGACAGGAGAATCAGACCATCACAAATTACATCGAACAATTTTAGCGATTGGCAACGCGGAATGACCTGTCAGAAACTCAATCACAGAATGTAGCACGTTTCATAGGCGGGTTACGACCAATGATTTAGGATCGAGTTCAGATGCACCTGGTCAAAACCATAGATGAAGCGGTTCAGTTGGAAGGCAGGGTGAAAACGCAGCTTGTAAGAGTCCCCACTCGGCCTTATCCTTCAACTCGATCCACCGTGGAAGTTTCCACACAAGAATTAGTGCTGACACGAGGAAAAGAGCCTGTACGAGGACATCCTCAACCTTCTACGACTGCAAACCGTGACACGGGGTGTGGCCCATCTAGGCCTCAACGTATAACACCCATAGCTGCAGATTCGAGCAGGATTCCAAACTCTTATAGTTGGCCAAGGCCAAACAATTGTTCCCACTTTGGTCAATTAAGCTACTTATCCAACACCTGCCTTCAACGCCCCGCAAACCACTTGACCATTAACGAAGGGGGTACTGTAGGTGATGCAGTGGAAGAGGACTTTGGCTTTGATGAAGATGAACAAATTTGTTGTGGCTTTAATGCAGTGGTTTAAACCACTAAGGAAGAAGCTGATGGCGAAGAATGGACGACCGAGGATCGTAGTGAAGCTTTGGTCGTGAGGTGATTACTGCACACTCCACGGAAGGAGTTACATCAACAACGACACGATATATTCCGTACGGGGTGCACCGTCAACGACAAGGTCCGTGATATGATCATAGATAGTGGTAGTAGCGAGAATATCATCTCAAAAGTGATGGTGGACAGGTTACAGCTACTTACGATAAAACATCATTCCCCTTACTCAATTGGTTGGATTAAAAGGGTGAACAAGACCAAGGTAACTGAACAATGTACTGTCTTGTTTTCAATTGGCAAAACTTATGATGATCAGATACTTTGTGACGTGGTCGACATGGGAGCATGCCATATGTTACTCAGTTCACTATGACAGTCAGACCGTGATGGGACCCACAAAGGACAAGATAATGTTTACATTTTTGTTAAGGATGATTGAAAGATAGTCCTTGCACCTATGGCACCAGAGAAACAACCCAAAGCTTCTAAAGTGGAGGGGAGCTCCCTTTTGATCATTCGAGATTTCGTGGAGGAATCTAAGGAAACCAGCGAGGTGTACGCCGTAGTGATAAAGGGTGGGGAATCGAAGCCCTTAAACATTCTTCCAAGTTTAAGGATATTCCTAAATGAATTTAAAGAAGTATGGCCCAAAGATTTACCCGATGGATTGCCCCCTATGAGGGACATCCAAGATCACATAGGCCTTGTCCTTGGGCTAGCTTGCCTAACCGCCCTCACTGTCAGGTGAGTCAGAAAGAATGTTAAATTTTGCAACCACAAGTGAAGGAATTGATCTGTACTAGACAAGTCAAGGAGAGCATGAGTACATGTATTGCATCAGCTCAAGAACCTAATGCTAAATACAAGAAAAAGGCTAATAAACATTGGCGTTAGAAGTTATTCGAGAATCATGAGTAATGATGATTTTTTTTTTTTTTTTTTCAAGTAGAGGGGTATGATGTAAAATGTGTCACAGATACATTCCTAGCATGGTTGGACTAAAAGAAGGTGGACCGTAAATTGATCATAACTTTTGATCTGGGTATCGTTATAGGGCGTACCTGACCGAGTATCATGAACGGAAGCAGGACGGGAACTCGAGGATGAGTTATTTTGAAGTGGAGGGGACTGATGTAGAGCGGGTCGCAGACACTTTCATGTCTAAGATGGACCAGCGAAGGCCCAATCGGAGGCAGAAGTCATCAAGACCGTCAAAACTTTAAAACATGCCTATCTCGCAAACCAGAATGAGTTACTTGACATACCATATATGATTTTGGGGGTAGGACGAACTTTAGCCAACCAACCCGGCATAGCCGGGTTGTCCACGCCGAATTTGTGAGATTCCATCAGATCGACGATCGAATTCCCTGTTTATTTTCGTTTTTACTATTTTTAGTAAGTTTTGGTTTGATCGTAAGTCTTCATCCATTAGGCTTTAGGAGTTGTGTCCAATATGAAAAGTTTTTAGAATAATTATGAGAATAATGTGGTCAAGTCAAATAAGACACTTATTATAAATAGTAAATTTATTATTTATAGTAAGTTATGAATTTTAGGGAGTTTTAGTTGTAGTTTAATTACTAAATTTCTTCCAAGGCTTGTTATCCCTATTTAAAGGTTGTAGACTTGTTTATTTCTATCTATTAATCAATTTATTACAAATTTTATAGAATTATTTTATTTTCTTGTTTTTCCTCCTGAATTCGACACATATCTGTTAGGAGTCAGGAGAAATTCCTTGGATTCAGAATAATTATCCACCCCGTGACGTCCTTCCGAGCGTCATAAAGTCCAGGATTTTCAGGGTTGTGACAAAGCGGAGGATCCGGATTCATAAATAACAGCTAGGAAGGACGAAACTGCCGTAATTAGAGAGATGGTTCCTTCATCTGGAAGTGGCTACTCTAAAAGAGTCGCGTGACTTAGAAAGAGCATGAAAAATTGGCCTTACAGGACATGAGTAGGCAGCAGTCATGACAATCATAGCAATTACCTTCTCAGTCTTAGTACGGTAGGATTGAATTTGTATGTGTAAAAAGATAGCTAAGATTGTTACTAGTTGAAGGGAATAAAATATTCTCTTCCTTCATCGGTAAGTAAGTCAGTGTTCACGACCCAAGAATTAAAGGCTTATGAGAGAAAACTGTGATTAGGTTTGGGGTGATTTTGGTAATTGAGTTGTGACCAACGGAAGCTTCCTATGAAAGCGGTTTGCTATTAATCTCAAAAACCTTTTTAGATTTGAAAATCTTAGACTATTCGATCGATGGTCCACAAAGAAATGATCAAGTACACAGTTTTTTAATTTTTTTTAATTTTTTTTTTTTTTAAAGAAAAGCTGTGAATCTATTCATTCCATCAACAAACTTACAAAATAGCTTTTGGGCAGACACGGGCAAATAGAAAAGACGCCCGGCCGCCTATCATATCACTATACAAAGCGCAGATAGCTAGACAGAAAAGACGAAACCACGAACATCAAGACTCCTTTAACGCTCCTATTCCCGCTTTGTCAAGAAAGCAAAGATCCCTTATCAAGTTAGGGAGGGCGGCCATCCTGAAGTACACAGTTGATATTTAAAGGAAAAAGTTAAATAGTCAAAGCAATTTGTTATGATAGAGAGTCGTCTTGTCACCGGTTTGGATTACTGAGTTACAGGTTCCTCACCTGCTCGTCATTCTTGAAGAGTAGATTTTAAACAAACACGTGTTTGATTGATCAGCTGGATTCCATGTCCAGGGGCTATGGTCCTGAAGTATCGTATTGCAATACATCAGGATATATTCTAGCAAACCATGTGGGTGTAACTTGATTAGGTTAGGTCAGGTTGAAGGTTAACCTGAGACAAATTAACACGACCTCAAGAAGACCCAACCTACAACTAAATCCAACCTAAGGTGTCTGACTCAAACCCAACCCAAATTCACGTGGTTATTAACACACACACACAACACACACACACACACACACACACACACACACACACACACTGTTAGGAGTGTACACAAACCAGGCTAGTCTGGTTAGCTCGCTCGACCCGGCCCGAAAAAGCCCGCCTCGGCCTGACCCGGAACTGAGTTCGGGTCAGGACGGGCCAATTTTCTAGGCCCGAAAGTGAGTTCAAGCCGAGTTCGGATACCTCCCAGTTCGGCCCGACTCGGTCCGAAATCCGACTCGCCCCGGCCCGGCCCGGCTCGACCCGTGTATGACTATATTTAATTTGTATAAAATATTTTATTTTATGCTTTGTCAAATGTATATAAATGTATGTAAATGTCCTGACTAGTTAGATTTTTTGTGGGGTCTATAGTTCAACTATGTAAACCGTTAATCGAGGGCCTTGTAATGGGACGCGAATTACCTGCCAAAGCCCTTCCCATGAACTTACTATAAGATTTGAAACTGGCCCGAACTCAGGTTTGAAACTGGCCCGAACTCGAAGGTCCGAAACTGGCCCGAACTCGCGCCGGGCCCGGTTCGGGCTGGAAATGTTGGCCCAGTGACCAGGCCCGGTCGGGTTCGTGCCTTGTGTGGTTGTTGAACGGGCCTGGACGGGCTGAGGCCAGTTCGACTCGGCCCGACCCGTGTACACCCCTACACACTGTAGTGGGATTTCACCACCTATGGGTATCGAACCCAAGACCTCGTGTTGAAACTCCTCAGTGTCTACCACTGAGGTAAGGACTCAAACCCTTCCTAACTCAAATATGCTTAACTTAAATGCAACCCAAATTGAAATCAGGTTGATGTTTCAAAACAAACCTAACCTGAGGACCTTAATGACTCAACCTAGCCCAAATGGACCCAAACTTCGGTTGTATTAGTCAGGTTTGTTGACTAGACCTGAACTGAAGTTGCAGCCTCAGCTAGAATAGGGATTTTGACCATACTGGCCACGTTGTATGGTCAAATTCCCTAAAGGGGGTCAACCTTTCAAATATTCCAAGGGTGGCCTTTTGGAAAAAAATTTCGGATCAAAACGCCCTTGTCTTTGGATTAGTAGTTGTACGGTTTAGAGTGTGGAAGAAGTTACGTGTTATTTCAATCCCAAGAAAGTGATGTAGATGGAGGCCTTTTTTAGCGTGAGCAAGGCTCAACTCGTACGGTCCACATTGATGTATGTGTATAATCCATGCCGCCCATCCTTTTTGCCATGTCATTTTAGGGTTAGAGCCCAAATATCAGCCTGATCCAGAGGTCATGTGGGCCACGTAATAGAAAATAATGGTGAAATGACACCCATTGTTGAAACTTTCCAAGCTCACTGTGATGTTTCTTATAAGTGGACACTGCCCAAGTAAGGACTTTTTGGGCCCACGGCGAGTTGGCCGACAAGGTGGATGGAACGGATCACCCCATTGTGGGCCTTAGGCTATGGTACCAATGACTATCCTTTCATCTGGTAGTAAAGGAAGTGAACATGTAACAACCGTGACCCATATAATATGACAACCATGACCCATATAACATGACAACTATGACCCATGACAATTACGACCCATGACAATCACGACCTATATAACATGACAACCACGACCCATATAATATAACAACCTTGACCCTTGCCACATTACAACCACGACCCATATAACATGAAAACCACAACCTCGATCCTTACTCCATTACAACCACGACCTTAATTTGTAGCCTTTGATCCATTTTTGGTAGTGTAGGCAGTGAACAAGTAACAATCCGTCCATTAGATATATAATTTAATTTAACTTCATGGGTCAAAAAAGAGTTTTATCCAAAAATTTTATGGCCCCCAAAAGGTTTTCAATTTATATGGGTCGGGGTCGTTGTGGTTGTCATGTGTTAAGTGTATGAGTTGTGATGTTTTAAGGGTCGGGGTTGTGATGTTTTAAGGGTCGGGGTTGTTACTTGTTCATTGCGTACACTACCAAAAATGGATCAAAGGTTACGGATTAAGGTCGTGGTTGTAATGTAGTAATGGTCGAGATCATGGTTGTCATGTTATATGGGTCGTGGTTGTAACGTGGCAAGGGTCGAGGTTGTCATGTAATATGGGTCGTGGTTGTCATGGGTCGTAGTTGTTATGTTATATGGGTCATGGTTGTCATGTTATATGGGTTGCAGTTGTTGTCATGTTATATATATGTCGTGGTTGTCATGTTATATGGGTCGCGGTTGTAACATATTCACTTCTTTTACTAAAAAATGAAAGTATAGACATTGGTACCATAGCCTAAGGCCCATAATGGGGTGATCCATTCCATCTACCTTGTCAGACAACTCGCTGTGGGCCCAAAAATTATTGAATTGGGCAGTGTCCACTTCTAACAAACATCACAGTGAGCCTGGAAAGTTTAAACAGTGGGTGCCACTATCACCATTATTTTCTATTATGCGGCCCACACGAGCTCTGGATCAGGCTGATATTTAGGCCCTAACCCTAAATGACAAGGCAAAAAGGATGGGCGGCATGGATTATACACATACATCAATTTGGGCCCCACGAGTTGGGCCTTGCTCGTGTAGGGTCCACATTGATGCGTGTGTATAATCCACGCTGCCCATCCTTTTTGTTATGTCATTTTAGGGCTAGAGCCCAAATATCAGCCTCTGGAGCTCGTGTGGGCCACATTATAGAAAATAATGGTGACGATGACACCCACTGTTGAAACTTTCTAGGCTCACCATGATGTTTGTTAGAAGTGGACACTGCCGAAGTTAGAACTTTTTGGGCCCACGGCGAGCTAGCAGACAAGGTGGATGGAACGGATCACCCCATTATGGGCCTTAGGCTATGGTACAAATGACTATCCTTTCATTTGATAGTAAAGGAAGTGAACATGTAACAACAGCGGCGCATATAGCATGACAACCACGACCCATATAACATGATAAATACAACCCTTGATACCCACAACCCATATAACATGACAACCACGACCCATATAACATGACAACCTCGACCCTTGCCACATTACAACCACAACCCATATAACATGACAACCACGACCTCGACCCTTACTACATTATAACCACGACCTTAATCTGTAACCTTTGATCCAATTTTAGTAGTGTAGGCAGTGAACAAGTAACAATCTTGACCCTTAACACATCACAACCTCGACCCATATAAATTGAAAACCTACCATGAAAACCTTTTGGGGGCCATAAAATTTTTAGATATAACTTTTTTCGTTTTTTGCCCATGAAGTGAAATTAAATTCTAAATCCAATGGACAGATTGTTACTTGTTCATTGCCTACACTACAAAAAATGGATCAAAGGTTACGAATTAAGGTCGTGGTTGTAATGGAGTAAGCGTCGAGGTCGTGGTTGTCATGTTATATGGGTCGTGGTTTTAATGTGGTAAGGTGTCATGCCTTGAACTCGGAAACCGGGCTCACAAACTTCCCGATCGCCGAATCCGGCGCCGACAGCCTCCGTAGTACCCCATTCTCGGCTCTCAGCACCCATCGCCAGGTTCTAATCCTAGGATGTTACAAGGAAGATTTCTAATTATCAATTTGAATTGTAATGAGCATAACCAAAAGCATAACCCACGAACAATAACCACAAGAACACCATCACAAAATCCACTATGATAAAAAATTTTATAGTACAATGCATATGAAGGGAAATACAAGATAATACTAATAACTGAAACTCCAAAAGCTCGGTTGGACACTCCAATCGCGGCGAGACTATGGCTGCGTCCTGGCGTCAGCTGCACGCATCAATCGTGCATAAGCTTATAAAAAGCTTAGAGGGAGGTGTAAGTGTATACGCAATATGAGCGTACTTAGAATGCAAGGACAGAGTAATGTGGAGTCATGCTGATTGGTATATGAATGCAATCAGTCGTATCAAGGCTATGCGGTGTAGAATATAAATGCTATCGACCATATCAAGGCCATGCGATGCATAATGCAAGTGAAGCATGCCAATCCATATCCACATATCAATGCAGCTCCTCACTAGAGTATCAAATTAGTACGGTTCTCAGTCTGGATAATCATCGAGGTCTAGTACACTCTAGCCAGCTTGCCGCCCCTATCCGAACGCATAACTGGGAGAGTGGAAGAGACCTCACTATCCGCCTGCAATATCGGGCCTGGCTCGTCGATAGCGGACCCATTCCTCAAGCTTGTTAAACTCAACCTAGAAATTGCCCTCTCACTCAAGCGAGTAAGGTCACACCCCTTTCCAACCAACTACGATACAGTCGGAGACGCGGTCTACTGGTATATGGCCATCGCGCGCTCGTGTATCCACTTGGTCTCGACGTTGGAGTCATCTTTTAGTACCATCGGGTTCAGAGATTTTCACCCAGGGACATCTATGACGCCCCAATGCTAGAAATAGTATTTTCGGTATTCAATCCGACCACCCATGATGTGTCTGTGGAGGCCATGGCCCTGATGTCGCTAGAGCATACAGTAACCATACAATGCAAAGTGCATGAGTCATACAGTCAAATCATGCATCAATCCTGGGCATACCGTGCGCTCATGTAGGGCAACTCTGCCTATTAGGGAGCCCATAAATAATCCACCCGTAGGCATATGCAATGATCAGTCACTCCTCATATCAGGCATACATATGATGCGTATGATCACGAATCATGGATCTATACTAAACATGTTATGTAGTGATGGGCTCTGTTCGTAACGAAGATGGACCTATACGGCCTACATACTACAAGTATGGGCCTATCAATGGGCCTTAGGGAGAGTGACAATACGGACATTTAACCAACACTACCCTTACAATGTGGACGTCAAACCATCATTGCTCCCAAGGCATAGCCCGCTATAAAGGTCAACACATAAACCATGGTGGAATCACGTTATAATGGGCCTCATGTACATCCCATTGGGCCTCGACCCATGGGCCTCCAATACATCAAATGAGCCTCATGTACATGGGTCTCGTATGTATCAAGATGGGCCCCGACGGATGGACCACAACTACATCAAGATGGGCCTAATCACATGGGCCTTATATTCGTCAAGTGGGACGCACCAGTGGGCCTTGAATACATTACAATGGACCCTCATATGGCAAGTGGGCCACATCACACGGGCCACACATGTATCAAATGGGCCACACTCAAATATAAGTGGTGATAAGGATTTCCACCATTAGAATTCCCAAGGGTTTAATGGTGGACGTTCAACCCACTGCTTTCCTGAAATGTGGCCCACCTAATCTTAGATCTGCCTTTTTTTTTTTTTTTTTTTTTTATTTCAAGCCTTAAAATGAGCTTTCAAATGGTTGGACAGGTTGGATGCAACACATGCATTATGGTGGGTTCGATAGGGATGGATAGCATAGATAATACACATACCTTATGGTGGGGACCACACTGATGGAAGGTGTGGAGCACACACATCAGTGGGTCCCACGTGGGGCCCACCACAATGTTTATTTTCCACCCAATCCTGTTGATAAGGTCATACAGACCTAGGGCCCATGGAAATGTTTATTTGCACCCAACCTGTTTAAGAGGTCACACGGGCCACGGGCCCACCATAATGTTTATTTGTATCCAACCTGTTTATGAGATCACACGGACCAGGGGCCCACCAAAATGTTTATTTTCCTCCAATTTGTTGATAAGGTCACGTGGACCTTGGGCCCACCGTAATATTTATCTGCCATCTAAACTGTTCATAAGGTCACGTGGACCTAGATTGAAAAGGAAAAACAAATTTCGTATTGATCCAAAACTTCTGACCCCAAAAAGGGTCTCAATGGCAGGCGTTAATCCTCACGGTTCCCTGTGGCATAGGCCACCTGAGTCCCTGGAGGGGCTGCTTTTTGGGAGGGGGGCCACTGCCCTAGGGGCCCACCCAATGTACGGAGTGGATGTCCCACACACATCATGGTGGGGCCCACGGCTGGGACCATGGGTCCCTGCCTCTACCGTCCACGCGGCAGCGGTTGGTAGCAGCAAACGCTGCTGTTGCTTAATATAAATATTTTTTTAAAGAAAATGCATTTTTCTAGGGAATTTCCTAGGTGGGGCCCTCATCAGGGAAATCCGCCCTGGCCATTGCATTCTATGGCTCAATATCGACAAAACAAACCCAATATTGGGTATGTTTCGGTGTGTAGAATCATCAGGTAGGTTTTAACGGTAAACATTACTATTTCCTATGGTATGACCCGCTTGATTATTAGATTGGTCTCAAATTTCGGCTCAACGCCTAAAATGGGCTAAGAAACGGAATGGATAGCATGGATTATCTACATACATCAAGGTGAGGCCTGCATGAGTAGCCCACCCCAATATTTAAAAAGCAATTTTTTTATTTTTATTTTTTTTATTTTTATTTTTATATTTTTATAGTTGTTAGTACACGCCCATGTCACTATACGCACTCCATGTTTGCCACTACCTACGTCCAGCGTCCACGGACGCTGGACGACGTGGGCAGTCACAGACATCATGGTGGGTCGCACATGGACGTGGCCCACCTATTGGATCAACATGATATTTGTGATTTCTCATCATCCAGGCCCACTGGATGGCATGGATAAGGCAGATAGACGACATCGACAAAAATACATCCATCATGGTGGGTCCACGATCGGTGTAGATCTAGTGGACCACACCCATAGTAAAGGAGGGAGAGAGAGAGAGAGAGAGAGAGAGAGAGAGAGAGAGAGAGAGAGAGAGAGAGAGAGAGAGAGAGAGAGAAGAGACGGTGATGGTGGGGCCCCGCCACTATGGGCCCCGCATGATACAACTCATACATAAAAAATGGGTCCCACCAACAAGTGGTCCCTAAAAGGAATTTAACGGTGGATCACCCATCTCTAGGCCTTCTCCTTGGTCTCTTAGCCTCCTTGGCTCATTTCTTTCGAGTTTGATGGAGGTAAATGATGGATGGATGGTTGAGATGTGAGATGAGAGGGTGGGAAAAGTGGGGCACACTTGTTGCTTAGGAGAGAGGAGCTTGGATGTAGGAATTTTTGCTTAGGAGAGATTTTTTTTTTTTTTTTGAGAAATGAGGGAGAGAGAGAGAAGTGATGGGTTGATAAGAGGTGATGGAGTGATGTGTGATGGGTGGAGTGATGGGTTGTAAGAAAGGGATGGGTGGAGAGAGAGAAAGAGTTGACTTTGGGAATGAGAAGGGATGGGTGGTTGTACTTGGATAAGGTGTGTACTTGACATTGATTGATTGATTGATTGAATGATAGGACATGTTGTAGAGATTCCCTTGAAATTCGCAATGCATGGTGTTTCCTTCGAATTGAACGTGGGCCCACATCTTCTAGCCTGGGTATCGGTTTGGTGCGCGAGTCATGGCGTTGGAACCGCGGTCGCCAAGGTACAGGTTTTGGTTCGAGCCGGCTTCGGTATACAGGACTCGACTTAGGATCGTGCGCAAATGTCAGATTCGAGTCGAGGATTGTCAGAATTCGACCGGAATGATCGCGAAAGCCTATGGAACGGTACGAACTAGGATACGGGTCTTACACGAGGGTCGAGGTTGTCATGTTATATGGGTCATGGTTGTCATGGTTGTCATGTTATATGGGTCGTGATTGTCATGTTATATGAGTTACGGTTATTACATGTTCACTTCCTTTACTACCAAATGAAAGGATGACCATTGGTACTATAGCCTAAGGCACACGATGGAGTGATCCGTTCCATCCACTTTGTCGGTCAGCTTGCTGTGGGTTCAAAAAGTCCTGACTTGGGTAGTGTCCACTTATAACAAGCATCACAGTGAGCTTGGAACGTTTCAACAGTGGGTGCCATTGTCACCATTATTTTCTATTATGTGGCCCATATGAGCAATGGATCAGGTTGATATTTGTGCCATAGCTCTAAAATGACACGGCAAAAAGGATGGGCGGCATGGATTATACACATACATCTATGTGGGCCGTACGAGTTGGGACTTGCCCATGCTAAAAAAGGCTTCCGTCCACGTCACTTTCTCGGAATTAAAATAACACGTAATTTCTTCCGTGCTCTAAACCGTAGAACCGGTATTCCAAAGACAAGGGCGTTTTGGTTCAAATTTTTTTTCAAAGATTGTTAGAAGGCTACCGTCAGAATATTTGAAAGGTTAAATCCCTTTAGAGAATTTGACCATACATCAAGGCCAGTACGGTCTAAATCCCATATACCCTCCTATGCAAATGTACCAATTAACTTGTGAGACGTGGTCCTAGCTATTCTAGCTATAAATATCCAAATGCTGTAAAGCTCTAACCTACGTTCATCTGCAGTTTTTAATTCCGATAATCATCACTTAAGTATTAGGAACTACTCAGGAGAGAGTTAGAAACAGAAACAAGGAGAAGCGAGAATCACTTAAATGGAGGAATCGATTGTATTTCATCGTAGAAATGAGAGAGGAATTGTTAATGAAGACACCCACCAAATAAGCATTATTTGTAAGTGCCTTTCTCATCTGACATTAATTTTATATACTGCAATATCTGAGCTGCTCATCGGATGGATGACGCTGTTTATACACGCCTAGCAACAAACGGTGTGAAAAAGGTAGTTATAAAAATGACCAACGGTTCAAATAAAAATAAATTTAGATCATTACAAGAATCTACTAGTTCATTAAAAAATAAATTTAAAAAAATAAAATAAATCAATGCAGTTCTTTGCCTAGCGTTTTAGATCTTGCGTGCTAGGGTCACTTGGCCACGTGTGAGAAGCGAATGTCAAACCTTAGAAACACCTAGTTCGATGGAGTCTTGATATGGTGAGATTTGATTGAGTCATGTGTTGCTCTCAAATATAAAACTACGCAAAGCATATTTGAAAGGAATTTGGATTAGGAGATATCATCCACACCACTCATATAATAGTGTGGTGATGTATTGGACATTGCGGGTCTACCATTGTATATGTGTTTTTATCTTATGCTAGCTGCCGTAGAGTTTGCTAACTAATTATTTTATGGCATGAACTTAAAAATGAAGTAAATCAGAAGTTAAGGTAAACCACAGTACAGGAAAAAGTGTGGATAATGATACTTATCCTTAAAATCTTCCTCAGGTTCACGTAAAGTTTATTTGCTATCTTATAAAGTCACATTGCCTTGGAAGAAGGAAAAACATAAATATCAGCTCAATTGAAAACATCTGCACTTTTGGTGATTTTTTTAATGGTGAGTGATCAATCACCACTTTTTCCTATTGTGTGGTCCACTTGAGCTCCGGATCTGCTTCATTTTTAGGTCAATGCTCTAAAAATGAGTGGCCAAAATGGATGGACAATATAGAAATAAAGCAAATATATTATGGTGAGCCATATATATAGTGCCCTAAACATCACCACACCACCATTGGGCGTGGTATGGGCAACCCCATCTCATCCACGCCGGCTGGGAGAAGTGCTCATGAGTTGACGGATGCCACTAGTAGCTGAACCACGTCAAGGCCTCAACGAACTCGGTGTTCGGAGGTGGATCCTAGGTGGGTGCATCCCTAATTGGAGGCCACCGTGGTTTATGTGCCTTAAATCCATGCCATCTATACATTTTTACGGCTCATTTTAGGACATGATTCAAAAAATGAAGCAGATAGAAATCTGAAATGGACCACACCACAGGAAACACTGGTGATTGAATATTCATCATTAAAAACTTCTTTGCAGCCAACGGAATGTTTATTTGCCATTCAACCAGTTAATAAAGTCAGAAAGACCTGGATGAACTGACCACATAAATATCATCTTGATACAAAAGTAATGAACTGACCACATAAATATCATCTTGATACAAAAGTAATGAACTGACCACATAAATATCATCTTGATCCAAAACTTTTGTAGCCCATAAGAAGTTTTTATATTTGAATTTACTTATTTTGATCATACCCTAAAAATATATGTAAAAATGGATGGACGGCGTGGATGTAAAAAAAATACATCATGCTAGGCCCCATGGCCAGGGCTCCACCGAAGCCGTGCACTGAATCTGGTTCCCTCGTATGACGTAGATTCGGTGCATTTGTAAGGACGCCTGACTATGGGCCCTAGCGTCATCGATCCACCAACCCAGATCCACCGAATACGGACGCGGATTCGGTACTACTCCCGCCGGTCCGGACCTGGGGACAGGCTGGGCCTCTGAAGGACTAGCGTGACGTAGGTTTTATCTACACCGTCCATTCACTTTTTCATATCATTCTAGATTATGAGAAAAAAAAAATCGAGATAGATACAAGATTCAAATAGACCACATCATAAGAAGGAGCGGTGCTAATGACATTCACCGTTGAAACTTTTTCATAAGGTCATATAGACCTAGGTGATATGAAAACACAGATTTCAGCTTGATCCAAAGCTTCCGGAAACGGTTTGGCTACTCCCCTGCCACCATCCCGGTGGCTGATGGTCGGTACTATGTGGTCCCCACCATAATGTATGTGTTTCATCCATTCCGGTCATCCATTTTTAAAGATCATTTTAGGGCTTGACCCCAAAAATTAGAGGGATGTAAATATCAGGTGGACCACACCAGAGGAAAACAACAGTGATTGAATATCCACAATTAAAATCCTCCTAAGGCCCACTGTACTGTTTATTAGACATCCAATCTGTTGATTAGGTCATAAAGGCCCAGATGAAGGGAAAGAACAAAAATCAGCTTGATCCAAAACTTTTATGGCCCCCAAAAGGTTTTTAATGGTCCACACTTATTCAACACTATTTCGTGTAATGTTGTCCCGTTGAGATTGGGATATACCTCATTTTTGGTCTCATACCATAAAATGATATGGAAAATTAGATGGACAGCATGGATGAAACACATACATCATGGTGGAGCCCACAGAGCACCGACCATCAGCCATTGGCTGGTGGCAGGGGAGTAGCCAATCCGTTTCCAAAACTTCCATGGCCCATAAAGTTTTTAACAGTAAGAAATTAATTCCTATCGTGTGGTTCACTTGACCCTTGGATTTGCCCCATTTTTCGGCTGATGATCTAAAATGACACGTAAAAATGGATAAACGGTGTGGATAAAATCATACACCACGATGGCCCATCAGTGGCCATCAGAGCCCTAGCCTGTCCCGAGCTGGGACCGGCAGGTATAGCACCCAATCCGCGTCCACCGAATACACGACCTGCCTTGGTAGGGTGACGTGTCAGAACTATTTCACCGCATCACATGGGCAGGGTAACGTGCCAGTTAGACCATCCATCCAGTCTTTGATGGCGGCCTGAGAGTAAATTAAACTAAAAGAGTTCTGGAATTCTGTACAACCTATGACACGCAGTGTGGAAAACACCCAAGCCTGTGGGCCCATCATATTGTAAATATAAAATCTACTCCGTCCATCAGGTTTCCTTCGATGTTAGCTACAGAAATAATAATAATAATAATAAATCGCCTACATTACTACAACTCATTAGGGCCACACCACATTGAACAATGAGAATGAGATGCTGACCATAGGTTTGTGTTTGGGCTACCTTTCATCAAACCGGTTAATCAGGTCTAAATCACAAAAAAAAAAAAAAAAAAAAAAAAAAAAAAAAAAAGGAGCTAAAAATTATTCTAATGAAGAAAAAATCTAACTGGCCACACCGTCTGAGCAATTTTACATTTTTCCTATTGGTGTGGTCCATATACACATTTAAAGGGGTTTATCTTTTGTATGGACGATTGAAACATTGATTCTCACTTTATGGAAAGAGTGGATTGTACATATACGGCATTTTGGACCCCACAAAGATTGGATGTTTTCGTGCTGCATAAAATAGCTAGGTGCTACAAACAGTTCCGGTTCAAACTAAAACTAGTTAGTCGTCAGCATGGGACTAGAAAAAGTAAAGGAAAGCAATGGCTAGGATTACGTAACATGTGTGGGTTTTTAAATGGAAACGGTCCATGATAGACACTTGAAGACTGTCTATTATAGAGCCAGAAAAGTCCGCCGTGTAAGGACGTGGATAGAGGACTATGGAGAGAATTTTGGAAAGAGAGATTGATAGAGAAGGCTGGCCATGATGGGCTGATCGTTCACACTTATTTTTTCCAGTAACTCATTCGATTTTTAACCTAATTTTAATTTAAACTCATATCCTAACATGAGACCACACAACAAATATATAAAAAAACATATGAATGGCTGTCTATAACTTTTGTTGGATGGCTATCTCTTAAGATCATCATATGGGTTACATGTGAATTAATGTAAATCCAAGCTGTCTGTTGATGCTGATAAATTTAAGCTGTTTGTGTATAGCACACGAAAATTTCAAAGCTTCACATATTTCACTGACTATATTGAAATTCTCATTCAATGTGATCTTTTGGATTCTTAAAGGCCAAGACTCTTATAAAAACTGACTTTGTAGGGGAAAATGTTTGATTGCTAGTACCATATGACAAAGAAACACCAGTCTGGCCACGCCGTTGACATCGTAAGCATAATTTTTAGAATTATTTGAATTTGTGGAAATTCAAAATTCAAAATTGATTTTCCATAGAAATTGAGATTTCTGTCTAGTCTTTTTTTCATTTTTATATGACAAATAGATTTCAATTTTCTCACTTTTCTAGATGATGGCTTTTTCCCCTTTTTCATTTTAAAATACGAGGAATAGATTACTTTTCCTTCTTTTCCTATGTTCCCTGAATCCTACCCATCACACTCACCATGTAGAAGATGTTAACCATGCGATCACACCCTTAGCGAATCCTAACCACCATGTACTTTCTTTCAGTCAACAATACCAGCCACTTGTATTTCCACGTGTGGTGTTAACAATCCGAATCACTTGTGTTTTGGCTTTTAGTGTAAGTCAATCCTGACCACTTATATTTCTAGGTGGGTACCATCATTTGATTACCTTAGTCATTTAAGGCCACTAATGTCAGTTGATTGTAACATGTAGTTAGTCTATGTTGGTGTCATCATCATCAAATGATCTTAACCATAGTTATTTATAACCACATGTATTTCCACTTTGGGGCAATCATTAGAATATGACCTTCACCATCATAACTATACTTGCAAAAATTTTGGAGCCCACTAAAATGAATATATCATATCTATGTCATACATCCATTCCACAAGCTCATTTTAGGGCATGAGTCTAAAAATGAAACAAATCAAAAGCTAGAGTGAGCCACGTCACGTGAAATAGTGGTCCTAAAGGATCTTAACCATTCAAAGTTAAAACTTTCTTAGGCCTACACTGATGTTTATTTGTCATCCAACCTATTAATGTGATGTCACGTAGACATGAATAAAGGAAAAACATAAAAATCAACTTGATCTAAAACTTTTGTTGATCCAAAGAAGTTATCAACGGTATTAAGTATTCAATTCTCATTTCTCATTTCTTATTGTGACATGCATGGTTCACTTGAGCTTTGGATCTGCCTCATTTTTAGGCTTATGCCTTAAAATGAACTGACAGAACATATGGATGTCACGGAGATATGACATATACATGCAGCACGGTGCCCCTAGAGCTTTTGCACCCAAAATATATTCTCACCTCCATTTTGGGCAAAAACACCGACTTATTAACATCAGCTTTGGGGTAAGAGTAGTAATTACTAGTATAAGTGATGATGATTTATTTATAATGTATTTATCTTGTAATTTGAAAATCAAACCGGCCCTTGCCTGGCCCATAATTAGTCGAACCTAACAATGACTATTTCCAGGGGATAACCATTGTTAGATAATATCGTTAATTACCATGTGGAGCCATGTTAGTTAACCATATGTGTTTCCATATGACACTTTTGATGGATATCACAACCATAGGTGGCTCAAGGCTCGTTGATCTTCTTAACCATGTGTATCTCCACATGGGCCCGTGCTTAGATGATCTGAACCATGTAAAGCCCATTAGCAGCTAGTTTTAATTATGTGTATTTTCATATAGGGCTCACCACTAAGTCAAACCATGTGCATTTCCAAGTTGAGCGTATTAATAGATGATCTTAAGTATTTGGGGGCACTTTGTTGGTATGATCCTAAATAAAACTTCCCACATGTGGGATGAAATAGATGGATACATCATAGTTAATATTAATTGATATGTATCACAATCATACATTTGTATAAAAAAAAAAATTACAGCTAAAAAATAAAGCCATAGGATTATTGCTTTGCCCATAAATTTGTACCCACAGAAAACACATTAAATTTTCACAAAATCATCCAATACACATCTAATTCTCATAAAAGAAAGGATGAAGTTTAGTTTTGACTTCTTTCAGACATTTGTTTGGGTGCACCCTTTGCCATGATTGCATAAATTGGCTGCCTGAAATCACAAATAATCAGAGCCTCCAAACATGCCCAACCAACAAATATAAAGAAAAAATCATTTTCACAAAAAATGATAATCAAAAGTTAAACAGAGTATTATCACTGCCTTTAGTTTAGTTATAACAAATCACATACTTCAGTTATAGCAAATTATTATGCTAAGTTATAGAATAAATTACAAAATTCAGTTATAGCACAAATCATTGCAGATTTCAGTTATAGAAAATCAAAAAGTTCAATTATATCACAAATCACTGCAAATTTTAGTTATAGAAAATCACGAAGTTCAATTATAGCACAATTACAGAACATAGTTCTAATAAATCATAGAATTTAGTTTTAGTATAGAGTCTGTACTTATTACCTGAAATTGCAAATTTCTATGAAATGTTCTCAAGCCGTAAGTCAGTTATAAGAAATCATAGAGTTTTCTTGTATTACAACTGAAGAGTTCAATTATAGTGAAATTACAGAATTCAGTTATAACAATTATAGAGTTTAGTTTTAAGTGTGGGGTCTGTAGTTATTACCTGAAATTGAAAATTTCTCTAGAGTGTCCTCAAGCCAGACTTCAGTTATAGAAAATTACAATGAACAGTTATCTTACAACCAAAATTTTAGTTATAACACAATTAAGAGGGATGCAAATTGCGTCCTACCCCTGCCCGTCTCTAGCTGGGAACGGGCAGGACCTTTGAGTGGCCACCGTGATGTATATCCACACCATCCATCCATTTTTTCGTATCATTTTAGGATATAAGACCAAAACTGAGAGAATTCAGTTATAACAAATCGTATAGTTAGTTTTAAGTGTGGGGTCTGTAGTTATTACATAAAATTAAAAAAATCCTCTAGAATGTCCTTAAGCCTGACTTCAGTTATAACACAACCATGGAATTCATATATATATCACAATTAAATAGTTCAGTTATAACACAATTACAAAATTCAATTATGACAAAGAGTTCAATTCTAAGAAAGAGTTATGGGGAAAGAAAAAATATTGTTTTTTTTTTTTTTTTTTTTACCGGACTTTGCGTAAACAACGGGAGAACTGCTTACATATTGATCATCGTGATAAGTTCAGGTCATTGTATTTCATCCATTTTTTCCATTAAGCAATACAAAACTATATTTGAGTATAAGTGGAGTCTCTAGTCTTAAAAACTATAAGATCAACTCCCCTTACACCCCGATCTTGCAGTTTTCAAGAATAGAGAACTATTTACACTTTAAAGCGATTATGTAATATTTTTGTATAGTAAAAAGGAAAAAATATTTATATAATTTTTTATCGGACTCTCAATAAACAACGAAAGAGTTACCTACATACTTATCATTGTAATAAGATCATGTCGTTATAATTCATCTCTTTTTCGCATAAGTCACTATAAAACTGCATTCAAATATGAACAGAGCCTTCGGTCTTGAAAAATGTAAGTTTGGCTCCATTATATAGTTTTCAAGACCGGAGAACCATTCACACTTCAAATCATTTTTGTATTGCTGTTTGAAAAAAAAATGTTTGCATATTTTTTAAACCGAACTCTCCATAAATAATAGAAGAGCTACCTACATTCTTATCGTCGTGATAAGATTATATCACAATAGTTCATTTCTCTTTACATGAAAAAATATAATAAGGATTTTAACTCGAATCTTATAACAATGATTTTCAACATTCTAAAATAGACCTACATAGAAATGAATACAGGTATACAGGTATATGAGGAGTTACAAGTTGGTTATTATACATGAATTACAGAGATTGCAGGCTATATAAAGGGGCAACAAACAATACCAATGGTCGACGTCTATAATAATTAGATGAACAATAATACGTATATTACAATGCATTATATATCTGGACAACAATACATAAATGACATGTAAATCAAGAGTCAAATACACTTGTGAAATAAGGTAAAGTAAAATACAATCATTACATTTTTACATTACAAAACCACCACTTTTGGTGTAATTTTGGGGTGAAATAAACAATGTAACAAAATCATCATTATAGACAAATGCATGTGATGTGACCACCAAATTACAAAGATAAATAATCATAACCCATTTACAACCATTTGCGGCTTTAATTGGTAAATAAAACATGCCATAAATGGATAATTATTATTTAGTCTTGTAATTGTGTGGTGACATCACTTACATTTGATTATACTAAACAAGCACTTGAAATGATAATGATGACTCATTTACTTTGCATTTAATAGGAAATGGAAAACCAAATATGCCTTGATAAGAAATTACAGAGTTTAGTTATAAGAAATCATAGATTTTAGTTATAGGAAATCACATAGTTCAGTTATAACAAATTACAGTATTCACTTATATAACAATTCACAAATTTCACTTATAGCATAAATCACAGCAAAGTTAAGTTATAATAAATCACAAAATTCAGTTATAGGAAATCACATAGCTTAATTATAATACAACTAAAGAATTCAAAACATGCTCCAAATGCAATTCATTACCATTGCATCTTGCAATCCTAACAATCCCCCTAATGTAATTCCATACAGTCCCACTAAGGGCCTATTTGGCCCGTCTCATCCCATGGGATTACAGGGGATGTGATTATAACTACAACAATTAATTCATTATGTCATGGGATTTTCTGGGAGTGGTGTAAACAACCAAATCCACCGACTGCGTTTAGATAGGCGATGTTCCATTCGAGATCCACGGTGGTTCCTGTCGTGTCACATTTGGATTGCATGGTACAGTCCACAATCCCATGGAATTCGGGACTGGTCACATTTGGCTCGGTTGTGAGTTTTAAGCCAATGCAGTGCATAGATATAGTGTCGGTTTTTGGAAGAGTTCGGAAGATCGGATAGACGGATTACCCCACGAACTTGTAGTCCAGCTGACATTTTGGGTGGCGGCCATTATAGTTGGAATAGAGCTTTCACAAAAGAAACAAACAAGGGCATGAAATAGCCGAAGGAAGGAAAAATATACCAAAAATAAACAACAAAGAAAATAGGAGAGCTTCATTCCGGACACGAAGAAGGAGGCTTACCTCTTCTATTTACCACCGGCTGCGATCGATGAAACTCTCTTCTCCACCGTATCAAAACCAAGGCCACCTACCCCCACTAAATAAACTCAATTTTTGCGCCAAAGTTGTCGTTCCCCTCTATTACAGTCCGCATAGGTGTCTGAAATTTCTCATCCTGCAGTTCGTACGATGGATTGGGGAAGACAGCGGGATGGGCTCGAGGATGGGCAGTAACCGGGCAACGATTCTAAGAGGGGATTTTACAATCCCTCCCATATTCTCGAATGCCCCATATCTCAATGATTCAGACGGATATCCAACGCCATCCAAACGCTTTAAAGAATGAGGATAGAGGGATATTACAATACTATCCCTCCTAATCCATCGAAAGGTCGCTGCCCAAACTCGCCCTAAGCAATTGAAACAGTCCCCCAAATGCAAACAGTTCCACAAATACGATTCCAAACAGTCCTCAAAATGCAAGTAGTCCTACAAATGCATTTCCAAATAGTCTCCCAAATTTAATTCTAAACAATCCCCAAAATGCAATATAAACAGTCCTCCAAATGCAAATAATTCCCCAAGCCAAACAGTCTCCCAAATGCAATTACATAGAACCCCAAATGCAATCCAAACAGTCTCCCAAATGCAAACAGTCGGCTAAATACAATTCCAAACAGTCTCCCAAATGAATGGACAGAGTAGATAAAACACACGATTCATAATGGGGCCCACAAAGCTTTTTTAATGGCCCACTGAGTTGAATTAGGGATTAAAATCTCTAATTAAGGATTTTGATTTACCAATTAGGGATTTCAACTTCAAATAGAAGAATGAGAGAGGAGAGAAGAATACACTATGCTCCTACTACCGCTGCCATTGCTCCCGCTTGTCAGCAACTGCAGAGAGAGAGAGAGAGAGAGAGAGAGAGAGAGAGAGAGAGAGAGAGAGAGAGAGAGGCACTTTCATGATTTTGAGAGAGTGAGAGAGAGGCACTTTCATGATTTTAATCCCTAAAAGGTCAATTCGATGACGTATGACCGTCGAATAAATTTGATCACAAAAATGCACTAACTTCAATGGTAGCAAGCCATCAAAATTAGTACATTTTTTATGGTTGAATTTCAGATATTTTCACATTGTGTCTCCTTGATAGTGAAAATCAATGATAAACACTATTATGGTATTAAGACAAGATCAGATTTTGTAAGGGCTTGGGCTCAATTAAATCTCATAAATAGAACGTGAAAGCTTTGTTCCATTGTTTGGGAAGCGCAAAAATATCTTAAAAAAGTAGCATTGCAGTGCACTTCTAAGCCAAAACTCTTTAAACAGGCCATCCAATCATGAGTGAAAATATGATCAAGCCAATCAATCTTGAATATTAGGACATGATTTTTGCAGAGGTCTATGTAGTTATATATCCATTCCCATCTATCTACCCCCAATATGTTATGGTTCCAATTTTGAGCCTGTCATGGCAGTTCCAATAGTTGGGTCCTCAACCATGGAGAGGCAATGCACCCATACCTAAAAATCAAATACAGGTTTGAATTGAATATCATTTTTTACATTTTAAAAATAATAATAATTTGGGGTCCTTGTAGAATAACCTTATTCTTTTAGTATTGTTTTTGGGGCCACAAGCTTGTGCATGACGTCCAACCTGTCCATTCGGGTCCCCTGCTATCACGTGGGCCACTACATGGTCACATGAATTTGGAGGATTTTCAATGGTTAATCCATTGTCTTCAATGGTGAGGCCTATGATTGTGCGTATACTCTAACCAACCTGTTATTACATGAGCCCTCCGTGATAATGAGATGGCTCAAAAATCAGGCCTACACGAATCACTAGGTGGGCCACACCACCGAAAACAATGGATAACTATCCAAAAACTTTCAAAGTCACTTGGTGGCCACATGATGGTTGGAAGGACATGATTTTTGGAGCATCCAACTTACATATAAATTAATGACTTGTGGGCCCTACCTGCAACGAATAAGCTTCTTCTGCCATGATCACATGCGTAGGTAGCAGCCTTATTGTATTTTTATTTCATTTGTGGTTGGTGGTGAGACAAAAGGAATTCCGTACTCAAATTCAACGTACTGATGTTGCTCATCGCTGTACGCTGACTTTTGCTACATGCGATGTTCACATTAAGCACTATCCAGTGAATGGCCCACATCAGCCACACATCTCCCATCCTTGAGGATGAGAAGGGGCATGATATCTGTGATGGGGCCCGCATTCTATCAGCACCCACGTGAATATCGCAGTAGCTTCCAGCCCTGATAGGGTACTACCCCCACCGGGACTTAGAGACGGACGGTCCTGTCAGCGGCTCACCATATTGTATGTATTTGATCCACGCCATCCATCGTTTTTGAAAAATAATTTTTAGTTAATGATTTAAAAAATTGAGGCAGATCTAATTCTCAAGTGGAGCACACCACGGAAAACAATGAGGATTGAATGCCTACCGCTGAAAACCTTTTGCGGCCATATTTTCTCTTCATCCATGTCTACGTGACCTTATTAACAGGTTAATGTAAAATAAAAATCAAGGTGGACCCTAGGAAGGTTTCAACAGTGAGGGCCATTGTCACCACTGCTTCCTGTGGTGTTGTCCACTCGAGCTTTATATATATATATATATATATTATATATATATATATATATATATAATATATATATATATATATATATATATATATATATATATTCGGTTCATACCCTAAAACAATATTTCAAAACGGCTGGACGGCTTGGATTAAACACATATATTACAGTGGGCCCAAAGATCTCCTGACAGGACCGTTGTGGCGGGAAACGGATCGGCTACTCCCCCTGACACCAGCCCCGGAGCTGGTGGTCGGTGCTCTGTGGGGTCCACCATAATGTATGTGTTTCATCCATTTCGTTCATCCATTTTTAAATATCAATTTATGTCTTTATGAAAAAAGGGTGAGGGATATAAATCTCAAGTAGATCACACCACACGAAAAAAATAGCGATTGGATATCCATCATTTAAATCCTCCTAAGGCCCGATGTACTGTTTATTTGACATCCAATCCGTTGATTAGGTCATAAAAACCCAGATGAAGGAATAAAACAAAGATCAACTTGATCCAATACTTTTATGGCCCCAAAAAAGGTTTTAACGGTCGAAGTTCATTAAACACTGTTTCCTGTAATGTGGTCCACTTGAGACTGGGATATACCTCAACTTTTTTTTGTATTACCATAAATTGATCTTCAAAAATAGATGGACGGAATGGATGAAACACATACATCATGGTGAACCCACAGAGCACCGACCACCAGCTCCAGGGCTGGTGTCAGGGGGAGTAGCCAATCCGTTTCCACACCGCCAGCCACTAGCCAATGGCTAGTGGTCGGTGCTCTGTGGGCCCACCATGATGTATGTGATTTATCCATGCCGTTCATCTATTTTTCTAGATCATTTTATGGTATGAGCCCAAAAATGAGGTATATCCCAATCTCAAATGGACCACATTACAGGAAACAGTATTGACTGTCGTTGACCATTAAAAACTTTTTGGGGCCATAAAAGTTTTGGATCAAGCTGATCTTTGTTTTTTCCATTAATGTAGGTCTGTATGACCTAATAAACAGATTGGATGTCAAATAAACAGTACAATGAGCCTTAGGAGAATTTTAATGGTGGACATCCAATCACTATTGTTTTCCTGTGGTGTGGTCCACCTGAGATTTATATCCATCTCATTTTTGGTTTCAAGCCCTAAAATGATCCGAAAAAATGGATGAACAACATGGATAAATGACATGCTTCATAGTGGGGCCCGCAGAGCACCGACCACCGGCGACCGGGCTAGTGGCAGGGGGAGTAGCCAATCCGTTTCCCGTAGCTTTGAAGGCTTTCAAAGATGCTTAAAATATGAGAAGACCATATCCCCTTCTTATTATATTTTATATTTCACTCAGAAGTTGAATGTAAAAGCATAGTTGCATTTCACAGGTGGTGGAACCCACATGTGCCAACACTTGTGCACGTGTAAATGAATAATAATTTAATTCACTTAAATTAATTTGAGCACTATAAGTTATAGTGCTCTTAGTCAGGTGGGTTCACGTGGACATCCAATCAATCGATCTGAACCATTCATTAAGTCAAGAACATGTCTCACAACCCACCATTCAAAGCTAGGGCTCTTTGCATGATCCAGTCCATCCTTGATTTGGGCTTTTTTTCTATACCCATCCTTTATGCAATCAATGATGGATGGGATGGCTATGATTGCCAACAATCCGTGATGGTCCCTAAGCAAATTGCTAATTTGACCTAGTTTTGTATAAACAATGTTGCCCATCCATATTAAATGCCATTGATCAAATGGTTAATATTTTTCACACTCAGATTTTTGCATTGCATGTAAGTCTTTAAGTGTGCATTGGACCTAATGAACGGTCCAGATCAATGGACTGGACTTTCTGACTGTCCCAATACAACTAAGAGTTTTATAACTGAGAGTGCTCTGATAGCATTGGAGCTTCTCTCTGGTAATTTAAAAACCTTCTTTAGGGTAAGGTGGAAATGTGAAAGGTGTACCTTACAAGGGAGAAATACGTACACCTAGAGAGAAGAGAGCCCTACCTTACCCCTTCACAGAGCTTGAGTGGATGATTACAACTTGAAAAGGGAACATGAGACACTGAACTGAAAGAAAAAGTAATATAGAAGACTTATAAGAAAACTCTACAACTATAGTGACATCTCAAGATCTTCCCCCTCATGGACCGTTCATTTTTTTCCTATGCACTCGAGGCCCAGGTTATCAACAAACAAGCAGCCTCTAGCTTCCCTAGAAATATCCCCCATCTTTGTCAAGTTCATGTTTCTCCACCGGCAATCCCACGGATCCAGACAATCTACTGTATTACGTGACCAATCTCTTCATGCCCAACCTATTCATGCAAGTCTTACATACATGCTAACATAGTTGGTGTTGTTGATATCTCAAATCTATCAGCAAGAGGGTTTGTCGATGGCATCGATTGACCATTCGATGCCATTAATAGCTCCTCGATGACATCGAAAAAATCGAGAAATCTCACGATTAATTATTGGATATTTTAGGTGTCTTGCTCAATACCATTGAAAGGGATTCGATGCCATCGACGAACTATTAATGACATCCAAGTTCCATCGAATTGCTATCGAAAAAATCTAGAAAATATATGTTTAGTCACTGGAACGTTTTGTATTTAGGTCAATAATATTGAAGATGTTCGATGCCATCGAAGTGCCATTGGAGGTGCCATCCAACGATCGCACAAAGTTACACAAAGTTGTGTAAGTATATGATTTGTTTCCTATTTCAGTGTGATTCTCATAGAGGCTATATATATGAGTGTAATCACGAATATGAGGTATCGAAGAGAGCTTTCTAGTTCGTTCCTAAGGTTTCAAGGGTCTATCTTGGATGATCCGAGGCTTGTTCGAATCGGGTAATCTCTATCTCTTGTAATTTTCTGCTTTCATAATGCATTACTGTCGCTTTGCGCTGTGGTTTTTTCCTGTAAAGGTTTTTCCACATTAAATTTGGTTTGTTTGTAATTGAACTTCGTTGTGCGAATAGAGTACTTTACTTGATTCATCTATGTGTGCTTCCGCGGTCCCCCAATAGCTGGTAGAATAATTATCTCAGTAGTTACTATTTTTACTCATTTAAAATAGAAGATTTGCATATCTATTAATATATGTGATTGAATAAAAAATGTACTTACTAGTACTTATGCTAAAAAAAAAAAAGGTAGGTAGTATTTGTGTTTACCAACCACGTTTTATACAAGAAGACGGTCTTCTCTCTTTCACGTGGACTTAATAGGGCTTGGATCCTATCGTGCTCTCTTATAATTATCATACAAGAGCTTGTAGATAAGAAAAATAAAGCTTTGTATTAATTTTGTAGATAAGAAAAATAAAGCTTTGTATTAAATTTTCACCCACCAGTAACCATAGTCTTTGAATTGCTTCTAGTTGTGACGTTTGATATGCCCTTTTTTTTTTTTTTTCCACATGCGCACACACCCTTACACTCATGCCATAGTAGTATTTCACCACTTATGAGAACTTAAACCCTTGACCTAAACTCCCGTGAGTCTGCCATCGGGGCAAGAGTAACCACCTGCCCTGATGCCTTGCTCTTAGGACTTGCTTGGTTTTTAATTACAACAAAATCATTGAAACTGAGGGCACGACTTATGACTTATGGGGGCATGATTGTGAAATTGGGTTTTCTGGCAGCAATCATCGACCATTGGACATTAAGTTTCTTTATTTATTTGGAGAAACAACTTAATAATATATCATAATTTGTTAATAAACTTATGGGCACACACGTGCCGACACATTATAGATGGTTTCATTTGCAGGGATACCCATACATTGGTAGGGGATGATCCAAGTAACTAATTTTCATAGAGGTCGGATCCAATACAGACGTTTTTACTTATAAGTTTATAGCAGAAATTGACATGTGGGGCCCATTATTATGTTTTATTGACATCCCATCTGTCCATAATTTGTGCCATGTATCTTTCCTTGTTTTCCCTTTCACGTCTTTGTGACTTATCAACAAGTGGGCTATAGAAAGTTTTCAATGGTGGCCGTTCAATCACCACTGTTTCCAGTGGTGTGGTTCACCTGAGATTTTGATCTGCCTCATTTTTCAGCTCGGGTCGTAATATGAGCCATAAATAATTGTTGGGTTGTAGAATAATTGTTACAGTGGGCTATAGAAAGTTTTCAGTGATGACCGTTCAATCACCACTGTTTCCTGTGGTGTGGTTCACCTGAGATTTTGATCTGCCTCATTTTTCAGCTCGGGTCCATAAAAGTAATGGATGGATGGTGTGGATAAAACACATACATCATGTTGGTCCACAGAGCTTTTCCAACACCTACGAGTACAAACCTTGGTGCTGTTGGCTACGCTACGCAATCCGAGTCCACGAAACTGCTGGTGTTAGACCACATTCATTGTTCGGTGATGCTGAGGCGGATTGGATACTGCCCGGTTGAGTAGCGAGACTGGCTACTGAAGTGACGTCACCAACTTCTGTGGACCTCACAATGATCTATGTATTGTATCAACACCGTCCATACATTTGGATAGATCATTTTAGAGCATGGTCCAAAGAACGAGTCAGATCCAAGGCTGGGGTGGATCCCACCACAGAAAACAGTGCTGAGAGTGACACCTATAGTTGAAACCTTCCGAAGGTCCACCATGATGTTTATTTGAGATCCCACCTGTTCATGTGTTAAAGAAGACATGAAAAAAGGGAAAATACAAATATCAGCTTGATCGAAAACTTTCCTGGCCCTTAGAACTTTTTAACGTTGGGCGTCACTCTCCCCACTGTTTTTTGTGGTGGGATCCTTTCGTGGATCTGATTCATTTTTTGGATCATGCCCTAATATGTTCTTTCCAAATGGATGGACGGTGTAGATACAAAACAAATATTATGGTATGGCACACAAAACTTGGTGACGTCACTTCAGCAGCGAGTCTCGCTACTCAACCTGTCAGTAGCTAATCCGCGTCCTGGTGATGCGTGGTCGCTGCCTCAACGTCGACCTTCAATGTTTCAACATTTTGCGTCGGGAGCAATCCCAAATCGGTGCAGTCCTGACCATGGAGCTGACTTTGATGTATGTATTGTATATCCATGCCGTCCATCCGTTTTTCCATCTCATGTTAGGATGTGAGACCAAAAATGAAGTAGATCCATATCTCAGGTGACTAACCATTAAAAACTTCTTGTGGGTCACATAGGTTTTAGACGAAGCTGATATTTTTTCCTTCCCTTCATCGAGGTTTACGTGACTTTATTAACAGGTTGCATGGCAAATGAACACTACGCGTGCCCTAATGGTCGACATTCAATCACCATTGTTTCCTATAGTATGGTCCACTTGATATTTGGATCTGCTTCATCTTGTAGCTCATGTCCTCCAATGAGCTGGAAAAATAGATGGACCGCATGGATATACCGTACACATATCAGGGTGGGCCCTAGGATCATGGCTGCACCATCTTGAGCGAATCTAGTCTGCTCCCTCTACCGTCGGCCCGCTCTTTCAATCTACAAGCATAACGCTATTTCTAATATTTTCTTTACCGTGCGGATGCTAAGCCGGATCGAAGGACGCCGATTGCATACTCAGTAAATTCTACGGGGCCACCGTGATGCATCCATGCCGTCCATCCATTTAGGGCCTGTTTGGTCGGACGGATCCCACGGGATTAGGAGGGATGGGATGGATTTTAAGGTAATGATGGTGGTGTCCGTGGATTGGTTTAAGATCATGGGATTGCTATATCCGGGGACAAGTTCTTCGGGTCTGTTTGCACGCCCAGCGTATCAAGGTATTTTACCTTCCAATACCTTCCAATTTGTCCAACCAAACACGCCCTAGGTACAATTGAATAGGATTAGGAGGGATGAGATGGATTTAATGATGGTGATGTCCGTGGATTGGTTTAAGATACATTGGTTTGCTAGATCTCGGGACAAGTTCATCCGGTCTGTTTGGCTCGTTTGGCATATTATGAGATTTTACCATCCCATCCTTCCTAAACCCATGGGATTCGTCCGGCCAAACATGCCCTTAACAATTCATTGCATAAGCTTAAAATTCAAGCATGTCCAAAGCTCAAGTGGACCACACCACAGAAACAGTGGTAATAATGACAGTTGAAACCTTCGTATGGCCCATAGCGTTCTTTATTTGTCATTGAACCTGTTCAGACGGTCACAAACATGAATGAAGGGAAAACACAAATATCAGCTTCATCCAAAATTCCAGTCTTTCTCAAGAAGTTTTCAACGTTAAAGAATTCAATATCCACTGTTTACTTATTGTACGGTCAAACGGTTTCCTATTATACGGTCCACCATTTTAGCTTTGTTCTGGTTTGTTGGGGAAAAATATAATAAGTCCGGAGACTCGGTTATGAAATGGACCAACTCTATTGACATTGCCCGAGAATCCGAGCCAACAGTGTGGACTGAGGCAAAGCAAGACCTAAAGGAGAGACTTAGATCGGTTTGCGAGAAATGAATCCCGACCGAGACCAAAAGAGTCAAGAGCCTTAGGCAACGTGTAAGACATATAAAGTTGATTGGGCTAACGAGTCAGCAATGTATAAAGAGATCGATTAAGTCCCGAATGCTAGAAGCCCTCGCCCGACCATAAAACCGATCCACGTAAGGTCGGTTACCAGGTCGGCTATCGGATAAAGGACATCGGTCTGAAACCGATTCCATTTCATCCAACAGAAGGCCAAATACGCCTTGTCCTTGTAGCCAGCTGAGATTCATCTCTCATTAGAGTTGATTAGGGCCGGGCCGAGCAAGGAAGAGACGGTGCAAGCATAAAAACCATTCTGAAAATCTTGTAAAATGATTCCGACCCCGGAAATCTCGGGATCGGGAAATATCCGTAAATAGATTGCAGTCAAATCAAATTCCCGATATTATCGGCAGAGAATCCCTATACGATAGAACCTCCCATCCCTATAAAAGGAGGACATCTCCAAGATCAAAGGTACGTAAAAAATTCCTTAATATAACATTCTTCCTGATCCAGTCGCTGACTTAGGCATCGGAGGTTCCCCGGCTCTAGCCAGGGTCCCCTTTACATCTTTCTTGTGCAGGTGGCAACCCAGGAGGAAGTGCGTCAGGATTTTTGCTTCAACAGTTTGGTGCCGTCTGTGGGAAACGATACAAAAAGTCATTTTCCAGGTTCTATCCAAAAGTTCCAAACGAGCATTAATGGCGAGAGTCAGAAAAATCGGTCCTAGCGAACCAAATGAAGCTGATAATGCTGGACCATTGGGTCCAGATGGGGCACAGGGAACCCAAAACCAACCTGATGATCAACAAGGTTCCGCAGCTCATCCTAAAGCATCTGTTGCAAGAAGGAATACACAGCGGAATCGAGGAAATGGACGGTTGGATCGGGAAGTCGAGGACCTCAGAGCCGATATAACCGTTATGAAATAAATGTTGGAGCAGATGCATCGTCAACAAACTCAGCAGCTTCAACAAGGGCAGGCGATGAACGTTCCGCAAC
The DNA here is from genome assembly GCA_021015155.1 of Magnolia officinalis. Lineage (NCBI taxonomy): Eukaryota > Viridiplantae > Streptophyta > Magnoliopsida > Magnoliales > Magnoliaceae > Magnolia > Magnolia officinalis. Next base: position 73,577,937 of record JAJHSJ010000006.1, on the reverse strand, counting down.
AAGTTGCCAACCCTCAGCTTACTACCCCACGATCACTAGCGCAGCCGAGTCAGTCCCGTGGGCTGTCTGAGCCAGCGCCCGCTCATTCCACGATTGCCGTGTTACATTCCACTGATCTCCGACACGAGATAGATCGGAGAAGGCGTAACCGGCCTCCGGATGAAGGTGTGGCAGAAAGTAACTAGCCTTGGAAAGCTAACCTTCAGGACTTTAAAAAAGAAGTGCTGGAAGAGATGGCGGACATGAGGCAGAGTCGGAATACACAGTTAACAAGGACCGAAGCAAAAGCATCTCCGTTCGTGGAGGAAGTGATGCAATCTCGATTGCCGGAGAGGTTTCGCCTCCTGCAGATTACACCTTTCACAGGAAAAAGCGACCCAACAGATCACATCGAATGCTTCCGAACATATATGGAACTGCATGATGCCTCGGATGCCGTAATGTGCCGAGCCTTCTCCCTCACCTTAGCCGACGTAGCTCGACTTTGGTTCAAGCAGCTGAAACCAAAGTACATTAGCACATTCGCAAAACTCAGCAATGCCTTCCTCACCAATTTCATTGGCGGGAAGAAGAAATTGAAGCCCCTACGCATCTGAACAACATAGTTTAGAAGGAAGGAGAACTGCTAAAAGACTACATCAAACGCTTCAATTTTGAGTCACTCCAAGTCCGGAAGCATTCGGAAGAAACAACACTCAATTCTATCATGCAAGGTGTTAGGGACAAGCCGTTTCTGCCGTCCTTGGATAAAACCCGCCTGAAACTTTGGCTGAATTTATGACTCAGTCGGATAAGTACGCAGACGCCGAGGAAACAAGGAATTCATGTGAGGCCGCTCAAAATGTAAAAGCCCCGGCTAAAGAGTCAGCTAAAAAGGAAGTTAACTCGGCTAGAGCGAAGAAGCATAAGGACGACCGAGCGCGCGATGAACGAAAGTCAGGGAAACGGCCCGATCAAAAGTTTTCAATTTATACCCCACTCAACAAGCCCCATGAGCAAGTGTTGATGGAAATCAAGGGTGAAGGATTTGTCAATTGATCGAATAAGCTCCGAAATAATCCAAACCGCCAGAATAAAGATAAATATTGCCACTACCATCGTGATCATGGCCACAGTACGAGTGACTGTTTTCATCTGAAGGAAGAGATTGAAAGACTCATTCGAGATGGCCGACTCAGAGAACACGTCGAAAGAACCGGGACAACTGAAGAACGTCCAGGTGACAACCGACTCACGGAGAAAATCCGAACTATCGTCAGTGGTCCCCGAGGCGGGGGTGATTCGAACAACGCTCGAAAAATCACGCCAGAAGCATTAGTCGACCCGAGTCCGAAATCTTGATCATAGCTCGGCCTCCAAAAGAAAAGAAGAGAGGAAAATATTGTATCTCTTTCACCAATGAAGACACTCGAGGCATTCACTATCCCCATGACGATGCATTAGTCATCACTCTTACCATTACGAATCGAAGGGTGTTTCGCATTCTCGTCGACACAGGATCATCTGCTGACGTGCTGTTCGCCCAGGCATTCGACAAAATGGGTGTTGAACGATCGACATTGCGGCCGGTTCATACCCCGTTGATCGGATTCTCAGGAGGACAGATACTCCCAGAAGGAGTCATCTCACTGCCGCTTATTGCCGAAAACCCTCCACATTAGGTAATAGTAATGGTCAATTTTTTGATAGTCGATCAGTCATCTGTCTACAACGATATACTCGGTCGACCCTCTCTCAGTCTCCTTCAGGCCGTTGTATCCACATATCACATCTCCATGAAATTCCCAACTGAGTCGGGAGTAGGAGTTGTTAAAGGAGATCAGCACGACGCAAGATATTGCTACGCGACCGCTGTAAAAGCTCCAGCCGAGGTATCTACGATTGAGTCATTGGATCCTTGTGTCGGAACTCACGAACGAGGACAGCTGGTGGAAGACCTGGTCTCGGTACCTTTGGTCGAAACAGATGAATCCAAGACGGTACAAATTAGCTCATCTTTATAGTCTCCTCTAAAAGACAATCTGATAGCCCTGCTTTGCTGATATGCTGATGTGTTTGCATGGAGTCATGAAGACATGCCGGGAATCGATCCATCAGTAATCACCCACCGACTCAACATCGATCCGACATACAGGCCGATCCAACAGAAGCGACGTCCACTCGGCCCTGAAAGGTACGCTATCATTGAAGAAGAGGTCAGCAAGCTCTTCAAGGCCAAATTCATAGAAAAAATATACTACCCGTAATGGGTAGCCAATGTCGTACTCGTGAAGAAAGTCAATGGGAAGTGGCGTATTTGTATTGACTATACCGACCTAAATAAAGCCTGCCCAAAGGATAGCTTTCCTCTTCCGAGGATCGATCAGTTGGTGGATAGCACTATGGGGCACGAACTTCTTAGTTTTATGGACGCTTATTCAGGGTATAATCAAATTGTAATGCATCAGACTGATAAATCTAAGACCACTTTTGTTACCGACAAAGGTTTTTATTGTTACTGAGTGATGCCGTTTAGTTTGAAAAATGTAGAGCAACTTATCAGAGATTAGTGAACAAAATCTTCGCTCGGTTGATCGGCCGAACCATGAAGTGTATATTGACGACATGCTCGTCAAAAGTATACATGCGACCGACTATATTGCCGACTTAGAAGAAATGTTCCTAATCTTGCGTAAGTTCCAAATGAAGTTGAACCCGAGTAAGTGTGCCTTTGGTGTGAGCTCTGGAAAGTTCCTTGGATTCCTAGTCAGCCAGCGAGGAATCGAGGCAAGCCCAGAAAAAATTAAAGCATTGCTCGACATGGAGTCTCTGAAAACTATAAAAGAGATACAAAGATTGACCGGACGAGTTGCGGCACTCAACCGTTTTCTCTCCCGAGCCACCGATAAATGTCTCCCGTTCTTCAAACAATTGAAGGGACGACAGATGATGGATTGGACGGAAGAGTGCGAAGCAGCGTTCCAGCAATTGAAATCTTACCTCGGATCTCCGCCTCTCTTATCGAAACCCGAATCGGGAGAAGCCTTGCTGTTGTATCTTGCAATATCCAAGGCAGCGATTAGTTCGGCCCTGATACGGGAGCACGAAGGAAAACAACTACCGGTTTACTATGTTAGCAAAGCACTACTCCCGGCAGAGACAAGACACCCACTCCTGAAAAAAGTGGCCTTAGTCCTGGTAGTCTCCTCACGACTACTTCGGCCATATTTTCAAGACCATACCATTATCGTCATGACCGATCTCCCACTGTATCAAATTCTACAAAAATCGAAAGCATCTGCCCGACTAACGAAGTTGGCGATTGAACTCAGCGAATTCGACATTCAGTATAAGCCGAGAGCAGCGATCAAAGGGTAAGTCGTGGCTTACTTTATCGTTGAGGTGACACCGAAAGCCAACTCAACAATAGGGCATGTTACCGAGCAGTTGACGACCGCTTCACCCGAGTTAGCGCCCGACCCACTCCCTTGGAAGCTGTATGTTGATGGCTCTTCCAACTCTAAGGCAAGCGGGGCAGAGGTAGTGCTGAAAACTCCCGGTCGAACCTGCATGCAGTATGCCTTAAGACTCGGATTTCAAGCCTCGAACAATACAACAGAATATGAAGCTTTACTGCTAGGTCTCCGACTCGTGGCTAGTTTAGGTGTCACACACCTCAACGTTTTCAGCGATTCATAGTTAGTCGTCAATCAAGTCACTAACGTGTATCAAACACGAAAAGAACAAATGAAAGCGTATATTGAGTGAGCTAAGGAACTGATCGGTGGCTTTCAGATCTGTGTCATCTCTCAGATCCCTCAAACAGAAAATGCCAAAGCCAATTTATTAGCAAAACTTGCCTCTGCCAACGAAGACGACATACCCAGATCCGTTCCAATTGAGTACGTCGCTAAGCCGAGTATCAATGAACCACTTAGCTCGAGCGTACATGCAATTGATTTAGAACCTTCTTGGCTCGATCCGATCGTCCGAAACCTTGACAAGGGAGAGTTGCCCGACGATCGTGCTGAGGCTCGACGCTCAAGGTCCAAGCTTCCCATTTTGCCATGCTCAACGGGGTGCTTTACAAGAAAGGCTACTATACTCCCCTCTTACGATGCCTGAATTCCAGTGAAGCCGATTACGTGCTGCGGAAAGTTCACGAAGGGATCTGCGGAAATCACTTAGGAGGACGATCACTTGCACACAATGTCTTACGTTAAGGATATTACTGGCTGACTATCCAGCACGACGCTCGTAAGCTCGTCCAGAGATGCGACAAGTTTCAGAGATTCGTGGCCATCCCGAGACAACCACCCGAAGAACTGACTCCCATGACCGGTCCTTGGCCCTTTGCATAATGGGGGATTGGCATAATCGGACCACTTCCTGTGGGGAAAGGATAAACTAAGTTTGTTGTTGTGGTAGTAGATTACTTTACAAAGTGGGCTGAGATAGAGCCATTGGCGAAGATAACCGAACAAAAAGTTACGGACTTTGTATGGAAAAATATTGTCTGTCAGTTCAATATACCCCGAACTATTATAACCGACAGCGGAAAGCAGTTCGATAATAAAAGCTTTTGAGCGATGTGTGATAATCTCAGAATCAGAAATGTGTACTCATCGCCCCACCATCGTCAGATGAATGGATAGGTTGAGGCGGTTAATAAGATCATCAAACAACATCTCTGAACCAAGCTCGACCGAGCCAAGGGAGCTTGGACCGAAGAACTCTCAAAGATATTGTGGGCATACCGCACCATGGTTCGAACCGCTACCGGCGAAACTCCCTTCTCCCTGACTTATGGCTCAGAAGCCGTTACCCAGGTTGAGATCGGATTGCCTTCATCCCGAGTTAGTTCGTTTGATGATGAAGATAGTGAAGAACTCTTAGCCCTCGGACTCGATCTTATGGATGAACAAAGGGAGAAAGCTCGGCTATGGACGATGACTCGGCAACGGCAAGTCACCCGGTTCTACAATGCCTGAGTTAAAATCAGACGATTCAGAGTTGGAGATATGGTCCTATGAAAGACGTTCCTAAATACAAAGGAAGTCGGTGCAGGCACATTAGGACCTAACTGGGAAGGACCGTATGTTATCACAAGCACCATCCGACTGAGAACGTACCGATTGGAAGACCTAACTGGACAATTGCTACCTTATCCATGGAATGCCGAACATCTGAAGATCTATTATCCCTAGGTTAGAAAGACTCAAAATTAACAAGCGTGTAAACTGAATCAGAGTAAAAAAGAAACCAAGTATATTCATTCATCGGTATGTTAGTTACATTGAGTTATATCATGCCTCGGCATTACATTGACAAAGCAAAAGGAAAAGTTGGCCGTGACATGCAAGCTTGGTTTGTTTGGAGAACTGGTGTGAGTGCAAAAAATGGAGCTGATGATGGTACCGGAGCTTGGTCTATTTGGAGAACTAATGTGAGTGTAAAAAATGAGCTGATGATGGTACCAGAGCTTGGTCTGTTTGGAGATCTGGTGTGAGTGCCAAAAATGGAGCTGATGATAGTACCAAAAATTTGGCTCCAAGGCTCACCAGAGACTAAGTAGTTTAGACTCAGCTATCACCACATGGAGCGACCTCCGGAGCAGCCTTAGTTTCAACACCAGTCGCAGCTTCAGCAAGTTCAGTAGCCTCGGCCTCCTGTCCCTCAGACTCGGAAGCACCGCCATCAAATCCTGAGAGATCAAGGTCAGGAAAAGACCGCTTCATCAGATCAACACATGCTGTATACCCACTCTGATACAAGCGATCCCTCTCTTTCTCAAATTCTGAGGATTCGAGAAAGGCCAGTATAGCCCGCTCCTTGGCCTCCTTAGCCTCCTTGGCTTCAATGGTAGCCTTCCGAATAGCTGCCTCTACCTCAGCCTGGGCCCGAGACAACTTATCCACTCAAGAAGCATGAGCCTGCCGAATTTGCCGATTCTCTTCCTGAGCTTCCAACAGTAGCGGGGTCAGACGAGCACATTCGGCCTTATCATCATTGGCGGCCCTCCTGGCAAGGACTAAATCACCCGACAGAACTCCAATCTGAACAGAGGACACCTCGGCTTTTGCATCCGCCTTAGCTGCCTGCTTTTGAGCTGCAGTTAGCTCTGAGTAGGCCTTGACCAAACAAGGGGCCAATTGCAGAGGGACAATCTAAAGCCAGACTGAGTCACTAATACAAGGAATCATCAACGAAAAGAAAGATCGCAAATATTACCTCAAGAAGTATCTTTGCCGCGTGACCAAGAGTTTGCGACGAAGAGGCATTGTAGAGACTAGCGAAGTCTCTTTCACTCCCATGAGAGATGGCCCAAGGGATCATTCTCGATACGACCTGCTGAAAAGGCGAGGGCTCCGGTTGAGTCATTCCCTCTCCCGAAGTCTCTCCTCCATGCTCTTCCCTCGGTTCCAAGGCCCTCTCTACAACAGGTCCTGACACTGAAGCTGCCTGAGAATCGGCAAGAAGTATGTTCAAATCCTCTGCCCTTTCCTCAGGGTCCGAGAGTACCACTACAGTCGGGATGACTGGAGTAGAAGGAACGGGGGCAGACGGTTCTTTAGCCTTCGGAGCCTTCTTTGCCTTCTTTGAAGGCCGAGGCTCCGACATAAGCACCGACCTCGGAGGAGCCTTCATTTTCACCGCTGGTCTCAGAAGGGGCCGAGCTTCAGCCATATCTGTGTCAGACAAAGTAAAGAGTTAGGACAAATCCAAATCCAAGAGAAGCTCATCAGAATAAATCGAGGATACCTATAACGGCAGTATCGAGGCTCGAGAGAAGTGAAGGAGATTCTTCCAAAACTGATCTTCCGAACTTAACCCCTTCAGTTCCTTGATCCGAGCTAAAGCATTGGCTCCTAACTTCGGCCTTTTCTTTGGAAGGTCTGCAAAACACGTTCGGTCAGATACGGAAGAATCAGAGTAAGAAAAGACATAAAAAGGACATGCCGAGTTACCTGCTTTAGAGAATGACCGATGAACGAGAGGTTCAAAGAGCCCAGACTCGGCAGTCTCCCAGCGACCGCACACCCAGAACCACCTCTCTCTGCAGTGCTTGTTAGAGGTAGGAGGGTTGGTTATCAAGGAGCCACCCTTGTTCCGCCAAGCGCTTAGAAAGTACGAGCCGGGTTGCCGAGGGTTTGGACGTACTTGGTACAGATAGAGGAACTCATCCATGGTCAGTGGGGGCTGTTCTGCCTCAGCCCATAACACTGAACATCCGAACAAATTCCTCCATCCATTCGGAATTATCTGCCCAGGAGCAATTAGGAGTCGGGAAAGAAAATCCCGAGCAATGGGTTGAAGGGGCAGACACAAGCCACATTGCATGGCAACTTGAAAAATTGCGACCATCCCAGGAGGAGGATGGTCAGGTAACTCACTCGGAAGAGGAAGGCGAAGAATAACTGAGTCGGAGATATGGTACCCGACTCGAATTTAATCCAAATCCGCTCCAGTTAAGACCGAAGGGACCAGACCCTTTTGCTCATCTCCAGCCTCCTCTCCCTCGGCAGCCTCACCTTTCTCATCGACCGACTAAATGACACGAGCCTACTTCCTAAGAGGAACCGATTTAACGGGCTCCTCAAACTCCTCATCATCTTCTTCCCGGTCGTCCCCAGGAAAATGAGGGGTGGGCTTGCTAGGGGCAATTATCAGACCAGAAGGACTTGCTCGAGCTGGGCGTTCTGCTGAAGACCTGGACACCTGTTCAGAGAACTGGAAAGCTTCGTTAGCGCTAATCGCCATCTCCGTTAGCAATGTGGGCGATTCCGAGACATCCCAGAAATGTCTCGGAATGTCCTCATCACCAGAAGACCCCTCCCAGGGATTTGTAGACTCCATTAAAGAAAAATAAAGCGAGGGAGAGGAGAACTCACCGGAGAGGCGAAAAGAGCACAGACGGAGAAGCTAAAAGAAAAATGAGGGCGAAAACAGTGGAGAGAACAATCACAGCGAAAGGAAGAAGAGAAAATGAAAGAAGGAACGGACGCGCGGGAATGGGAAAAGGACGTCCCGCTCCTTTTATAGCCGTGCCACGTGGCAAGGGCATTTATGGAGGAGTCGAATCGACGACTGTTTCGACTCCCCCGCCCGACACGTGGCGCACGCCGACTGACGCAAGTAACGTCCTCGCCACGTGTCCGACACCCACAGGCGGACAAAACGTCTTGACGGCTGTACGCACGTGCGACCTCGAGCATCGAACCGACGCCTGTCAATGACGACATAAGAAACATTAAATACTCCATCATAACCTCGTTCTCTCACGTATACCAACTCAAAAACTCATTACTTCTTAGTGCCGACACGGTTAACACCAGGAGTAGGGGGCTTACTGTTGAGGGAAAATATGATAAGCCCGGAGACTCGGTTATGGAATGGACCAACTCTATTGACACTGCCCGAGAATCCGAGCCAACACTGCGGACTGAGGCAAAGCAAGACCTAAAGGAGAGACTTAGCTCGGTTTGCGAGAAATGAATCCCGACCGAGACTAAAAGAGTCAAGAGCCTTAGGCAACGTGTAAGACATATAAAGTTAACTAGGCTAACGAGTCAGCAATGTCTAAAGGGATCGATTAAGTCCCGAATTCTAGAAGGCCCCGCCCGACCATAAAACCGATCCACGTAAGGTCGGTTACCAGGTCGGCTATCGGATAAAGGACATCGGTCTGAAACCGATTCCATTTCATCCAACAGAAGGCCAAACAAGCCCTGCCCTGCAGCTAGCCGAGATTCATCTCTCATTACAGTCGGTTAGGGCCGGCCGAGCAAGGAAGAGACAGTGCAAGCATAAAAACCATTCCGAAAAGCTTGTAAAAGGATTTCCGACCCCAGAAATCTCGGGATCAGGAAATATCCGTAAACAGATTGCAATCAAATCAAATTCTCGATATTATTGGCAGAGTATCCCTATACGGAGGAACCTCCCATCCCTATAAAAGGAGGACATCTCCAGGATCTAAGGTGCACAGAAAATACCTCAATATAACCTTCTTCCTGATCCAGTCGCTGACTTAGGCATCGGAGGTTCCCCGGCTCTAACCAGGGTCCCCTTTGCATCTTTCTTGTGCAGGTGGCGACCAAGGAGGAAGTGCGTCAGGATTTTTGCATCAACATGGTTCAATTCCAGTCTCATTCCCCAAGTCAAAGACCATTGAAATGACTAATTCTCTTTAAATAGCTAGGATCGGTGGTGAACAACGACGCAGATTGCCTATAGAGGGAGCGGGCCCATCTTGATGTATGCATTTTATATCTAGGCCGTCCATCCTTTTTTACAAATCATTTTATGACATGAACCCAAAAATTAAGCAGATCTAAGTCTCAGGTAAACCATAATGTAGGATACCATAGTGATTGAACATGCCACGTTTAAAAAACTCTCTAGTGCCCACCAATGTTTATTTGCCATCTAACCTGTTGATAAGGTGACAAAAAACTGGATGAAGGAAAAAATATTAGCTTGATCTGAAACATTTGTGGCCCACAAGATGCTTTTAATGGTGGTCCACCTGGGATTTGGATAATACTTCATTTTTTAGATCATGCCCTCAAATATTATGGGAAAACGGATGAACATCATGGATGTATAATACAACCATCAAGGTGGGTCCCATGTTAATGTCCTCGCCCTATTGGCGAAGGTGGGGCGCTGCACCTAATCCGCTCTGGCCTGGAAAGCCTTTCCCATGAAGTTCCAGCGTTGGGAAGTTAAGTGGGGCCATGGTATAATGTTTGTGATAAATCCATCATGTCCATTCATTTTACTAGCTAATTTTAAAACATGAGATAAAAAAATTGAAGCGGATTCAAAACTCAAAGAGGCCACACGATAGGTAAAGGTGGGGAAAGAAATGCCTACCGTTGAAACCTTCCTGGGTCCACCTTGTTGTGTATATGCTATCACCGTATTTATAAGGTCATTTCCACGTGGATGAACTGAGAACACAAAAAACCTTAGCCTGATGGGTCATATGTATGTTTCAATTGATTGTTGTTCAATCCCCATTGTTTCCTCTGTGTCGCCTCCTCCAGTTTTGGATTTGCCTAATTTCTGCTCAATGAGCTAGCAAATGAATGGGCTAGATGGATTTATAACAAACATCATGGTGGGCTCTGCCTAGCTTATCAGTTAGGACTTCCTTAAAAAGGCCTTGGCAACCCATTCGCGTTGGGGGAGAAATTGCGGGGATTGTTTTGCCTTTGTCATGTCTCATTAGGTGAGGATTCGGTCAGGAGTTAACTGAGTTACGTCATGTATTTTACATGAAGCCACCTCAATGTGTGTGTTGTATATCCATGCAATCCATAAGTTTGGTCATATCATTTCAGGGCATGGTAAAAAAATGAAGCAGACCCAACTCTCAAGTAAATCACACCACAGGAAACACTTGTGATTGTCCATTAAAAACTTATAATTGTGGGCCATAAAAGTTTTTGATTAATCTGAACTAGCAAGGAAACCCGGTATACTTGCCGCCCTCATAGTTTATATAAGGAGCACACAATGAAGAGCTTGAGGAATCAACCAAGCCATATCATACAACCCTTCTTACAAAACTATGTTGTCTTATCTTAGTTTTATTCTTTGTCCCTCTACTTCTGTCCAGCTCCGCCATAAAACATCTAGAGTTTGGTATATCTTAGATCGTTGTTTTCTAATGCTATTGGTGCAATACGCTTATGAGCAGTGTAAATATCCATGACCATTGTCGTCAGATCCTCGATCAACCAAGTCAATTAAGACTTGGAAGATCATACTAATCACTTCTTACAAAACTATGTTGTCTTATCTTAGTTTTACTAATCCCTTCTTACAAAACTATGTTGTCTTATCTTAGTTTTATTCTTTGTCCCTCTACTTCTGTCCAGCTCCGCCGTAAAACATCTAGAGTTTGGTATATCTTAGATCGTTGTTTTCTAGTGCTATTGGTTCAATACGCTTATAAGTAGTGTAAATATCCATGACCATTGTCGTCAGATCCTCGATCAACCAAGTCAATTAAGACTTGGAAGATCATACTAATCACATCCTGTTGACCATCCACCTCGATTGTTTATCCACACAGGTGATCACATATATTTATTTTCTATTTTTCTCTACTTATTTTATATTCTCACTGATTGTACTAATTTTCATTATAAATTAATAAAATCAACGATCAACCTTTATTTTTAATTCTTTTAATCAATTACTACATTACTGAGAAACTTGAGGCTCGTGATTACTGTTAAAAGAAAAGTCCTTAGCTCAAGGTAAAATATCCAATTTAGAAAAACATGTGGAAAGAGTTGAGTGAACAAGCAAAGCAAAGCCAGACTTGATGATATGACAGTGTTTGCGTTCTGTCAGTCCATTCTGTTCAGGCGTGTATGGACAAGAAATGTGATGATTAAGGCTGTGGGTTGAGGGATAGGATTGAAACCGATGACTGACATATTCACCACCGCCTTCAATTTGAATCGACTTAATCTTGATGCCTAACAAATTCTCAACCAAGGGTTTAAAGTTTAGAAAAATGTCATAAACTTGAGACTTAAATTTGATAGCTGAGAATCAACAATAATGGCTCAAATCATCAATAAAAGTAACATAATACCGAGCACTATTCAAAGAGGGAGCTGAGGTAGGACTCTAAATGTCTGAGTGTATAAGTTCTAATGGAAAAGTAGAGTGAGAAAAAGGGAGTCTAGAACTCTTGCCAAGTTGGCAAGATGAGCAAATATATGGTTGTCGTATTGAGCCACGAAAAGGAAGGGGAGAGGAGAGTCGTTGAAGAACAACAAAAGATGGATGTCCTAGCCGATGATGCCAAAGAGTAGGAGAGACACATACGACAGAAAAAGCGGTCGGAGACAAATGCGAAGTGGAAGCTGCAGCAGGTAGAGGCCGTTAGTGGTCCGTCCTTGGAATAGGATTCTTCATGACTTGTTGTCCTTAACACAAAAACTAGAAGAATTAAACACAAAAGAATAGTCGTTATCCTTGGTAAAGTGAAAAACTGATAAAATATTCCGAGAAATCGAGGGAACATGAAGAATGTTATGTAAATGAAAGGTAGAGTTAGAGGAACGATACATAGAGGGACCAATGAGGGCAATAGGCAAAGTTGTACCATTTGCAACTGCAAGAGCATCATCCCTTGCATAATCAAAATGAATGGATAAGTTGTTCAAGTCAGAGGTAACATGATTTGTAGCACCAGAGTTTCTAAACCAGGTAGAATCTATTCCAGGGTCATTACGCTTGACAGCGGCCATAGCTTGAAGCTTTTGAGGGGGTTGTCGGCCTTGAAACGAAAGATCTAACCAATGGAAGCAGTCGAGAGCAGAGTGCCCCACTCGATTACAAATTTGGCACACTGTGATGGGTTTTTTGACCCGTCGTCGACCGGTGGTGAGCCTCGCTCGACCGGTCGAAGGCTGGTCTCGACTAGTCGTAGGAGTCGAGCCGAGACACGACTCAAAGTCCAGCGATTGTGGACTAATTTTCTCTGGGGTGCTCGACCGGTCGTGGGAGGTGCTCGACCGGTCGTGGGTGGCTCTCGACCAGTCGAAGGTTCTTTCGACCAGTTGAGGTTACGCAGATTCGTTTCACGATTTTGCGCGGATTTCGTGTCGCAAGTCCTTTCGCAACTGGGATGCGGAAGGGAGTTTCCTAAAACTATAAATATGAGTTCCTAGGGCTTTCTAGGTACAACAAGAGGGTTTCCTAAAACTTTACAAGGGATTTGCTAAAGGGTTTAGGGCTATCAAAGGTGAGAGAGAGGGAGAAAGAGAGAGAGGAAGCTTATAGAAGGGAGGTTCTGCTCATGGAGGTTATCTACTGTGCAATCTATATCTCAGCGCTTCTATGTCCTTGTAATCGGTTAGATCTCTCCATTTTCTCTATTTCTCTTATTGTTTATCCACTCCTGCGTGAGTGAAGAAGGTTGTAACGTTCTACTTCATAGTGAATTGTTGATCTGGACGAGGTCCCGTGGTTTTTACCTCTTTGAGGGTTTTCCACGTAAAAATATCTTGTGTGGTGTGTGATTGATGCATTGATTGTTTTCATTGCTTTATTATCCATAATTCTGGTTTGTTCTGGAGGGCTAGATCTTAAGGTTTCGTGCAAGGCCCCCAACAAAGTGGTATCAGAGCTAAGTTCATTGAACGGGTAAGATCGGTTTTGAATTATGGAAGGTGGGTCATCAAGGATGATCTGCCTCAATGGTTCTAACTGGACCATATGGAAGGCTAAGATGGAGGACTTGCTTTATTGCAAGGACCTATATTCTCCAATTTTAGGCATATCAGCAAAATCCAAGGATATGACTGATGATGATTGGAAGAAGATGAACCAGAAGGCGGTGGGGTTTGTTAGACAATGGTTGGATGATTCAGTGTTCCACTATATGTCTACGAAAACCTCAGCCGCTAGCCTATGCCTGAAATTACAAGGGCTGTATGAGAGGAACACAGCCGGTAATAAAATTTTTCTGATAAGGCGACTTGTGAATCTTAAGTTCAAGGATGGTGGTTCTGTAGCTGAGCACATGAATGAGGTCAACAATATAGTGAACCAACTCACCTCTATGAAGATGGTCCTGGATGATGAATTGCAGGCTTTACTTTTGCTTAGTTCATTGCCTGACAGTTGGGAGACATTGGTGGTGTCTCTAAGTAACTCCGCGCTAGACGGAAAGATATCCATGGAATATGTTACTAGCTGTCTCTTCAATGAGGAGACAAGGAGGAAGTCTCAGGGTCTACTCAGCAAGAGGCCCTTTTAACACAAGAACGGGGGAGAGGAAAGAATAGGAAGGGCGGGAAGGCCCGAGATAAATCAAGAGGCAAGTCGAGTAACAGAAAGGATGTTGATTGCTGGAATTGTGGCAAGAAGGGCCACTACAAGCATGAATGTCGTGGTAAGAAAAACGACAAGAAAGGAAAAGGGAAGGAAGATGAATCTGATTCCACTGCGGTCGCTTCAGATGGTGACGTTGTAGTTATTCTTTCTGCAGATCATGATGTATGTCTCACGGCTACGAGTCAGGACACCGATTGGGTGATAGACTCGAGAGCTTCTTTTTATGCGACTCCACACAGGAACTTTTTCACAAGCTACAAGTTAGGTGACTATGAGACTGTGAAGATGGGAAATTCTGGCGTATCAAAAATCGTAGGAGTCGGTGATATTTATGTGAAAACTGATGTGGGTTGCACATTGGTTCTCAGGGATGTGAGGCATATCCCAGACCTTCGCCTCAACTTGATGTCGACGGGAAGGTTGGATGATGATAGTTATGAAAGCCGGTTTACTAGTGGGCGATGGAAGCTCATCAAGGGTTCGTTGATCGTGGCTAGAGGAAAGAAGTGTTGCACCCTTTATAAGGCAAGTGTCAGTATGTGCAAGGGTGGGTTGAACGCAACGGAAGATTCAGCTATTGACATATGGCACAGGCGTCTAGGCCACATGAGTGAAAAAGGGCTTCAGCTACTAGCGAGGAAGTGGCTCCTTCCAGACGTGACAGGTACACCTCTCAAAACCTATCTTGATTGTTTATCAGGGAAACAACATAGAGTTTCATTATTAAATCTGCTTCTCATGTTAATAAAAGCATGCATTAGATTTGGGTTTCTGATGTTTGTGGTCCTATGAGGAGAAAAACCTTGGGTGGGTTTGTATTTTGTTACTTTTATAGATGATGCATCTAGGAGGGTTTGGGCTTATGCTTTGAAATCCAAGGACGAGGTCTTTGGTGTGTTTAAATTGTTTCATGCTATGTTCGAGAGAGAGACAGGTAGATCATTGAAGTGCATCCGCACTGACAATGGTGGTGAATACATTGACGACTTTCATGAGTACTGCAAGTCCCTGAGTATACGGCATGAACAGACGGTTCCCAAGACCCCCCAGCATAATGGTGTAGCTGAGCGAATGAATCGTACCATTGTTGAGAGAATCAGATGCATGTTATCCCATGCGAAATTGCCCAAGACGTTCTGGGAAGAAGCAATGCACACGGCAGTGTATTTGATAAACAGGTCTCCATCAGCCCCGTTGAATGGAGAAGTACCTGAGAAGGTGTGGACTGGACAAGATCCATCGTACAGTCATCTCAGGGTGTTTGGATGCAGGACACCCGTTCACATACCAAAGGACGAGAGGTCCAAGCTCGATATGAAGATCAGGCAGTGTGTGTTCTCAGGGTACGGTGATGAAAAGTTCGGTTACAGATTGTGGGATCCGACCGAGAGGAAGCTCGTCAGGAGCAGAGATGTGGTTTTCTTTGAAGATCAGTGTATAGAAGACATTGGTAAGCCAGAGAAGAACTAACCTAGTTTAGGTGAGCTAGAAGACATGGATCCAGTTATTCCTCCCGTGGTGCCTGATGACGGGGGAGTACAGCAAGGTGCAGAGGACGAGGAAGTTCCTTCAGAAGATGGACCAGGAGGGCAGTCCCCACTTGATCCACCTGTTGAGTCACAGGTGAGGAGGTCATCTAAGGACAGACAGCCATCCAAGAGATACTCGCCACATGAGTACATTATGCTAACTGATGGAGGAGAGCCAATAGATTATTCTGAGGACCTAGCCGACAACCATAAGGGGGAGTGGTTGAAAGCTATGTAAGAGGAGATGAAATCCTTGCATAAGAACCACACCTATGATATGGTGAAACTGCCTAAGGGCAAGAAAGCTCTGAGCAACAAGTGGGTGTTCAGAAAGAAGATTGAGCAGAAGAATTCACAGACGAGGTTCAAGGCCAAACTTGTGGTGAAAGGGTTTGGTCAAGGGAAAGGCATAGACTTCGAGGAGATATTCTCACCAGTGGTGAAGATGACATCCATATGGGTATTGCTTGGGTTGGCGGCTAGCATGGATTTAAAGATAGAACAGTTAGATGTTAAAATTGTCTTCCTCCATGGTGACCTGGAAGAAAAGATCTACATACACCAACCAGAGGATAGGCTGAGGAAGAGCTTGTATGGGTTGAAACAAGCTCCACGACATTGGTACAAGAAGTTCGATTCGTTCATGTTACAGCATGGGTATGACAGAATGGAGTCCGACTACTGTGTGTTCACGCGCAAGTTCTCAGATGGTGATTTCTTAGTTCTGCTCTTATACGTTGATGACATGCTTATCATGGGAAAAGATATCAAGAAGATCGACAGGCTGAAACAAGAGTTGGGCAAGTCTTTTGCGATGAAAGACTTGGGCCCGACTACACAGATCTTAGGAATGGAGATAACCCGTGACAGAAGCAGCAGGAAGCTTTGGCTGTCACAAGAGCGGTATATTGAGAAAGTCCTAAAGCGGTTTAATATGAATGCAGCGAAGCCGGTCAGTACTCCACTGGATGGTCACTTCTGATTGAGCGACAGGCAGTGTCCTAAGATGAAGGCAGAGGTGGAAGAGATGCAGAAGATACCCTATGCGTCAGCTGTAGGAAGTTTAATGTATGCTATGGTGTGTACACGCCCAGACATAGCATATGTAGTTGGTGTTGTCAGCTGGTATCTTGCCAATCTTGGCAAAGAACATTGGGCAGCGTTGAAATGGATACTGTGGTATCTAAGAGGCTCATTCGGGTTGAGCCTATGCTATGGTGACGGTAAACCTGTGTTAGAGGGCTACACAGATGCAGATATGGCAGGTGACATAGACTCTAGGAAGTCTACATCGGGGTTCATGTTCACATTTGTAGGGGGAGCGGTTTCTTGGCAGAGCAAGCTACAGAAGGTCGTAGCATTGTCGACGACAGAGGCTGAGTACATTGCAGCCACAGAGGCATGTAAAGAGATGCTTTGGATGAAGAGGTTCCTACAAGAACTTATCCTGAGGTAGGAGGAGCACGTGGTCTATTGTGATAGTCAAAGTGCTATACACTTGAGCAAGAATCCAAGTCAGCATTCCAAGTCGAAGCACATAAAGATTCAGTATCACTGGATCAGGGATACTTTGGAACAGAAGGTGTTACAGCTTGAGAAGGTCCACACGGATGATAATGGGTTAGACATGATGACCAAGGCTTTGCTCAAGGGCAAGTTTGAGGTTTGTAGAAACTTGGCTGGCTTGAAGAAGGTGGATCCCTCTCAAGTTAAAAAGGGGGAGATTTGATGGGTTTTTTGACCCGTCGTCGACCGGTCGTGAGCCTCGCTCGACCGGTTGAAGGCTGGTCTCGACCAGTCGCAGGAGTCGAGCCGAGGCACGACTCAAAGTCCAGCGACTGTGGACTAATTTTCTCCGGGGTGCTAACTGGTCGTGGGAGGTGCTCTACTGGTCGTGAGTGGCTCTCTACCGGTCGAAGGTTCGTTCGACCAGATGAGGTTACGCAGATTCGTTTCACGATTTTGCCTGGATTTCGTGTCGCAAGTCCTTGCAACTGGTATGCGGAAGGGAGTTTCCTAAAACTATAAATAGGAGTTCCTGGGGCTTTCTAGGTACAACAAGAGGGTTTCCTAAAGATTTACAAGAGATTTGCTAAAGGGTTTAGGGCTATCAAAGGTGAAAGAGAGGGAGAAAGAGAGAGAGAGGAAGCTTATAGAAGGAGGTTCTGCTCGTGGAAGTTATCTACTGTGCAATCTATATCTCAGCACTTCTATGTCCTCGTAATCGGTTAGATCTCTCCGTTTTCTCTATTTCTCTTATTGTTTATCCACTCCTACGTGAGTGAAGAAGGTTGTAACGTTCTACTTCATAGTGAATTGTTGATCTGGACGAGGTCTCGTGGTTTTTACCTCTTTGAGGGTTTTGCATGTAAAAATCTCTTGTGTGGTGTGTGATTGATGCATTGATTATTTTCATTGCTTTATTATCCATAATTCTGGTTTGTTCTGGAGGGCTAGATCCTAAGGTTTCGTGTAAGGCCCCCAACACATTGCATTAGAAGGACTTTTATACTGGGATGACTGTCCATTGTGCGGCGCGATAGAACTGCCTTTGGAGCTAAAAGTGCGACCACGACCATGTCCACGAAACATAGGTCTACCCCATGGCCCACCACGAGATGTAAAACCACAAGTGGTAGAAAGTGCAATTAGCAAGTGGTCATAAGGTTGGATAGAATGGCGGGATTATAGACGATGTTCAAATGTGAGAAGTTGGCCAAGTAATTATTCAAAACAAATCGGGTGAACCCGGTTAGCAATAGAGGTGTGTACAAGGTCAAATTCTTGACTAAGACCATTTAAAACTTGATTGCACAAATCAAAGTCAGTGACTGGCTAGCCAATTGCTTCAAGCGCATCTGCTAACCCCTTCATCTTATCAAGATAGTCAAAAATTGAAGAGCCTCCTTTAAAAAAAAAAAAAAAAGATTTTGAAACTAATGTTTTAATCGAAGAACAAGTGAATGTGATTGAATGAGATGAAGGTTCTCTAATCATAGCCACACCTCTCGAGCAGTTTGAAGCCCAACTACCCGTTAAAGAATTTGAGTGAGGGTGGCATTGATCTATAACAACATAAGAGAATCACGTTCCATCCACTCCTCATAGGCAGGATTGATAGTGGATGTATGGTCACCTTTGTCATTTAAAAGAAATTGATCCGGGCAAAGAGAGGATCTATCTACAAACCATAGTAACTTACTGGTACGCAGAATGGGAAGAAATTGACTCTTCCATAGTAAATAATTATCCCGATCTAGCTTAATTGATACCAAATTGGTGACATTTGAAACGAAAATCGTAGTAGAGGATGCCATGTGCAATAATCAAGTAGAAGTAATGAAACTCGGTCTTGGATTGAATGACGATAAAGAAGAGAATGCAACCGGATGGATCAGCGAACCATTGAAAGTTAGCCAATCAGCAACTATTTAAGGCATGATCCTGCAGATTAGTGTACCATAAGGAGATGACAACATCCAAAGATGAAAATGCAGCAAAACAGTCCAACAATCATGAAATGGAGATGACCAAGATCAGAGGGACGACCAGGATTAGAAAATTGAGAGAGAAGATTCTCTTTATAGGCTTCGATACCATAAAGAAATACACTCATAAAGAAATACACGGTTAAAAGAAAACCCACATACATTGAAATGGATCACACGGATCCTTTGCATTTATAGAGTAGAGAATATAAAAGAATGTTTGAATAGATTACAATTTGATTTGAAATTTGAAACTTGAATCCATCATGGATAGAGTGCTAACCACCTGGGGCTAATTGCGGTGGAGATAAGGTAGGATTGTTAACAGATCCTTCGACTAATTTAATGCCTAGGGTTCAATCAAACTTGAGTCGAGTACTACTTTAGTACACCCAACACTATCCTAATCGCACACATTTAACTGAATATAGGCCATTTGTTAACATATGCAGCATCATGTTTAATTGAACTACAACACAATGCACTATGAGAAAGGAAAAAGAAATTAGGGAAAGATATCGTGGAGGGAAATTATATAAGCTACAAATAATTTAGACAATATATGCTACATATAGAGGTTTTCTTAGGGCGTGTTTGGATTCACGGTTTCGAGGGTATAGTATCGTATTAGTGGGGTTGATGGGATATGTCCCTCGTTTGAAAACGAACAGCGGGCGACGCATTCAACGCGCGCGAATACGCCCGAGAACCACTTTGCATCATTGATGGGATTGTACCGCGCAACCGGCCGGACGTTCAGTCAGACGTAAATAGGAAGAAAGCATTTTCTTCTTTCACCGTGTTGCTGGTAATGCCTAGTATGACCGTCTTTTGACAAATCCACACCGTCCATCAACAGGCCGTCTTTCATCTTCTTCTCGAGATTTAAACCATGAATGGTGAGCTTTGATCATCCGATGTTGTGGCCCACTGAGACAATCAAGCTGAAACAGCAGCCGAATGGTCTTCTTTTGATCATTGTGGCGAGCATGAGGAAGGACATGGCCATGAAAGGTCAACATGTTTTTGATGGATTTTTCTCCCTCTACCTGATGAATGGTTCAAATCCACCTTTCACTGCATGATGGTGACCCACAACGACAAGACGAAACCTCTGTTTCGCAACAAAGTCGACTCTGTGAAGTTTGGTGGCCCACTTGTTAAAGCTTCTTGGAAAATCCACTCCGTCCATTGGATTTAGGACGAAAAACCATCCGAAAGGGAGTGCTTTTGGAGTGAAATCAGCGTGGCCCATGAGGGTGTTTACTTTGCCGTCCATTTCATGTTTAACGGTTAAGATTCTGCAATAGTTTCAATAGAAACGAAAGGACACCTAGGCAAGGGTAATGCCCACCCTCTGAAGTGAATGAACGGCTCAGATCATTCAATGGAATAGTGAGTGGGCCCCACTACACGCACGT
Organism: Magnolia officinalis; assembly: GCA_021015155.1. Taxonomy (NCBI): domain Eukaryota; kingdom Viridiplantae; phylum Streptophyta; class Magnoliopsida; order Magnoliales; family Magnoliaceae; genus Magnolia; species Magnolia officinalis. The sequence continues at coordinate 73,557,651 of JAJHSJ010000006.1, read as the reverse complement.
ATATACATCGTGTGGCCCTTATCCGATCGTTTCCAAACATTGATCTAACATGAAACTGTATACATGGTAGAGTAATACGTCCAATCCAAACATTGGTTAGTGGCACGTCTCCGCTGGATGTATTCTAAATATCGCCCAACGTATACATGAACAGTACCTGATACAATACAATACAACGAAAACGTGAATCCAAACACGCCATTAGAGTAAAATTTAAGCAATTGAGTGGCTTTTTGTGGGTAAAATTTGAACCATTTGTGATAACCATCTACAACTTTAAAATTTTAAATAGTTTATCTTTAATTTAACTCTCTTCCGCGTCCTGCCGATATTTAAAGTTCGTATGTCCTGTGAAACGAATTGTGAGAGTAAAATTCCTAGCTCACATTGTGCAGTAGAGATATTTAAAAGCAACACGTGATTTTATAAGAAAGTAGGTTTATTGTGGAAAAGGCACATAAAACTTCAGGTACGCAACAGATCCATCCTGTCAGTTTACACTTTTCAGTAAGAATATTTATAATTGGTGGCCTATCTGACAGTCACGTCTCGTTTTAGTAGAATGATTTCATCTCATTTTAAGGAGTATACAAAAGAGGCTTTTGACGCAAGCAATGATGTATGGGATGGCTATGATTGTCTAACAAAAGCAAGTATTTAGAATCGACAGCAATCAGATGGTCTCTATTCAAGTTGATTAATTGTAGATTTGACCTTTGTATAAATATTGGTGACCGTCCACATTAAATTTTATTAAATGGTTCACTTTTTTCATGCAAAGGTGATGTTTGCATTGTAACCCTTGAAATGTGCATTGGACCTAATTAAAAGTCTAGATTCATGGATTAGACTTTCTGGGTGTCCCAATAAAACTAAGAGCTGTATAACTAGAGTGCTCCATGGCTCAGTGGCAGACAGCCTCTGCTTGAAAATTGAGATCATGGGATCGAGCTCCGATATGGTGTGGGTCGTGTTTGAGTGTGTGTGGTGTGGGTGCACACGTAAAAAATAATAATAATAATAAAATAAAATAAAATAAAATAAAATAAAAGTGCTCCTGGCGAGTGTGTGCGTGAAAAAATAAAATAAAATAAAAACTTCTAGCCATGATCCCTACAACAGCCTCACCAATCCTAGGACCTGAGTTTCCCTAAATTAAACTATTATTATTATTTATTTATCTTTACATACCCTCACACCCACACACACTACATTGAACCCATGACCTCCGTGTTGAAACTCTTATGAGTGAGCCATGAGTAGGGACTGCAAAAGATTATTATACCCTAAAATAACTATCCCCGTTAAGTGTTACTATTTATTTGTAACAAACAACTTAGTAAAAAAAATCAAAATTTATTGATAAAATTATGGTTGCACATGTGCCAACACATTACATATATGGGTGATCATTTGCATGGATACCCATATATTAGCTAGGGCTATACATCGAGCCAAGTCGAGTCGAGGTGGGCCAAGCTCGGCTCGACTTGTCCATACTATACTCGAGCTCGAGCTCGCCCTTAAGCTCAACATTGAAGCTTGGCTTGTTTGCCAAAGCTTTCGAGTCGAGTTCGAATCGAGCTAGTGGTTCGAGTCGAGTTGAGCTGCGTGGGTTGCTCGGAGAAATTAAGAGAATGAGAGAAAGAGAGAGATAGAGAGGGTCAGTCAGGTAGAGAGTTTCGGGTTGCAGTGCTGAGTGCGGCCATGCGGGTTGCGGCGTGCTGGGCCACTGGCTGCTCGTGCTCGGTAGGGTAAGGGAAAAAAGAAAGAGAGGGAATGGGGACGGGTAGGGTCAAGTAGGGTTTTGTTAGTAAAAACTTTTGAGTTTTAACTTTTTTTAAAAAAAAAACCTTATATATATATATATAATATATATATATATATATATATATATATATATATATATATATATATATATATTAATCAAGCCGAGTCGAGCTCAAGCTTCGAATCGAGTCGAGTTTGAGTAGAGTCGAGTTGAAATGCACCATGGTTGATTTTGGCTCGAACTCAACTCGAGCTTTAAAAAACAAGCTTGACTCTCCTCGAGTCGTTATTTCGAGCCGAGTCAATCTGAGCTGACTCGAGCTGAGTTGAGCGAGCTTTTCAAGCTAGCTCGACTCTTGTATAGCCCTAATATTAGCAGAGGATGGTCTAAGTAACTAATTTCACTAGAGGTTGGATCCAATACAAACGTCTCTACTTTAAGTTTAGAATAAAAATCAAAATGTGGGGCCCACTATAATGTTTTAATGACATCCAATCTCTCCATAATTTGGAGCATGTCTTTTTCCCATGGTTAAAAAAGCCATGGTGGGTCAAAAGCTCAGGTGAGCCACACTATAAAACTCATGCCGAAAACCTCTAAAATCACTCTAGAGTTTTGGATTCTCCTAATTTGTATGGTGTTCATTAATCCCGTTCAGATTCATCCTTGGATTGGAGTAGATGGAATATATAAAACATGGTAGGCCCCACATACAATCTTGAAGGTTTTTAATGGTGGGCATCTCCATTCCAACCATTCCCTTTGGTGTGGCCCACCTGAGTTGCAAATCAGCCTGATTTTTTGAGCCCAAGAGAAAGATAGGGGAGCACATATGATGGACTCATTGGATGTCATTAAACTATCCTGGTGGGCCCCTAAAGTCAATTTGTATATTAAACTAAAAGTAGAAACGTTTGTATTGGATCCTGCCTCATTTCAATGATAATCGATTAGGAGGATAGGAATTGCTGGAGTCGGAGCACATTCATTGTTTGGTGGTGTGTAGATTCTTTTAGGATTCGAGATAGTGGCTCAATGGTAGACTGCTTGGGTTTCAACATTGAGGCGACAGCCCATTCTTTCTATCTCGGCTTTTTCTAATGTTTTTAATCTTTTCCTTTTCATATGGATTCTAAAGTAAGCTAAAGAGTTATTTGATAAAACTTATTTTCAGCACTTATCATTGAAATTAATATTTTTACTAATTTTATATTATTTAAATTGTTTGGCAAATTCAACTTATTAAATGCTTAAATTGAATTTTAATAAAAATATAGTTTTTTTTTTTTCAAATCCCCTCCCCTCCCTTCACTTACCGAGGGGTAGATACTGAAAGTGATAGTACACTAATTTTTATTTTTATTTTTAATTACTTTTGACTAAAATATTTATAAAATTATTTTTAAATTACAACTGAGTAATTAATTTAATTTCAGGTGCTTATGTTTTGTTTATCACAATGGTACCTAAGGCAAGATTGAAAACATCACATCAGTAGGCTTGAGCAGATTCTGTTGAGAATTTTATACAGATTAATGTAATATCTGTATAATATGGAAACCAAAAATCACTACGATCAGAATTAAGGACAGGCTGAAGCACGTCTGAAACGCTGTCCTTAAAGCGTTATTTGCCCCTACTCAAGTAGATTGAGTATGCTGATAGGTTACAGGCAAATTGCTTCTAGGATACGACAAGCCTGGTGTGGGTCTGCGTTCAGCAAACACGAAGGCCCACCAAATGGAACTCTTTTACTCACACTTTCTGGCAATATTACAATATAAGAGAAAAAAAACCAAAAGAAAGAAAAGAAAGAGAAAAATCATTTCGACCACTGCACTGGTCAGTTCAATTCTTCAGTCACTGGTTCAGTTGAACAGTCCTAGACCACACCGCTGGTCTATTCTTCAAGCTAAGGTTCAAGCCTTGCTATGTTGCTGGATATACTATAATATTATATGAGTGGAGAGGGGCTGGCTATCTCTGTTCGTATGGGTTTGCTGGAGTGAGTTGATAGATGGTTGGAAACCCATCCAGACCCTCTTTTTAGGCTATGATGGCTGGGGTTTATGGTCCAGGGAATTAAATTCCATGACCGTTTTCTAGCTGTTGGAGAAAAATAGCCGTTATATGGCTGTTAGAAACTAGCCGTTATATGGCTGTTGTGAGAGAGCTGACTAGCCATTTTATAGCTGTTGGGCTAGCCGTTTTATGACTGTTAGCAACAGTTTCTAGTATTTAACTCCATAGCTGTTACACATTTGTGCAACAGCTATATTTCCAGCCTCTATATAATCAGAGAGACTCTCATTCAGTCCTCTAGATTTACGTCCAGCCAACCATCTGCATTAGCCACTAGTCGCACCGCGACTCGCACCCGTCTCGCTCCGGTTCGCGAAGGGAGCGACCCCCTGCGACACGATGCGCACGTGCGAAGTGCAAAGTGCGCCACTAGCGCCTCTACAGCCACACTGCCTCACAAGCCCACGCCCTCGCGCACCGAGCCCAAGCCCAAGCCCGAGACCGAAACGAGACCGAGCCCGAGCCGAGCCCGTGCCCGTGCCCGAGCCCCCCGAGCCGCGGAGCGCGCGCGCGGGTGTTCCAGTGCTTCGCACTGGAACACGCAAGGTCCATAGTCCACGGACTACGAAGGTAAATATTATAATACTCCACTGTTTTCATTTAAACCAGATTTCCTTCTCTTCTCTTTCCCATGTGGGACTATTCCCAAAAACTTGAAAAACGTGTTTTTCAAACATCTTTTTCAAATACATTATTATAATATATTATTAAAATATATTTTAAAATCAATATATTTATAACAATCCCCCACTTGATTTTATAAAAATATTTTCTCGGTTTAAACAATACTGCCAGAATAATCAGCTTATATGCATAAAGAAAGATATCTTTCGATTTTAATCTTCCCTTAGTGTAAGTATCTCAAAACTCTATCGAAATTACTGGTAGCCGCAGCTTTGAACCAGTTATTCCTAGATAACAGAGTTGGAGAAACCACACACATATTCGCTATGTGTTTGTTAGAGTTCCCACAATCTTGCTCAGCACATTTAATGGCCATGTGCTTATCCTAATTCGTGAACGATCCCGAGAGAAAACTCTTAACTCTCATGAGAGACGGCACCATCTCTACGTTCATATAGGTGAAATCCTTCCAGTGTCTCCGTTACTTTAAAACACTTGTCCTATAGACTGGATTTCATTAAGAGTTCTTAAGACTCAACCCTCTATCGTAACGCTCAGCACTTATCTATTATGGATGAGGTTTTATAATCAGTGCTGTGAAAACTTTCCACATATCAGTGACTTGTTCTTACCCATTAAACCCAAAATTAGAGATTTTCTGACTTTAGGTTGGGTTACCATCACTGGTGGAACTTTGGTTGAAGAGTTTCAACCCCATCCCTCTAGATGTAGCCTTTACTACCTCTCTCGGTAGAGGTTTAGTAAAAGGATCTGCCAGGTTGTTGCTTGATTTCACATAGGAAATAGCAATGATTCCATCTCGAATCAATTGTCTGACATAATCATGTCGAAGACTGATATGTCTAGATTTACCATTATAAGTGCCGCTATAGGCTCTAGCTAATGTGGCTTCACTATCACAATGTAGTGACACAGCCGATATAGGCTTTACACAGAAAGGGATTTCTAATAGAAGATCCCTTAGCCACTCAGCCTCTTTGCCTGTTGCAGCCAGGGCTATGAATTCAGACTCCATAGTCGAATGCGTTATGCAAGTCTGTTTCTTGGATCCCCAAGATACAGCTGCACCTCCTAGGGTGAATACCCACCCTGTAGTAGATTTGTTGTCCCCTGCACTCGATATCCAGCTCGCATCGGTATATCCTTCCAATACGGCAGGAAACTCTGAATAGAATAGTCCTAAATCTTTGGTTGCTTTTAAGTAACCAAGGACTCTACTGATTGCATTCCAGTGTTCAGTACTGGGGTTACTAGTAAACCTACTAAGTTTACTCACAGCATATGCGATATTTGGTCTAGTGCATTGTATAGCATACATTAGACTTCCTATAGCACTTGCATATTCTAATTGTGCAACTGTTCTTCCAGTATTTTCTTTTAGCTTGATACTTGGATCAAATGGGGTTTTTGCTTCCTTTATATTTAGATGGTTAAACTTGTTTAGTATCTTCTCAATATAATGAGATTGACACAAAGCATAACCCCCACAATGTTTTTTAACTTTGATACCTAGAATGGTATCAACTTGTCCAAGATCCTTCATTTTGAATACAGAAGATAGAAACCTCTTTGTTTCAGTCACACCTTCCATTTTATTACTTATTATTAACATGTCATCTACATACAGACAAATAATAATGATATAACTACCATCTACTTTAGAGTATATGCATTTGTCAGCTACATTATGCATGAAACATGAGATAGATAGTATTTTGGAATCAAACTTCTCATGCCACTGTTTTGGTGCTTGTTTTAATCCATACAATGATTTGACTAATCTACATACTTTGTTTTCATTTCCTGGTAGAATGAACCCTTCAGGTTGTTCCATGTATACCTCCTCATTGAGGTCACCATTCAGGAAAGCAGTCTTTACATCCATTTGATGGATGTTAAGATGATGTATAGAAGCTAGCGCAAATAATATCCTAATGGATGTTATCCTAGCTACAGGTGAGTATGTGTCAAAATAATCTATCCCTTCTTTTTGTCTAAAACCCTTAGCTACTAGTCGAGCTTTAAAGGTTTGGATAGTCCCATCAGTGTGATATTTCTTCCTAAATACCCACTTGCAACCTATGGGTCTAGAACCTGGAGGTAAGTTTACTAGTTCCCATGTTTGATTTGATAGTATGGATTCCATTTCATCGTTTATAGCTTCTTTTCAGAAAGCTGAGTCTCTAGAAGATATAGTCTCTTTATATGATTTAGGATCATCTTCTATATTCATCACTATAGGTATTTGTCTTATAACATTTTCTCTATCTGCTTCTACTAGATGGAAAATGATACGTTGTGAGTCTATGTAGTCATTTCCTAGACTCTTCTCTATTCTTGTTCTTTGACTCCTACGAGGTTCAATAGGAGCTTCTACTATCTGTGGGGCTGTGCTATCTTGTTCTCTATTAGGAGATTGGATGTCATTATCCTTAGACTCCAAGGATAGTGAGTTCTCAAAGAACTCAACATCTCTTGATTCTATTATTGTATTAGACTCCATGTCTAGAAGTCTATAAGCTTTACTATTTTGTGCATATCCTACGAAGGCACACTTAATAGCTCTTGGTCCTAACTTAGTTCTTTTTGGGTCAGGGGTTCTACAATATGCAAGACACCCCCACACTTTAAGATATCCTAGGTTAGGTTTTCTTCCTCTCCATGTTTCATATGGAGATATTCTATATTTTTTAGACGGAATTCTGTTTATAATATGGCATGCTGCAAGCAGTGCCTCACCCCATAGATTTAGTGGCAACTTTACTCTTATCAGCATTGAGTTGACCATTTCTACTAATGTTCTATTCTTTCTTTCAGCTATTCCGTTTTGTTGAGGTGTGTATGGCGCTGTACATTGATGTATCAGTCCATGTTCTTCACAGAAGTTATCAAATTCATTGGAGAAGTATTCTCCTCCTCTATCGCTACGGAGAATTTTAATCTTCTTATTTAGTTGATTCTCTACTTCTGCTTTATATACTTTAAACATGTTCAATGCTTCATCTTTGCTCTTTAATAGGTACACATACACATATCTAGAGCAATCATCTATAAAGGTTATGAAGTACCGTTTACCTCCACGAGTAAGAATGCCGTTTAACTCACAGATATCACTGTGCACAAGATCCAATATTTGAGACGATCTTTCAACACTTGGAAAAGGTTTCTTCGTCATTTTGGATCGTATGCACACTTCACATTTTCCGGTTTCATTATCTGTGTATGAGATTAAACCATTCTTAGCCATGAACTTCAAGGTACTATACCCTATATGGGCTAGTCTATCATGCCACAGTCCAGAGGATTCAACCATATACGCAGAAGTGCTACTTTCATTCAGAGAAAACTTAACCATTCCGTTACAAGCATATCCCTTCCCGACAAAATTCTCATTCTTGGACAGGATCAGTTTTCCTGACTCGTACACCACCCTTATGCCTGGTTTACCCAGAAGGTCCCCAGAAACTAAGTTTCGCCTCATGTCTGGAACGTGCAGTACATTGGTCAGAATCACTTTCTTCCCAGATGTGAATATCAGTTCGACAGTTCCTTTGCCGACGACCTTTGATCGGACTTCATTGCCCATTTGGACTTCTTGACCATCGGTCAATTCCTCATAGGTTTTGAAGGCTGATTTGTCGTAGCACACATGTACTGTAGCGGCAGTATCATACCACCAACCTGGAACTTTGCCTTGGATGGTATTCACCTCAGTGATCATAGCCACTATATCGCCTTCTTCTACTGCACTTGCCTCTTGTTTAGACTTGCGATATCGGCATACTCGAGCATAGTGCCCGGTTTTTCCACAGACATGGCATGGGCCTTTGAACTTTCCGTTCTTCTTTTGGGTGTTTTTCTTGAATTTCCCTTTATTGGGTTTCAGGGAATTGTCCTTCTCGGGATATTTGTTATTAGAGTTCTCTACTGCATGTACCTTGGACGAGGCATTCCCGTTATCATTCTTTCTGTCGCGGTTACGGAATTCTTCCTCAATTCTAAGGTGTTTCTGGATTTGTTCCAGTGTGTAGTCCTCAGTTTTATGCAGCGACTTCTTTCTATAGTCTTTCCACATCGGTGGCAATTTGGCAATTATAGCCCCGACTTGGAATGATTCAGGAAGATCTATTTTTATGGCTTTGATTTTGTTTACTAGTAGCTGCAGTTCTTGGATTTGGGGCAGCAGCGGTTTATTATCTACCATGTTGAAGTCGAAATACCTGGCGATGAGAAACTTGTTGGTACCTTCTTCTTCAGCTTGTATTTGAACTCCAGAGCAGTCCAGATCTCCTTTGCTGATGACGTCTGTTGGTACAGATCGTACAGTCGGTCGGAGAGAGCGTTCAGAATGTGTCCTCGACACAAGAGTTCGTCTTCGGCTCGTTTGGTGCGGGCGGCCACCTGTTCAGGTGTGTCGTCGTCGGTTGCTTCAGGTAGCGCTTGCAAATTTGGATCTAGTATGTAGTAGATCCTTAGCGCCGTTAGGAGAAATTTTAGCTTGTCTTGCCATCTCGGAAAATTGGTTCCATCGAACCGATCAAGACGTATCAAGTCCTGATTCATCAGCTTGATGGATGAAACACTGTCGGCTTCCATTACAGAAATAACGCTTTAAGATTGTTGAGAATTTTATACAGATTAATGTAATATCTGTATAATATGGAAACCAAAAATCACTACGATCAGAATTAAGGACAGGCTGAAGCACGTCTGAAACGCTGTCCTTAAAGCGTTATTTGCCCCTACTCAAGTAGATTGAGTATGCTGATAGGTTACAGGCAAATTGCTTCTAGGATACGACAAGCCTGGTGTGGGTCTGCGTTCAGCAAACACGAAGGCCCACCAAATGGAACTCTTTTACTCACTTTCTGGCAATATTACAATATAAGAGAAAAAATCCCAAAAGAAAGAAAAGAAAGAGAAAAATGATTTCGACCACTGCACTGGTCAGTTCAATTCTTCAGTCACTGGTTCAGTTGAACAGTCCTAGACCACACTGCTGGTCTATTCTTCAAGCTAAGGTTCAAGCCTTGCTATGTTGCTGGATATACTATAATATTATATGAGTGGAGAGGGGCTGGCTATCTCTGTTCGTATGGGTTTGCTGGAGTGAGTTGAGAGATGTTTGGAAACCCATCTAGACCCTCTTTTTATAGGCTATGATGGCTGGGGTTATGGTCCAGGGAATTAAATTCCATGACCGTTTTCTAGCTGTTGGAGAAAAATAGCCGTTATATGGCTGTTAGAAACTAGCCGTTATATGGCTGTTGTGAGAGAGCTGACTAGCCATTTTATAGCTGTTGGGCTAGCCGTTTTATGACTGTTAGCAACAGTTTCTAGTATTTAACTCCATAGCTGTTACACATTTGTGCAACAGCTATATTTTCAGCCTCTATATAATCAGAGAGACTCTCATTCAGTCCTCTACATTTACGTCCAGCCAACCATCTGCATTAGCCACTAGTCGCACCCGTCTCGCTCCGGTTCGCGAAGGGAGCGACACGATGCGAAGTGCGAAGTGCAAAGTGTGCCACTAGCGCCTCTACAGCCACACTGCCTCACAAGCCCACGCCCTCGCACCGAGCCCGAGCCCGAGCCCGAGCCCGAGCCCGTGCCCGTGCCCGAGTCCATAGTCCACGGACTACGAAGGTAAATATTATAATACTCCACTGTTTTCATTTAAATCAGATTTCCTTCTCTTCTCTTTCCCATGTGGGACTATTCCCAAAAACTTGAAAAACGTGTTTTTCAAACATCTTTTTCAAATACATTATTATAATATATTATTAAAATATATTTTAAAATCAATATATTTATAACAGATTCATCAATGTCTTGGGCCCTACAATGATATATGTGTTTTATCCATGCTGTACATCCATTTTGCCAGCTCATTTTAAGGCATTATCCAAAAAAGAGGCTGATCCAAATATCAGGTGGACTACACTATAGGATGGTGGTGATTGAATGTCCACCATTAAAAACTTCCTAAGGGCCACAAAAGTTTTGGATCAAGCTGATATTTGTGTTTGAAAACCTGTCTTTTTCACCATATCATTAAGTTTTTATTGGTAGGCTATCTGTCGCCTGTTCCATGTGGTATGGTCCACTTGATATTTGGATCTATATCTCATTTTTGGGCTCATGCCCTGGAATGAGCTCGAAAACGGATGGACAGCATGGATAAAATACATACATCATGGCGGCCCCACAACACCTACAGCTACCAAGACTTAGGTAGAGGAGAGGTCACTACCAAATCCAAGTCGAACCAGATTGGCTGGTGTACCATACACCACTGATGTGTATGTGGTGCGTGAAGACAAGTGCCTCCCGTCCTTGAGTGCCGAAATGTACCAATGGTTCAAAGAAGATCAAAGTTACCGGGGCCCACAATGAAGTATTTATCATATCCACGCTGTATATTCATTTGTCAAGATTATTTTAAAGCATGAGCTCAAAAATAAATCATATATATCCAAAGCTGAAGTGGACCACACCACAAATATCAGTAGAGACAATGATTCCCACTGTTAAAATGTTTGTAGGGCCCACTATAATATTTATTTTCCATCCAATCTGTCCATAAGGTCACACAAACCTGAATGAAGAGAAAAAAATTGTCAGATTGATCCAAAACTTCTGAAACCCTAAGAAGGTTTCAATGATAGACGTTCAATCCCCCACTGCTTTCTACAGTGTGGTCCACTTGATATTTGGATCTATCTTATATTTGGGCCTAAGCCTTAAAATGATCTCACCAAATGGATGGACGGTTTGGATATAATACATACCTCATGGTGGACCCCACAGAACTTTGTGACCTAAACAATGCACTGAGATCTGTGGTGTGTGATACACCAGCCAATCTGCTTTTATCCAAGCTCGGGCTTGAGCCTACATCCTGGCTATATGGACGTGCACCGTCGGCTAGCTGGATGGAAAAGCAATATCAAGAAGACAAGACCATTGAAATGACCGTTGAGATTGTTTTGCCTGTGCCAGAAGAAATTACCCCAGCAGTACTAGTCTCCTTTTGGAGCCAACATGCTGAGATGGTACTATAAACAAAGTAACCTATGTTCTGGATTTTATGCCATACAAGCCACCATAAGAAATTTTCAGTGAATTGATGATTATAGCCATCACTACATGTAGATGAATTTAGAACATTAAAAAAAATCAATGGATAATATTCATCTTTAAGATAATTGTTTATGCTCATTATCAAAATGTGATTATGATACCATATCTTATTTATTTATGTAGCACTAAGAATAATGATGGCTCAAATCAATGGATTATATAAGCACAAGAGCCCAATGTGGGGACATCCTGGTGAGCCCGAGTTGTAGCACATGCAATGGTTCGAGTTACATAGGATGCTTTGTGCTGGTGTAAGTGGTCCATGACAGTTCTACCAAATCGTAGCTTAACTAGAGAAATAAAAGAAATTGTTGGAGTTGCATTCCAGCTTCTAGCATTTATGTTTAAAAGTAAAATGTTAGGATCACCACTAAAATATGACCATTTAACCTTGTCTTATTTATGGTGGCACCAATAACAAAGACGGCTTCTACCATCTCCACATATGGGCACAATTTTAAACATTTACAAGGGTCATGACATGTGTAAGGCACGTTGAAAAAGGAAGAGATAAAGACCCGCTAGAAACATGGTCCATAGCTCCTTTATGTTTCACTACTATTCTGTTTGTACTTGTGTCAAGCCTATGAAGGTAGCTGAAATTGTGTTCAATGTGAGATGTGAGATTTCTCGCTTGTTAAGCGCGCCCCTAACCTATTGTACCCTCCTCCTTTCAGTTCTTCTCGCTCTTTTGTGGGGATATCTATCTCTCCCTGCCCTCGCTCTCTCCCTACAGTCGTAAGGTGGGAGAAACCTCGCAGGAGATGGACCAAGCTCAACACTGATGGCTCAGCAAGGGGTAACCCAGGGCCGGCTGGGGGTGGAAGCGTTTGCAGGGGCGATAATGGTGAGTTTATTTTTACTTTTTCAGCTGGCTATGGGCTAGCTTCCAACACATATGCGGAACTCCGTGCGGTCCATGACGGGATTGCCCATTGTTTTAGTTTAGGCTTCTCCCAGATTATGGTAGAGTCTGACTCTAAACTGGTGGTTGACTTCCTGAATGGTACCGCGTGCCCCTCATGGAAATGGGTCTATTGGATAGATAGAATTCTAAGATGGAGATGTTCTGCTTAAATTCTTTTTTATCATATTTATCGATATAGTAACTATTGGGGGCCTTGCACAAACCTTTAGGATCTATCCCTCTAGAACAAACCAGAATTATGGAATAACAAAGCAATGAAATAAATCAAAGCATCAACCATACACCACATAAGAGATTTTTACATGAAAAACCCTCAAAGAGGTAAAAACCACGGGACCTCGTCCAGATCAACAATCCACTATGAAGTAGAACGTTACAAACTTCTTCACTCATGCAGGAGTGGATAAACAATAAGAGAAACAAAGAAAATGGAGAGATCTCACCGATTACGAGGACATAGAAGTGTTGAGATATAGATTACACAGTAGATAACCTCCACGAGCATAATCTCCCTTCTATAAGCTTAATTCCTCTCTCTCTTTTCCTCTCTCTCTCACCTTTGATAGCCTTAAACCCTTTAGCAAATCCCTTGTAAAGCTTTTGGAAACCCTCTTGTCGTACCTAGAAAGCCCTAGGTACCTCCCATTTAAAGTTTTAGGAAACTCCTTTCCGCATCCCACTTGCGAAAGGACTTGTGACACGAAATCCGTGCAAAATGGCGGAGACGAACCTACGACCGGTCGAGCACCACCCACGACCGGTCATGCACCACCCACGACCGGTCAAGCACCCCAGAGAAACATTACCCAAAGTCACTGGACTTTGAGTAGTGCCACGGCTCGAACCCACGATTGGTCGAGCGCCGCCCACGACCGGTCGTGCAGGGCTCATGACCGGTCGATGATGGGACAAAATTCCCATCAGTAACGGTCCTGCAGATGGTATGGCTCGTATGGGCAGCGAGTCCCACGGTTCTTCGCTCTTTCGTCGCTCATCGCTCCTCCCGAGGCATGTTAGAGGCAGCCTTTTCCTTGACAGGCTGGGCCTAGGGGCAGTTCGGCTTGGTCCTCTCAATGGTTAGATTAGTGTGCACTGCAGCTTACCCTGAGCTCTGTCAGTTTTTTTCTTGTTTGTGGCAACTTATGTCCCTTGCTCCCTTCAGTTTTTTTGTTGAGCTTCTGCCTCTTTCGTTTAGCCCAGCTTCCAGTTTGGCTGAGCTTTCCTTTTTCGCCACCGTTGGAGTTCAGTTATGCCCTGTTCTCTGCAGAATGGTTGTAGTTTTTTTTTTTCCTGCTCTTTTTCGCTAGATCTTTAGGCTATATGATAGCTAGGTAGGGCCCGACCTTTTTGTGGTGCCCACCTGAAATACTGATTTGTTCATACCTTCAATGAAATTGGTCTCTGTTAAAAAAAAAAGAGAGCATATGATTGGTGTTTTAAAACACCATCTTAGAAAGGAGTGAGTAATCAACTTAGTGTTATCATTTCCTAAGTTAAACATAATATCAACACGATTAAGTCCAGATAATGAAATATAGCATTGCAACAAAGTCTTTATCTACTTATCTACTTATTTAATGCATGTGTGCAAATGCATGGATGCATGGTCCGGACAATCTTAATGTGGGGCTCTCTCGCCTACCACGCAGCGTAACCCTCTCGCCATCCACACTATGATAGGGGTTAAGTTAACCATTTGATTCTCGTCGAATAACCAAGCACACGATGTGAGAACCCATGCACATGAATGCAATATTTACCAATCATTTATTATTTTGTGTTCAAACAATAGTATTAGCGAGGTTACATTATCATAATTGTAGTACAAGTCAAGTACACATGAATCACATGACTCCTCACCCAATGTTAGAATCATCTACTTCATTGGTATTTCCAATAGCCCAAGACATAATTTAATATAATAATGGGTTGTCGCCCAAGATCAATGATGACTGGCTCGTCACCTCCATTAATGCTCAAGACTCACTATAAGGTCCACTCACCTACGCAGGTCAAAGACAACACATATACAGTGTCTCATACCATCGTGCCTGGCTCATGAGTTATAACGAGTAGCATAGCATATCACAATTCCAATTAGCTGTGAATGGTGACTATATATCAATGGTAATTTTAGTACATTGTATTCGTTCAGATATGTGACAACATTTATAAAATAATGATTATCCTTGGATTAGACAAAATTAGGTGGATCAAAGGAACATATAATAGACTAGCTTAGGTGCAAAGCAACCCACGATGAGCCTAGGCTATAGTCCATCAACCTAGTTCTCCTTCATTCGATCGAACACGTTCTTGACTGCCAAGCCTAAAGTAGGCAATCATAGTACCAATTATTTTCTAGAAACTAATCCCAACTAATGCAAATCTATAGTATCCTAATCGTGCATAAATTTGTAAAATTCAACTAAAAAGCTTACTTGGGTATTTAACCAAACATCTAGTATGTGGAGTTCACATCTTCATATTTTTATAACAAAGACTGGCTCATATAATTAATAAAAATTAAACAAGCAAAATAGCTTGTTAACAAATTTTCACATATATCACAAAAAATTTCGATCGAATAACGATTATGGTTCGCAAATATGAATGAATTCAAATAAACTCCAAATTCTATTAACTGAAAACTGTCAAGAGCTGATTAAAAGCTAACTTATGAGAATAGTCCTTACCAGTATACTCGATTTTGAGTTCTAACTACAAGTATAACCTAAAATCCAAGGAAATCCTAAAACCCTATACAAATTTGAAACGAATTTTATTAGGGTGAGAAATACATGGTTTTGAATCTCTAAATTGAGTGTATGATATAAACTTACCTTTGATTACTACTTAATGACAATCGAACGAAAGAACAACGTAAAATTTAAAGTATTTCAACTAAAAAATCCAAAACGCTAAAAAAAACCTTAAAATTTTGATTTTCAAATCTTATTTGAATTGAAATTTCATACATATAGGTTTACTTGAAAAATTGAGGTGAGTCACACAATTCACACTCTTAGGTTCTGATTTAAATTGCATGCATAACACGGGGCATTATCTTGGACATCTGATCTATTTAGAAGGTGAACCTACTGAGAAAAACATATTCCTATAATTTCACGATTGAAGGCCAACCAACGAACAGTCAAGAGCATTTTATACCACTATTACGGATTTTAGGAAATAAAATTCCATCGATAACCTTACTAGACTTGTAGTGGGCATGAAATACGATTAAAAAATATAAGTCATTACAATAGAAAATTGATGTTATTGGAAATAGAAATTCTTGAGACGGGTCTCATGATCAAATTGTATTATACTATATTCCACTGAGTTTGTACGCTAGGGACCCAACAAGCTTAAGTAGAGAAATAAATAAATAAATAAATTATTGGACTTACCATTTCAATGGTAAACATTTGTGTTTAAAAGTAAAACATTATGATCACCACTAAAACATTGCCGTGGGACTTTATCTTATTTATGGTGGCACCAATTAAAAAGATGCTTGTACCATCTCAACATATGGGCCCAATTTTGACGGCTTGCATTTTAACATTGAAATGTGTGGTTTGAAATGAAATTATGTAATAAATATTTACAAGAGTCACAACATATGCAACGCATGTTGAGAAAGGGAGAGAAATTAGGAAGAGATATTAGGAGGGAAACGATACAATCTATAAGCAAAGGATATGTGTAGGCTACACGTAGAGGTTAGAGTAAATTTTAAGCGATTGAGTGACTTTTTGTGAATAAAATCTGAACCTTTTCTACTAAGCAGCCACATGTTTGAAATTTTAAATTACTCTTGTCGTTAATTTAATTTCCTTCCATGTACCACCAATATTCAAGGTTCTTAGGTTTCATGAAACAAATTGCAAGGGAAAATTTCTATGCTCACATTGTATATGGTAGAGATATCTAAAAGTAACACACTCGGTTTTAAAAGAAAGCATGCCTATTATGTAAATAACAGGTAAGAATCCTAACTAGGCCAAAGAACTCATCCAGTCAATTCACACTTTTCAGTTACAATACATGATAGAGGCCTTTTTCCCTTAAAAGATTGTTTTAATTCGGTGAAATATAAATTAAAATGTCATTTCTATTAAAGTAAAAATATTATTATGTTTGGTAGTAATCTATTAATATAAATTAGAGAGAGGGGTGTGGGTTCCCTAATCTCTCAATTTGATTACTCGGGTAGGTATAGAAGGATGGTGGGCAAGTTGATATATCTTATGGTTACTTGACTAGATATTGCATTCACCATTAGCATTGTGAATAGATACATGCACCAACTGAGAGTTCTACGTTGGGAGGTAGTTCTTGTTGGGGGACCGCAGAAGCACACAAAGATAAATCAAGTAGGGTAATCCAATCACACAAAGAGCACACAATGCAAACATTCTGAATTTTAACGTGGAAAAAACCCTTTTGAGAAAAAACCATGGCATAAAGTGATAGATATTACTATGAAAGCATAAAATCATAAAAGTAGAGAGATTACCTGATTCGAACAAACTCAAATCAATCCAAGCTACACCCTTGATACCTTAGAACAAATTAGCAAGCCTTGGAATTACCTTCCAATCCTGATTACACCCAAATATATAGCCTTTGGAAGAATCACAATCAGAATACGAAACAAATCCCGCCCTGTTTCTGAATGATTTAAGACTTCAAAAACAATGGTTCTCAATATTCTCATATATCTGAAGAAAGCACAAGGTCAGAGGATTTTATATCGGGCTAATGATCATCTTCAGGTGGAGGCGTTTGTTGATGCTGACTAGGTGGTGTTTCGACAAGAAAACATATGTGTTTGATTTGGGGGATTTATCTTATTGAGACATAATAGAGAAAAGTATAAAGACAATCATCACACTTTATTGATTCTGAGTTCATTTACATCCTTTAATATCCCTTGATTCTAAGATAGATTACTTGGCATGAAGAAACTATTATAAGTTCAACTGTCATAATCAAATATAAATTTTGGCAGCATAATAGCAGTGATCTTAGTCATCCCATAGAACTTAGGAGGAATTGACGAATCGATCAACAATCTTCAAGGAGATAGAAATTCCGGCAGCGTTTCGACGCTATTTTGATCATCTCCAAAGACTCAGGAGGAATATGCATTTCTGACGATGATTCTCCCTTTTACTTGGAAAGGAAGAACTTGAAGACTTGAGGGCTTCAAGCATTTTGACAGCATGACAGCCCTTTGCTGTTATAGACTGCAGAGCAGTCTGATTGCGCGGTCCCGCACAAAGCATATAGGTTACGCGGGTCCGCGCAACCTGCAAGAGCCTTTGCTCCTACCTTCGGTCTTCTTTTTCGCTCTGCTTTCACTACGAAATCTTCCATCTTCCAAATGAAGGAGGGGAGGGGGTATTTATAGGCCTTCGCACGTGTGGAATCTTAATCTTTAGTGATGTGAGATATATCTTGAATAATCACTTGGAACTCTTACTGCGTAATCGATATGTAGTTTGTGGGGACCCGCGCAATCGATATACTTTCCGGAGACCCGCGCAAGGTAACTTTTAGTTATTACATTGTTCCTTTCTTGAGCTCTCTCTTTTTCCTCAACCCTTTGATCTTCCTTTGCTTCAATTCTTCTCTTTATTTTATGCCTCAACAGATGCCCCCTTGATCCTTTCTTTGTTTTTCACAAAATCAAAGAAAAAGGATAAAAAATCATTTCTTCAGGGTTTGCGCAGACCCGGGCAATAAAAAACCCGCGTACCATACTCGGGCGTGAATCCTATAAATAGTCCAACTCCTTCTCATTTGGTCAGTTCTCTCGTGCGCCTGTCGAAATTTCGTTCTTGCGATTTTTCCCCTGCAATCAATATCGTTTGCATGGTACCGCGCAACAACTTTGTTGTTTTGCGTAAGTGTTCCAGAAATCCTTACGTTCCACACAATCTATTTGCTTTGCGTGGACCCGCGCAAAGTGTTCCATACTTAGCTGTTTTCCTCGAGCCACTTGATCTTCTCCGATCACTTAGTTCTTCCCGACTTTCTTTTGTATCTCTTCTCCTTTGATTTCCTTCAAAACCCTTGACTCCGTATTTCATCATGGCTCGTATTAAGCGAACCTTTCGCCCTGTAGATCCTCCTACTGCCCAACCTTCTCATCTTGACTTGCCTGATACATCTTCTTATCGTCCTTCTCCTTCTTCTGATCGACCGCCTACCAAGCAAATAAAAACCACTACCAACACTCCTGCATACTTCAAAGAACCAGTACTCCCAACTTTTGATTTTTCTGATCGTATTAAATCTCTGTCATCTCCCATTCACCGATCAATAGCACTGGGAGAGCTCAAATGTCCTTTAAAACATGGCAGAGAATATGATTGGGACTTATGGTTGAAAACAACCGCCAACATTCGTACAAACAGTCAAAGACCACCTCCTCGGGAAGACACTCCTCCCGCTTCTCATTCGAAAAAGACTCGCCGAAATAAGGTGAAAGAATTTGAAGAAAGAACATAAGAAGGAAAGACTCCAGAACTCATGGGACTCGGTGCAAGTAATTGAGGGCGTCATGGAGTTTGATAATCCTCATGCAGAAGGCATGACGATAATTCCCATCAACGTCTATCGCCACCAGTCTATGCTTGACTGCGAGCCAAAGGATTATGTGCACGGCGAAAGACTGATGTATACTGAGTCGTGGGCAACGAGAGAGCCATGCATTCTTGAAGGGATAATATAGACGTAGAAACCGTGGCAAAAGATTGGAGAAGTCCATCCCATGATCTTCCTGGTACCTTTCCATAGCCCACATGACCTTTTCCCTTCACATTTCTATGAAACGATCAGACAACGTTTCCAAGATCGCGCACAACTCTGGGGACAGGAAGATTTCCGTACCAGCGGTTTATTAACCGCTTGACGCTATTATTCTAACTGGGCAGAAGCTATCTTACTGAAGCACACGAGCACGCTTGCCAAAATCAACCTTTACGATGCTATAGAAGTGACATCGAAGCACTTCTATAAGGAACCCACTGTGCTGAAAAGCTTCATCGAGTACTGGTCACCTACTACCAACTCCTTCCACCTGCCTTATGGTGAGGTGAGTATAACGCTTTGGGATCTCCATCGCATAGCTGGTCTTCCAATAACAGGTAGGTTCTATGATGAATTCATTCCAACCAACAGGGAATTAACCTTCGTGTCCTCTCCTGATCGTAAACCTTCCATCTCTGAGACCACTATCGAGCTTTTCAAGGAGATGGGGAAATTTCCCAATATTCACAAGCTTCCTCCTTTGCAATGGCTTGCAATTTCTCCAGAGGTCTCAGGTATTTAAACCTAAGAATCAACTTCCCCCTTCTTTTCTTTTTTTTTTTCTTCTTAGAGACTTCTCCACACTCATATTTTCCTTCTTCTTATAGATTCCGCGACTGTCGCTCCAAGGAGCTAATGCAACTTCGAGATGCCATGAAGGAGAGAGCATATTATAGTTCATTTGGAGAACTTGCAGCTTTCTTGGCCTACTGGCTGAGCCTCGTTGTACTTCCTAGCTCCAAGTGGGCAGATGTTGTTTGTCCAACAGTCTTTGTCATAGCTGGCGCTTTGGCCGAAGGCCATAGATATTCTCTTGCTCCTCCAGTACTATGCTCCATTTACAGAGCCCTTGGAGAGATAGCCATCCACGTGAAGAATCGATCCTACTGTTGGAACATCATCAGCATATACTTCTTGGCACTATATCACAGGGTGGCTAGGAGTTTACTTTCCATGGACCTTTGAAGCGCCAGAGAAAGCATATGTTCATCCCTCGCATCTTCCGCTTTGGTTCTTCCAACAAAGGGCAATGGCCAAGAGGGCATATGACTGGGTTGTAAATAAGATTTGGGATACTGACCAGATAGACTTCTTCCAATTCCATCTCCATCGCTATATTGAAGATACAGACATGGTAGACCAAAGAACACTCACTGCAGCAGAAAGGGCTTTCTTTCTTTCTATTCATTCATGCAGTTTACCACTTTGAGAAGGTACAGTATTCTGGCGAGAGCCTTATTATCCCAGCTGCTTTGCTCACCAGTTTGGTTTTGACCAAACCGTGCCAAAAGATTGCGGACTGGTCACCAGAAAGATGCGTTGTTACGGAACAAGTCCTCTTAACTGGGTCATGATATGGAAGCAACTGTTGAATGGCCGTGTCGATTCTTCCTTCATAATTCCTAGCTGCGAGCACGTAGTTCTCACCTCATACAGCTGGATGCGGTGGTGGGACCACCAGTCATATTTGGTCACCAAATGCCTGCCCTTAGATTCTTCCATCTTTCTTCATCCGCCCAGGCTGAAAGGCAGAAAACTAGAGAGCGGGATGGGCTATATTCCAGAGAAGAGTCATGCATCCCATCGTGGGGAAATTTGTAGCAAAATATCACTAAAAGACCCCATCCGTGAGATAAAGCCTATTAATACTTTGGATGGCTGGTTCGGTCATGGGGTCTTAATGGAATTTGAGCAGCTCCTTGCGACTCTACAGGTCGAGCTACGGATAATGTTGAAGGTGCATCTTCTCCCGTTCTTGCAGAGACTGCAGCAATTCAAGAAGAACCGATTCATGATGTTTCAGTGCCTCCTTCACAACCTACTTGCCCTAGCTCATCATCTTCGATGATTAGATCGAGGGTACGTTTACAAGCATCACCACCCATTCCTCCAAAGGAAACGAGACAAGTGTCTGCCTCTCCTTCAATTAGAGAACCCGCACCAGAGAGCAGTCGGGCTGCTTCTTCCAAAGGAAAGTAAATTGTTATCGAAGAAGTTGACGAAGAAACTTTGGAGGATGAAAGCTCAGCCTCGTCATCAGAGAATACTGCCTCTTCGCAGTATGAGGATAATGAAGACAGTGAAAGCAGCGAAGATAAGGATGACGACCTTGAGGAAGGAGAAGTTGATATTAACGGAGAGGAAGAAGCAGTTATAGAAGGCGTTGAAACGGAACCTCCTCCTGCAACCTCTGAAGCTCTTCCTGACGCTAAAATTCCTGTCAAATCTCCTGTAACCGTAGAAGAAGAAGAGGAATATTTAGATTACGGTGAATACGGATACTCACCAGGTAAAGGAAATTTAACTTTCATATGCATATATTTATCTGCATATTTAATAGCAATCATTTATTTAGAATTGTCGTATCTCCCTTTTAGGTGCTCGTGTCGCTAATGTCGAGATAGGTGAGATTTCCCCTTCAGATCTTCCTGCGGTAATTTCGCGAAGCTCCTCTGGTTCCGTTGGCGGAACCGAAAGTAGTAGCTCGTGAGATTATATTTCCGATAGAGACCACTAACTTGCTGACTCCAACCACCAGAGACTCAAGTACAGAGGCTAGGGCGCCTTCTCTTGCCGATATAGTGGAGGTTGGCCTTTCTGGGATTCAAGGAATTTCTCTTTCTGTCAACTGTATTCCGGCGACAGGTATATGTATATCAGTCATTTCACTCAGAACTATATGTCTTATAATTTTTTTATCAATATATATGAATGTTTCCTTTCTTTATGCTATAGGAACCCCTTCTTGCAGTGGAGCGGCCAGTTCTGACTCTGTGGCCACTGCATCCGAACTATTATCTTTTGTAAAAATCCCTACGCATAAGATGCTTTTTATGAGGAATTCTTTATCAGCGATAGTCCATATCTTCAAGAACCCTGAACAATGGTCAGATTTGGATATCGCTATCGAAATTTTGGAAAGTTCTGCGAGGATGGCTAGAATCAGCATATCTTCTTTGCGTGATTCTCTTCTCAGATTTCGTGATTCAGTAATCTCTTTAGCATCGGCAGAAAATGCTACAATTGCCCCTGAGATTTTTGAATACGGGAAGCAATTGGCTATATCTCAAAAACAAGCCTCTCTGACGGCTTCCTCTATCTCCAAGCTAGAGCAAGAATATTTGATTTTTCAAGATCAATTAAAGGCTCATACTGATGAGAAAGCGATTATCCAAGATCACATTATAGTACTGAAAGAAGAAATCTCTTGATTAGAGATGAGGAATCATGAGAAAGAATCAGCCATTCAGGATGTTGAAGGAAGGATGCGAGCGAATATTCAATCTGAGAATATAGAAAAATCTGCACTGCTCCAAAGTAAAGAAGTGATCACATCTTTGGAAGGCAAGGTAGCTGGTGTTCCTGATCAAATCAAGATCATTCTTAAAGAAAAATCAAAGCAGGATGTAGCTCAAGCGCAATTAAAACAGGATTTACGTAGGTATATGGAGGCAGTAGGAGTTGTAGAGGAACTTTAAACATGTGATTCTTGAACATGTAATTTTTGTTCGTATGCTTTTGAATAAATAATTTATTTTGACTTCTAGCATATGCATTTATGGTAGCATTTCGAGACCTTGTCTTTTTGCTGCAGAATTATCATATCGCATATTATCGCAATTATATTTATTTATTCAGCAATTTCATCATAACATTAATTACAAATTTTAAACCTTTTATGCTTTGTTAGTGCGGGATTCCCTATGTGAGTATTTATATTGGCGGTACTAAGTTTCAATTTAATCAGTCACACCCAGTTTAAGCTCATGAGTAGTGGAGCGCACACACAGTTTAAGCTCTTGAGTAGTGGAGCGTGGTCTCACGTGATGGTCTCTGTAACTCTTAGGAGTTCACTGAACTTCTCACTGCCTTGTGAGTTCACAAACTGCGATCCATCAGAGGGGCCCAGTGAAGCTACTGGGGCGGTGAACTCGCTTGGTTTTACGCACAGGGTTGGCCTCGGTAACTCTCTAGATTTCGCAGAGCTCGCAAGGCTACCTTTAGGTTACGAAATCTAGGGCCGTCGGTCCATCAATGAGTAAGTTTAAGCCCTTCTACATGAGTTAGTACTGAAATCAAACCGTAGATCTGGAGGGTTTACGTACAGTTGGCCGATGTACAGCTTACACTGCGGCCCCTGTTTTCTTCGTCTGCAAGGTCGAGCCCATTCACAGGAAGGTACTTTCTTCCGTTCCCCGTGACGCTGCCGGAAAGCTATACAGACGGCATGGGGGTTACGCATGACTAACCATTTCATGACTTTTTTAGTCGCTGGCTCCAACTACCCGTATGGGTGCTCACGATGGTCTTCACGAGCTTTTTAGGGCCACTGACTCCTCGCCGTTGCCCGAATGGCGATCTTGATAGGTCTTATGCGTAGCTGGCCGGCCCTTTTAGAGCTTGATCCTTTTGGAGTTTGATCCTTTTAGAGCTTTATTCTTTTAGAGTTTGATCCTTTTAGAGCTTTATTCTTTTAGAGTTTGATCCTTTTAGAGCTTTTAGCCCTTTTTTTAGAGCTTGATCTTTTTGATTTGGCTCTTTTAGGATTCGACTCTTTTTTTAGGATTTTGCTTGACTAGACTACCTTATCATGCCTTATAAGGCAATAATAATTGTGATCATCATTATCGCCAGAATGATAGACGATTCTGACTGACTGAGATTGATACATCGTTGCTTCTGATAATATCTTTAAGAGGAACCGTCTTCAAGACAATATTAATTTTGTCGAACTCATCTGGTGATGACGATGATCACTTTCTTTTTAGAACGACGATGATTACTTTCTTTTCAGAATATTTGCTAATGTAGTTGATATGCTTGTGAATTTCTTCTTTATAGATTCTTTTGATAATATATGGATATGATCTCATTCCTTCTTACCCCATTTTGATATAGAATCATTATGCTGATAATATTCTGGATCAAAACCAGTAGCTTCTTTAGGGGTAGTATCTTTTGATGAAACGAGCGTTGATTGGTATACTGATACCCTGCCCATCTTGATTTGAGACTCTGTACGCTCCATTGGAGTATACTTCTTTTATTATATATGGCCCGTCCCATTTAGCCTCGAACTTGGCCCCTGTTTGGCTGGTGACCACTATAGGTCTTTTCAACATTAGCACCATATCCCCTTTTTTGAAAGAGCGGTATTTAACTTGCTTATCAAAAGCAGCCGATATCCTAGCCTGATATGACTGCAACCGCTGCTGTGTTGCTAGACGTTTCTCATCGAGCAAATCTAACTCTTTCAACCTTATTTTTGCATTTTCATTGTCTGTTATGGACTGATGTACCGCCACTCTGAGTGATGCCACTTGTACTTCGATTGGGATGACTGCATCTATGCCATAGATTAACGAATATGATGTTGCCCCTGTTGTTGTGCGATGAGTAGTTCTGTAGGCCCATAATGCTTCCTGTAACTTTTCATCCCAATCACGTCTATTACCTGTCATCGTCTTCTTTAGCATTTTGATGATCGTTTTATTGAACGCCTCTGCTAATCCATTAGCCGGGGGATAGTAAGGCGTTGAAAACGAATGCCGAATGCTGAACTTCTAACACAGCTTTTCCATGCCTCTATTCTTGAAAGGAGTGCCATTATTAGTAACGATTTTCTTTGGAATACCGTGACGGTATATTATAGCATGCCGAATGAAATTGACCACATCCTTCTCTTTAACATTGTGTAAAGCGACTGCTTCAGTCCATTTGGAGAAATAATCTGTTGCTGCCAGAATATACTGCTTTCCTTTGGATGAAGGTGGATTTATAGGACCAATTACATCAAGTCCCCAAGCCAAGAAAGGCCAAGAAGCGACGGACTGATGTAAATCTTCTGGAGGAACATGTATAACATCCCCATGGATTTGACATTCATGGCATCGCTTCGCATAATCTATCGCATCTTTGAACATTGTGGGCCAGTAATAACCCATTCGGTGTACTCTATGGAATAAATTTTAGCCAGCTTGATGCGCCCCACATTCACCCGAGTGTGCTTCTCGTAACGTTTGGCTTGCTTCTTGTTTGTCTAGGCACAGTAGCAACATTCCATTATAAGACTTTCTATACAATACTTCACTGCATATGACAAATTTGCTCGATCGCTACTTAATTTACTGTCTTTGTACATTATCTTCCGACAAGATGTTATACTTGAGATAATCAATAAAAGGTTGCCGCCAATCATCTGTCATTACTTCCAGACATGATATAGGAAGCGCTTCAATGACTTCTCCAATGACCTCTGAAGATGGCAGGAATCTTCTTTCCTCTATAGTTACTTGGAGAGGGCTTCGATTTGTGCAGGATAAAGCTGCTGCCAGGCTGGCCAAAGCATCTGCTTTTGCATTTTCGGACCGTGGTATGTGTTTAATTTCCACGTGACAGAACTGTTCGAGCAATTGTTGTGCCTTCCGGCAATAGGGCAAGAGTTCCTACTTCCTCACTTCAAATTCTTTTGTCAATTAATTTATAATCAATTTAGAATCTCTAAAGATATGTAACATTTTTATTCCCATTTGTTGAGCTATTTCCATTCCAATAATGAGAGCTCTGTATTCAGCCTCATTGTTTGTGCACGCGGCGCCTAATGTGAAGGAGTATGGCAACAGGTCGCCTTGAGGAGTAATAAATATTACTCCTGTCCTCGCTCCTGACGTTCGAGCAGCACCATCAAAATACATTTGCCATAAGCTCTGGGATTTGGTCAACATAACTTATTCGTCCGGAAAGTCATCGCTAATGTTTCGCTTTCTGCCATAGGATGCGCTGCAAGGAAATCCGCCATGGCCTGCCCTTTTATTGCTTTTGCTGGCTTATACGAAATAGTATATTCTGATAATAATAACATCCATTTGGCCAATCTTCCTGACAACATCGGCCTGGTCATCAAAAACTTTATCGGATCTGCTCTCGAGATCAAAGTTATGTCATGGGAGAGACAATAATGTCTTAGCTTTTGTACTGCAAATATCAGCGCTAGACATTCTTTCTCGATCCGAGAATAATTGCATTCTGCCCCCATCAATGTTTTGCTCAGATAATAAAGAGCAGTCCCTTTCCCAGCTTCATTTACCTGTGCCAACAAAGCGCCCAAAGAATTCTCAGTTGTAGATATATACAAGATAAGTGGCTTACCTCTCACTGGAGCTGTTAGCACCGGCGGCTGCTTCAACAATTCCTTGATTGAATCAAATGCGTTCTGACAGGCTTGGTCTCATACAAATTTTGTATCTTGCTTCATTAGCCGACAGAATGGCTGACACTTTCCTGCGAGATTTGAAATGAAACAGCGAATGTATGCCAGTTTTCCCTGCAAACTTTTCAACTCCTTTAATGTTGCTGGTGGCGGCATATTTTGAATAACTTTAACCTTTTCTGGATTGATCTCGATACCCCTATGCCGTACAACGAAGCCGAGAAATTTGCCGGAAGATACCCCAAATGCACATTTAGCTGGATTCATCTTTAGCTGCTTCTTTCTGAGTCGACGGAACACTGCTGCCAAATGTTCACGGTGCTCCTGATAATCTCCTGACCTAACCACCAAGTCATCAACATAGCATTCAACATGTTTATGAATCATATCTTGAAAGATATTTTTCATCGCCCTTTGATATGTTGCCCCGGCATTTTTAAGACCGAATGACATAACTTTGTAACAATAAATTTCCAGCGGTGTTCTGAATGTTGTTGCTTTTTCATCTTCGGGCGCCATTCTAATTTGATTATACCCTGCGTAGCCGTCCATGAAGGACATGATATCATACTGAGTCGTACTATCGATCAACAATTCCGTTATCGAGAGAGGAAAGTCATCTTTTGGACAAGCCTCGTTCAGATCCCTGAAGTCAATGCACACTCTGACCTGTCCATTTTTCTTTTTCACGAGAACAATATTTGATATCCACCTGGGATACTTGACTTCCCTAACGAACCCAACTTTTATTAGCTTGCTGACCTCTTCTTTGATTAATGGAATTAGGTCTGGGTGGAATCGCCTTTGTGCTTGCTTTATCGGCTTCTTTTCTTTGGAGATATTTAATCGATGCATTGTTATGGAGGGTTCCTAACCTGGCATCTCTTCATACGTCCAGGCAAAGACATCTTTGTTTTCTTTGAGAAGTTGGCCATATTTCTCAGATTCCTGTTTAGAAAGACTGACGCTGATAAACGTATTCCTTGACTCTTCGTCTGTTCTCAAGTTTATTTCTCTCAAGCCATCTATTGTCAGTTGCCCCCCATCTTCTATTTGTCTCGGAGCTATTTCAGGGCACTCGACTGTTCTAAGGTCCTGTTTTGGTATTTGTGTGGCCGTAACCATATTTACTGATGACTCTTCTCCTAGTCCTTGGAATTTTCTCCACTTTTCCTGGTCAACCCCAAGAGGGATTTGAATTCCCTTTCCGTGGTTCAGCCTCACGGGTTTATTACAATCGAAACCCATATTCCTCATGATCTTCTTGCTCACTGAACTGTATTTTTCCAGATTCTATGATGTCAACTTTCTGTGGTATACATTGTTCGTGATTTCGGCCTTTGCTTTCATTGCAACATGAAATTCTATTGGCTCGGGGTATTTGGTACTAGCCTTGACTTGAAATCTTCCTGGAGCAGCTAAAAATGGTTTACACCTTTCAACGTTGGGTAACAGCATTGTATAATTAGACTGCAGAATTTTTAACTGTTCTATTGACAACAAGGTTAACGGCGGCTGCCCCGGTTGTCTCAGACGCTTGGGCACAAAATAGAACTTCTTCCTTGCTTCCGCAGTCTTAGAAGATTCTCCCCTTTCTTCTTCAACATTGTTTACTCGGATGTCCTTTAAGACTTTATTTTTATCATTGTTTCTCGCCTCTTCAGAGAACCCTTTATAATAATTGGCGTCTGCGAAGAAAGACTCGACTTCTATATACGGTTTCGCGTCAGCCATCACCTTACACTGTATTCCGTCTTTACAGTATTTGAAGCATTGGTGCAAAGTGGAGGGTATGAAGCTGTACTGATGAATCCACGGCCTTCCCAGGAGAAGATTGTATGTTGTCACGGCGTTTATGACATGACATACGATATTAGTAGTTAATTCTCCTACCTCCAACGTCACTGTAATCTTACCAAGCGCGCGTTGTCCATCTTGATTGAAGCCTTGTATCATCATTCCACTAGGGCACAGTTCAGAACGGCGATAACCCAATTTGCTTACCATTGAGAGTGGTAAAAGGTTTACTGCAGACCCATTGTCTATCATAATCCGTTTTACTCGCTTTCCACAGATGTGGCCTTTTATCATCAATGGCTTGTTATGTTCCATCTCACCAATCAAATCATCATCGAAAAATGAGATGACTGGTAGACAATCTGCCCGTTCATTGTATCCTTCTTGTTTCATTTCTGTCAGCAGAGTTTCTCTAACGTTGTGATCGGACAATGCTTGGATCAAACTTTGTCGAAACTCCTCTGATAAGTTGAGTGCGTCATAGATGCTTAAATGCGCCGGTATGCCCTTCAAATGGCTAACTACATCATAAACCACCTTTGCCGCTTCGCTCCTGTTTTCATTTCTATCATCGCTGTTCTTTTTTTCAATAACTTCTTTCCTTACGCTCCCTGCTTTCTGCTTTACTGAGCTTGTCACCTTCTTTCCTGATCGTAACGTAATCATTGCTGCGTTCTTTGTTGACATTTGACCCTCTTTCCCTTTTACTTCTCTGGCCTTTTCCTGGACTGTAAACATGTTTACCGTCACCCTCGTACTCTTTCCTTTGTCTTCACCAGTTATTATCTCACCCTTATTTATCATTCGCTGTATAATACATTTCAACGTGTAGCAATTTTCTGTTGGATGTCCTACTAAATGATGATAACGGTAGAAATCTCTTTCCCTAGTCTTTGTCACGTATTCCGGGCGCTTGGGCTCTGGTAATTGTAGGGCGCCAGCTTTTAGTAATTGCTTCATCATGGGAACAACATCTTCTTTATTGAAATCGAACCCTTCGTGAGAATCAAGCATCTTGAGCCTTTTTCCATTGTATTTATTTTTTGACTGGTTCCACCTTTCCTTTCGTTCTAGTCTCTTGTCCCCTAAGCCCCCTGTATCTTGATTTTTCGTGTTACGATTGACGGTATGCACAGTCGTCCTGCTGGGTATCCTCCTAACAACCTCTTGGTGAAATGCTGGCATCTTGTGAGTCATTAATTCTAATGCATGAGCTTTGGTGGCCCGGTCACGGAACGTTCTGATGTCGGCGCTGGTGAGTCCGAACGCGATTACCGTTTCCATAGAATTTAAACACATTTTTACCTGTCCCTTTTCTTCTGGCAGTTGTCTACACGATGCCCCCAATGTTTTCCATCTGTCTATGAACTTTTCCACTGGTTCCCCTTCTCGCTGCTGTATGGAGGCCAATTCTGTAATGCTGACGAGAAGAAGTTTGACATAAAAGCATCCTGCATTTGCTCCCAAGTCCGCACTTATCCAAGAGTCAAGCTGGAATACCACCGAAATGCTTTGTGTGTTAGCGACGACCTGAACAGCCTCAGGCAATACTGTGGTACTGTGGAGAAATTTCTCATACTCGTAATGAAGTGCATTAGATGTTCTTCTGGCGATCCTTCCTCGTTGAATTTCTAGAAATTTGGATGCTTGAAGTTGGTCGGAAACGAAACATCTTCTACCTCTCTCGATAGGGTGTTTGGTATCTGAAGCGGCTAGTATGTTCCCGCTCTCTTTCTATTCTCACGGTTTCTTCAACGACCTGTCTTATATCATCTTGTGTTATGGTTCTTGCTGCTGGGACGGACCCTCGCGATCCTATCCCTTGTGGACGAGAACCTTCAGACCGACTTTCCTATCCATTCGTTGTTCCCATCATCGGTGGAGCCGCTATTTGGGCTACGTTATGTGCCAGAGTCGCCAAAGCTTCTCTGAGGTTTTGACACTCATCCATTAGCGATCTTTGTGCTTCCACCATCTGGTTAACACGATCTTCGGTAGTTGGTCTGTTTCCTTGACTCGTCTCGGCCATATGCACTGTGACTTCTTTACTGCTTGTTGAAGCTGTCGTTGGAGTAAGGCGAGAGTATGTTGATGCGATAGGGCTTTCAAAGAGGAGAGAGATCGGAGTCTCATTTGACTTCTGCGTGCTCCCTGTGTTGTTGATCGATCGGGCAACACATTTATTGGTGAACTTGTCGGGGGTGATGTAGGCGTCGGTGAGCTTATCACCAGCGCTTTACCTTTCTGTTCTTCCGTCCATTTGGTCCTTGGGGCGACTAGGACCGAAAAATCGCGTGACACGAACCATGGAATTGTTCGCTCGAGATATATCACAGGAGGAGCGCGCTCAGGGTTCTTCCTGAATGTACTACGCGTGATCGGTCCTCTGGCTCTCAGCAGAGATGAGTTCGCTCTGCGGCTCTTTAGATTCCTTGCTTTTGTCTTACGAGACAAGACCACAGTCCAATCCCCCTCACTTTCCTATGGT
Source organism: Magnolia officinalis (assembly GCA_021015155.1). Classification (NCBI taxonomy): domain Eukaryota; kingdom Viridiplantae; phylum Streptophyta; class Magnoliopsida; order Magnoliales; family Magnoliaceae; genus Magnolia; species Magnolia officinalis. The sequence goes on along the minus strand of JAJHSJ010000006.1, from coordinate 73,526,759 downwards.
TGAGGTGAAACGGATACAACTCCAGCTGTTACTTGAGTCATTTTACGCCCACTTGCAGGACGTGGATCCGTGCGCTCTGGGGCTTGGCTCAGTGCATACTCTACTATGAACCCAGTAGAGGTGAAGCAGAAGTTCACTTTCCTTGCAAGACTAGCCATCAGTTGTGGTTGAATTCAGGTACCTTCGGTAATGAAATGCACACGAAATTAGTATGTGAAGGGTTAAGTAATCCATCTTAGGGATGAAGGGGAGGATGTTCCCACTGAGAGTCACCATTTTGGCGTCTGAGAGACACCAAAAGGTGATAAAAGCTTTACCGCTTTGCCAATGTTAATGCTAAATAAGACAAATATTCCCCAGCAGAGTCGCCATTTTGTTTCGACAAGAAAACAAATGTGTTTGATTTGGGGGATTTATGTTTGAATATCTTATTCAAACATAACAGAGAAAAGTATAAAGACAATCATCACACTTTATTGATTCTGAGTTCATTTACATCCTTTAATATCCCTTGATTCTAAGATAGATTACTTGGCACGAAGAAACTATTATAAGTTCAACTGTCATAATCAAATATAAATTTTGGCAGCATAACAGCAGTGATCTTAGTCATCTCCTAGAACTTAGGAGGAATTGACGAATCGATCAACAATCTTCAAGGAGATAGAAATTCCGGCAGCGTTCCGGCGCTATTTTGATAATCTCCTAAGACTTAGGGGGAATATGCATTTCTGACGATGATTCTCCCTTTTACTTGGACAGAAGAACTTGAAGACTTGGGGGCTTCAAGCATTTTGACAGTATGACAGCCCTTTGCTGTTATAGATTGCAGAGCAGTCTGATTGCGCGATCCCGCACAAAGCATATAGGTTGCGCGGGTCCGCGCAACCTGCAGGAGCCCTTTGCTCCTACCTTCGGTCTTCTTCTTCTTCGCTCTGCTTTCGCTCTGAAATCTTCTATCTTCCAAATGAAAGAGGGGAGGGGGTATTTATAGGCCTTCGCACGTGTGAATCTTAATCTTTAGTGATGTGGGATATATCTTAAATAATCACTTGGAACTCTTACTGCGCAATCGATATGTAGTTTGCGGGGACCCGCGCAATCGATATACTTTCCGGAGACCCGCGCAAGGTAACTTTTAGTTATTACATTGTTCCTTTCTTGAGCTCTCTCTTTTTCCTCAACCCTTTGATCTTCCTTTGCTTCAATTCTTCTCTTTATTTTACGCCTCAACAGATGCCCCCTTGATCCTTTCTTTGTTTTTCACAAAATCAAAGAAAAAGGATAAAAAATCATTTCTTCAGGGTTTGCGCAGACCCGGGCAATAAAAAACCCACGTACCATACTCGGGCGTGAATCCTATAAATAGTCCAACTCCTCATTTGGTCAGTTCTCTCGTGCGCCTGTCGAAATTTCGTTCTTGCGATTTTTCCCCTGCAATCAATATCGTTTGCACGGTACCGCGCAACAACTTTGTTGTTTTGCGTAAGTGTTCCAGAAATCCTTACGTTCCACACAATCTATTTGCTTTGCGTGGACCCGCGCAAAGTGTTCCATACTTAGCTGTTTTCCTCGAGCCACTTGATCTTCTCCGATCACTTAGTTCTTCCCGACTTTCTTTTGTATCTCTTCTCCTTTGATTTCCTTCAAAACCCTTGACTCCGTATTTCATCATGGCTCGTATTAAGCGAACCTTTCGCCCTGTAGATCCTCCTACTGCCCAACCTTCTCATCTTGACTTGCCTGATACATCTTCTTATCGTCCTTCTCCTTCTTCTGATCGACCGCCTACCAAGCAAATAAAAACCACTACCAACACTCCTGCATACTTCAAAGAACCAGTACTCCCAACTTTTGATTTTTCTGATCGTATTAAATCTCTGTCATCTCCCATTCACCGATCAATAGCACTGGAAGAGCTCAAATGTCCTTTAAAACATGGCAGAGAATATGATTGGGACGAATGGTTGAAAACAACCGCCAACATTCGTACAGATAGTCAAAGACCACCTCCTCGGGAAGACACTCCTCCCGCTTCTCATTCGAAAAAGACTCGTCGAAATAAGGTGAAAGAATTTGAAGAAAGAACATAAGAAGGAAAGACTCCAGAACTCGTGGGACTCGGTGCAAGTAATTGAGGGCGTCATGGAGTTTGATAATCCTCATGCAGAAGGCATGACGATAATTCCCATCAACGTCTATCGCCACCAGTCTATGCTTGACTGCGAGCCAAAGGATTATGTGCACGGCGAAAGACTGATGTATACTGAGTCGTGGGCAACGAGAGAGCCATGCATTCTTGAAGGGATAATACAGACGTAGAAACCGTGGCAAAAGATTGGAGAAGTCCATCCCATGATCTTCCTGGTACCTTTCCATAGCCCACATGACCTTTTCCCTTCACATTTCTATGAAACGATCAGACAACGTTTCCGAGATCGCGCACAACTCTGGGGACAGGAAGATTTCCGTACCAGCGGTTTATTAACCGCTTGACGCTATTATTCTAACTGGACAGAAGCTATCTTACTGAAGCACACGAGCATGCTTGCCAAAATCGACCTTTACGATGCTATAGAAGTGACATCGAAGCACTTCTATAAGGAACCCACTGTGCTGAAAAGCTTCATCGAGTACTGGTCACCTACTACCAACTCCTTCCACCTGCCTTATGGTGAGGTGAGTATAACGCTTTGGGATCTCCATCGCATAGCTGGTCTTCCAATAATAGGTAGGTTCTATGATGAATTCATTCCAACCAACAGGGAATTAACCTTCGTGTCCTCTCCTAATCGTAAACCTTCCATCTCTGAGACCACTATCGAGCTTTTCAAGGAGATGGGGAAATTTCCCAATATTCACAAGCTTCCTCCTTTGCAATGGCTTGCAATTTCTCTAGAGGTCTCAGGTATTTAAACCTAAGAATCAACTTCCCCCCCTTTTTTTTTTTTCTTCTTAGAGACTTCTCCACACTCATATTTTCCTTCTTCTTATAGATTCCGCGACTGTCGCTCCAAGGAGCTAATGCAACTTCGAGATGCCATGAAGGAGAGAGCATATTATAGTTCATTTGGAGAACTTGCAGCTTTCTTGGCCTACTGGCTGAGCCTCGTTGTACTTCCTAGCTCCAAGTGGGCAGATGTTGTTTGTCCACAGTCTTTGTCATAGCTGGCGCTTTGGCCGAAGGCCATAGATATTCTCTTGCTCCTCCAGTACTATGCTCCATTTACAGAGCCCTTGGAGAGATAGCCATCCACGTGAAGAATCGATCCTACTGTTGGAACATCATCAGCATATACTTCTTGGCACTATATCACAGGGTGGCTAGGAGTTTACTTTCCATGGACCTTTGAAGCGCCAGAGAAAGCATATGTTCATCCCTCGCATCTTCCGCTTTGGTTCTTCCAACAAAGGGCAATGGCCAAGAGGGCATATGACTGGGTTGTAAATAAGATTTGGGATACTGACCAGATAGACTTCTTCCAATTCCATCTCCATCGCTATATTGAAGATACAGACATGGTAGACCAAAGAACACTCACTGCAGCAGAAAGGGCTTTCTTTCTTTCTATTCATTCATGCAGTTTACCACTTGAGAAGGTACAGTATTCTGGCGAGAGCCTTATTATCCCAGCTGCTTTGCTCACCAGTTTGGTTTTGACCAAACCGTGCCAAAAGATTGCGGACTGGTCACCAGAAAGATGCGTTGTTACGGAACAAGTCCTCTTAACTGGGTCATGATATGGAAGCAACTGTTGAATGGCCGTGTCGATTCTTCCTTCATAATTCCTAGCTGCGAGCACGTAGTTCTCACCTCATACAGCTGGATGCGGTGGTGGGACCACCAGTCATATTTGGTCACCAAATGCCTGCCCTTAGATTCTTCCATCTTTCTTCATCCGCCCAGGCTGAAAGGCAGAAAACTAGAGAGCGGGATGGGCTATATTCCAGAGAAGAGTCATGCATCCCATCGTGGGGAAATTTGTAGCAAAATATCACTAAAAGACCCCATCCGTGAGATAAAGCCTATTAATACTTTGGATGGCTGGTTCGGTCATGGGGTCTTAATGGAATTTGAGCAAGCTCCTTGCGACTCTACAGGTCGAGCTACGGATAATGTTGAAGGTGCATCTTCTCCCGTTCTTGCAGAGACTGCAGCAATTCAAGAAGAACCGATTCATGATGTTTCAGTGCCTCCTTCACAACCTACTTGCCCTAGCTCATCATCTTCGATGATTAGATCGAGGGTACGTTTACAAGCATCACCACCCATTCCTCCAAAGGAAACGAGACAAGCGTCTGCCTCTCCTTCAATTAGAGAACCCGCACCAGAGAGCAGTCGGGCTGCTTCTTCCAAAGGAAAGTAAATTGTTATCGAAGAAGTTGACGAAGAAACTTTGGAGGATGAAAGCTCAGCCTCGTCATCAGAGAATACTACCTCTTCGCAGTATGAGGATGATGAAGACAGCGAAAGCAGCGAAGATAAGGACGACGACCTTGAGGAAGGAGAAGTTGATATTAACGGAGAGGAAGAAGCAGTTATAGAAGGCGTTGAAACGGAACCTCCTCCCGCAACCTCTGAAGCTCTTCCTGACGCTAAAATTCCTGTCAAATCTCCTGTAACCGTAGAAGAAGAAGAGGAATATTTAGATTACGGTGAATACGGATACTCACCAGGTAAAGGAAATTTAACTTTCATATGCATATATTTATCTGCATATTTAATAGCAATCATTTATTTAGAATTGTTGTATCTCCCTTTTAGGTGCTCGTGTCGCTAATGTCGAGATAGGTGAGATTTCCCCTTCAGATCTTCCTGCGGTAATTTCGCGAAGCTCCTCTGGTTCCGTTGGCGGAACCGAAAGTAGTAGCTCGTGAGATTATATTTCCGATAGAGACCACTAACTTGCTGACTCCAACCACCAGAGACTCAAGTACAGAGGCTAGGGCGCCTTCTCTTGCCGATATAGTGGAGGTTGGCCTTTCTGGGATTCAAGGAATTTCTCTTTCTGTCAACTGTATTCCGGCGACAGGTATATGTATATCAGTCATTTCACTCAGAACTATATGTCTTATAATTTTTTTATCAAATATATGAATGTTTCCTTTCTTTATGCTATAGGAACCCCTTCTTGCAGTGGAGCGGCCAGTTCTGACTCTGTGGCCACTGCATCCGAACTATTATCTTTTGTAAAAATCCCTACGCATAAGATGCTTTTTATGAGGAATTCTTTATCAGCGATAGTCCATATCTTCAAGAACCCTGAACAATGGTCAGATTTGGATATCGCTATCGAAATTTTGGAAAGTTCTGCGAGGATGGCTAGAATCAGCATATCTTCTTTGCGTGATTCTCTTCTCAGATTTCGTGATTCAGTAATCTCTTTAGCATCGGCAGAAAATGCTACAATTGCCCCTGAGATTTTTGAATACGGGAAGCAATTGGCTATATCTCAAAAACAAGCCTCTCTGACGGCTTCCTCTATCTCCAAGCTAGAGCAAGAATATTTGATTTTTCAAGATCAATTAAAGGCTCATACTGATGAGAAAGCGATTATCCAAGATCACATTATAGTACTGAAAGAAGAAATCTCTTGATTAGAGATGAGGAATCATGAGAAAGAATCAGCCATTCAGGATGTTGAAGGAAGGATGCGAGCGAATATTCAATCTGAGAATATAGAAAAATCTGCACTGCTCCAAAGTAAAGAAGTGATCACATCTTTGGAAGGCAAGGTAGCTGGTGTTCCTGATCAAATCAAGATCATTCTTAAAGAAAAATCAAAGCAGGATGTAGCTCAAGCGCAATTAAAACAGGATTTACGTAGGTATATGGAGGCAGTAGGAGTTGTAGAGGAACTTTAAACATGTGATTCTTGAACATGTAATTTTTGTTCGTATGCTTTTGAATAAATAATTTATTTTGACTTCTAGCATATGCATTTATGGTAGCATTTCGAGACCTTGTCTTTTTGCTGCAGAATTATCATATCGCATATTATCGCAATTATATTTATTTATTCAGCAATTTCATCATAACATTAATTACAAATTTTAAACCTTTTATGCTTTGTTAGTGCGGGATTCCCTATGTGAGTATTTATATTGGCGGTACTAAGTTTCAATTTAGTCAGTCACACCCAGTTTAAGCTCATGAGTAGTGGAGCGCACACACAGTTTAAGCTCTTGAGTAGTGGAGCGTGGTCTCACGTGATGGTCTCTGTAACTCTTAGGAGTTCACTGAACTTCTCACTGCCTTGTGAGTTCACAAACTGCGATCCATCAGAGGGGCCCAGTGAAGCTACTGGGGCGGTGAACTCGCTTGGTTTTACACACAGGGTTGGCCTCAGTAACTCTCTAGATTTCGCAGAGCTTGTAAGGCTACCTTTGGGTTACGAAATCTAGGGCCGCCAGTCCATCAATGAGTAAGTTTAAGCCCTTCTACATGAGTTAGTACTGAAATCAAACCGTAGATCTGGAGGGTTTACGTACAGTTGGCCGATGTACAGCTTACACTGCGGCCCCTGTTTTCTTCGTCTGCAAGGTCGAGCCCATTCACAGGAAGGCACTTTCTTCCGTTCCCCGTGACGCTGCCGGAAAGCTATACAGACGGCATGGGGGTTACGCCTGACTAACCATTTCATGACTTTTTTAGTCGCTGGCTCCATCAACTACCCGTATGGGTGCTCACGATGGTCTTCACGAGCTTTTTAGGGCCACTGACTCCTCGCCGTTGCCCGAATGGCGATCTTGATAGGTCTTATGCGTAGCTGGCCGACCCTTTTAGAGCTTGATCCTTTTGGAGTTTGATCCTTTTAGAGCTTTATTCTTTTAGAGTTTGATCCTTTTAGAGCTTTATTCTTTTAGAGTTTGATCCTTTTAGAGCTTTTAGCCCTTTTTTTAGAGCTTGATCTTTTTGATTTGGCTCTTTTAGGATTCGACTCTTTTTTTAGGATTTTGCTTGACTAGACTACCTTATCATGCCTTATAAGGCAATAATAATTGTGATCATCATTATCGCCAGAATGATAGACGATTCTGACTGAGATTGATACATCGTTGCTTCTGATAATATCTTTAAGAGGAACCGTCTTCAAGACAATATTAATTTTGTCGAACTCATCTGGTGATGACGATGATCACTTTCTTTTTAGAACGACGATGATTACTTTCTTTTCAGAATATTTGCTAATGTAGTTGATATGCTTGTGAATTTCTTCTTTATAGATTCTTTTGATAATATATGGATATGATCTCATTCCTTCTTACCCCATTTTGATATAGAATCATTATGCTGATAATATTCTGGATCAAAACCAGTAGCTTCTTTAGGGGTAGTATCTTTTGATGAAACGAGCGTTGATTGGTATACTGATACCCTGCCCATCTTGATTTGAGACTCTGTACGCTCCATTGGAGTATACTTCTTTTATTATATATGGCCCGTCCCATTTAGGCTCAAACTTGGCCCCTGTTTGGCTGGTGACCACTATAGGTCTTTTCAACATTAGCACCATATCCCCTTTTTTGAAAGAGCGGTATTTAACTTGCTTATCAAAAGCAGCCGATATCCTGGCCTGATATGACTGCAACCGCTGCTGTGCTGCTAGACGTTTCTCATCGAGCAAATCTAACTCTTTCAACCTTATTTTTGCATTTTCATTGTCTGTTATGGACTGATGTACCGCCACTCTGAGTGATGCCACTTGTACTTCGATTGGGATGACTGCCTCTATGCCATAGATTAACGAATATGATGTTGCCCCTGTTGCTGTGCGATGAGTAGTTCTGTAGGCCCATAATGCTTCCTGCAACTTTTCATCCCAATCACGTCTATTACCTGTCATCGTCTTCTTTAGTATTTTGATGATCGTTTTATTGAACGCCTCTGCTAATCCATTAGCCGGGGGATAGTAAGGCGTTGAAAACGAATGCCGAATGCTGAACTTCTAACACAGCTTTTCCATGCCTCTATTCGTGAAAGGAGTGCCATTATCAGTAACGATTTTCTTTGGAATACCGTGACGGTATATTATAGCATGCCGAATGAAATTGACCACATCCTTCTCTTTAACATTGTGTAAAGCGACTGCTTCAGTCCATTTGGAGAAATAATCTGTTGCTGCCAGAATATACTGCTTTCCTTTGGATGAAGGTGGATTTATAGGACCAATTACATCAAGTCCCCAAGCCAAGAAAGGCCAAGAAGCGACGGACTGATGTAAATCTTCTGGAGGAACATGTATAACATCCCCATGGATTTGACATTCATGGCATTGCTTCGCATAATCTATCGCATCTTTAAACATTGTGGGCCAGTAATAACCCATTCGGTGTACTCTATGGAATAAATTTTAGCCAGCTTGATGCGCCCCACATTCACCCGAGTGTGCTTATCGTAACATTTGGCTTGCTTCTTGTTTGTTTAGGCACCGTAGCAACATTCCATTATAAGACTTTCTATACAATACTTCACTGCATATGACAAATTTGCTCGATCGCTACTTAATTTGCTGTCTTTGTACATTATCTTCCGACAAGATGTTATACTTGAGATAATCAATAAAAGGTTGCCGCCAATCATCTGTCATTACTTCCAGACATGATATAGGAAGCGCTTCAATGACTTCTCCAATGACCTCTGAAGATGGCAGGAATCTTCTTTCCTCTATAGTTACTTGGAGAGGGCTTTGATTTGTGCAGGATAAAGCTGCTACCAGGCTGGCCAAAGCATCTGCTTTTGCATTTTCAGACCGTGGTATGTGTTTAATTTCCACGTGACAGAACTGTTCGAGCAACTGTTGTGCCTTCCGGCAATAGGGCAAGAGTTCCTACTTCCTCACTTCAAATTCTGTTGTCAATTAATTTATAATCAATTTAGAATCTCTAAAGATATGTAACATTTTTATTCCCATTTGTTGAGCTATTTCCATTCCAATAATGAGAGCTCTGTATTCAGCCTCATTGTTTGTGCACGCGGCGCCTAATGTGAAGGAGTATGGCAACAGGTCGCCTTGAGGAGTAATAAATATTACTCCTGTCCCCGCTCCTGACGTTCGAGCAGCACCATCAAAATACATTTGCCATAAGCTCTGGGATTTGGTCAACATAACTTATTCGTCCGGAAAGTCATCGCTAATGTTTCGCTTTCTGCCATAGGATGCGCTGCAAGGAAATCCGCCATGGCCTGCCCTTTTACTGCTTTTGCTGGCTTATACGAAATAGTATATTCTAATAATAATAACATCCATTTGGCCAATCTTCCTAACAACATCGGCCTGGTCATCAAAAACTTTATCGGATCTGCTCTCGAGATCAAAGTTATGTCATGGGAGAGACAATAATGTCTTAGCTTTTGTACTGCAAATATCAGCGCTAGACATTCTTTCTCGATCGGAGAATAATTGCATTCTGCCCCCATCAATGTTTTTCTTAGATAATAAAGAGCAGTCTCTTTCCCAGCTTCATTTACCCGTGCCAACAAAGCGCCCAAAGAATTCTCAGCTGTAGATATATACAAGATAAGTGGCTTACCTCTCACTGGAGCTGTTAGCACCGGCGGCTGCTTCAACAATTCCTTGATTAAATCAAATGCGTTCTGACAGGCTTGGTCTCATACAAATTTTGTATCTTTCTTCATTAGCCGACAGAATGGCTGACACTTTCCTGCGAGATTTGAAATGAAACAACGAATGTATGCCAGTTTTCCCTGCAAACTTTTCAACTCCTTTAACGTTGTTGGTGGCGGCATATTTTGAATAGCTTTAACCTTTTCTGGATTGATCTCGATACCCCTATGCCGTACAACGAAGCCGAGAAATTTGCCGGAAGATACCCCAAATGCACATTTAGCTGGATTCATCTTTAGCTGCTTCTTTCTGAGTCGACGGAACACTGCTACCAAATGTTCACGGTGCTCCTGATAATCTCCTGACCTAACCACCAAGTCATCAACATAGCATTCAACATGTTTATGAATCATATCTTGAAAGATATTTTTCATCGCCCTTTGATATGTTGCCCCGGCATTTTGAAGACCGAATGACATAACTTTGTAACAATAAATTCCCAGCGGTGTTCTGAATGTTGTTGCTTCTTCATCTTCGGGCACCATTCTAATTTGATTATACCCTGCGTAGCCGTCCATGAAGGACATGATAGCATACTGAGTCGTACTATCGATCAACAATTCCGTTATCGAGAGAGGAAAGTCATCTTTTGGACAAGCCTCGTTCAGATCCCTGAAGTCAATGCACACTCTAACCTGTCCATTTTTCTTTTTCACGGGAACAATATTTGATATCCACCTGGGATACTTGACTTCCCTAACGAACCCAACTTTTATTAGCTTGCTGACCTCTTCTTTGATTAATGGAATTAGGTCTGGGTGGAATCGCCTTTGTGCTTGCTTTATCGGCTTCTTTTCTTTGGAGATATTTAATCGATGCATTGTTACGGAGGGTTCCTAACCTGGCATCTCTTCATACGTCCAGGCGAAGACATCTTTGTTTTCTCTGAGAAGTTGGCCATATTTCTCAGATTCCTGTTTAGAAAGACTGACGCTGATAAACGTATTCCTTGACTCTTCGTCTGTTCCCAAGTTTATTTCTCTCAAGCCATCTATTGTCAGTTGCCCCCCATCTTCTATTTGTCTCGGAGCTATTTCAAGACACTCGACTGTTCTAAGGTCCTGTTTTGGTATTTGTGTGGCCGTAACCATATTTACTGATGACTCTTCTCCTAGTCCTTGGAATTTTCTCCACTTTTCCTGGTCAACCCCAAGAGGGATTTGAATTCCCTTTCCGTGGTTCAGCCTCACGGGTTTATTACAATCAAAACCCATATTCCTCATGATCTTCTTGCTCACTGAACTGTATTTTTCCAGATTCTATGATGTCAACTTTCTGTGGTATACATTGTTCGTGATTTCGGCCTTTGCTTTCATTGCAACATGAAATTCTATTGGCTCGGGGTATTTGGTACTAGCCTTGACTTGAAATCTTCCTGGAGCAGCTAAAAATGGTTTACACCTTTCAACGTTGGGTAACAGCATTGTATAATTAGACTGCAGAATTTTTAACTGTTCTATTGACAACAAGGTTAACGGCGGCTACCCCGGTTGTCTCAGACGCTTGGGCACAAAATAGAACTTCTTCCTTGCTTCCGCAGTCTTAGAAGATTCTCCCCTTTCTTCTTCAACATTGTTTACTCGGATGTCCTTTAAGACTTTATTTTTATCATTGTTTCTCGCCTCTTCAGAGAACCCTTTATAATAATTGGCGTCTACGAAGAAAGACTCGACTTCTGTATACGGTTTTGGGTCAGCCATCACCTTACACTGTATTCCGTCTTTACAGTATTTGAAGCATTGGTGCAAAGTGGAGGGTATGAAGCTGTACTGATGAATCCACGGCCTTCCCAGGAGAAGATTGTATGTTGTCACGGCGTTTATGACATGACATACGATATTAGTAGTTAATTCTCCTACCTCCAACGTCACTGTAATCTTACCAAGCGCGCGTTGTCCATCTTGATTGAAGCCTTGTATCATCATTCCACTAGGGCACAGTTCAGAACGGCGATAACCCAATTTGCTTACCATTGAGAGTGGTAAAAGGTTTACTGCAGACCCATTGTCTATCATAATCCGTTTTACTCGCTTTCCACAGATGTGGCCTTCTATCATCAATGGCTTGTTATGTTCCATCTCACCAATCAAATCATCATCGAAAAATGAGATGACTGGTAGACAATCTGCCCGTTCATTGTATCTTTCTTGTTTCATTTCTGTCAGCAGAGTTTCTCTAACGTTGTGATCGGACAATGCTTGGATCAAACTTTGTCGAAACTCCTCTGATAACTTGAGTGTGTCATAGATGCTTAAACGCGCTGGTATGCCCTTTAAATGGCTAACTACATCATAAACCACCTTTGCCGCTTCGCTCCTGTTTTCATTTCTATCATCGCTGTTTTTTTTTCAATAACTTCTTTCCTTACGCTCCCTGCTTTCTGCTTTACTGAGCTTGTCACCTTCTTTCCTGATCGTAACGTAATCATTGCTGCGTTCTTTGTTGACATTTGACCCTCTTTCCCTTTTACTTCTCTGGCCTTTTCCTGGACTGTAAACATGTTTACCGTCACCCTCGTACTCTTTCCTTTGTCTTCACCAGTTATTATCTCACCCTTATTTATCATTCGCTGTATAATACATTTCAACGTGTAGCAATTTTCTGTTGGATGTCCTACTAAATGATGATAACGGTAGAAATCTCTTTCCCTAGTCTTTGTCACGTATTCCGGGCGCTTGGGCTCTGGTAATTGTAGGGCGCCAGCTTTTAGTAATTGCTTCATCATGGGAACAACATCTTCTTTATTGAAATCGAACCCTTCGTGAGAATCAAGCATCTTGAGCCTTTTTCCATTGTATTTATTTTTTGACTGGTTCCACCTTTCCTTTCGTTCTAGTCTCTTGTCCCCTAAGCCCCCTGTATCTTGATTTTTCGTGTTACGATTGACGGTATGCACAGTCGTCCTGCTGGGTATCCTCCTAACAACCTCTTGGTGAAATGCTGGCATCTTGTGAGTCATTAATTCTAATGCATGAGCTTTGGTGGCCCGGTCACGGAACGTTCTGATGTCGGCGCTGGTGAGTCCGAACGCGATTACCGTTTCCATAGAATTTAAACACATTTTTACCTGTCCCTTTTCTTCTGGCAGTTGTCTACACGATGCCCCCAATGTTTTCCATCTGTCTATGAACTTTTCCACTGGTTCCCCTTCTCGCTGCTGTATGGAGGCCAATTCTGTAATGCTGACGAGAAGAAGTTTGACATAAAAGCATCCTGCATTTGCTCCCAAGTCCGCACTTATCCAAGAGTCAAGCTGGAATACCACCGAAATGCTTTGTGTGTTAGCGACGACCTGAACAGCCTCAGGCAATACTGTGGTACTGTGGAGAAATTTCTCATACTCGTAATGAAGTGCATTAGATGTTCTTCTGGCGATCCTTCCTCGTTGAATTTCTAGAAATTTGGATGCTTGAAGTTGGTCGGAAACGAAACATCTTCTACCTCTCTCGATAGGGTGTTTGGTATCTGAAGCGGCTAGTATGTTCCCGCTCTCTTTCTATTCTCACGGTTTCTTCAACGACCTGTCTTATATCATCTTGTGTTATGGTTCTTGCTGCTGGGACGGACCCTCGCGATCCTATCCCTTGTGGACGAGAACCTTCAGACCGACTTTCCTATCCATTCGTTGTTCCCATCATCGGTGGAGCCGCTATTTGGGCTACGTTATGTGCCAGAGTCGCCAAAGCTTCTCTGAGGTTTTGACACTCATCCATTAGCGATCTTTGTGCTTCCACCATCTGGTTAACACGATCTTCGGTAGTTGGTCTGTTTCCTTGACTCGTCTCGGCCATATGCACTGTGACTTCTTTACTGCTTGTTGAAGCTGTCGTTGGAGTAAGGCGAGAGTATGTTGATGCGATAGGGCTTTCAAAGAGGAGAGAGATCGGAGTCTCATTTGACTTCTGCGTGCTCCCTGTGTTGTTGATCGATCGGGGCAACACATTTATTGGTGAACTTGTCGGGGGTGATGTAGGCGTCGGTGAGCTTATCACCAGCGCTTTACCTTTCTGTTCTTCCGTCCATTTGGTCCTTGGGGCGACTAGGACCGAAAAGTCGCGTGACACGAACCATGGAATTGTTCGCTCGAGATATATCACAGGAGGAGCGCGCTCAGGGTTCTTCCTGAATGTACTGCGCGTGATCGGTCCTCTGGCTCTCAGCAGAGATGAGTTCGCTCTGCGGCTCTTTAGATTCCTTGCTTTTGTCTTACGAGACAAGACCACAGTCCAATCCCCCTCACTTTCCTATGGTTGAGGTGAAACGGATACAACTCCAGCTGTTACTTGAGTCATTTTACGCCCACTTGCAGGACGTGGATCCGTGCGCTCTGGGGCTTGGCTCAGTGCATACTCTACTATGAACCCAGTAGAGGTGAAGCAGAAGTTCACTTTCCTTGCAAGACTAGCCATCAGTTGTGGTTGAATTCAGGTACCTTCGGTAATGAAACGCACACGAAATTAGTATGTGAAGGGTTAAGTAATCCATCTTAGGGATGAAGGGGAGGATGTTCCCACTGAGAGTCACCATTTTGGCGTCTGAGAGACGCCAAAAGGTGATAAAAGCTTTACCGCTTTCCCAATGTTAATGCTAAATAAGACAAATATTCCCCAGCAGAGTCGCCATTTTGTTTCAACAAGAAAACAAATGTGTTTGATTTGGGGGATTTATGTTTGAATATCTTATTCAAACATAACAGAGAAAAGTATAAAGACAATCATCACACTTTATTGATTCTGAGTTCATTTACATCCTTTAATATCCCTTGATTCTACGATAGATTACTTGGCACGAAGAAACTATTATAAGTTCAACTGTCATAATCAAATATAAATTTTGGCAGCATAACAGCAGTGATCTTAGTCATCTCCTAGAACTTAGGAGGAATTGACGAATCGATCAACAATCTTCAAGGAGATAGAAATTCCGGCAGCGTTCCGGCGCTATTTTGATAATCTCCTAAGACTCAGGGGGAATATGCATTTCTGACGATGATTCTCCCTTTTACTTGGACAGGAAGAACTTGAAGACTTGGGGGCTTCAAGCATTTTGACAGTATGACAGCCCTTTGCTGTTATAGATTGTAGAGCAGTCTGATTGCGCGATCCCGCGCAAAGCATATAGGTTGCGCGGGTCCGCGCAACCTGCAGGAGCCCTTTGCTCCTACCTTCGGTCTTCTTCTTCGCTCTGCTTTCGCTCTGAAATCTTCTATCTTCCAAATGAAAGAGGGGAGGGGGTATTTATAGGCCTTCGCACGTGTTGAATCTTAATCTTTAGTGATGTGGGATATATCTTAAATAATCACTTGGAACTCTTACTGCGCAATCGATATGTAGTTTGCGGGGACCCCCGCAAGATAACCTTGAGTTATTACGTTGTTTCTTTCTTCAGCTCTCTCTTTTTCCTCAACCCTTTGATCTTCCTTTGCTTCAATTCTTCTCTTTATTTTATGCCTCAACAGGTGGGTTCCATAATGGATGGGCAATCTACTACATGATACTATACTTTTATTGGAGGAAAGTTGGTCACTTGCAAGAGCCAAAAGTAGAATGTGGTGTGCCGTTCTAGTGCAAAGGCAAAATACAGAGCCACAAGTCATGTAGTTTGTGAAATATCATGGCTTAAGTCATTATAAGAGCTCCAACTATTTTTAGGTGATCCTAGCTATAGTGCTTTATTGTGATAATCAAGTGGCATCCCACATCACAAATAATCCAGTCTTACTTGAGAGGACTAAGCACATAGAGATTGACTGTCATTTCATCTATGAAAAGATCACTTCCAAAGATGTTGCCACAACTTATATTCAGTCCATAATGTAGATTCAGATATCTTTGCTAAGGCGTCATCATGTGCGCAATTTTTTTACTATGTTCCAAGCTGGGCATGACATATATTTATGCTCCAGCTTTAGGGGGAGTGTTAAAGTAAAAAAATAAAATAAAAAATGTTGTTTTATTAGGTGGTTCTATAGACTACCATATCTTATTAGTTTATTAATATAAATTAGAGAGAGGGGTGTGAGGTTCCCTAATCTCTCAATTTGCTCTAAATTATATTTTCCATGATAATAATATTTCATTGTTTGTTTTTATAAATATCTTGGAAATAATGCTATCACTCCAAATCAATCTTAGAGCACCTAAGGGTGCGACAAGTACAACCACCCATCATCGAGTGGATCAACGTGCCACATGATCCAATGTGCCACATGTGCACCTCATCTTCAAGCACCCTACATGTGTAAACATACCACATAAGCCTAGCAATGGGTTAAGTTTGGTTTGGTTTGGGGTCAGTCCAACCCGACCCATTTAATTAATGAGTTAAAAATTTTGTAGCCCTAGTACCCTTCAATACCTATTATCTAATGAACCAAGCTTCTCGGGTTAAAATTTTTAGAGCCCATCCAACTCGTTTCACCATTTAATTGTAGTCAGGTCAGGCTCAACCAACCCCTCTAACCCGACCCATGTACTAATCATAATGTATCATATTAGGTTTCTGGGCTCTTCTTCAAGTTTTTATGGGTACGAAGAACTATTTGTTATATACACGCTAGTAGCCCATGCATAGTGGGTCCAACAAATCAATAGTTTGGATTTAAAAGCTATGTGCCCACTTGTATTCTTTAACATTCATCAGTTTTTTAAACTTTTAATCAAAGAAAATAAAATAAATATGAAGCCAAGGGTATTCATTGGCATACAAGTGGTAACCAAATTGTTAAAACGTCTAAAAAGTATGGGAATTAAAGCTATATCAAAGATATTTTTGTTCTAAATTATGAGTTTGGGTCAAGTTGTTTGGCCTGGACAATTAATTCTATATGGGCAAGTCAAGCCAGGTTGATGTAAACCCGAACCCAAACCATTAGTTTAAATGAGCTATATTTTTTACCCAAGCAGGACCCATGACCCAACACAACTTGGACAAAACCCGACTTTGAAGCAGGTCGGCTCATTTATTTATTTATTTTTGTTTATTTATTATTTTATTATTTTTTTTACACACGTACGCACACCCCACACACTCACACTGGTGGAATTTCACCACCTATGGGTACTTGAACCCTTGACCGGGAATTGAAACTCCTGAGAGTCTACCACCCGAGCAAAGAATAAGGACCCAGGTCGGCTCATTTGACTAATGGGTTAACAACACTCATTTTCACCGTTAGTTTTATATGTGCCACCATTCATCTTTAAGCTTTTCACATGCTGACGTAGGGATGAACGTGATGAGGATAACTACTCCGAATCCACGGAGCTTCTCTAGACTCCTCACAGAGACTTCTCGAATCCACGAGGAAAGAAAGCAAAAAATAGAAATAAATTCTAAGAAATTCGAAATTGATTAATTGATGACTAAAAACGAGTTCACAACCCTTTAAATAGGGGTACCAAGCAATGAGAAAGAAATCAGAATCAAACTACAACTAAAACTACTAGAAATCGCGACTTACTATAAATAGTAAACTTACTATTTATAGACGGTCGTGATGTCTACTAGTGCGCAAGGTTTTCGGCCAAAAATAGTACGTGTCCTATTTGGCTTCACCAAACCGTTCTCCTAATTATTCTAAGCTCTTTTCACATTGGGTGCAACTCCTAAAGCCTGACGGATGAAGAGTTATAATCAAATTAAAACTTACTATTTATAGTAAAAACAAAATTAAAACAAGGAAACAGCCGTCGACCAGGGGTTTTTTGCAATTTCAGGCTACGCAACCTGGCATAGTGGAGTTGGTTGGCTAAATTAGCTCGTTCTACCCCAAAATCATATATTTTACGCCAGTTAACTCATTTCGGATTGTGAGATACGCCCGATCTAAGGTCCGACGGTCCGGATCACTTCTGTCGTCGATCGGGCCTTTTCTGATCCATCTTGGCCATGAAACTATCCGCGACCCGCTCTACATCAATCCCCTCCACTTCAAAAGAACTTGTCCTCGATTTCTCATCCTGCGCTGGTTCATGATACTCGGTCAGGTCCATGACGTTGAAAGTCCGTGAGATCGCCATGTCATCTAGAAGATCGATAACATAAGCATTGTCATTGATCTTTCAAATGATTGGGACATGTCCAATCTTCTTATTTTTTAACTTGTTGTACGTCCCGGTCGAAAATCTCTCTTTGTGCAGATGGATCATAACACGTTCGCCCACCTCGAACACTTTTTGTTGCCGGTGCTTGTCCACTTGTTCCATGTACTTCTTGTTTGAGGCATGTAGCTTGGTCTGCACTTCCGCATGGATGCCCATGATCTTGTCTGGCATATGTTTTGCTGCAATGCTCGTGCCTGAGTGCTTGGACAGAGGGACCAAGTCAAGCGTGTGGCGAGACACTCGTCCATAGATAATCTGGAACGGCGATTTCCCTGTCGAGCGGTTCACCATGTTGTTGAATGCAAACTCTGCTTGAGATAAGGCCAAATCCTACTGCTTCAGTTTTTCTCCTGAAATACAGTGAAGGAGGTTTCCCAACATGCGATTCACAACTTCGGTCTGCCCATCAGTCTGTGAGTGGTAAGCACTGTTGAATTAAAGTCGTGTATCGAATCGAGTTTACAAAGTCCGCCAAAAATTGCTAATGAACTTCGTGTCGCGATCAGAAGTAATGGTCTTGGGGACCCCGTGTAGCCATACGACCTCCCCGAAGAATAGATTCACCACGTGTGTTGCATCGAGGGTCTTCTTGCATGGGATAAAGTATGCCATCTTAGAGAAACATCTACCACCACGAACACCGAATCCATACGGCGTTGTGTTCGTGGGAGACCAAGCACAAAGTCCATTGATAAATCCTCCCAAGGACCGTCATGCATAGGTAACGGGGTGTAGAGGCCCGTATTCTGAGATTGTCCCTTGGAGGTCTTACAAATATGACAACGTTATACGGCTTTTCCCACATTACGTACTAATTGCGGCCAATAATACAGCTCTTTCACAAGAGCTCGAGTCTTATCTCACCCAAGGTGTCCACCGAGGCCACCTTCATGTAACTCCTGAATAATCTGGTCCCTCAGAGAACTTTGGGAGATGCACAATCGATTCCCTTTGAAAAGAAAAGCGTCCTATATATGAAGGTCGATGGGGTAACCTTCTTGGCACTTCACCCAAGAATCTTTGAAGTCCTCATCCACGACATGCAACTCCTTGAGACAGTCGAAGTCGACCACCTTATTGCTCATCGTAACAAGTAGTGATGCACGACGGCTAAGTGTATCAGCCATCTTGTTCTACTGCCTTGACTTGTGCTTCAGAACGAACGTGAATTCCTGTAAAAACGCAACCCATCTAGCATGCACATGATTCACGTTAGTTTGACTATTAATAAATTTTAATGCTTGATGGTCAGTGTACAGAACAAACTCTCTTTGAATCAGATAATGCCGCCAATGTCGCAGCGCTTGAACAACTCCGTACAACTCAAGCTCATAAGTCGACCACTTCTTTCGGGCTTCGCTGAGCTTCTCGCTGTAGAAGGCTACCGGCCTGCCCTCCTGTGTAATACTCCCCCAATTCCGATGTATGAAGCGTCACACTCAACCTCCGAAATTAGGAAGCACCAGGACCGATGTTGTAGACAAACAATGCTTGATCTTATGAAAGCTCTTGTCAGCTTTATCGATCCACTTGAATGGTCCTTTTTTCATGCAATCTGTTATAGGTGCGACTATGGTGATAAAATTTCGCACAAATCGATGATAGAAAGTCGCAAACCCGTGAAAACTCCTTACCTCATGAATGTTTGTCGGGATCGGTCATTCCCTAATAGCTCGCACCTTTTCATCGTCTACACAAATGCCTGTGGGCGTTACAACAAATCCTAGAAACAACAGGCTGTCAGTTAAAAAACTACACTTCTTCAAGTTGAGGTATAACTTGTTAATTTGTAGGACCTGCAGCACCTGCCTGAGATGTTTCTTGTGCTCCGCCTCATCCTGGTTATAAATAAATATGTCATCAAAATATACTACCACAAATCGGCCAGGGAACAGTTTTAGAACTTGATTCATCAAACGCGTAAAAGTACTTGGTGCATTCGATAAGCTGAAGGGCATGACCAGCCACTCATATAACCCTTCCTTGATCTTGAATGATGTTTTCCACTCATCACCGAGTCGGATACGAATCTGATGATACCCGGTCCTTAGATCTAGTTTAGAGAACACCTTAGCCCCTTCTAGCATATCAAGCATGTCGTCCAACCGTGGTATTGGGAACTGATATTTGATGGTAATTTTGTTGATTGCCCGGCTGTCGACACACATGCGCTAGCTTCGATTTTTTTTTTGGCATTAATAATGCTGGTACGGCACATGGGCTCATGCTCTCTCTCAAGAGACCCTTACGGATCAATTCCTCTACTTGCCCCTGAAGTATCTCTCACTCCTTCGGACTCATCCGATAATGAGGGCGGTTGGGTAGGCTAGCCCCAGGGACGAGGTCTATGTGATGTTGGATGTCCCTCACGGGGGCAATCCATCAGGTAAATCCTCAAGCCAGACTTATTTGGATTCGTTTAGTAACAGTCTTAAACTTGGAGGGATGTTTGAGGGTTCCTCTTCTCGCCCTTCACCACTACGGCGTATACCTCGCCAGTTTTCTTCGATTCCTCCAAGAAATCCCGAATAGTCAAGAGGGAACTCCCCTCCACTTTAGAGGCTTCAAGGTGGTTCTCTGGTGCCATGGGGGCAAGGATTATTTTTCGACTATCCTTGACGAATATGTAGACATTATCTCGTCCCCGATGGGTTGCATCACGGTCAAACTGACAGGGTTGACCGAGTAGCATATGACAAGCTTCCATGTCGACCACGTCACAAAGTATTTGATCCCTATAATTTTTGCCAATTGAAAATGAGATAGTGCATTGTTTAGTTATCTTAGTCTCATTCACCTTTTTTATCAAGCCAATTGAGTACGGGGAAGGATGTTTCGTCGTCAGTAGCTGCAACTTATCCACCATCACTCTTGAGACGATGTTCTCGCTACTACCACTGTCTATGATCACATCACAGACCTTTCAGTTGACAGTGCGCCAAGTACGAAATATATTGTGTCGCTGTGGATGTAATTCCTTTCGTGGGCATACAGTAATCGCTTCACAACTAGAAATTTACCACGATCCTCGCCTGTACTTCATCGCCACCTGCTGTTTCTTCAGTGGTTTGTTCATGTTCATCAAAGCCATGGCCTTCTTCTGCGGCCTCATCTTCAGTGCCCCTTTCGTTTATAATCAAGTGTGCTGCGGGACGTTGAGGACAAGTGTTTGATAGTGGTTGGCTGGCCACAGCGGTAACAATTGTTCGACCTTGGCCTAACATAAGGATTTGGAATCCTACTTGGGCCCGCTGTTGTGGGTGTTGTACGTTGAGGTCTGGATGAGTTGCTCCCCGTATCACAGTTTGTGGTTGTAGGAGGTTGAGGACGTTCTCCTACTAGATCTTTTCCTCGTACCAGCACTGGATCCTGCGTGTGACCTGTCATGGGGGTCGAGTTGAAGGATATGGATGAGAAGGAGCTCTTGCAAGTTGTGTTTCTGCCATACCCTCCAATTGAACTGCTTCATCCACGGTCCCGACTTGGTACATCTGAACTCGGTCCTGAATTATCGGCCGCAACCCACCTATAAATCATGCCACCTTTTGTGACTCAGATTCTGACATATCATTTCGTCTAGCCAACCGCTGGAATTCTTCAGTGTAATCTGTGACGGTTTGATTTCCTTGTCGGCAATTTTGATATTGCGCGCTGGAATAATATTTGCTCATAATCACTATGGAGAAATCATGATCGAAGAAGACATCTCATCTGTGGCCATGATGAGATGGGCACCTTGTTCTGGCGGACTCGTGAGAGTTGTAATTTTTTTCACCATGCAGAAGTACCAGATTTTAATTTAAACGCTACCAATTTTACTCTTTTATAATCTGGCACGTCCATATAATCAAAATATCTCTCTACTTCGGATAGCCAATCGAGAAAATCTTCTATACGTAATAAACCATTAAAACTAGGAAGTTCAACCTTACCTCGATAGTCTCTTTCAACAAGATCTAGATGATCACCTCTATGGATTAGTCGTCGGGCAAAACCCTCATTAAGGTCCTCGTCGCTAGAACTTGAATCATCTGGTGTAGTCCTACGGTTTGTCACTGGTAGTGCTCTACGAAAATCGGGGTTGCGTCGTACAGCAACCATGGGTGGTGGAGCAACTATAGGTGGTGAAGCACCCCTAGGGCTCGGGGCGGAAGTAGCGCATCCGAAAGACGGTCGAGGGTTGCCTGCAGCCCTTGCATGGTCAACTGACTCTCCTGGTGGAAAACTTTCATTCTTTCGGAAAGATAACGAATCCCTAGATCACCGTCCACAGGATTTTGATTCATACCTTCATTGTTTGCCATCGGCCCGAGGGGAATCCTCGCTTTGATACCAATTGACGTAGGGATGAACGTGATGAGGATCACTACTCCGAATCCAGGGAACTTCTCTGGACTCCTCACAGAGACTTCTCGAATCCACGAGGAAAGAAAGCAGAAAATAAAAATAAATTCTAAGAAATTCGAAATTGATTAATTGATGACTAAAAACGAGTTCACAACCCTTTAAATAGGGGTACCAAGCAATGAGAAAGAAATCAGAATCAAACTACAACTAAAACTCCTAGAAATCGCGACTTACTATAAATAGTAAACTTACTATTTATAGACGGTCGTGATGTCTACTAGTGTGTAAGGTTTTCGGCCAAAAATAGTAAGTGTCCTATTTGGCTTCACCAAACCGTTCTCCTAATTGTTCTAATCTCTTTTCACATTGGGCGCAACTCCTAAAGCCCGACGGATGAAGAGTTATAATCAAACTAAAACTTACTATTTATAGTAAAAACGAAATTAAAACAGGGAAACGACCGTCGATCTAGGGATTTTTCGCAATTCCGGGCTGCGCAACTCGGCATAGCGGGGTTGGTTGGCTAAAGTAGCTCGTTATACCCCTAAATCATATATTTTACGTCAGCTAACTCATTCTGGATTGCGAGATATGCCCGCTCTAAGGTCCGACGATGGTCCGGATCACATTTGTCGTCAACCGGGCCTTTTCTGATCCATCTTGGCCATGAAACTGTCCGCGACCCGCTCTACATCACATGCATTATAAATATTAATATACCCATATGCAACATCTACCATCATTCATTTTCAAACATCTCACACATGCTAATGTTTCACCTATGCAAATACATCATATTTGATAATATAACACGTGTCATAATTCATCTTCCGCGTACATATATGTCACGTTTGTTGTTTTGGAGTAAAATATTAATCAACACATTCATTCTTTTGAACAACAGCTTTAAAATATTAATCAAAAGTTCATTCTTTTGAACAACAACTTTTGAAAATGAAGAATTTTTTTTTATTTTTTAAAAAAAGAAAATCTTGATTAAAAGCAACTAAGGAAAAATTTTGATTAAAAAACTACCAAGGAAGATGGCTTTTAGTTTCTCACCGTTTTCTAGAAAAGACTTTTCCCCAAAAAACCTCATTTTCCTTGTGCATTTCAGAAACCAAAGGGTGATTCGTGCTAAAGAGATTGAAGAGGCATTTCGTGCCACACGTGTGAATTGACATGTCTGTCTGTGACATCTGATTCATTCATCGGGTGGGCCCACAATGACCATGACATGGACTAAATGGCTTGCTGTTCTACTCATTACAGACTCGACGATTTCCTTCTAATACCCATTTTACTCAAACATGTGAGGCCAGCTTGATGACCAGACGACTGGATTTTGTGTCAGAGCATTTCATGGTGGACCACACCTGAATAATGGCCTAGATCTCGAACATACGGGACATACTATTGGCACGCGTGTGGCATATCGCTTCTCGCTCTAGCATTTCTGAACACATGTGACTCAGATGTTTATAGTGTACTTGGGTCTTGATTTTGTGAAAGTGTGGTTGTGATTTGGAGATCTAGACCGTTGTCTGATGCACACCCCTGCCAGATCGTACCAAGTCCAAAAAAATCTCCCAAACTTGTTGTCCTAGCCATACAATCTTTTGTCTTTGTGTCCGATGAATCTCGACCACCTGTAGTTTTTCTCAGCCATCTATCTCTAGATCACCGGTCGAATTTCTAGATCATTCCATCCAGGAGATTTTTGGGCATGATCCACAGATGGTGGGCCTCATCAGATCAAGGCAGTGCATCTTTCCATTCCAACGTGATGCATTAAGATAATGAGAATCTGATCAATATATAAGTTACGGTGCTCCTAGTTACAGTCCACTTAGACAATTAGTCCAACCGGTGATCTAGAACTGTACAGTAGGGCAGATAGATTTTATGGGCTACCGTGCAAAATATTGCACTAATGTAACAATTGTAACTATCTAATCATCAGCCTTTACTTTGGATGGTCCAGATCGTTTACACAAAACTAGGTCCAATCAACAATTTGTTAAAGAGAAATTTGCGACTGTACGACCCATTTATGGCCCATTTGCGAGACGAAGCCCGCCTCATTTTACCTTGCGAGAATAAGCCCCAGCTGTACGGACGCCTTCCCAAAGGTCGAAAATGCCCCCTGCTTTTTCCTCCAACCGGATCGGCTGGTGCTCGAAGACCAGCGTTGACGCTCCTCGAACTCCTACGAACGGTTCAAAAGAGATCAACGTTACATGGGCCCCACAGTTACGTATTTATTATATCCACAACGTTCATCCATATTTTGAGATCATTTCGGAGCATTATACAAAAAAAAAAAAAATCATATCCAGAGATCAACTGGACCACACCACAAAGAGCAGCAGAAAATTGATTTTCACCGTTGAAACTTTTGTAGGCCCACCATAACATTTATATTCAATCCAATCTATTCATAAGGTCACAAAGACCTATATGAAGAGGAAAAACAAATTTCATAATGATCCAAAACTTCTGTAACCCCTAAAAGGGTTTCAATGGTAGACGTTCAATTCCCCAATGCCTTTTAAAGTGTGGTCCATTTGGTACTTAGATCTGTCTTATTTTCCATCTCAAGCTGTAATACGGCCAAAAAGATGGACGGTTTGGATATAACACATACCTCATAAAAGGACCCACAAAAAGTGGTGGGATTACAACAGCAAAAAAAAATAAAATAAAAAACCAGGAACTTATGGCGACAGGGCTGTCTATGGCTACGGATAATAACCGAACCCATAGCCCTCGCCCCCGCCATTTCGATATGTCCTTTTATATGTATCGAAGGTCTTTCGATTAATCGAAAAAGGTCTGGAACTGTACAGTGAGTTTGCCTTAAAAATCCCGCAATTTTCGGTTAATCGAATTTCTTTCGATTAATCGAAAAAGGTATTTTATCTTTGGCTACGGATTATAACCGTAGCCATAACTGTAGTCTGTGCCAATTTATGAAATTTTTTATTTTAATTTTTTTAAATTTTTTTTTTACATGGAGAACTTTATTCTACCTACAATTTTCTCAAATACATATTTATATAAATATGTATATATAACAATATAAAAAAATATCTCTCTTTTTTTAATTTCTTTCTTTATTCATTTAACAAGAATATCTTCTAAACCAAATTTAGTTACTTGATGTACCCAATATGATTTTGGGATAGGAGAAGCTACTTTAGCCAACTAACCTAATTATTTTCCAAGATTCCATCAGTCGAGGGTCAAAAATCCTTTTCATTCACTTTGCGGTCAATTTCATTCACAGAAATTCACAAAAATTCAGGGTCATTACCGTGCATTTCACTTCACGGTCATTTTTGTGCATTTCGCGGTCCAATCGCTTCACTTCATCCCCATTTCCATGCATATCACGGTCATTCTCGCATATTCCGTGTTGATTCACGGTCATTTCGACGCATTTCGCTGTCCCGCGTCTTCACTTCACTCACTCACGGTCACATTCTGTGCATTTCCCGGTCAATCGCTTCACTTCACCCCAATTTCCATGCATATCACGGTCATTCCAGCATATTCCGTGTTGATTCACGGTCATTTCGACGCATTTTGCGGTCCTGCGTCATCACTCCACGGTCATTTTCGTGCATTTCGCGGTCCAATCGCTTCACTTCACCCCCATTTTCATGCATATCACGGTCATTTCGACGCATTTCACAGTCCCGCGTCTTCACTTCATGGTCATTTTCGTGTATTTCGCGGTCCAATCGCTTCACTTCACCCCCATTTCCATGCATATGACAGTCATTCCAGCATATTCTGTGTTGATTCACGGTCATTTCGACGCATTTCGAGGTCCCGCGTCTTCACTTCACGGTCACTTCCGTGCATTTCGCGGTCCAATCGCTTCACTTCACCCCCATTTCCATTCATATGACGGTCATTCCCGCATATTCCGTGTTGATTCATGGTCATTTCGATGCATTTCGCGGTCCCGCATCTTGACTTCCCAGTCACTTCCATGCATTTCGCGGTCCAATCGCTTCACTTCACCCCATTTCCATGCATATCACGGTCATTCTTGCATATTCCGTGTTGATTCACGGTCATTTCGACGCATTTCACGGTCCTACGTCTTCACTTCACGGTCAGTTCCGCGCATTTCGCGGTCCAATCGCTTCACTTCACCCACATTTCCATGCATATCACGGTCATTCCCGCATATTCCACGTTGATTCATGGTCATTTCGACGCATTTCGCGGTCTCGCGTCTTCATTTCACAATCACTTCTGCACATTTCGCGGTCCAATCGCTTCACTTCAACCCCATTTCCATGCATATCACGGTCATTCCAGCATATTCCATGTTGATTCACGGTCATTTCGACGCATTTCACGGTCCCGCGTCTTCACTTCACGGTCATTTTCGTGCATTTCGCTGTCCAATCGCTTCACTTCACCCCCATTTCTATGCATATGGCGGTCATTCTCGCATATTCCGTGTTGATTCACGTTCATTTCGACGCATTTCGCGGTCCCTCGTCTTTACTTCACGGTTACTACCGTGCATTTCACGGCCCAATCGCATCACTTCACCCTCATTTTCATGCATATGACGGTCATTCCTGCATATTCCGTGTTGATTCACGGTCATTTTGACGCATTTCGCGGTCCCGCTTCTTCACTTCACGGTCTCTTCCCTGCATTTCACGGTCCAATTGCTTCACTTCATCCCCATTTTCATGCATATCACGGTTATTCCCGCATATTCCGTGTTTATTCACGGTCATTTCGACGCATTTCACGGTCCCGCGTCTTCACTTCACGGTCACTTCCGTACATTTCGCGGTCCAATCGCTTCACTTCACCCATATTTTCATGCATATGACGGTCATTCCCGCATATTCCGTGTTGATTCACGGTCATTTCGACGCATTTCGCTGTCCCACGTCTTCATTTCACGGTCACTTTTGCGCATTTCGCGGCCCAATCGCTTCACCTCACCCCCATTTCCATGCATATCACGGTCATTACTACATATTCTGTGTTGATTCACGGTCATTTCGACGCATTTCACGGTCCCATGTCTTCACTTCACGGTCACTTCCGCGCATTTCGCGGTCCAATCGCTTCACTTCACCCACATTTCCATGCATATCACGGTCATTCCCGCATATTCCGTGTTGATTCACGGTCATTTCGATGCATTTCCCGATCCCGCGTCTTCATTTCACGGTCACTTTCGTGCATTTTGCGGTCCAATCGTTTCACTTCACCCACATTTCCAAGCATATCACGGTCATTACCGTATATTCTGTGTTGATTCACGGTCATTTCGATGCATTTCATGGTCGCACGTCTTCACTTCACGGTCACTTCCGCGCATTTCGCGGTCCAATCGCTTCACTTCACCCACATTTCCATGCATATAACAGTCATTCCCGCATATTCCGTGTTGATTCACGGTCATTTCGACGCATTTTGCGGTCCCGCGTCTTCATTTCACGGTCACTTCTACGCATTTCACGGTCCAATCGCTTCACTTCACCCCCATTTTCATGCATATCACGGTCATTCCCGCATATTCCGTGTTGATTCACGGTCATTTCGACGCATTTCGCGGTCCCGCATCTTCATTTCACGGTCACTTCTGCGTATTTCGCGGTTCAATCGCTTCACTTCACCCCATTTTCATGCATATCACAGTCATTCCCGCATATTCTGTGTTGATTCACGGTCATTTCGACGCATTTCACGGACCCGCGTCTTCACTTCACGGTCACTTCCGCACATTTCGCGGTCCAATCGCTTCACTTCACCTACATTTCCATGCATATCACGGTCATTCCCGCATATTCTGTGTTGATTCACGGTCATTTCGACGCATTTCGCAGTACCACGTTCTTCAACTTTTCACGTGTCACTTCATTGCCACGCACCAATCGCTTATCACCTTCACTCCCATTGCATCGAATTCCACGCTCATTCATCCATTCTGTTCATTCAGTCGTCATTCGATTCTCCACTATTTCCACATATCACGGTCATTCCCACATATTCGTGATTCAAGTCATTTCGCGCATTTCGTACCCGCATCCCTTCACGGTCATTTCGTGAATTTCGCGGCCCAATCGCTTCACTTCACCCCCATTTTCATGCATATCACGGTCATTCCCACATATTCCGTGTTGATTCACGATCATTTTGACACATTTCGCAGTCCCGCATCTTCACTTCACGGTCACCTCCGTACATTTCACTGTCCAATCGCTTCACTTCACCCCCATTTTCATGCATATCATAGTCATTCCCGCATATTCCGTGTTGATTCACGTTCATTTCGACGTATTTCACGGTCTCGTGTCTTCACTTCACGGTCACTTCCGTACATTTCGCTGTCCAATCGCTTCACTTCACCCCCATTTTCATGCATATCACAATCATTCCCGCATATTCCGTGTTGATTCACGGTCATTTCGACGCATTTCACGGTCTCGTGTCTTCACTTCACGATCACTTCCGCGCATTTCGCGGTCTAATCACTTCACTTCACCCACATTTCCATGCATATCACGGTCATTTTTGCATATTCCGTGTTGATTCACGGTCATTTCGACGCATTTCGCCGTCCCGCGTCTTTACTTCACCGTCACTTCCGCGCATTTCGCGGTCCAATCGCTTCACTTCACCCACATTTCCATGTATATCACGGTCAGTCCTGCATATTCTGTGTTGATTCATGGTCAATTCGACGCATTTCGCAGTCCCGCGTCTTCACTTCACGGTCATTTCGACGCATTTCGCAGTACCACGTCTTCACTTCACGGTCACTTTCATGCATTTCGCGGTCCAATCGCTTCACTTCACCCCCATTTCCATGCATATCACGGTCATTCCCGCCTATTTCATGTTGATTCACGGTCATTTCGACACATTTCGCGGTTATGACCCTTCACTTCATGGTCACTTCCTCGCATTTCGCGGTCCAATCGCCTCACTTCACATTCATTTCCATGCATATCACGGTCACTCCCGCCTATTCCGTTCTGATCCACGGTCATTTCGACGCATTTCACGGTCATACCCCTCCACTTCATCCCCATTTCCTTAAACCTTAATCTACACCCTAACCTAAACCTATTCTTATAACCTAAACCTAAACCTAAACCTTAACATAAACCTATAACCTATAACCTAAACCGAAACCTATAACCTAAACCCGAACATAAACCCGAACCCGAACCCGAATTCCTAAACCTAAATCTATACTTATAACCTAAACCTATTCTCAAATTCCAAAACCTATAACTACAACCTTAACCTAAACCTATAACCTATAACCTAAACTCAATTCCCTAAACCTTAACCAACAACCTAATTTAAACCTATACTTATAACCTAAACCTATTCTCAAATCTAAACCTACAACCAAAACCTAAAACTAAACCTATAACATTAACCTAAACCTTTAACCTAAACTTATAACCTTAACCTAAACCTATTCTCAAATCCCAAAACCTAAACCTTTAACCTATAACCAAAACCTAAACCTATAACCTAAACGTATAACCTATAACCTAAACCCAAACCTAAACCTATAACCTATAACCTAAACCTAAACCTTAAACTATTCTCAATTCCTTAAATCTATAACCTATAATCTATAACATAAACCTAAACCTAAACCTTAGCCTAAACCTAAACCTAAACCTTAACCTATAACATATAACCTATAATCTAAACCTATTCTTAAATCCCTAAACCTGAAATGCACAGAAATGATCGTGAAGTGAAGCGAATTGACCATGAAATGTACAGAAATGATCGTGAATCAAAATGGAATCACCGGGATTGACCTTGAAATGCATGAAAATGACCGTGAAGTGAAGTGAATTGACCATGAAATGCGTGGAAATGACCGTGAAGGGAAGGAAATTGACCGTGAAATGCATGGAAATGACTGTGAATCAAAACGGAATCACTGGGATTGACCGTGATATGCATGGAATTGATCGTGAAGTAAATGAAATGAGCGAAATTGACTACGAACTGATTGAAATTGACCGTGAAGTGAATGAAATGGATTTTCAATCATCGACCTGATGGAATCTTGAAAAATAACCAGGTTAGTTGGCTAAAGTAGCTTCTCCTACTGTTCACTCCCCAAGTATAGGGTTGTGATGTAGTAATAAACTCGGTAAGATCGAGGTCGAATCCCACGAGGACTGGTCGTTACAATTCAAATTCACAATTCTTCTTAACTAATTCAGCAATTAATGTAGCAAATTACTAACAAAAATTTATGGAAAATAACTATTGAGAATAAGGAAGAAAATTCAATCACAAAAAGAGCACTAGGACTTCGAATCCACCCCTAATTTTCATAACCCTTGTTTTGTCTGTTAATTCACCTTAATTTAGATTTATCTAACTTATCTAGAGAAAGCACAATCTGTGTCCTTAATCGGGCATACAGATTGTCTAATTCCTTTAAGCAATGCCATGAAGAACATATCCCATGTCCTTAATCGGGCATATGGAATATGCAGTTCATTAAGTACCCCTGTTTCTTCTTCCTCTACAGGAAAACCTGTTCAAGATCAGACACAAGCTCCTAGAATAAGCATCCAAACAACATCCATCCATAGACTATGGTCAAGTTCATAGATGGAGAGGTATAAAATTTTAAAACAATCAAGCACACTAGGGAAAGAAACAAATCAATCTAATTAAAGTAAAATCAACATAAAACAAAGGGTGTTCAAATTAGGGGTTTCATCTCAGCCCTAGCTGAGAGATTAGTTACCCATAAAATCCATTAAACAGATGGATAAATAAAAATAAAAATTCATAAAGGAAATATCAAACCAATTTCTCTCTCTCTCTTTCTTCTCTTTCTTCTCTCCCTTGCTGTAGATCTAGAAATCCTCCAATTTCTGAATGTTTTTCCCATGTCCAAGACTCCTTTTTTATAGTTGCTGGAAAGCTGGATCAGTGGCAGAGTTGTAGCAGGACATGGAATGGAAATTTTCGCAGCCATGATCGGTGGCCCCACCGAGTATTTTTTTGGAAAATCCACCCCGTCCATTGGATTCAGGACGAAATTTCAGTCAAGAATGGGTGGTTTTGAACGTCCATTAACGCGGCCCGAGAAGAAAACACAAGAGAGATCAATTTTGAACGTTGCAGGGCAGCCCTTTTGTGGCCTCTGTATCATGCACGTGTGTACGCATGGGAGTGGAATATCAGCATGGTTTTGTAGTGCTCACGACCCTCTACAAGATGAACGGCTCGGATCAGTCGTACGGGCGATGTGTGGGGCCCACAGCCGTTTGCAAAAACGGACAGTCCGTTTCGTTTACTACCGCGTAAACAGGGACGCGGACTGCTGCGAAAATGGTGGGGCCCACTCCATCTCTTGAATTGAAAATCCCCTCCGTCCACCGAATTTCTCTCGAAATTTCGGTCGAAAACACATAGTTTTTTCTCCATTTTGGTGCGGGCCACGGAAATTTTGGTGCGGGCCACGGAAGATCTCGTTTCACCGTCCATTCCATGTTTGAACGGCTAGATCTCACTCATGATGATCATTTGCAAATCTGCCACCTAGGCAGTGATAATGGTCTTCATTTAGACTTGATGAACGGCCCGGATTGATGGTTTGATGGGCGTTGTGGACCCACAACCGACGACCGTGGGTCGGTTCGCTGACGCTGGAGCTTTCTTTCGCTGAAGAAGTCGGTCAAAGTCGACTTTGACCGCTCGTTCGGTCCAGTGTACACCGAGTGCACTTTATGCACTGTGTACTCTCAACTCATGTGGGGTCCATCTTGATAATTATGGCAAATCTAATCCGACCATCTGTTTTCTCACCTCATAAAACGGGATGAGACCGAATTTGAAGCATATCCAGATTATAGGTGGGCCTAGAATCGATGGTTTGTGGGCTGATTTGTCCGTTGGGGCACTTCCATAGTGATCCGAGGGCTGAAATTTGAAATGTATAGTTAATTTATGTCTCTAATCCCATGTATAAAGTTTTGAGCCAATCAGATAGAGGGAACCATGTGATCTTGCATTCTGGACCCTTTTCGGGCCCCTTTGGTGTGAACGGCTTGATTTCCTCGGGTCCTTGGCATGTAAATTCTTCAATATTGGTCCTCTGAGGTTCATCCTGTGCTTTGGTAATTTCGGAGTGTCAAATCCATGCTTTTTACATCATTTTTTAATACACACTCTTGATTTCATCCTGTAATAAAAACACAATTAATACACCCCATTAAGCCTTATCATGTACGTAAATTTATGCAATTACTGGGGTCTGATATGCAATATTTGACCCTGATCACAACCCCCAACCAGCATTTTGCTAGTCCCGAGCAAAACATGCGAAAAAAAAATTTTCAGAAATAAAGACAATTCCTGTAAACTCAAGTGACTTGTGAACAGATAGTTGAGATGTGAAAATTCTAAAATTCGTGAATGGTGAGAAGATTTTTCTCCTGAAATCAAGCTTACAGTAAACTTCATAATCAAGTTCAAAATATTAATCCATTAATTAGAACAATTTTAAACATTGAGTTCCATGAGTGTATAGTGTGATCTCGGCTTACAATCATTAAAAAATTCAATTGTCAATTTCATGATATCATTAGTAATTCGTGACAACCAATCCTGAAACCAACACTAGCATTTTAGATCATCTTTTCGTTCTATCAGCCTTTGATTTCCTTTATAAATGGGTGCCAAAGAGGGGAATCAAATCTGCACCTATAGGGAGCAAACCTATGGTGAAAACTTGTCGCCTCACTCTTTTCTCATGTCAACTATGGGGAATCGAATCGTCATCTATAGGGAGCAACCTATGATGACGATTATGCGACTTACTCTTTCAATTCTTCTTTATAAACTGATGCTAAAAATTTTGTTTTTCAGGTTGGTTTCTTTCATGCTTAGTGATTACCAAGTTACCATTTAATATCGAACTGAAAACTTAATGTGTAAGTGAGATCTGACATGTGCAATCCTGGCTCAATCAATGTTTACAACTTCTAATCATGGATTAACAATTCAAACTTAGGTGTGAAATCTGCTGGACAACTGAATCCAAGAGTCATAAATTACTCACATTCTGTATCTTGTAATTTTAAAATCACAACTATCCTTCAAAATCACTTTGAATTCAACAGAAATTCCAGAAAAATTTTAAAAATTTTCACAATTTTGCTCAAGACCAAGAAAATACTGATTAGGTAACCTAATCTCCCACCTAATCTCCCACCCCCACCAACCTAAATCTACATTGTCCTCAATGTAAAAGAAATAAGCATGCGATGTAGATGAGATAACGAAAAGAAAAGAGGAGTGAGGGAAAGATAGTACCTGGATGAAGAATCAAGAGGCTTTCCCAAAAATATCAACGTAAAAGTATGTCAGCACAAGAGAGAAATCAGTAAAATAAAATAAAATCGCAAAAAAGAAAAACCCTACCTATACCACTTTCGCAGGTGCTCTCGATTGCATTTAGCGTATGCAACAAGCCTTTAAACCCCTAGGTTACCCCTAGTGGACGAGTTGTAGTCTTGTGAGGGTTTGCAGTAATGTTACCCACAAACATTGAACTAACTAATAAGGACAAAGAAATCAAATGAAATGCTGGGTTGCCTCCCAGGAGCGCTAAGTTTAACGTCTTCAGCCAGACAAAAACGGACCATGAATTCATTAATCTTTAAGACCAGGGTCCGCCAAAGAACTTACCTCAATACTGTGGTTAACCAATCCCAGACAAGTGATGCGAGTTCCCATAAACTGTGCTATCTGAAATGAGGTAATTGACACTATCATCAAACAATTTAAGGACTTCTGCTGAACAACAACTTCTTCCATGTTAGGATCATGCTTCCTTTGTATTTTACGTGACATTTCCACAGCATGATCCTTACATACAGTGGGGCACACTCCTTGTATTTCTGCTATCTTCCGTTCAATTGCTGCCTTATATGTTCGAAGAACATTAAGCAACCTGTTCTCTTTTGCCTTCTCAGAGTTAGAAACTGTGCTGTCAGAAGAGTCTCAGAGGGATGAGAGGTTCCACTTTCCCCGCTCTCCATTTTTCAGTCTCCAATATAGGAGTAGAGTCGAGCATTGCATTGACTTCGTGGATGGGACTATCTATGTCAAAATCCATGCCATGTTGTGCTAAGCAGGTCTCAAGTGGATCTTCAAAAGATTTTCGAAAGGAGTCCTGCACTAGACTATCGATCATGTCCACTTCAAATATGTCGTCCAAATCTACGGATTGTTGTCCCGGAAAAGGAGATGATTGATGTCAGAAGATTTAAGAAGCTCCTCCTTCACTTAGTAGCTTTCTTCCTCAATTCCTGAAAATAAAAACATAAACAAATCAAGTTTCCTAAATTGATGAAAAAAAATCCTAAGCAACGGTTAATTTCTAAAAAAGAAAGTTTCTAAAAATTAAAAAGAAGAGTTAGTTTCTAAAAAGGAAAGAAAAATTTCTAAAACTAGAAAATAGGAAGTTACTTAAGAGAAAAATCTAAATCTAAAAATAAAAAATTCAAAAGAAATTCTAGAATTAGAAAATTTCTAACAAGTAAAAACCTAATTCTAAAAATAAGAATTAGAAAAAGTAAAGAATTTAGAAAGGGATTACCAAATTAGAAGTTTATCTCAGGACCCTACAAAACAGGAAATAGGTTAATTTCTAAAATAAAGAAAAAGAACTCTAAGTTAGTAAAATCCTAAGCTATGAATTATGATAAGAGAGAATCCTAAATTCAATTTTGGAACGAAACAATCCCCGGCAACGGCGCCAAAAACTGGCTCACTCCCCAAGTATAGGGTTGTGATGTAGTAATAAACTCGGTAAGATCGAGGTCGAATCCCACGAGGACTGGTCGTTACAATTCAAATTCACAATTCTTCTTAACTAATTCAGCAATTAATGTAGCAAATTACTAACACAAATTTATGGAAAATAACTATTGAGAATAAGGAAGAAAATTCAATCACAAAAAGAGCACTAGGACTTCGAATCCACCCCTAATTTTCATAACC
The DNA here is from genome assembly GCA_021015155.1 of Magnolia officinalis. Taxonomy (NCBI): domain Eukaryota; kingdom Viridiplantae; phylum Streptophyta; class Magnoliopsida; order Magnoliales; family Magnoliaceae; genus Magnolia; species Magnolia officinalis. Next base: position 73,491,625 of record JAJHSJ010000006.1, on the reverse strand, counting down.
CTTGTTTTGTCTGTTAATTCACCTTAATTTAGATTGATCTAACTTATCTAGAGAAAGCACAATCTGTATCCTTAATCGGGCATACAGATTGTCTAATTCCTTTAAGCAATGCCATGAAGAACATATCCCATGTCCTTAATCGGGCATATGGAATATGCAGTTCATTAAAGCACCCTGTTTCTTCCTCTACAGGAAAACCTGTTCAAGATCAGACACAAGCTCCTAGAATAAGCATCCAAACAACATCCATCCATAGACTATGGTCAAGTTCATAGATGGAGAGGTATAGAATTTTAAAACAATCAAGCACACTAGGGAAAGAAACAAATCAATCTAATTAAAGTAAAATCAACATAAAACAAAGGGTGTTCAAATTAGGGGTTTCATCTCAGCCCTAGCTGAGAGATTAGTTACCCATAAAATCCATTAAATAGATGGATAAATAAAAATAAAAATTCATAAAGGAATATCAAACCATTTCTCTTCTCTCTCTCTCTCTTTCTTCTCTTTCTTCTCTTCTTCTCTCCCTTGCTGTAGATCTGGAAATCCTCCAATTTCTGAATGTTTTTCCCATGTCCAAGACTCCTTTTTATAGTTGCTGGAAAGCTGGATCAGTGGCAGAGTTGTAGCAGGACATGGAATGGAAATTTTCGCAGCCATGATCGGTGGGCCCCACCGAAGTGTTTTCTGGAAAATCCACCCCGTCCATTGGATTCAGGACGAAATTTCAGTCAAGAATGGGTGGTTTTGAACGTCCATTAACGCGGCCCAGAGAAGAAAACACGAAGAGATCAGTTTTGAACGTTGCAGGGCAGCCCTTTTGTGGCCTCTGTATCATGCACGTGTGTACGCATGGGAGTGGAATATCAGTATGGGTTTGTAGTGCTCGCGGCCCTCTACAAGATGAACGGCTCGGATCGGTCGTATGGGCGATGTGTGGGGCCCACAACCGTTCGCAAAAACGGACAGCGTCCGTTCGTTTGCTGCCGCGTAAACAGGACGCGGACTGCTGCGAAAATGGTGGGGCCCACTCCATCTCTTGAATTGAAAATCCCCTCCGTCCACCGAATTTCTCTCGAAATTCTGGTCGGAAACACATAGTTTTTTCTCCATTTTGGTGCGGGCCACGGAAGATCTCGTTTCACCGTCCATTCCATGTTTGAACGGCTAGATCTCACTCATGATGATCATTTGCAAATCTGCCACCTAGGCAGTGATAATGGTCTTCCTTTAGACCTGATGAACGGCACAGATTGATGGTTTGATGGGCGTTGTGGACCCACAACTGACGACCGTGGGTCGGTTTGCTGACGCTGGATCTTTCTTTTGCTGAAGAAGTCGGTCAAAGTCGACTTTGACCGCTCGTTCGGTCCAGTGTACACCGAGTGCACTTTATGCACTGTGTACTCTCAACTCATGTGGGGTCCATCTTGATAATTGTGGCAAATCTAATCCGACCATCTGTTTTCTCACCTCATAAAACGGGATGAGACCGAATTTGAAGCATATCCAGATTATAGGTGGGCCCAGAATCGATGGTTTGTGGGCTGATTTGTCCGTTGGGGTACTTCCATAGTGATCCGAGGGCTGAAATTTGAAATGTACGGTTAATTTATGTCCCTAATCCCATGTATAAAGTTTTGAGCCAATCAGATAGAGGGAACCATGTGATCTTGCATTCTGGACCCTTTTCGGGCCCCTTTGGTGTGAACGGCTTGATTTCCTCGGGTCCCTGGCATGTAAATTCTTCAATATTAGTCCTCTGAGGTTCATCCTGTGCTTTGGTAATTTCGGAGTGTCAAATCCATGCTTTTAACATCATTTTTCAATACACACTCTTGATTTCATCCTGTAATAAAAACACAATTAATACACCCCATTAAGCCTTATCATGTACGTAAATTTATGCAATTACTGGGGTCTGATATGCAATATTTGACCCTGATCACCTACCCCAAAATCATATAGGGTACGTCAAGTAACTAATTTTGGTTTAGAAGATATTCTTCTTAAATGAATAAAGAAAGAAATGAAAAAAAAAAAGAGAGAAAATTTTTTATATGTTTATATATACATATTTATATAAATATGTATTAGAGAAAATTGTAGGTAAAATGAAGTTCTCCATGTAAAAAAATAAAAATAAATAAATAAAATAAAATAAAATAAAATTCATAGGCTGGCACAGACTACAGTTATGGCTACGGTTATGATCCGTAGCTATAGCTTCGATATATCGAATACACTTCGATATGTATCAAACATTACAGGATTTTTTATGCAAAGTCGCTGGACAGTTTTGGACCTTTTTCGATTAATCGAAAGATCTTCGATATATCGAAGTACATATCAAAAGACCTTCGATGTTATTGACAACTTAAGCTCGATGACATCGATTAGTGTTCGATGTAATCGATGGTTTAGGTTTAGGTTTATGTTATAGATTATAGGTTATAGATTTAAGGAATTGAGAATAGGTTAAGGTTTAGGTTTAGGTTATAGGTTATAGGTTATAGGTTTAGGTTTGGGTTTAGGTTATAGGTTATACGTTTAGGTTATAGGTTAAAGGTTTAGGTTTTGGGATTTGAGAATAGGTTTAGGTTAAGGTTATAAGTTTAGGTTAAAGGTTTAGGTTAATGTTATAGGTTTAGTTTTAGGTTTAGGTTGTAGGTTTAGATTTGAGAATAGGTTTAGGTTATAAGTATGGGTTTAGGTTAGGTTGTAGGTTAAGGTTTAGGGAATTGAGTTTAGGTTATATGTTTAGGTTATAGGTTATAGGTTTAGGTTAAGGTTTAGGTTATAGTTATAGGTTTTGGAATTTGAGAATAGGTTTAGGTTATAAGTATAGATTTAGGTTTAGGAATTCGGGTTCGGGTTCGGGTTTAGGTTTATATTCGAATTTAGGTAATAGGTTTCGGTTTAGGTTATAGGTTATAGGTTTATGTTAAGGTTTAAGTTTAGGTTATAGGTTTTGGGATTTAAGAATAGGTTTAGGTTATAAGAATAGGTTTAGGTTAGGGTGTAGATTAAGGTTTAGGAAAATGGGGGTGAAGTAAAGGGGCATAACCGTGAAATGCGTCGAAATGACCGTGAATCAACACGGAATAGGTGGGTGTGACCGTGATATGCATGGAAATGATTGTGAAGTGAGGCGATTGGACTGCGAAATGCGCGGAAGTGACCATGAAGTGAAGGGTCATGACCGCGAAATGCGTCAAAATGACAGTGAATCAACACGGAATATGCGGGAATGACCGTGATATGCATGGAAATGATTGTGAAGTGAGGTGATTGAACCGCGAAATGCCCAGAAGTGACCATGAAGTGAAGGGTCATGACCGCGAAATGCGTCGAAATGACCGTGAATCAACACGGAATAGGTGGGAATGACCGTGATATGCATGAAAATGATTATGAAGTGAGGCGATTGGATCGCGAAATGCGCGGAAGTGACCATGAAGTGAAGGGTCATGACCGCGAAATGCGTCGAGATGACCGTGAATCAATACGGAATAGGCGGGAATGACCGTGATATGCATGGAAATGGGGGTGAAGTGAAGCGATTGGACCGCGAAATGTACAGAAGTGACCATGAAGTGAAGACGCGGGACCGCGAAATGTGTCAAAATGACCATGAATCAACACAGAATAGCAGGAATGACCGTGATATGCATGAAAATGTGGGTAAAGTGAAGCGATTGGACTGCGAAATACGCGGAAGTGACTGTGAAGTGAAGACGGGAGACCGCAAAATGCGTCGAAATGACCGTAAATCAACACGGAATATGCGGATATGATCGTGAAATGCATGGAAATGGCCGTGAAGTGAGGAGATTTGACCGTGAAGTCCTTGGAAATGGCCGTGAAGTGAAGTGACTTGACCGTGAAGTGCATCGAAATGACCGTGAATGTAAACGGAATTGCCGGATATAACCGTGAAATGCATGGAAATGGCCGTGAAGTGAAGAGAATTGACCGTGAAATGCGTCGAAATGACCGTGAAGTGAAGGGGTATGACCGTGAAATGCATGGAAATGATCGTGAAGTGAAGCGAATTGACCGTGAAATGCGTCGAAATGATCGTGAAGTGAAGGGGTATGACCGTGAAATGCGTCGAAATGACTGTGAATCAACACGGAATATGCGGGAATGACCGTGAAATGCATAGAAATGATCATGAAGTGAAGCGAATTGGCCGTGAAATGCACGGAAATGATTGCGAAGTGAAGGGGTATGACCGTGAAATGCGTCGAAATGACTGTGAATCAACACGGAATGGGCGGGAATGACCGTGAAATGCATGAAAATTATCATGAAGTGAGGCGAATTGACTGTGAAATAATCGAAAATGACCGCGAAGTGAAGGGGTATGACCGTGAAATGCGTCGAAATGACCGTGAATCAACACGGAATATGCGGGAATGACCGTGATATGCATGGAAATGGAGGTGAAGTGAAGCGAATGGACCGCGAAATGCACGGAAGTGACCGTGAAGTGAAAACGCGGGTCCGTGAAATGCGTCGAAATGACGGTGAATCAACACAGAATATGCTGGAATGACCGTGATATGCATGGAAATGGGGGTGAAGTGAAGCGATTGGACAGCGAAATACACGGAAGTGACCGTGAAGTGAAGACGCGGGACCGCGAAATGCATCGAAATGACCATGAATCCACATGAAATATGCAGGAATGACCATGATATGCATGAAAATGGGGGTGAAGTGAAGCGATTGGACCGTGAAATGCACGGAAGTGACCGTGAAGTGAAGACGCGGGACCGCGAAATGCGTCGAAATGACCGTGAATCAACACGGAATATGCGGGAATGACCGTGATATGCATGGAAATGGGGGTAAAGTGAAGTGATTGGACCGCGAAATGCACGGAAGTGACCGTGAAGTGAAGATGCGGGACCGCAAAATGCGTCAAAATGACCGTGAATCAACACAGAATATGCGGGAATGATAGTGATATGCATGGAAATGGGGGTGAAGTGAAGCGATTAGACCACGAAATGCACGGAAGTGACAGTAAAGTGAAGACACAAGACCGCGAAATGCGTTGAAATGACCGTGAATCAACACGGAATATGCCAGAATGACTGTGATATGCATGGAAATGGAGGTGAAGTGAAGCGATTGGACCGCGAAATGCATGGAAGTGACCGTGAAGTAAAGACATGGGACCGCGAAATGCATCGAAATGTCCGTGAATCAATAAGGAATATGTGAGAATGACTGTGATATGCATGGAAATGGGGTGAAGTGAAGCGATTGGACCGTGAAATGCACGAAAGTGACTGTGAAGTGAAGATGCGAGGGACCGCGAAATGCGTTGAAATGACCGTCAATCAACACAAAATATGCGGGAATGGCCGTGATATGCATGGAAATGGGGGTGAAGTGAAGTGATTGGACCGCGAAATGCACGGAAGTGACCGTGAAGTGAAGACGCGAGACCGCAAAATGCGTCAAAATGACCATGAATCAACATAGAATATGTAGGAATGACCATGATATGCATGGAAATGGAGGTGAAGTGAAGTGATTGGACCGCAAAATGCACGAAAGAGACCGTGAAGTGAAGACGCGGGACCGCGAAATGCGTTGAAATGACCGTGAATCAACACGGAATATGCGGGAATGACCGTGATATGCATGGAAATGGGGGTAAGTGAAATGATTGTACCGTGAAATGCACGGAAGTGACTGTGAAGTGAAGACGTAGGACCGTGAAATGTGTCAAAATGATTGTGAATCAACCCGGAATATGTGGGAATGACCGTGATATGCATGGAAATGGGGGTGAAGTGAAGCGATTGGACCACGAAATGAACGGAATTGACCGTAAAGTGAAGACGCGGGACCGCGAAATGCGTCGAAATGACCGTGAATCAACACAGAATATGTGGGAATGACCATGATATGCATGGAAATGGGGGTGAAGTGAAGCAATTGGATCGAGAAATGCATGGAAGTGACCGTGAAGTGAAGACGTGGGACCGCAAAATGTGTCGAAATGACCGTGAATCAACACGGAATATGCGGAATATGACGTGGTGAGATATGCATGGAAATGGAGGTGAAGTGAAGCGATTGGACCGCGAAATGCACGGAAGTGACCATGAAGTGAAGATGCGGGACCACGGAATGCATCAAAATGACCTTGAATCAACACGGAATATGCGGGAATGATCGTGATATGCACGAAAATGGGGGTGAAGTGAAGCGATTGGACTGTGAAATGAACGGAAGTGACCGTGAAGTGAATACACGGGACCGTAAAATGCGTCAAAATGACCGTGAATCAACACGGAATATGCGGGAATGACCGTGATATGCATGGAAATGGATGTGAAGTGAAGCGATTGGACCGCGAAATGCGTGGAAGTGACCGTGAAGTTAAGACGCGGGACCGTGAAATGCGTCGAAATGACCGTGAATCAACACGGAATAGGCGGGATTGACCGTGATATGCATGGAAATTACGGTCATTCCTACCTATTCCGTGTTGATTCATGGTCATTTCGGCGCATTTCACGGTGATGCCCCTTCACTTCACGGTCATTTCTGCGCATTTCACGGTCCAATTGCCTCACTTCACGGTCATTTCCATGCATATCATGGTAATTCCCGCCTATTATGTGTTGATTCACGGTCATTTCGGTGCATTTCACGGTCATGCCCCTTCACTTCACGGTCTTTTCCGCGCATTTCTCGGTCCAATCGCTACACTTTACCATGAAATGCATCGAAATGACCGTGAATCAACACGAAATAGGCGGGAATGACCGTGAAATGCATGGAAATGTCCGTGAAGAAAATGAAATGAATGAAATTGACCGCAAAGTGAATGAAATGGATTTTTGACCATCAACCTGATGGAATCTAGGAAAATAACTAGGTTAGTTGGCTAACGTAGCTTCTCCTACCCCGAAATCATATAAGGTACATTAAGTAACAAATTTTGGTTTAGAAGATATTCTTGTTAAATAAATAAAGAAAGAAATGAAAAAAAGAGAGAAAAGTTTTTTATATACTTATATATACATATTTATATAAATATGTACTAGAGAAAATTGTAGGTAGAATAAAGTTCTCCTAATAAAAAATAAAAAATAAAAAAATAAAAATTTTCATAGGCTGGCACAGACTACAGTTATGGCTACGGTTATAATCCGTAGCTAAAGGTAAAATACATTTTTCGGTTAATCGAAAGACATTCGATTAATCGAAAATTGTAGGATTTTTGAGGCAAACTCACTAGACAGTTCTGGACCTTTTTCGATTAATCGAAAGACATTCGATATATCGAATGACTTTTGGTTATTTATTTATTATTGTTATTATTTTTTTAAAAAAATTTTTGTTGTTGTAATCCCATCGTTTTTTGTGGGTCCTATTATGAGGTATGTGTTATATCCAAACCGTCCATATTTTTGGCGAACTCGTATTAAGACAGATCTAGCTATCAAGTGGACCACACTGTTAAAGGTTGTGGAGGATTGAACGTCTACGATTGAAACCCTTTTAGGGGTCACAGAAGTTTTGGATCATTATGAAACTTGTTTTTCCTCTTCATCCTTGTCTTTGTGACCTTATGAATAGATTGGATGAAAAATAAATGTTATGGTGGGCCCTACAAAATTTTTAACAGTGAAAATCAATTTTCTGTTGTTCTTTGTGGTGTGGTCCAGTTGATCTTTGGATATGATTTTTTTTTTTTTAGATAATGGTTTGAAATGATCTCGAAATATGGATGAACGTTGTGGATATAATAAATCATAACTGTGGGGCCCATGTAACGTTGATATCTTTTGAACCGTTCGTACAACTTGAAGTTCGAGGAGCGTCAGCGCTCGTCTTCCCGCTTGAAGGAAAAAGCAGGGGCATTTTCGTCCTTTGGGAAGGCGTCCGTACAGCTGGGGCTTATTCTTGTAAGGTAAAATAAGGTGGGCTTGGTCTCGCAAATGGGCCATAAATGGGTCGTACAATCGCAAATTTCTCTTTGTTAAATCTATTTATTGAATCCCATCATAGATTGTTTATGATTCTAAAGAGTCTCTTTTATCTGGAAATCCTAACCATCCCATCCATGGATTTGAAAAAGGATGGCTATGAAAATAAGAACAAATCAGGAAAAAAAAATTAGATTATGTATATTATGGTTTGATTTAAAGTTTTAATCACATGATGAATGCAGGTATGCCAGAACTGAATGTGCGGCTCAATTCAAACCAAACAACTATGACCCCAAGCGCCAAGATAAGCCGATAGAAAGTATGTGACTAAGATCGATTAAGATCGGTTCTCATTCAGTCACTTACACAATATGTTAAAACAATCAAGCGATAGTCAAAGGATAGGGTTCGTCATCTGATAATGGGTTATAATTTTACCTTTCATAGGAAATAACTTTTTGATATAGATAAAAGAATAATGAGAAAGAAATTCTTATAGTTGATCATGGAGAACAGGTGCAAAACATCTTCCTATATGAAGAACTCTGCTTGAACTGAATCCAGCGTATGAGCATAAACCAAAATAACAACTAAAGTTAACAGCTACTTGATTATCGCTATGGATTATACTAATGAATGTAAATAGTAGGTAAAAGTAAAGGATTGCACCCGAGAATGTAAATGATTGGCGAAAAGTAAAGGATTATAATAAGGAATGTAAATGACAAATCATTGAAAGGATAATTGAAAGATAGATTTGGTTTGATTGTCTTGGTAAGAGACAATTTGCTTTGTTGAATTCCCTTGTTATTTATAGCCTTAACCTGAACATCTGGATGCTTGCTACATTTTAACGGTTGTTATAACCATTTTAGGACTCACTACCAGAAAATGGGGACTAAAACTGTATCCATAGGTCTATAGCTACGGTTTTAGTCCGTAGCACGATCGTAGTCGTAGGTACCGTAACAATAGGTCTAAAACCTATAGCTACGGATTTAATCCGTATCCATAGGTTCCAATAGCTACAGATATAATCCGTAGCAACTATTTCTGTAGCGAAAAGTACGTACAACTATGGATAATATTTGTAGCTAAAAGTAGTGCTGGATCCGTAGTAATATGTCGAATTTAATAAAAGCTACGGTTGTCAAATTACCAGCTACGGTTAATATCCGTAGCTATTGCCTACATTTAAAAAAAATTTATATTCATTCATTCATTCAATTATAATCTAAATGCAGGAATCAATTCCGATCTGCAGGTTATGTTGAGAAGTGGAGCCACATGCGCGGATTTCGTGTCGCCAGTCCTTTCTGAACTGGGATGCGGAAAGGAGTTTCACGGATTTCATGTCGCAAGTCCTTTCGCAACTGGGATGCGGAAAGGAGTTTCGCGGATTTCGTGTCGCAAGTCCTTTCGCAACAGGGTTGCGGAAAAGAGTTTCGCAAATTTCGTGTCGTAAGTCCTTTCACAACTGGGATGCGGAAAGGGAAGTTGCCAAAACTATAAATTGGGGTCCCTAGGGCTATTCTAGGGTTAGGTGAATATTGGGGAGCTATTCTAAGGTGTGGGAAAAGAGTTTTCTCTTTATCTCCAAGGGAGAGGTTAATATATTGCCTTGTAATCTTCGTTCTTCGTAGTGGAAGTTTGCATCCGTGGTTTTTTACCCTAGTTTGGGGTTTTTCCACGTATATCTTGTCTCGTGGTTTGTTTGGATTGCTTTGATCTATTTCTAGTTTATATTTCTTCTTGTTTATCATTTGTGGGTAAGGGCTGAGATTGGATCTAGGCTCACTGCGTTGTTGGCGTGCTGCGCAACAACTGGTATCAAAGCTATTGGTTTAGTTATATTGGGAGCGATGACAGAAGATGGAAAAACTAGAATTGAGAAGTTTGATGGTTCAAACTTTGCCTTCTTGAAGATGCAAATGGAAGATTATCTATATTAGAAGGACCTCTATATTCCTCTAGGAGGAAAAGAGAAGAAACCAGAAAAGATGACAGATGATGAATGGTTTTTACTGGATAGGAAGGCTTTAGGAACGATCCGAGTCTCTTTGTCTAAGAGCGTCGCCTTCACTATATCCAAGGTAAAAACAACAAAAAAATTAATGGAAGCCATAGCCACCATGTATGAAAAACCCTTAGCATCCAACAAGGTCATCTTATGAAACAGCTATTCAACATGAAGATGTCAGATGGTGGGAGCGTGGCTGAACATCTAAACAAGTTCAATACAGTCATGAGCCAGTTGGAATCCGTTGGCATTGTTTTTGACGATGAGGTCAGAGCATTATTGATCTTATCCAGTTTGCCAAACAGATGGGATGGTTTGGTGATTGTTGTGAGCAATTCTTCTGGGTTGACAAAGCTGAAATTTGATGATGTGTCCGGTCTAATTCTCAGCAAAGAATCTAGAAGAAAGGCATCAGGAGTTTCAGGGGATTCAGGGAATGCTCTAAACATTGAAGGAAGAGGAAGATCGTTGAACAAATGAGACAATAAACACGGGCGTTCTAAGTCGAGGAAGAAGTCCAAGGGACTGAAAGACAAAGATGGGTGTTAGCATTGCGGCAAGAAGGGGCACATGAAACGTGATTGCAGGGCGCTTAAGAAATAAGAAGGAAGCTCTCAAGGTGGGAAAGATTCAGTGAATCTATCTGAGGAGAGTGACACAGAGGCGTTGATCTTGTCTCTTGATGCAAGGAATGAGTCTTGGGTTATAGACTCAGGTGCTTCGTTTCATGCCACTTCATGTAAGGAAGTTCTGCTTAACTATGTATCAGGTGACTTCGGGAGAGTCTACCTTAGTGATGATGAGCCATGCAGTATTGTTGGAAAGGGAGACATTCATATAATTCAGAAAGATGGAACAATGTTGAAATTGAAGGATGTCAGACATGTACCGAGTTTGAGAAGGAATCTGATCTTAGTAGGGAAGTTGGCCGATACCGGTTATGTGACGACATTCACCCGTGATTCCTGGAAGATCACAAAAGGTGCCTTGGTGATATCTCGAGGCAAGAAAGAAGGTACTTTGTACGTGACTTCAGGATCATATAGTTCACTCGCAGTCGCATCAACTGGAGTGAATGAGCAGTTATGGCATCAAAAGTTGGGACATATGAGTGAGAAAGGGATGAAAGTGCTATTGTCAAAAGGGAAGCTACCAGGGCTGAAGTCTATTGACTTGGAATTCTACGAGGACTGCATGTATGACAAGCAGAAGAGGGTGAGCTTTAAAAAGACAGGACGCGCTCCAAAGACACATCTGTTGGAGCTTGTACACACTGATGTGTGGGGACCGGCACAGGTACTATCTCTTGGTCGCTCACGTTATTTTGTTACTTTTATTGATGATGCTAGTAGAAAACTGTGGGTCTATTTCTTAAAGTATAAATCTAATGTATTTGATGTATTTAAGAAGTGAAAAGTTATGGTAGAAAATGAGACAGGTAAAACAATAAAGTGTCTCAGATCTGACAATGGGGGAGAGTATTGTGATAAGAGGTTTGAGGAGTATTGTACAGTAAATGGAATCAAATATCAGAAAACGATTCCAGGGACACCGCAGCAGAATGGTGTGGTTGAGCGTATTAACAGGACCATCCTTGAGCGCGCCAGGAGCATGAGGTTACATGTAGGGTTGCCCAAGACCTTTTGGGTAGATGTTATGAATACTGCCGCATATCTCATTAATAGAAGTCCCTCAGCACCATTGGATGGTGGACTACTAGAAGAAACGTGGACTGGGAAAGAAGTGAACCTTGCACATCTCAGAGTGTTCGGTTGCACTTCATATATTCACATTAATGCAGAGCACAGAAACAAGCTGGTTGCGAAGTCCAGGAGGTGCACGTTTATAGGCTACGGGCAGCATGATTTTGGATACAAGTTTTGGGATGCAGAAAATAGGAAAATCATCAGAAGCAAGGACGTAGTCTTCAAAGTGATGCATAAGGACAGTGTGTAGGAAAATAAGGCCGAAGAAAAGGAATTCGTAGAGTTGGAAGTGTTACCGGACACATGTGTTACAACGTCACAGGATGATCATGCACAGGAGCATTATGAGGCAGTGCCACATACACCGGTTGTGAAGAGGTCTACTCGAGAGAGGAGACCCACGGTCTGATATTCACCCTCCTTATATTATCTATTGCTGACAAATAATGGTGAGCCAGAGTGTTTTGAAGAGGCATTACAGTCAGATACATGGGTTAAGTGGGAGCAGGCCATGGATGAGGAGATGGACTCTCTTGAGTTTAATCATACATGGGATCTAGTCACTTTACCTAAGGGTAAGAAAGCTCTTCATAACAAGTGAGTTTACAGATTGAAGGAGGAGCACGATAGTTTGAAACGGTATAAGGCTAGACTGGTTGTGAAAGGGTATCAACAAAAGGCAGGTATCGATTTCACTGAAATATTTTCACCTGTGGTGAAAATGTCTACGATTTGCATGGTCTTGAGTATAGTGGTTACAGAGGACTTACATCTAGAGCAGCTAGATGTTAAGACAACCTTTCTTCATGGGGACCTTGAAGAAGAGATATATATGCATCAGCCAACAGGAACGTGGCATGAGGAAAGGAGAACAAGGTGTGCAGACTGAAGAAGAGTTTATATGGCCTGAAGCAGGCCCCGAGGCAGTGGTACAAGAAGTTCGACAGTTTCATGTCGGGAAACGGCTTTAGGAGATGTCATGCAGACCACTGTCGTTACTTGAAGAAGTTTGATGCGTCATACATCATTCTTCTTCTGTACGTTGATGATATGCTTGTGGCCGGTTCAAGCATGAAGGACATCTCAGATCTCAAAAGACAACTGTCTAGAGAATTTGCCATGAAGGATTTAGGAGCTGCAAAACAAATCCTAGGCATGAGGATAAAGCGTGACAGGGAAAATAAGAAACTAATTTTGTCACAGGCAGAGTACATAGCCAAGATACTTGACCGATTCAATATAGGAGGTGCTAAGCCGGTTAACACTCTATTAGCCAACCACTTCAAGCTATCTAAGGAGCAAGGGGCAAAGACGCAGGAGGAATGGGACTACATGGCTAAAGTCCCATACGCGTCAGCTATTGGGAGTCTCATGTATGCTATGGTGAACAAGAGGCCAGACATTGCTCAAGCAGTGGGAGTTGTTAGCAGGTTCATGAACAACCCCAGGAAGGAACATTGGAAAGCCGTGAAGTGGATCCTTAGATATTTGGTAGGTACTATGGATGTAGGGCTGTGCTATGGTGGATCGAAAATCAAGCTAAAAGGCTACGTGGATTTAGATTTGGCAGGAGATATTGACAGCAAGAGAAGCACTATAGGTTATGTCTTTACTCTGGGTAGTGTTGCAGTCAATTGGGTCTCTCAGTTACAGAAGATAGTATCTATCAGTACGACAGAAGCAGAATATGTTGCGGCTATAGAAGCATGCAAGGAGATGGTGTGGATGCAAGGTTTCATGAAAAAGTTGGGTAAGAAGCAAGCAGATTGGAAACTGTACAGTGACAGTCAGAGTGCAATACACTTGGCCAAGAATTCAGCCTTTCATTCAAGGACCAAGCATATTGCCATCAGATATCACTTCATACGTTCGTTACTGGAAGATGGATTGATTGCTCTAGAGAAGATTCATACAAATGAGAATCCTGCGGATATGTTGACCAAGGCGGTCACACGAGAGAAGCTGAAGCTCTGTTCAGCTTTGATTGGTTTTCAGGCTTGAAGACGGGGAGGTGGTGCACTCCGGATGAAGAAGATAAAAGTTTATGGCGATGTGTCTCCAAGTGGGAGATTGTTGAGAAATGGAGCCACATGCACGGATTTCATGTCGCAAGTCCTTTCGCAACTGGGATGTGGAAAGGAGTTTTGTGGATTTCGTGTCACAAGTCCTTTCGCAACTGGGATACGAAAATGAGTTTTGCAGATTTCATGTCGCAAGTCCTTTCGCAACTGGGATGCGGAAAGGGAAGTCTCCAAAACTATAAATTGGGGTCCCTAGGGCTATTCTAGGGTTAAGGTGAATATTGGGGAGCTATTCTAAGGTGTGGTAAAAGGGTTTTCTCTGTATCTCCAAAGGAGAGGTTAGTATATTACCTTGTAATCTTCGTTCTTCATAGTGGAAGTTTGCATCCGTGGTTTTTTACCCTAGTTTGGGATTTTTCCACATATATCTTGTCTCGTGGTTTGTTTGGATTGCTTTGATCTATTTCTAGTTTATATTTCTTCTTGTTTACCATTTGTGGGTGAGGCCTGAGATTGGATCTAGGCTCACTGCATTGTTGGCGTGTTGTGCAACAGGTTATTTACTAATACCAACAGTGTAGATGACTAGCCACATCATGAATGGACATGTCTGATGGTTAAAGCAAGAGTACTTTCATACATGAAATATCAACAATTAAAACATAGAGAAATGAAATTGCATTAAGACCACAATATTATGGTGTTAGGATTGTCATGTTGGAAGATGAACAAAAACCTAATTTTGATCTGAAACCAAATAAAAGATAAAATATGGAAAAGGTTATATATGTTCACTATTTACATTTCACATGCTCATTTGTGTGGTGCTTATTATAACCTAACAAAACTGTGGATAAATATTACCAAAGCCATAACAGCAAAGAGTGGAGCAAGTAAACATCTGGAAATAGAAAGAAGATTCACAAGGCAAGCCAACTCATCATCTCATAAAGGATCCAGCAAATGCCAAATGCCTGTTTTGATTTCCAACATTATGGTGGCCCTTTTGGAAGTCCACACAAATTGGAAATGGTTCCACTTTTCACCGAAACCAATCCTTTTTGTGCTTGGGCACAGGAAAGAGGAACTATATTAGGCAGGCTCTCATTGCTAGACTTTTTCCACTCCAAATTGTAAGAGCTATTCTCATCCCAGTTGAGATATAGGCAGCGTACATACTTGATGCCAAAAAAGGAACTTCCAAATAGGCTTCAAGGAGTATCATTAGGGCATGTTTGATACATGGAATCCAAGGCAAAAGAAAGGAAAAGACTAATTATCCAATGATGATTTCCATGAGAACTGTGCAAATATGGATTCCAATTTTGACCTCTGGTTTGGGTAAGAAGTGGAAATTGCATATTCCTCTCCCAATACTTACCTAGTTTCTTGTGCCAAGAATCCAATGTATGGAAAAGTGTAATGACCACATGGTGGAATGCACCCTTTTCCTTGCTATCCAAACAACACAATGATCGTATCAAAGGAAAACCCTTTTCTGATGTTTGGCATGAATCCATAGTTTCCAAACATGGTCTTAGTGGAAGAACTTCATCAAAATGGTGTGGTTTTAAACTCTGAGTTGTGCGGGATTTAAAAGAATGTTTAAAAGATGCCTGAGTGAATCTCCACGTTGAGCGCCACATTTCTTGTTGATAAAAACCAGGAGAGGTCTGGCATCGAAAGGCAAATCTATCAACTCGTATTTCTGTTTCATTCCTAGTATTTGAGAATCATCATTCCGAATGGACATAAGGATAGATTGGATATGGAGAGTAAGTACCTGCTGCCCTGCTTTCCGTTATATTTCAAGGGCTTTGATAGCATGATGTCGTTGCATCTCAAAGAACTGCCATAGAACTAGATAATCATGTGCCTTCAACAGCAGCAAAAATTTTATCTCGAAGAGCAAGCAACAATAACCTTACCTTGTCAACCAAATTAATAGTACCATCGCTAATAGCATAATAAATCTTAATGCTTTCCCGAGCAACCTGTCCGAAAAGAGAATCACATAAACTAGGAATAAGTATGACAACAGTCAGACACTTCAACTAAAATTATCATGCGGAATAGATCTTGAACTAAAATCATCATGCAGAATCGATCACCCATTGGCAAACTCACCATCGAAAGTGCTAATTGGATCACAAAATTATAGACAGCTACTCCTTGTGGCTGCATACAAATAGCAACATAAACACTCACATAGAATGTATTAATTGATGCTAATATCCTTTCAGGTTTAGGTACCCATGTGAAAATACCAAGATGTATTTGCAAAGAAAAAATGAGCAGCATTTAAACATAGATGTAAAAGCCCAAGCGACTCTGCCAAGTGACTCATGGTCTTTTTACCTGGCAAGCAAGCAGGCGAAAAAGGAGCTGTTGTGATCAGGGTCAAATATTGCATATCAGACCCCGATCATTACCTATTTTACGTACATGATAATGCCTAAACATCATATTTTAATTGTATTTTTGTTGTAGGATGTAATAAGGAGCGTTGATTGAAGAAAGAGAATTAAAAGCAGGGATTTCAAGATCCAAAGTCACCAGAACGTGGGATGGACCCCAGAGAACCAATAATAAAGATTTTACACGCCTGAGATCTGAGGAAAGCAAGTCAAAGGAGCCCAAAAAGGGTCCAGAATGCAAGATCACATGGTTCCCGCCATCTGATCAGTTCGAAACTCCATACATGGGATGAGGGCCATAAATTAACCGTACATTTCAAATTTCAGCCCTCGGATCACTATGAAAGTGCCCCAACGGACAAATCAGCCCACAAATCATCGATTCTGGGCCCACCTATAATCTGGATATGCTTCAAATTCGGTCCCATCCCGTTTTATGAGGTGAGAAAACAGATGGTTGGATTAGATTTTCACAAATTATCAAGGTGGACCCCACATGAGTTGAGAGTACACAGTGCATAAGTGCACGCAGTGTACACTGGACCGAACGGTCGGTCAAAGTCGGCTTTGACCGACTTCTTCAGCAAAAGAAACGGAAGCTCCGTTTCCAGCGTCTTCCGCTGCCGAGTTGGGTTTCGGTTGTAGGTCCACACCGTCCATCAAACCTCCAATCCGCACCGTCCATCAGGTCCAAATGAAGGCCCTCTTCAATGCCTAGGTGTCCGAATCGTGAATGATCATCATGAGTGAAATCTAGCCGTTCAAACGTGGAATGGACGGTGTAACGAGATCTTCCGTGGCCCGCACCAAAATGGAGAAAAACTATGCGTTTCCGACTGGAATTTTGAGAGAAATTCGGTGGACGGAGTGGATTTCCCAAACAAACTACAACGTGGGCCCCACCATTTTCGCAGCGGAAGCAATTCGCGTCCCTGTTCCGCGTCAGCGAAGGAACGGACGCTGTTCATTTTTGCGAACGGCTGTGGGCCCCACACATCGCCCGTATGACCGATCCGAGCCGTTCATCTTGTAGAGGGCCGCGAGCACAACAAACTCATGCTGATATTCCACTCCCATGCGTACACACGTGCATGATACAGAGGCCACAAAAGGGCTGCCCTACAACGTTCAAAACTGATCTCTTCGTGTTTTCTTCTCTGGGTCGCGTTAATGGACGTTCAAAACCACCCATTTTAGACTGAAATTTCGTCCTGAATCCAATGGACGGGGTGGATTTTCCAGAAAATACTTCGGTGGGGCCCACCGATCATGGCTGCGAAAATTTCCACTCCATGTCCTGCTACAACTCTGCCACTGATCCAGCTTTCCAGCAACTATAAAAAAGGAGTCTTGGACATGGGAAAAGCATTCAGAAATAAGGAGGAGTTCCAGATCTACAGCAAGGGAGAGAAGAAAGAGAAGAAAGAGAAGAAAGAAGAGAGAGAGAAATTGGTTTGATTTTTCTCTTATGACTTTTTATTTTTATTTATCCATCTGTTTAATGGATTTTATGGGTAACTAATCTCTCAGCTAGGGCTGAGATGAAACCCCTAATTTGAACACCCTTTGTTCTATGTTGATTTTACTTTAATTAGATTGGTTTTTTCTTTCCCCAGTGTGCTTGATTGCTTTAAATTCTATACTTCTCCATCTATGAACTTGATCAGAATCTATGGATGGATGTGGTCTGGATGCTTATTCTAGGTGCTTGTATCTGATCATGAACAGGTTCCTGTAGAGGAAGAAACAGGGTGCTTTACTGAACTGCATATTCCATATGCCCGATTTGGACATGGGATATGTTATTCATGGCATTGCTTGAAGGAATTAGACAATCTGTATGCCCGATTAAGGACACAGATTGTGCTTTCTCTAGATAAGTTAGATCAATCTAAATTAAAGTGAATTAACGGACAAAACAAAGGTTGGGATAATTAGGGGTGGATTCAAAAGTCCTAATGCTCTCTCTGATGGAATTTTCTTCCTTATTCTCAATTGTTTTTTTCATAGATTTGTGTTAGTAAATTGCTCCATTATTTGTTGAATTAGTTAAGGAGAATCACAGATTTGAATTGTGACGACCAGTCCTCGTGGGATTTGACCTCGATCTTACCGAGTTTATTACTACATCACAACCCTATACTTGGGGATTGAACAAGTTTTTGGCGCCGTTGCCGGGGACTGTTTCGTTCCAAATTGAATTTAGGATTCTCTCTTATCATAATTCATAGCTTAGGATTTTACTAACTTAGAGTTCCTTTCTTTATTAACCTATTTCCGGTTTTGTAGGGTCCTGAGATAAACCTCTAATTTGGTAATCCCTTTCTAATTCTTTACTTTTTCTAATTTTTATTTTTTAGGTTTTTACCTTTTAGAAATTTTCTAATTCTAGAATTTCTTGTGAATTTTTAAATTTTCTATATTTAGATTTAGATATTTTTTTTCTCTTAAGTAAATTTTCTAGTTTTAGAAATTTCTTTTTCCTTTTTAGAAACTTACTTAGCTTTTTACATTTAGTAACTTTCTAATTCTAGGATTTCTTTCCTTTTTAGCTTTTTATTTTTTCTTTTTTAGAAATTAACCGTTGCTTAGGATTTTTCTGTCATTATTTTAGGAAACCTGAATTGTTTTGTTTCTATTTTCAGGAATTGAGGAAGAAAGCTACTAAGTGAGGAGGAGCTTCTTAACATCAATCATCTCCTTTTCCGGGTTCTTTCTTCCCATTCTTACTTACATAGTTTTAACTTGTTTTTTGAATAGCATAATTTCTAGTTCTAGTTTTCTTTCTCTTAGGTTGTTACTTAGTTTATGCTAGGACGTAGATCTCTAGATAAAGAACTAGCACCTTTTGATCCTGAAATAGAAAGAACATTCCATAGAAAATTGAAAGACATCCCAGTTGAAATGGCAGAAGAGAATGGAACTAAAACTCTTAGAGATTATTCAGCTCCTGTCCAATTCAATGCGCCTTCATGCATAGTGTTGCCTACCACCACGGCAGCACACTTTGAACTCAAGACTGGGGTCATACAGTTGTTGCCTTCCTTTTATGGGTTAGACAAGGAGGACCCATATCATCATGTGAAAGAATTCCTAGACATTTGCTCCACCTTTAAATTCCAAAACTTCTCAGACGATTCGATCCGCCTACGCCTGTTTCTTTTTTCTTTGAAGGATAAGGCGAAAGCATGGTTGAATTCTCTAGAAGTTGGGTCTATCACTACCTGGGACCAATTGTCTAGGAAGTTCTTAAACAAGTTCTTCCCTGTTCACAAAACTAATGCTCTCCGTAGAGAAATCACTAATTTCACACAAAAAGAGGGAGAGCACTTTCATGAATGTTGGGAAAGATGGAAGGACTTGCTTCTTAAATGTCCACACCACGGTTTTGAGAAGTGGCAACAAGTGCAATACTTTTATGATGGTCTGACACCCCAGAACCGTCGCATGGTTGATGCCAGTAGTGGAGGGTCCTTCATGACCAAAAGCGATACCGAAGCGTGGAAATTCTTTGAAACCTTGTGTGAAAACTCCCAGCAATGGGACTATTCAGATAGAGGTGAAAGAAGTTCCCAACCACAAAAGAAAGGTGGCATATATGAGATAGGAGTCACACCAGATCTCCATGCCAAGATTGATAGCCTAACAAAGAAGGTTGATGCTCTGATGTTGCATAATGGACCTCCACAAACAACTCAAGCCGAGGCTTGTGCCATATGTTCTAGTCCTACCCATCCTACGCAATCTTGCCCATCTGACACAGCATTTCCAGAATTCCCCTCTGAACAAGTTTATGCTTTGAACACCTTTCAGAAACCTGGGAATGATCCTTACTCGAACACGTACAACCCAGGGTGGGCTAGGCATCCAAATTTTTCTTGGGCAAAAGGACCGCAACAAGGAGGACCATCTGGAAATCCTCCTATGCAACCTCAGCAGTTTCCGCAATATCAACAACTGCCTGCACAATCAAGGAAACCATCTCTTGAGGATACACTCCATCTTTTTATGCAGAGTTCTCTCCAATTCCAAAAAGACACCCAACAAACCTTACTAGCCAACCAGCAAAGCTTACATGCAAATGCACAATCCATTGCCAAGCTGGAAGTACAAATGGGTCAACTAGCTGCCACATTGAGTGAGAGAGAGAAGGGTAAGTTCCCTGACCAACCTGTGGCTAATCCAAAGGGACAGTATGAGATTGGCTCTAATTCCAACCAAGGGCAATACCATGAGCAAGGCAAATCGATCATTACCCTTAGGTCAGGCAAACAGATTGACAATAAAATAGAGATACCTAGGGATGAATCAAATCAAGGTGAAGCAGAGAGACACACCAATGCATCCAAAGTCCAAAAACTCTCTGACTCTCCAAGAGTCGCTGACGTGCCACCTTACGTGCCCAAAGCACCCTTTCCTCAACGTCTGGCACCAATGAAGAAAAGAAACAACTTTGATGAAATCCTGAACGTGTTTCAAAGAGTGCAAGTCAACATCCTGTTGCTTGACGCTATCAAGCAAGTCCCTGCTTATGCTAAGTTTCTTAAAGATTTATGCACTCAAAAGCGTAAGCAGAATGTTCATAAGAAAGTCTTCCTTGCAGAGCAGCTCAGCTCCATGATTCAACATAACACCCCTCCTAAATTTAGGGATCCAGGAGCTCCCACCATTTCTTACGGCATAGGAGATCATAAAATCGGGAAGGCATTACTTGATTTAGGGGCGAGCGTCAATTTGTTACCATATTCGGTTTATGAGCAGCTAGGACTTGGTGAGTTAACACCGACTAAAATAACATTACAACTAGCTGATAGATCTGTCAAGGTGCCCCGGGGTGTTATTGAAGATGTGCTAATCCAGGTTGACAAATTTTATTTTCCAGTGGATTTCATAGTTATAGATACTCAGCCTGTTCAGAATCCTCATAGTCAGATCCCAGTCATTTTGGGTCATCCATTTTTGGCCACATCTAATGCTATTATAAATTGCAGGAATGGAGTTATGAAGTTGTCATTTGGTAACATGAATATTAAACTTAATGTTTTTAATGCAGGACAACAACCCGCGGATTTGGACGACATATTTGAAGTGGACATGATCGAGAGTCTAGTACAGGACTCCTTCCGTAAATCTTTTGAAGATCCACTTGAGACCTGCTTAGCACAACATGGTATGGATTTTGACATAGATAGTCCCATCCACGAAGTCAATGCAATGCTCGACTCTACTCCTATATTGGAGACTGAAAAATGGAGAGTGAAAGTGGAACCTCTTCATCCCTCTGAGACTCTTCCAGATAGCACAGTTTCTAACTCTAAGAAGGCAAAAGAGAGCAGGTTGCTTAATGTTCTTCGAACATATAAAGCAGCAATTGAACGAAAGATAACAGAATTACAAGGAGTGTACCCCACTGTATGTAAGGATCATGCTGTGGAAATGTCACGTAAAATACAAAGGAAGCATGATCCTAACATGGAAGAAGTTGTTCGAGCAGAAGTCCTTAAATTGTTTGATGATAGTGTCAATTACCTCATTTCAGATAGCACAGCTTATGGGAACTCGCATCACTTGTCTGGGAGTGGTTAACCACAGTATTGAGGTAAGCTCTTTGGCGGACCCTGGTCTTAAAGATTAATGAATTCATGGTCCGTTTTTGTCTGGCTAAAGACGTTAAACTTAGCGCTCCTGGGAGGCAACCCAGCATTTCATTTCTTTTTCCTTGTTAGTTAGTTCAATGTTTGTGGGTAACATTACTGCAAACCCTCACGAGACTACAACTCGTTCACTAGGGGTAACCTAGGGGTTTAAAGGCTTGTTGCATACGCTAAATGCAATCGAGAGCACCTGCGAAAGTGTTATAGGTAGGATCTTTTATTTTACTGATCTACTTTTACGTTGATATTTTTGGAAAGCCTCTTGATTCTTCATCCAGGTACTATCTTTCCCTCACTCATCTTTTCTCTTCGTTGTCTCATCTGCATCGCATGCTTATTTCTTTTACATTGAGGACAATGTAGATTTTAGGTTGGGGGTGGGAGATTAGGTTACCTAATCATGTTGCAAAGCTGGCAAGTTCTCAAGCAGCTCAGCAGTCTCCAGATCCCTGGTTCTCTGTAAAGACAAGCTGAAATAGCGGTGAAGACCGCTTGAGTAGAAGTTGGAATATGCCAATATGTCCTAGAGGGGGGTGAATAGGACTTTTTAAAGATTTATAAGTTATTTAAAATCCCTATCACACTAATCCTATCATGTATCCAATTTTTCAGGATTACTCAAATGTAACTCAACTGGTTTCCAAGCCAAGTAGAGGATCCAATCACAAACTAATCAAGATATAGCAATATGCAACTTAGTCTATGTTGGATGTGACTGTGTATGTGTGTGAAATGTGATCAGATATATGAATATGAATGCATTGGCATGAATCACACATATAGAAAAACAATCACAAACACGGTCATTTTATAGTGGTTCGACGATAAGTCTACTCCACTCCCGGCTGTCGTACTCAACCCTTGAGTGTACCAGAATTCACTAAGGAGGTTACCCAGGGTTCACCTCAAACCTAAGGTTTTAAATCAGGTTCACCTTCAACCTTTACATGGAGGTTTCTACTCGGTTCACCTCTAACCCTGGAGTTTCACTGGTTCACTCCTAACCAGATGTTTATGCTCTCCATAGAACAAGGGTCCACACAACGCACCCAGAGGTTTCTACTCGGTTCACCTCTAACCCTGGAGTTTCATTGGTTCACTTCTAACCAGATGTTTATGCTCTGCATAGAGCAAGGGTTCACACAATGTACCCACAGCATACACTCCTGCCGGAGGCCTCCTTGAGGACTTCAAAGGGTGAGAACCACTTAAGACCCAATCCTATAAAGGAATGATCGCAAGTGTCCTCCTGGACTCTAGATACTTACAAATAAGTTTATGAGTCCCGATAAGCACAACGTCGAAGATCTCCTCCTCCTCGTTGACGAAGAGTCTTCTGATTCCTTGATCCGCAACACAAAAGATATACCAAGACTAGGCTTAGGGTTGGGTTAAGGTTAAGATGGAATCCTACTCTCTAAAGGTTTTTCTGTAAGAAGGTAGAGTAGCTCCAATCTTATGCATTCAAGGCATCCCAGCATAATGATTTGCCATTAAGGTAGTAGTTGGAGGATCCTTGGATGCTGAAGTTCATTCTCCAATCCACTTTATTGAATATCAATGGTGAGAGTGGATTGGAGGATGAACTCCCTCGAGAGAAAGGGCTTAGGGTATAAGATGTAAGTTGAAACACTCAAAAGCTCTCTACTTTCTCTCATAGCAACAAAAGACAAGTTTTCTATAAATAGGCAAAAAGTTCCAACGGATATAAAACGGTCACATTTATGACAGAGTTCGATATCATCGAGCGTATACTCTCGATAGTATCGATGGTCCGCTCGATGACTCGGATTCGATGTCATACGCTTTTGAAACTCTTTGCTAATTGGTCGATGAATCGAAGCTATTGTCGATGTCATCGGAATTCGAACTCCGATTCCATCGATGACAGGTTCAATCCATCGACACTTAAGAAAATGAGAGAGACTTGACTTTGAGATATTTCAGGTTTTCATGAATGATCGGGAGAACCGTCGAGGTCATCGGAATTTGAATGTCGATGATATCGAGATCAGAGTCGAGACATCGATAAATCCAGCTAATTTATCTTTGAACTTGCTGGACAGTTTATGGCTTTGTTCGATGCAATCGATCTGGTGTCGATATCATTGATATTTGAATATCGATTAAATCGAAGGGCCCCCGATCATAGTTAAAAAATAACCTGAAATAACTGCTGTAAGAAATGCACGCCCACTGTCGATATCATCGATGGACCTCCGATCTTATCGATATTTGAATTCAAATCATATCGGACGGTAATCGATATATCGAAGAATTTTGAGATTTTCATTAAAAAATAGGGGCGCCAGAAATCTGCCTGTCGATCTTATCGAGCCACTCTCGATGGTCTCGAGATTTGAATATCGATGATATCGATATGTGTATCGATACATCGATAATTCGTCCAGATATGTTGTGAAGTTGTTGGACATATTTAGTGCTTTTATCGATGATATCGATAGGTGTATCGATACATCGATAAATTCGTCCAGATGAATATTTAGTTGTTGGACATTTTTGGTCCTCTTATCGACAATATCGTTAAGGTATCGAGGACATCGACAGTGCAGGTTGATCATATCGAGGGTGCTTCGATAAAATCGACAAGGCAAGAAAAACTTAGAGATTTTCCTATTTTGCAAAAAGTTTTCTCACGTTAAAAGCCCTAAGATGTCTATCTTGTTTTAAGGGTTTTAATCACCTGGTGTTTTATGACACGGGATGTGAGGCTATGATTTACCTATTGCGAGCTTCCACACATCCGGTTGAGGCAGACGCTTGAGATAATCTTCCTATTGAGTTCTGCAGCCAGTCTGACTCACCACACACGTAACTTGACAAACCAGGGCACTAGCAGGTGCACTTTCACAAGCCACTTTTAGGAAAATGTGATCCTTACTGCCAAACTTCGAGTCAGATCACTGAATTAGAGGTTCAACTAATCCACCACTAAAGAAATCCTTAAGAAAATAGGTTCATGCTTAAAAGTAGTGCTGGATCCGTAGCTCATTTTTAGGCTTTTCACCAAGTGTGGACCACCATGAACAAGCCCTGGTTCAAATTCACACTAGTCCATCCATATTTAGAATCAACACTGCAAAAGAGTGGTTCATACTGTCTCTCCGCCACTCCCAAATGCATCCTTTGCAACCTCTCTGCCACTCCCGATTACTGCCTCCTTCAAGTCCTTCAGCTCTTTCACTACTGAGTTTGTCTACATAACAGAATGGATACAGTCAGTTACACAAGACTAAGGATAGCCTGTTTTATAGCATATAAGAAAAGGGTCTGGTTTCCATGCCATGAATACTATAAAACAATAATAAGGCAATTAAGACCCATTTGGGATTACCAACGGGTCGGGATTGATTACGCATTTTGAGTATAACCCAATCTGTTAAATGTTTGGGGCAGAGCAGAAAGTGAAGTTACAACTAAGGCTCTATCTTCCAACTTCTACTGCCCTTGGATTCCTTTCAGCTAGCCGAACACATCCCATCCATTGCAGAAATTGGGAGTGCTCAAACAGGCCCTTAGATTCCAATCTTGGTCACATGGAAACTTCTAATTTTTTTGGTAATACTTAAAATTTAGTGTGACAGGCATTGGTAATCTTTGCATATTAAAGGGTAAATTGACAGTGACTGGAAAAGATGACTGTGATCTTGAATTTCTGTAATTTTCTTAAATATGCAGAAATCAGGAGCATTCAAGTGTATTATTAGTACTAGTTCTTTCATGAGCAGAAAACTTACAGTGGGGCTTTTGTCCACTTCTATGAACACTAATTGCACCTTGCCATATATTTCCGAGTTGCTGTCTTGCTATTTTATCCATTCCTTTGCAGTCTTTTTAAAACATTTTTAATACATTAATATTTGAGAAGTCATGAAATAACACGGAAAAAAAAGGAACAAATAAATCTATCAATCAGAATGACTGAAGCCAAAATTTAACAGAATCAACCTGAATCATTCCCAGATGATCTCTAGTGTATTTCCCAGGCCATGGTGTGCCATCTTGCATGATCCATCCCTCATCAAGAATTTTCTGTGCCTTGGCAACAAGCCCGTTGACACAAACTTTAAATTCTTCATATTCGCTCTGTAATATAAACAACATCATTACAATTACAACACATCCATTAGTAATAGTATCACAACTGCAACATATTCACAGAAACAGACAACCTCAACTTTGATTGAAAATATGCAATCCTCTACCTTCGTAGCTCTGTGATCTTTGACAAATGAAGGATGAACTTTATCTTTCAGTTGCCTGCACACAAAAGCTGCATTCAGAAAAAGTACCTACATTCCTAAAGATTATGGATACACTAATCTAAATGGCACCTTCCAAGACTAAAATCCAAATTTCAATCAAGAATAAAAACCAATTTCAATCAAGAACAAAAACAAATTTCAATCAAGAAAAAAACCAATTTCAATCAAGAACAAAGCATCAGTTACTTCAATAATAGTTCAACATCTTAAGCAAGTTCTCATCTTCTGATTACACAATTTTCAAGTACTTGGAAGGGGAAACATTTACATGAATTAAAAAAAAAAAAAAAAACCCATGGAACCAGGATCCTGCAATTGAAAAATAGACATTCCATATAAGCCATCTAATCCACAACAATGACATGGAAAGAAAATGTCCAAAACATTGAAATGGCATAAGAAGGATAAGAACAAATGAATTGCACCAGTAGCAGATTGTTGCAGTGAATATCTACAAGAGAAACAATTATGAAAATTATTTATTTTTATGAGGAAATGAAAACCAATTTCCTCACTCTTGGCTTTCCCAAAAAAGGGGAGCTGTCAAATCAGAGGAAATTAGTTTTTTCCTCCATTGAATCCCATTTTCTACCAATCCAAACATCCACTAGGAAAAAATTGAGACATTAATATAAAGTAGCATGCCATAAATGATTAATGTCAAACAAAAAAAGTTGCCAACTTAACATGTCAATAATTCAAAAGCTGAAAGTTACAGAAAAAATCTTTATATGTCAGGAAGAATATATATATTTACAGAAGCTAGAAACACACAGATAGATAGATATATGCATAAATTTTCATATGCCAATAAAAAATTTGAAACAATTTCTTGCTTCTCTTCTTGAGCACACCATTAATTACTAGGTTTCCTTGCATATCATCAAAAAGTGGCCATTCATCCACTACAGAGAACTATGGCAACCTCTCTTAAAAACCTTTGGAAGACCAAAATATATCAAATGTCATAGGCATCCATCACATATCCTAGCATACTTTGTATTTAAGAATCCTCCACATCTCTTCAGCTATTTAAAAAATTCAATGAGTTGGCTTCAACTGCTTCTATTTCAGCAGCAGCCTTTGGCTTGGTCATAGACTGCTGATAAAGAACTCCACCAATGCATATCAAAAGCCCAACAGTCCCCACAATGATAGAATGTTTGTTCCAGATGAGTAGATTTATCACAACAGTCAGGAACTTGTGCAACCAAAAGAAAAATAAATAACTACAACACAAGCAGAGATTCATCCAAACACAAGAAGTGGATTACAACAGAGTTCACTTTCACCTTCTCATTGAAGACTAGCCATGGGTATGGAAGTTTCTGCTCTCGTGCATTGACAGAGTTCTATAGCAGAAACGAATATAAAATAACATCAAATCAAAAATGTTAGAGCATAAGAGAGGGAAGTTCTCTGTTTGTACACTCATGAGTTTCATGGCTACTAAGTGCAAATGCATCCTATGCCATGTAAAAAAGAAGAAGAAGAAGAAGGATTGGTAAGTAAATGCGAGAAGTAATAAATCACTTAAAACTGGACTGGCTTGAAATTTTGAATCCTAGACTGAAATCAAATTCTGAAATTGGTCTCAATTGAAAATTTGGGTACAAGATTGAAATCAATTCTGAAACTGGAATCAATGGAAATTTTGGATCTTAGATTGAAATCAAATCCTAGCTTTTCTTTTTTTGACTAATATTGTGGGCCCAGAGAAATGACTCACGTATGTTATTTCTAGGGTTCTGTTGATGATACATTCCATCTTCTATGATAATTGTAAGTATGCTACTTCATCATCTCAAAGTTAGTCCAAATGTGGCATCTTGTGAGGTTGTTTATCTCGGACGACAAAACTGTTTTTCTAGTAATATTGTGGGCCCCAGAGAAATGACTCATGTATCTTATTTCTAGGGCTCTGATAATGATATGTCGTTTCAGACTCTTGGGCAAAAATTCGAAGTACTCCGCTTTAACATCTCAAAGTTCGTTCAAATGAAGCATCTTGTGCACCTTGGAACTCTAATTCTGCAGTTAATTATTAGAGTGAAATTTTCAGTCACATCCATGGTTTGTAAATCAGTTTGGTCACCACCAATACAGGGTCGTATAGCCTCGTATTGTCCCTGTATCAGGTTGGTTCCGGCCAATATAGTCGCATTGTTCATGGACGATACTGATACTTATCGGGTGATACTTACTAGTTTCAGAGGATATGACAAACCATGGTCAGATCTTTGATTGGGACTTAGTATCCAGGTCTCAACAACCTATGTTCCCACAAACTAAGTAATGGAGAAAGAAACACCAAGTAATAATTGTATAAAAGGAGCACATAAGAATGAGAAGAATTTTACATGTTCCACAAGTGAGGTTTTAATATACCAAGGTGTCACGCAATTTGTCCTTATATTGTCTTTTGCCCATTCACATGCTAAATTCTTTGTAAGTTGATTAATTGCCGCTGACAAAACAAACAGACAATAGAAAAAGAAAAAAACAACCTTGGAATTTGAGTGAGAAATGTGAAGGCTACTTAATGGTAGTAGGATTCTCAATCTTACTATCTCCAGACATGCCAATATGGTATGTGGCATGTATATGCTACATCCCCGTTGTTCATCAGGTATG
The DNA here is from genome assembly GCA_021015155.1 of Magnolia officinalis. Taxonomy (NCBI): domain Eukaryota; kingdom Viridiplantae; phylum Streptophyta; class Magnoliopsida; order Magnoliales; family Magnoliaceae; genus Magnolia; species Magnolia officinalis. The sequence continues at coordinate 73,462,923 of JAJHSJ010000006.1, read as the reverse complement.
CAGTATTAACATCTACTGTGAAAATTAGGCTAGTCCAGTCACTTGGTGGGCACACATGTTACATACATGTGTTTCTTACCTGACTACTGAACTGGCATCCACAAAACATACATGATTGGACCCACTTAACAAATGGACAAATGGCTAGGATCTCACACACACATGCCACATTTGAATGTTTAGGACGAGTAAGGTTTGGAATCTCAAGTCTCCTGAGTAATGTTAGTAGGGTTCTTTTGAGCTACCTATTGTTTGCTTTGAGATAGAAGAACACGCTAGTAATTTAGCCACTGAACAACCATTACCTTTACTTGCAGCATAAACAGTCCCAGAACATATAGCTACAATACCGGCAACAAAGGAGATGAATACAATGCTTCCCATTCCAGATGCTTTTAAAAGAGGATGTGCAATGCTTCCCATTCTGACATGACTTCTATCCTGAAAAGATTGGGGAACAGAATGGATGAAACACATACATCATGGTGGGGCTCACAGAGCACCAACCATCAGCCACCGAGCTGGAGGCAGGGGGAGTAGCCAATCCGTTCATCTGCCTCCTGAAAATCGGAATATTTCAAAACTTGTGTTGACCATACCACAAGAAAGAACAACTCCTTTCAATATTCAAAACCCACTCCACAGATTTCAAAAACGGAAGAGAGAGAGAGAGAGAGAAGAGAGAGAGAGAGAGAGACTAACTGTTGTTTTGAGGAGCTAGAGATCGTAGATGGTTCGCAGGATAGATGTCTGAGATGTCTGGATTTTCTCTCCTTCTTCTTCTTCTTCTTTCGAGTGCTCTCTAAGTCTCTCTCATAGATCTAAGGTGGGTTTGCGGCGAAATGGGGATTTCAAAACCCTAGAGAGATAGAGAGAGAGGTTGGGAAATAGAGAGAGGGGGGGGGGTTTGGGTTTTGGGGGAGGGGCGGGTGCGAGAGAGAGAAAGGGGTTGGGTTTTGGGGGAGGGGCGGGCGTACGAGAGAGATTTGAGGGATTTGGGTTTTGGGAGGGGCGGGCGCGGGATTGTGTTTTGGGGGATGACGGACGAAACTTTTAAGTGCTTGGTTTTAAGTCTTGTGGGGCCCACTGTGATATATGTTATTTATCTACTCTGTCCATTCATTCTAAAGGATCATTTTAAGGGTTGATCTAGAAAATGAGTCAGATTTAAGCTGTAAACGAACCACATAAAATATTAATGATAGAAATTTATTTTTTATTATTTCTTGTGGTGTGGTCCACTTAGACCTTCAATCTACCTACTTTTTGGGCTTATCCACTGAAATTATATATCAGAATTGATGGGCGGCTTAGATAAAACACATATATTCCAATGGGCTCATGTAGCCCCTTAAGCACCATCAATCTCTAATAAGATTACGGTGGAATGTAGGTTTTAGGTACAGATAAAGTAAGTTTTAGCTACAGATTAAATCTGTAGCATAATAGCTACGGTTTATATCCGCAGCTAAAAACTTCCAACGTCCATAGCCTTTGCTCGATTTTTTGGTAGTGACTACTTAACCCTCTGCTTCTAAACTTGACATCTGTCATGTAACCGCTTCAGCACAATCACTCTTCACTCGACCACTTGGTGGATGACGTGTCATTACTCGATGCGTCCTAGTTGTATTACCATACAATCCTCTTCGTATATCCCAAAAAATCTTCAAACATACCATGTAAATTTATCATTATTACATGCAACCCATTCTAATTGGCTTTCACAGGAATTGGCAACAATAGTGATGAACATTGCCCCCCATGTCACTTCACCTTTGCAAAAATGTGAAAGAAACATATGACCCCTCATCAATGAAGCAATCCTTCGGTACACATGGTAATTCCATAGCAACCGTCTTTGACCAATGCAGTCCCACACGTCGGCTCCAATTACCATTTTTTAAATAAGAGATAACCCCACTGCGATTCGTGCACACGTATCGTACAAAACAAGAAATTAATGACGCCCTAATAAATGCTCTATATCCTCGGCCAATATAGAGATTTCTTTAAAGATCCATCCTCATTCCACGCTTCATTCTTCATTATTCCTCCTTCGAATCATAAATCTTTCTCTCTCTGATCTTAGCAATGGCTATGTCATCATCTTCTGCTCTGTCTTTCCATCATGATGATTTACTCATTATATTGGACGCACTCTCTAAGAAATCTTTCAATGAAATTGTAATGTCCCGGGAAAAATCCGTACTGAGACCCGAGTATCACCTTAGGCAGAAATCACTAAGGACAAAATCCTTTAGAAATTAGATGAAAATTAATTAAGTGTTAAACTGAATTAATCAGTAGATTAGCTTGAACCGCTTTCTATACGATCTGTAAGACCCAAAACTAGTAGAATCACTAATGCTACATTACCTAGGAACCTACGATCAATCTCAAAACCCAGTTGCTCTCGGGAGCACATTGAAACTCCGTATCGGACCTGGACCGTGCGTCGAAACTCTGATTAACGTGAAACTATACGGTTATGACCGCCTTACTGGGCTTGATAACCTTCTTGAAAATCAAGTCCCAATAATATCCAGAAATGCATAACTTGAGCTCGGAGCGAAGTGTGTGAGAAATGCGAATATCTTTAGAAAATGAGCTCAAAGTTAAGTGAATTAGGCCGTTCTCTTGCAGTCCAAATTTAAGGCTTCAGATTGTCATATTCTGACCCAACTACACCCTTAGATCAGGAAAAATTTTTAACACATGTCAGTGTACTTGTGGCCCTGATCGAGTAACGATGACCGTTGAACTGAAACCGGTCCTCCGCGATCGATCTATAAATCCGATCGAACTGAAAACTTAATCTGACATAGATTCATTGTCAGGAAACTTTTCTTGGATCGTATGCAAAAAATGAACCTCCAGATGAGCTCCGTTGAACCGAAACAGTCGATCTTTGGCTATAACCTAAGTATACCATGGCCCTGGGGCCATTGACATCAGTTTTGGGCCTATATAAGGGCCTTTACCCACTCCTCTCTCATTCCATACGAAATTCTAAACCCTATGTGAGAGAAGAGAGAGAAGAGAAGGAAAAAGTGAGGAGAAGAGAGAGAGTGTGTGAGATAGTTGCGGGGATTTGATCCCGCCGCTTCACGTGTCGAATCCTCCTTTCCATATCGCTAATCCGGTGATTCTGATTCCGTTTTTGGATAAGAAATCCTAACCCTAATCTGTTTTTGGTATCTAAGTAGATGAATCAATGAAATAGCTAATTTATTTCGTGATTCAAGTAGCCGTTGTGCCGTAGACAAAGGCGTAATGTTCGAACTGAGTTCGATACGAGTTTACCGACAGAGGGTGTGGACTATAAACGCTTAGGTTATGGTTTTCAAGGCTTTCAATGTCAGAAATGATTTATGACCAACTTGATTGCCGTCACATGCACTTAGATGCGATGTTTTCCGCATATTACACATATATAAACTACGTTAAATATAATGCATTCCATGTGTTTGTTAAAATGTTTGAATGAATTTATTATCATGATTTGTACTTGCCATGACTATTAATCTTGAATACATGCTTGTTGCATGTATAACAACTCCTTTATGAAAGGATTTACTATAATATAAGCTACAACTATATTAGGGTATGTACGTAGTAATGTGTAGGCTAAGTGTTTGATAAAATGCCTGAATGAGTAATTGTTCATTGGATTGGGATTATTAAGGGTGGTGAGATAGGTTTCTCACTACCTTATCTACATGTATAAATTCTTTCATGTAATCTACCTTCTACTACGTGATCTGTGGATGAAATACATATGTATGGTAATATGCTCACTATGTGTTTATTAAAATGCTCGAATGAGATTTTGTTGATGGATTATACTTATTAAGTGCATTACGACAGGATCCTTAGTTCCCTTAGTCATATGAATAAGTTTTCTTCATGTATTGTAAATCATCACTATATGATTCATGTATAGCATGCCTATGTGTGATAACATGTTCTATGAGTTTTGATAAAATGCTCATATGAATGTTGTGCTTGGATTGTTTGTTAAATGCCTAAATAATTATCACATGTCTCCATATGCTGCACTTGAGTATGATTGGGACTACTACGTAGTCCAGGCAATCGGTAACAATTCCGTTGAGTGGCTGAATTAGTCTCGCCACATTTGATGCGTTCAGTGAATTCGAGTCGTATGATGATTGTCGACAGTGGTACCATGTCGATTAATTCAGCGTATGCTCGTACTAGTCGAACTTGTCTAATAAACCGATTGGCCTATTGTGTGTTTACCATGTATAAACGCTATTGCTTGAATCTAAAGTACCCCTCACCAATGCAAACCTGTTTCAACCATGGTACCAAGATCTGCTAAGACTCATGAGCCGGGCATGGTGGTATGGGATACCGTTGTCGAGCTGTCGGCGTACGCTGGGGTGACGAGCCTCCCCGTGGTGACCAGTGAGCAACCCAAACTCGTGAGTCGAATACGATGGTATGGGACACTGTATTCGACCTGTCAGCCTATGCTAAGGTGACGAGCCTTCCCGTAGTGACCTCGAGTACACGAGGCCTACCTCGACGCAGCTTGGCTGTGGTCCCCAGTCAGATTGGTGCGAGCCTTCGAAAATAGACTGTCAGTTGGTAAGGCGTCGGTGAAGTAACCTCTAGTATAAAATAGGCCTACGCTGAGGTGACGAGCCTCTCCGTAGCTACCTGAACTTGCCTGTCCACTGTTTTTAAATCAGGGGTGACGTTTGAAATAGCGGTGAAGACCGCTTGAGTAGAAGTTGGAATATGTCAATATGTCCTAGAGGGGAGTGAATAGGACTTTTTAAAGATTTATGAGTTATTTAAAAATCCTATCATGTATGTAATTTTCAGGATTACTCAAATGTAACTCTACTGGCTTCCAAGCCAAGTAGAGGATCCAATCACAAACTAATTAAGATATAGCAATATGCAACTTAGTCTATGTTGGATGTGACTGTATGTGTGTGTGAGATGTGATCAGATATATTCAATTAACATAATCACACAAATGATCAAGCATGAGAATCAATCATAGACACAATCATTTTTATAGTGGTTTGAGTACTTGTCTACACCACTCCCGGCTACCGCACTCAACCCTTGAGTGTACCAGATTTCACTAAGGAGGTTTCCCGGGGTTAACCTCAAACCTAAGGTTTTAAATCAGGTTCACCTTCAACCTTTACACGGAGGTTTCTACTCAGTTCACCTCTAACCCTGGAGTTTTACTGGTTCACTCCTAACCAGATGTTTATGCTCTCCATAGAGCAAGGGTCCACACAACGCACCTAGAGGTTTATACTCGGTTCACCTCTAACCCTGGAGTTTTACTGGTTCACTCCTAACCAGATGTTTATGCTCTCCACAAAGCAAGGGTCCACACAACCCACCCACAGTGTACACTCCCACGGAGGCTTCCTTGAGGACTTCAAAGGGTGAGAACCACTTAAGACCCAATCTTAGAAAGGAATGATCACGAGTGTCTTCTTGGACTCTGGATACTTACAAATAAGTTGATGAGTCTCGTTAAGCACAACGCCGAAGATCTCCTCCTCCTTGTTGACGAAGAGTCTTCTGCTTCCTTAATCCGCAACACAAAAGATATACCAAGACTAGGCTTAGGGTTGGGTCAAGGTGAAGATGGAATCCTACTCTCTAAAGATTTTCCTATTAGGAAGATAGAGTAGCTCCAATCTTATGCATTCAAGGCATCCCAGCTTATTGATTTGCCATTAAGGTAGTAGCTGGAGGATCCTTGGATGCGAAAATTCATTCCTCAATCCGCTCTATTGAATGTCAATGGTGAGGGTGGATTGGAGGATGAACTCCCTTGAGAGAAAGGGCTTTGGATATATGATATAAGTTGAAACACTCAAAAGCTCTCTCTACTTTCTCTCACAGCAACAAAAGATAAGTCCTCTATATATAGGCAAAAAGTTCCAACGGATATAAAACAGTCACATTTATGATAGAGTTCGATATCATCGAGCAGGTTCGATATCATCGAGCGTATACTCTCGATAACATCGATGGTTTGCTCGATGACTCGGACTTAATGTCATACGCTTTTGAAACTTCTTGCTAATTGGTCGATGAATCAAAGCTATTTGTTGATGTCATCAGATTTCAAACTCCGATTCCATCGATGATAGGTTCGATCAATCAACACTTGAAAAATGAGAGAGATTTGACTTTAAGATATTTCAGGTTTTCATGAATGATCGGGGGAACCATCAAGATCATCGAAATTTGAATGTCGATGATATCGAGATTAGAGTCGATGCATCGATAAATCCAGCGGATTTGTCTTTAAGCTTGCTGGATGACTTGTGTCCTTGTTCGATGCAATCAACCTAGTGTCGATATCATCGATATTTGAATATCGATTCTATTGAAGGGCCTCGATCATAGTTTTAAAACAACCTGAAATATCTACTGTAAGAAATGAGCGCCCACCATCGATATCATCGATGGACATCCGATCTTATCGATGTTTGAATTCAGATCATATTTGACGGTCATCAATATATTGAAGGAATTTGAGATTTTCATTAAAAAATAGGGGCGCTGTCTGTCGATCTTATCGAGCCACTCTCGATGGACTCGAGATTTGAATATCGATGATATCGATATGTGTATCGATACATCGATAATTCGTCCAGATATGTTGTGAAGTTGCTAGACATATTTAGTGCTTTTATCGATGATATCGATAGGTGTATCGATACATCGATAAATCCGTCCAGATGAATATTTAGTTACTGGACATTTTTTGTCCTCTTATCGATAATATTGTTAAGGTATCGAGGACATCGACAGTGCAGGTCGATCATATCGAGGGTGCTTCGATAAAATCGACAAGGCGAGAAAAACTTAGAGATTTTCTTATTTTGTAAAAAGTTTTCTCACCTTAAAACCCTAAGATGTCTATCTTGTTTTAAGGGTTTTAATCACCTGGTGTTTTGGGACATGGGATGTAAGGCTATGATTTACCTATTGCGAGCTTCCACACATCCGGTTGAGGCAGACGCTTGAATTGTTCTTCCTATCGAGCTCTGTAGACGGTCTGACTTACCATTCACGTAACTTAACAAACCAGGGCACTAACAGGTGCACTTTCAACGTTGCCCTATAACTTGCCTATCGTATGTGATTAACTAGGATTGACGACCCTAAATGGATCATCATTTGGGTCAATGATATAAAGGGAGGTTCCTTAGCTTCCCAAACCTTTGTATGAATGAGTCTAATTAAAAACTTGGTTAATCACGCACATGCACCTCATTTGCATGTGCCGTTAGCATTGGAGTTGAGCATAGAGGAAGGGGTGCATGCCGCGATCGTGAGATGATGCCGCAGAGGGAGTTTAGGCGAGGGCATGCATCATTAACTCATATCATCCTTGCATTAACTAGAGTACCTAGAAATGCTTGTTGTATTGCTTTATCATTACTGCTTGACTGAATTGATAACATGTTAACCTTTGTTTTATAGCTCCACAGAGTTGATCACTCACTCCCACTCTGAGACGGTGTCTTAAAACACCAACCAGACCTTGTTGTAGTTGCAGATGATGACGAGGCTTATTTGATGGAGCTTGACTTCTATGATGACGAGGAGTTCTCCTACATGCAACTATCAGGTGGGTCTATGTAAACCATGTTCTAATCGACGGGGTTAAAGGGATGCTGACTAGATGCCACTACACTTATTATTTTGTATTTTAGAACACACATGTATATTCATTTTGTCCATTTTGGGAGTATACATGTATATATTTAACCTGGTAACATGTTCACACTCTGGAGACCTACAACAAGGTATATGGTATATATATCTATAACAGTCTTCCGCTTGTTGAAATTTAATCGTCTCTGGAGTATGATATGTTGATTTAGCTTAATCTCATTCATGTTTAAGGTGCCAATACAGACAACATTTAATCATCATTATCTATGTTGCATAAGTGATTCGTTGGAACTTGGGAGTTGGGCTCCTGCTCGACCCCTAATTTTCAGGGCATTACAAGTTGGTATCAGAGCATAATTTGGATTAAACTGGGTCTAGGTTTTGGTAACACGACGCACGGTGAAGTACTTTGACTTAGGTGGGGGCGATAAAACGTAAAAACAAATGTAGGATTCCAAGTTTCACCGACGGGCGAAACTGACAGTTGAAATCCACCCCGTATGCGTCTGAGATCACATGAAATGATCTCAATCCCCTTTTAAGCCGTCAATTGATAGCTTTGAGTTATTTTTCGATGAATACTAAACTTAAATCACGCCAAAACGCGTGAATATGTGCGCGTTGGGACCCGAAATCGCCTTAAACATTTGAGGGGGCCCAAACCACGCAAATCGGTAGGACCCAGGGGGTCCCCCGTGCATATCCGGTACCCCGAGAGGGGGGTGACCACCTCCCAGGCGGGGCGGCACTCCGCCTACTAGGGTGCACCCAGGTCTGGTTTGTCCCAGCTTGTCGGGCCGGATCGGGCCATTTAGGCCAACCCTTGTTCATGGCTGTGGGGCCCACGATGCACGTGTAGGACCCCTATAACCCTCCCTTTTACTTCATTTCCTCCTCTTATACCCCTCCAAGCTTTCCATATCTCCCAAAACCCCATCTTTCTCTCTCAAATCTCTCCCCTATTCTCACATCTTCTTCATCTTCTTCACTAAAAACCGACCTCCCACTATTCCTTTCAAATCCATCTCCTATCTCCCCCATTTCCTTCATTTGAGTGTACAAACCCTTCTTTGTGTTTCAAAAATCTCAGGTCTAACAACCCATCCTATCCCTCCATTCTATTTGACTTTCATGGCTCTTTTCGAGCTCGTGGCAGCGATTTTCTCCATTTCTACACTTCTTTCTCTCATGGGGAAGAAGAGAGCTTCCACGGATGAAGTCAGGCCTAGCCGCCCTACTCGTTCAAGGAGATAAAAAGGTGTCGAGGCTAGCACAAGCGTCGATTGAGAGATCAGGACGAAGCGGGATCTCGATCCCCAGCTTCCTTTCAAGAGAGCTCTACTGGCAGATATGGCACATGGAAGGTTTCAAGGCCGTAGGGTTCTCTTTGAAGCACACGTGGATGAAGAGTTGTTTGGGTTGTATCCGGTGGAAGCCAGGTGGGGTCATTTATGAAGGTAAGTCGCGTGCGTGTGCGAGCACTGTTCGAGCCTTCTACGCCCACATACGAGACCCATCGCTGGAGATTTACAGTTCATTATTCCCGTGGGAAGGCGGGAAGCCTCTATGGATGTTGGTGTGATAGGTCAGATAATGGGGATGCTGCATGGAGAGGTTCATGCTAGTGAGAAGAGTCTTAGGAGGGTGCGTGAAAGAGATCGACGTACGCGATTTCTTTGTGGCCGACTGGTCCACTGGAATTGAGGCAACTGCCTCTCAGCAACCAAGATGACTCACGACCTCCGCCTGCTCCACCACATCTTTACGCACAATGTGTATCCTAGGTGGGGTAATCGCAGCGAATGCATGTGTTTGATGGTAGACTTCCTATACAGAGTTAGGCAGGGAGATAAGCTGTGTCTGCGTACATTTGTCCTGCTACAAATAGTTCAGACCACACGCTCTCCTAGGACAAAGATTTCACTCCCATTCGGCCGACTTATATGTAAACTTTCTTATGAATTCGGATATGGACTTGGCGCAGATAATCTTGCCTCGATCCATTTCATCAATGACACTACGCTTAACAACATGGGTATTGGGCCACGACAACGTCGAGCCCAACTTGATGAGTCCGAGGATGAGATAGAAGAGGACAGAGAAGAGGAAGAAAATGAAATAGAAGAAGGAAGTGAGGAAGAAGAGGAGGGGTCCTAAGACTCAAATAGGGAGCCTCCTCCTACTACAGAGAAAGACAACCATGATCAGGCCACCTTGGAAGTCCGCCTAGCTCAGATTGAAGAGAACCAGGCCGCCCTGAGACAAGAGGTCAATGAGGATCAGGCCTATCTGAAACAGAAGTTCAAGAGGATGTCTCGCATTCTGAAGACTCTCCTGTGCTGTATGCAGAACAAGGGTGCTCCTCCACCATTACCAGAGTTGGGCGACTAGTCATATGTTGTAGTTGTCTTTGGGGTTTCCTTGTTTTCTTGCTTCCCTTTTGTAATAGCCTTAATAGGCTTAGTTGTGTGTTGGGTTGCATAGTGTTTAAAGATTTTGCTAAATTAGCTTACATGCATCTTCTGTCATGATCCATGTAAGTCTACAACTCTTGTATTATAACAATTTTGGCTAAATGAAATGCATGAAGTTTCTCTGATTTGGAATGTGTATAATGCTTGGAACATTGAGAGTTGTTGCTCAAACCTTACACATGTTACACCTTATGTTGTAAATAGGGAATGCCTTCGGAAACCACTCAGAGTACGGCACATCTTGCACTTGACAGATCAATTGACGGGGCACCTCCCCTGAATGATAGCCATATAGACCCTATCATGGGCTTGGACATCTTGGGCCCGGACTTTGAGACGATGCCGGATTCACAGCCGGCCACTGGCCCTACTAATGGGCCAATACCTTATGCACCACTGGTTCCAGAGCAGAACCGTGCATCTACTTCGATGCCTCACATGCCTCAGTCGGTTCCTCCATCTAATAGGTTAGAGTAGATGATGCTATTGATGCAGTAGCAGCAATAGTTTTTGCCACCATCGCGGGGGCCATTGCCCAGAACATACACGCGGTCTCGCCTGCACCTGCACCACCTGTGCAGCCTGCTGGAAACATGAATGTCGTGACTTATTCGAGCAATTCCAGCCCTTCTGACCTCATACTTTTACGGGTACCCACCGACCCGAGGAGGCCGAGTATTGGCTTGACCACATCTCTAAGATGCTGAAGCCGCTGCACTGCACTGAGGCAGAACAAGTTGAGCTGGTCACTTATATATTCGAGAAGGAGGCTAGTTTAGGATGGGACAACATCCTACAAACAGTTCTCGTAGGACATGTGTGGACCTGAGATGCATTTGAGACACACTTCCATGGGAAGTACTTCCCCCTCACTTACCATAATGGAAAGGAGGCTGAGTTTCTCCGCCTCTAACAGGGAGGAATGACCGTGTCAGAATACGAGAACAGATTTACGGAGCTAGCCAGATACGCTCCTTTGATATTAGCATATGATCCGATGAAAATGCGACATTTTTCAGATGGGTTGTGGCCCGATATCTGCACTAAGATGTGTTGCGCTAGCATTCCCAATTACGCCGAGCTAGTCAACATGTTTCTACGGACTGAATAAGATGGAGACAGAGTTTCTCAGACATGTATACCAATGGGCCTGAGGTCTTGGCCTAAATTACAGCACCGACCAGTCCTAAGTAAGATGCCACATGTAGACTCGCCTCAAGGCTCGTGGCTCCGCTGACCATGCAAAGGCGAACGAACCGTTGGTGTACATATTGCAACAAAGGGGGACACACTGACCCCCTTCTGTTTTACCAAGATGAAAGACAACCACCACGTGTTATAGCGACTCCACCTCAACGACCTATGGCAGAGCAACCAAATCGCCCTCAACAAGCACGTATACATGCACTTGTAGCTGAAACACCTGAGTCAGCAACTGCAACGTTTTTGGCCTTTGAGGTCACTGCCCACATTCAAGGTACACCTGTATTCCTATTGGTAGACACTAGGTCTATTAAACCAAGTCATTTGAAAGAATAGGCCTAACAATGGAGTACTATACATATTATAAAAATAATATGGTAACTAGAGGTGACAAATATGTTATAAATAATAGAAGGGTTGAAACGAAAAATTTGTACAACTTCGAGTTGCCAATAGACTGGTCCTATCTTTTCATATTAAAGTTTAGTATTTGGTGTCTATTTAAGAATTATTTATAATCATATTAGGAATCATCCTGTAATTAAATTTAATTATACAGATATATATATATATATATAGTTGATTTTGTGCAATTAAATTAGGACCCTTGAGTAGGATTGAGTTTCATAGTTTAATACTCTGTAAGATCATGTTCGAAGTGGACTACAGTAAAATATTCTAAGTTTCTTATCCCTTGTAAATTCAAGGGTCAGACCGCGTTGAGGAGATGTCCCTCTTCTTTCCTTTCCCGCGGCCTTACATTGCTAATAATCCAAACTTCTGTAATATTTTAAAACTCTCAACTCTTCTTTTCCTCTCGAAGTTAATGAAACCGAAGTGCAATCTGCCTATAATCCCTTAGCCGTATAATCGAAATGGTGACATACAAATATAGTTTTAGGAGATTGAAAACCCTTCTAGTATGGCCTTTTGACTATGAGCACCATGGAAGAACTCATTATCCACCAAGTTAATATCACCTCAGCCTCGGCTATCACGATGCGCCATCATGGTTACTTGGCCGAGATCAACCCTATGTCGTTGTTGATTGGCCTTCCGTAGGTGTAACGCCCTGAAAATCGGGGGTCGAGCATAAACTCAACTCCCAAGTTCCAACGCATCACTTATGCAACATAATGAATGATGATTGAATGTTGTCTGTATTAGTGCATTGAACATGAGTGAGATTAAGCCAAAATAACATATCATACTCCAGAGACAAGTGAGATAGCAAGCGGAAGACTGGGATAGATATATAAACTATATAAACTATGGTGAGTCTCCAGAGTGTGATAATGTTACTAGGTTAACTATTTACAAGTACAATTCCAAAATATACCAAATTGAGGAAGTGTAATGTCTTCTATCCAAAATACCATAGCCCCGTCAATGCATTCCAGGTCTTCATAGACCCGTCAAAGAGTTACATGTAGGAGAACTCCTCAATATCATAGTAGTACTCCGACTCTGCTTCATAAGCATCGCCATCACCTACAGCTAAGACAGTCTGGTTGGTGTTGCAAGCACCATCCCGTAATGTGGGAGTGAGTGATCAACTCAGTGGAACAATAAAGCATAGGTTAACATGTTATCAATTCAGTCAAGCAGTAATGATAAAGCAGTAAAGTCAAACACTCCTAAATACTCTTATTAATGCAAGTATGAAAAGCAGTCATGATGCATGCCCTCACCAATATACTCCCTCATGCGACACCATCTTATGTCGGGCATGCGTTCATCCCTCAGTGCTCCACATTTTTCAGGCACATGCAATGCGATGATGAGCATGATTACCGAGTTGTTATTAGTCCTTTTCATACATCAGTATTGGGAACTAAGGTACCTCCCTTATATCATTCCCAAACAATAATCCATTCTAAGGTCATTAATCCTAGATAATCTCATACGATAGTGTGGTTTTAGGTCGCTGCAAGGGCTGTCAGGGCTGTTACACGGAATCGTTGCACACTCCCCCATCACCTTATCAATACAGGCCTAGTTATACTCTGTTTACTACGGGAAGGCTCGTCATCTCTCCATAGATTCAGAGTATGCTCGAGGTCACTACACCGGGTAGGGTCAGGGCTGTTACACGGAATCGTTACACCACTCCCCCATCACCCATAAAAGCAGTGTAGGCCGACAACTCAAATATAGTGTCCATACCACCATAATCGGCTCACGAGTCTAGGTTGCTCACTGGTTACTACGGGGAGGCTCATGGCCCTAGCGCAGGCCGACAGCTTGACCACGGTGTCTCATATCACCATGCCTGGCTCATGAGTCTTAGCGGATCGAGGTACCACGGTTAACGGGATTCCACTGGTAAGGTTAGTACCTTAGGTTCAAATAGAGGCGTCCAAACATGGTGAACATACATGAGACAGATCGGGTTACTTGACGAGTTCGGCTAGCTCGAGTGCACAACAAGTTGAACGATATGAAGCGCATAAGCACTTCGTATGGCCAACCACTATCGCCAACCGAAATACGACTCAGGTTCGTCGAACACATCTCACGTGACGAATGAATCTCAGTCACGAATTCCATTCCGTTACCGATCGCCTGGACTAACTCTTAGTCCCAATCACATTCAATTATGGAACAATTAAAGCAGTAATGGATCAAGATTTCAAATCATACAATAAATATCCAATATTGTTCGCTTAGGGCTACCAGGGCTGTTGCACGGAATCATTACACCGCTCCCCCATCACCCTTCACGGCCTTTATGGAATACAACTTAAACATATGAAGTAGTCAGAGCAGAATTAAATAAACAAGTAATTCAAACATATTAACAAGCATGTTATAAAACACAGTGCAAACAGGAAATCCAAACACATACGTTTCATAAACCAGTAAGTGTTTAAACTAAATAACTTACATGAAGGAAATCATACACATCACTAAGGTAGTTGAGAATCCTATCTCAACACCTACTCAAGGCACTACTAGATTAAGTGCATATCTATACAAGCATTTTCACAAACACTTAGACTACACCTTCCAACATACCAATAATATGCTAGTTAAAACACAAGTTGTAGCGAATCCTTTCACAAAGGATTGCCACATGAACCACGATCATGCATTCACGACCAATAGTCATGGCAAGCATAAATCATAGTTCCATATTCATTCGAACATTTTTACAAACACTTAGGCTACAACTAGTACATACATGACGTATGTTAACATAACAGTTGTTAGGCTAATACGTTCACCAAGAAGTTGATACCCATGTATCTGGCATACCTAGACAACAATTAATCATGGCAAGCACAAATCTGTATTTCATACGTATACGGTATTTTCTACAAATACGAGGAATACAGTATATTTAACATAGTTAATGTATAACCGAAAAATGAAACGGACAGCACTTTGTACATGTGCAATTACATCCAGATCATGAATCTATCATTATCTGACATTGAAAGCGTTGAAAACCATAACCTATACGTCTAAAGTCTGCACCTTACGCCGTAGAAGCGTAATAAACTTGATAGATTCATTAAGCTTTATATACGGCAGTTTGACAACCTATAGAATGAAATAGATTAGCTATTTCATCATCTGCAATGTTCATAACCCTAGATCAGATTAGGGTTAGGGTTTCTTACCTAAAAACGAAGTTAAAAACGCTGGGAAAGCGATAAGAACGATATGGTTAGGCACGGATAGCAGCAGGGTAGAGTGGCAGGGAGATGCTCCCACTTCTCTCACACTTCTCTCTCTTTTCTCTCTTCCCTCTCCTAGGTTTTCTCAAATTCGTATGGAATGAGAGAGTGAGGGTTTAAGGTCCTTATATAGGTCCAGAACTCACCAATTTAGACTCAGGGCCAAGGTATACTTAGGTTATGTCCAAAGGGAGACTGTTCCGTCTCAACGGAGCACTTCTGGAAGCCCTCCTTGAGCCAAAGGTCGGACTGAAGCTCACAGACATTGGATTTAGGTGTAATTAAGTTTTCGTTTTGGTCGGATTCGCAGATCATGCGTGGCAGACCGTTTCAGTTCAACGGTCAGTGAAACTCGATCAGAGATTTCAAGTACACTGACACGTAGGGGCAAATATCCCTGATTCGAGGGTGTAATCTGGCCTGATTCTGACGGTCGGAATCCTTATAACTGATCCGCAAGCGACACGTGCCAGATTACTTAAATTTCTATTTTAGTTTTAATTAATTTCACATTTCTCACACTCTTCACTCCGGGCTCAAGCGAATAGCGCTGTGACATTATCTGGATTTGATTTCCGAGATGGTCGTCAAGCCCAGTAAGATGGTCCTAATTCTATAACTTCGTGTTAATCGGACTTTCGATGTGCGGTCAAGATCTGATACGGAGATTCAATGTGCTCCCGAGAGTAACTGGGTAATGAGATTGATCCGAGATTTTAGGGTAACCTAGCGTCAATGATTCTACAAGTTTTGGCCTTGCAGATCGTATTTAAAGTGATTGGTGCTAATTTCACAGGTACTCTAGTTTAACACTAGCTAATTCTCGCCTAATTTCTAAAGGATTTAGTCCTGAGTGATTTATGCCTGAGGTGATACTTGGGCCTTTGGTAGTTTGTATAGAAGGAGATTCAAGTTATTAATACTCAACTGAATCACGCCCTAATTACAACAGGAGAAGGTCCTAGGGCAGGAGAGGCTAATGTTCCAAATAGCTTATTCGTTTGGTGGGGTTCCATAAGGGTAATGGTTAAAAGCCCATTTTATTTTTGTATTTACTAGTTACAGCAATTTATAGTTTAAGTATTGTTCTTCATCACATAAACCTTAAGATTAGTGTCTAATGTAAAAGTACTTAGAAAGATTTAAAGAACGAGGTGGTGAAAGGTGAGATTTGTGCAGGAAAAGGGTTAAAAAGCGATTTTAGATTATGGGATTGGGTTCTGACAAGTTAATAAGGTGTTAAGAGAGACCCATTGCCTAAGGACGTCTAATTCCAGTTTGACAAAAATCCGGGATGTTACAGTAGGTTTGTTGTAGCTATATTAACGTCAAGGTTAGGCGGAAATGGATCAGTATCGATTAATATTGCTTCTTCACCATTCTTAGGGAACTTCAGTAACTCATGATCGATATTATCCTGAATGACGTTCCTGAACACAACACATTTAGTAGTTGAATGGAAACGAGTTCTGTTCCATTTACAATATTCAATATTTTTCAATTAATCAGCTGATGATATCTTTTGATTGATAGGAACCTTGATAAACTTTCCAGCTAACAGAATTTCGAATATCTCATTGGCGCGAGTAATATCAGAAGTATGCACTTTTTGGGCCTTTTGTGTAGCTGATGCGATTGATTCTGCCTTAACCAGTGCTGAGCATATAAGTGGCTTTTTTGCCACTACTTCAACAATCGTGACCTCATAATTAGGGGTCATGATAATATGTCCCGATTGGTGAATTCTTTTACCTAACTTCTTTCTGAAGAAGTTCTTCATACCTAGATACCTTCCTAGTCAAGTCACATAGGTCCATGAACTCATTTCTAATAAATTTCTTATGGAGTTTATATTCTAAGGCGTCTTGTACATGTTGCATAAATTTGGCCTCGGTCGTGACGACCTTTTACCGGCACTTCGCTCTCTTAACCGGCCAATATAACTCTCGCAAAATTCCCCTAGTAACTGTCGAAAACACGCGAGATCAACCATGTCATTTCCTTGTCCTTGGAAAAGAACTTAGCAAGTAATTTTCTTCCATCTCTTACCAGGTATGGATTGAGTTTGGCAATAAATTGGAATATCATGTAAAGGTCATTGACGTCAGTGAATGATAGAATAGTTGCAGTTTATGATAGTCATTATTATCCAGTTCACGACACTACATAATGAATCGACCAACGTGTTTAATGGTCAATTAAGCAGGATCACCTAAATTCATTGACAACTGGTATTGTCTATCAATCCATTAAGGATATGGCTTATGATAAACTGAGATAGAATTGTGGTCGAGGACTTAGCCTGCTACCTCTTGAATTATCTACATGTTTTCGTCGTGATACACTCGCTAAGGTTCAGCCATCAACGATGGGTCGAGACTTACTTGGTTTTATCCCTCATAGAATAAGGGTTTCTAAGGAATTGCTAGAAAGTTCGTCCTCCGGGTAAACCCTGGTTTTGAATTTCAGGAACGAAATACTAGCCTCCCACTTTGGTCGCCTGATCTCGATGGGTAGCAGAACATTCCACACTTTCTGGATTGGGATCGACAGTGGATTCCACTACAAGGGAGGCATAGATGGCGATTGCATCGCATTACCAATAGAACTTCCTTCGATGGTATACTGTGTTGTTGTAGGTGCTCTTTTAGTAATAATAACCATCAATCAATGCATGGCCTCGGTCTGGCTAGCCATGTATTTGTTAAAGTTCTCTGCTTGAATATCGAATTGCTCGGCCTAGGTATGCACCAAATCCATTTGAGCTCTCCCATATTCTTAAACATGTTGAATACTCAATTGCACATCTTAAAGTGTGACCATTATCTCTTCAGGAGAGACGGTTCGAGAGGTCTAGGCCCTTTCCTAATTTTCGATAGTAAGTGTTGAACTACTATTCAAATTTGTCGTTTCGGGGGCGACTCGAATCAACACGTCCTTAGTCGGAGGTAGTGGGTGTTGAGTGTGAAATATGCAATATTTCTCCCTAGTTATACACTGGTATTATAAACATAAATGTGCTTAATTGATCTAATTACACATGTTTTCTCTTGCAAGGTGATTTTGAGAGCTAATGAGAAAATGATGCTTAAAGCATGGATTTAATATTCAAAAGATTACCAAGATGAGGATTGGATCTTCGGAGGTCAAGATTGAAGAATTCAAGAGTCCAAGATCCAAGGAAACCAAGTGAAGAATTAATGAAAAGGAAGAAATCAAAGTGCAGAAAATCGAAGTGTTGAAATCGACAGCTTGATGTCATCGATGACACCTTCAATATCATTAAAGTAAGTGTTCAATGACATTGAAGCCACCTCGATCCCATTCCAAAACTCTAGAAAAATTAATTTTCTTGCTAGACATATTGGAGCACCATTCGATCCCATTGAAGGAGTGTTCAATGTTATTGAATCCAAGTATGATCCCATTGAAGGAGGTTCGATGGCCTCAAAAATATCTGTAAATTCAAAAGTTCGTTAATGTCCAGTTTCTTATTTTCAAATAGACTCTTTGATGGAGCTCGATGCAATCGAAGGTGACATCGAAGCTGCGATAGCTACATAAATTAAAGGTCGGTTTGCGAATCTTCTGAAATATTACAAAAGTTGGAGATGCAAAACTATAAATAGGAGTTCCTAAGAAGTTCCAAAGTATCTTCTAGAGTTTGGAAAAGGAGAGAAGGCTGGGGTGGAACGCCGACAACGTTCTTCTACTTCAATTTCTTCACGGGTTCTAGTAGATCTTTGCTTTTAGTTTTTCTTCTAAATTGTTAGCCTTCGTAAGCTAATCTCTTACTTAAGGCTAAGAGATGAAGCTTGTAGTTAATTTTAGTATTTAGTTTATTGGATTCAATGACATTAATTTGAATGATGATATTAGATTGATTTAATTTTGATCTACCTTAAGTCTTTGAGTTATTTATGTATGGATTTATTTTACACTTCGAGTACAATGAATGCTTTAATTTAATAATTTTTTAGCTTGAATTAAAAAGGATTCAATCTGTATAATTATTGATCTGATGTCACCTATGGGTGCTTTAGATGCTTTTGATTCCCTACAATTGAGATCTAAATACTTCATGAAAAAATCAACTAATTGAAATCATATTCTTATTAATGTTTATGAATGGTTTAACTAAATTATCCTTCAATTGGATATGATAGGACTTTGATTCTAGTTGCGATATACATTGAATCAATAAATTAAATATTGAGATTGCTATGAGCGAATTCATGGATCCTTAGTATTAATTTATCTATTTTTACTCTTAACTCATTCACTGGATTAAAAACTCAAACAAACAATTAGACTTAGATTAAATGTAGGCAGAGTTATCCATTCCTTGTGCATTCGACCTCGATCTCATCGAGTTATTACTACTTTCATGAACGGTGCGGTCAGTGTAGAGGGCTTAGCTCCAACAATTCGATTACTCCTTCTATTCATATTTCTAATTGGCAGTATCTCGCTGATAAGCTAAAGATGGGATCCCACCAAGCGTGCCAAAAACTGTTGTCGTTCGATTTACAATTTCAGTCACATGATAAATGCGGGCATGCCATAATTGAATGTGTGACTCAATTCAAACTGAATAACTATGACCCCAAGCACTAAGATAAGCCGATATAAAGTATGTGACTGAGATGACTAAGATCAGTCACCTAATCAACCACTCGCATAATATGTTAAAACGATCAGGCGATAATCAAAGGGTAGGGTTCGTCCTTTAATAATAGGTTATACCTTTGCCTTCTGTACGAGAGGACTTTTCAATATTAAAATAACAATGAGAAGTGAATTCTTACATTCGGTCATGAAGTACAACTATAAAACACCTTTTAGATGAAGAACTTTGCTTGAACTGAATCCAATGCATGAGCGTATACCCGAATTACAACTAAAGTTAACAGTTACTTCATTACCGTTACGGATTACATTAAGAAATGCAAATAGGAGGTAAATATGAAGGATTAAACTAAAGAATGTAAATGATTGGCAAAAAGTAAAAGATTACACTAATGAATATAAATGACGAATAATTGAAAAATAGATTTGGTTTGATTGGGTTAGTATGAGACAATTTGTTTTACTGAATTCCTTTAGTATTTATACCATTTGCTATTTATAACCTTAACTCGGCTATTTATATGCTTCCCATGTTCCTACTGTTTCCGTAACTGTTTCCACACTATTTAACCTTCTTTGCTTCTAAACTTGCTATCAGTCTTGTAACCACTTCGGCACGATCACTCTTCACTCGACCACTTGGTGGATGATGTGGCATTGCCCAATACACCCTATATATATTACCATAGAATCTTCTTCGTATATCCCAAAAATTTTCACATATACCATGCAAATCCATCCTGATTACTACGTGCAACCCATTCTGATTGGCTTTTGAAGAAATTTGCGGACACTAGGGATGAACAATGTGATTAGTATATTTTTGTGCACACCACCCATGAAATATGTTTTGGACTTAATAGACGGTTTGGATCCACCGATTGAAATATATAAATGGCAGATACAACTAGGAGCACTACAACTTATAGTGCTCTTAGAGCACATGAGAATTCTCTAAGATAAAACCTCAAGGTTAGATTGTTCGAATCCGCATTATTAAAAAGGGCCTCCTCACCTACTCATCCATCTTTTATTAGGAATATCTTATGTGGTGTAGGCGTGCACCGCATCATATAATAAGCATTCAGATGGAGTAGCCTCTTCATCCAAATGGTGGGCCCAGGCCTGACGGTGGATGGCCAATATCCAAAAATCACACCGACCCATTAGATCGCTGGCCGCCTATCTTGAAGATAAATACCACAAATGAAAAGGAGTAGAGCAACCATCCCCATCTAACGGACCCCACGCTGCAACATGGACCAATCAGTGTCACCTTTTAGGCTTTGGTCCAACGCACACAGTTGACAAATGATCCACCTCACAATAGAAAATTCATCCATACATAACGTGCGGGCTCAAACTGATGGCTCCATATTTCATTTTAGTGAATTTTACAAATAAATAAAGAAACAAATAAATCCTAATTAATATAGAATTTACAATCGGGTTCCTTCTTCAAATCGTTTTTCAGAAAACTACCTTGTTAGCTGGTATAAGTATCATTCCACTCCCTTCCCTCACCGCCGATCAAATGGGTTGGATGGCTGGGATTGGAGCCATCTTAATATTTATGTAAAATTCATCTCAACTACTATGTGTGTCCTTTCATTTTAGGCTGATGGTCTGAAAATCAGCTGTATCTATGATTCATGTGGACTACATAATTCAAAATAGTTTATATGGCAACACTCACTCACCGACTTATTTTTATTATTATGGCCCGTATGAATCACAAATGATTATGATTTTAGGTTAAAGGGCTCAAGTTTTGCGTGAAATTTAATGGTTGGAGTGAATTTTAAATAATTATCATAGTGGGTCCCATAAAAATCAAGGGTGGACATCTTTCTACCAACTATTTCCTTTGCCCACCAAAATCAATGGCCATTATGATTATTTTTTTGTCCGTCTCTAATCCAGATATGAGACTAAGGGCACCATTGGGAGTGGATCTTATATAAACATTATGGTGGGCCCATCAAAATCAAGAGGAGTTTACATTAAAAAAATAAAATAAAATAAAAAAATCTAAATACAGTTGGAGGGGGACACCTCTTGTTTTTCGGCACAGCCCACCGTGATGTGTATGCCAAATCCACCGAGAGCATCACATGTGTAATCAAGCTGACTCGTTATTTAAGGTGAGAGAGACATCCACCCATATTTTTATTTTGGGGGTTGGGAGAGTGGGAGCACATACCATTGAATGCCACATTAATTTTTAGCAGTGGGGCCTAAATTTTAAGTTCATCTATATAATTCAGGTAGGTTATATTAAGAGAAATAGTTTGAAAGGAATACATATAGTTTCTAATCATGTGGTCAACATCAAGATCCAGAGCTCAACTGGTACACAGAGTGAAAGATACCTCGTTTCAACACTAGGTTTGCTCATGTGTGAACTGATAATGTATGTTAGATCCGAGGCATTCATTGGATGGATCCCACGGTCAATGTTTCTTTGGCGAAAAAATGTGGCCAGTCCATTTTTTAGGTGGCCCACAGATGCATGAAGAAATGGACGGTTAGAAATACTGGGCTTCAAGTTTGTGCCCGAGGGGCTCATTGGTCAGTGATCCATACCATCAGTCCGTTGGTAATATGTGTGTATGGGACCGACTCCAAGTATCTCACACGTATGAAGATTGTAGCAATCAAATGCTGTCCATCCATTAAGAAACATGGGCTACAATTGCAGAAAGTGAAAACCCGAGTATATCGTGCATGGGAGCGGATTAGGTGCAGCCCCGGTCTCACCTAGCCAAGATGGTACGGCCCTCACTGTGAGGCTCGACTTGATGGATGTATTGTATATCCATGCCATTCATTCATTTTTCCAGATCAATTTTGGGATCATGCCTAAAACGATGAAGATCCACATCTCAAGTGGACCATACCGTAGGAAACAGTGGGGATTGATAATTAAAAAGTTATTGTGGGCCACATAAGTTTTGGATCAAGCTGATATTTTTTATATCCCTTCTTCCAGGTTTGTATAACCTTATCAACAGGTTGGATGGCAAATAAACATTACGGAAACAATACAATGGTCCATAGGAATAGGAGAATTTTAATGTTGCAGCATTCAATCAACACTATTTCTTCTAATACGGTCCACCTGAGATTTGGATCTGCTTCATTTTTGGAATAATTCTTAAAATGATCTGTAACAGCGGATGAACCGCGTGGATAAGCAATGCATTCATCAATGTGGGCCCGCGTTAAGGGCTGCACTGTCTTGGGTGGATCCAGGGCCGCACCTAATCCTCTCCGATCATGCATTATTAATGTACGTGCTGTACACTTGCCACTTATATGGAAGTGAATTGCTTAGTTATGTGTTTTATCCTATTTCAATTTTTATCATATAATTTTAGGGCTTAAATTTTAAAATGAAACGTATCTAAGACTATGAAATAGAATAAAACACTTAACTCCAAGACTATTAAATTTTAAAATGAAACGTATCTAAAGCTCAAGTGGACCACACCATGAGAAAGATTATTGTTATGGGTAAAAATGGACTGACCAGATGAATAGACTCCAAGACTATGAATTGCTTGAGAGCAAGAAAATTACTCCGAGCTCAGCCTCAGGTACCAACTTCGACCAAAGAACTCGACCTCGATTACTAACTTTGGAAGTTAGCCTCGGATACTGAACTCAGCCTCAGGAACTAACTTTGGAGGTCGGCCTCGGATATTGACCACTACCTTGGAATCAAATACACTTGCAGTATATTAAGATATGATATGATTATCTTCCGAGATATTCGCGAGGATCTCGAAAAATCAATTACGACATGTCCGGAGGAAGATACCTTCCATAATATGCAATCATCATCCAAGAGTCATTGCCATATACGCCACCGCCCCCAAAAGGCTATAAATAAGTACTCCACCTATGGTGAAATGTATGCAGAATCTCTCGCCCAAAACCCTTCAATACTACTAGACCCAGATTCCTAGCCTGACTTTGGCATCGGAGGGTCCCCTGCTCTAGATAGGGTCTCCTTTATCTTCTTCCTGTGCAGGTACTTGAAGGTCAGAAAAGGGTGGACCAAATTTTTACATTAACAGTTTGGCGTCGTATGTGTGAATGACATCAAGGTCGTTTCTGCTTTACCAGAAAACCACAATGGCGAAAGGAAAGAAGAAAGCTCTAGTTGTCATTGATGCGACCATCACAACTCTTCCTGAATCATCAACTGAGTAGGGTGCCTAGCCCTACCGATAGCGAACCAACTCTACTCCCCTAGCTCCGCTCCTCGATCCCGCACCCGGAGCGGTCGATTAATCTCCTTGGAGAATCAAGTCAAAGCCCTGAATAAAGATATGAATCGACTCATGCAACTCCTCGAGAGACAGAATCCACCCTTCGTCGTGATGCAATGGAGGGTGCTACACCACTGCACCGTCTCAAGCACCGGTCAACTCGTAGAAAAAAAAAAAACAACATCTTGAGCTTCCTGTCCAGGCTCTTTCCCACACTTCGAGAGCAACCACGCCTGCACATTCCGACTTGAGCGGAGAGGAAGAGCTATGGAAAAGCCCCCGAAGCAGTGACCGAGAACGAGGGCCCTTGGGAGGCAGAGCTTAGGAAAATTCAAGGGCAAATCAGCGACATCAGACAAGCCTACCTGTAACACCCGACCCAATCGTAATAGTGTCTTGAGGTGTCCACGTGTGAATTGACACAGGACCGTACGATTCGACTGCACGTATGGATTTATTACCAATAAATTAATCCGAATTAAGCCACTAATGCAATCGAATCCAATTACGTTTGGGCCAAACACGAGCCGTAGAGCCGGTCAGCCCACACTACCAAAAAAAACCAAAAAAAAAAAGGGCAAAGGATACAGACCACGTTAGATTTTTGTTACGGATATGAACCGTAGCTACAGTTACTACGGTTTTAATCCGTAGCTAAAAAGTTGTCACAACATTAATAATTAACGGTGTTATAAGAGGCTCTATAGGGCCTAAAAAAATATATGTGTTCTATCTAAGCCGTACATCTATTTTGAAATATTACTTTAGTGAATGAAATTAAAAATCAGCTAGATCAAAGGCTCAAGCGGACCACACGGTAGGAAACATGGAGATTAAATTACATTTACTTCCTATGGTGTGGTCTACTTGGGCCTTCAATCTACCTTAAGTTTGGGATCATGAAATAAAATAATTTACTAAAATTAATGGTCAGAATGGATAAACCAAATACATCATGGTGGGCCCCACGGAGGGTCGTCCATGTCCATCTCACGAAACACGCCCAAATTTGGGCGCGCGCTCAAAACAGAGCCGCGCCCAAATAGGACTGTCCATTTCTCTCTCTCTCTCTCTCCCTCCGTTTCCTACTCCCTCTCTCTCTCTCTCTCTCTCTCTCTCTCTCTCTCTCTCTCTCTCTCTCTCTCCATTCCCCAATCCTCCCTCTCCCTCCCAATCTCTGCTCCATATTTCTCATTCTCTTCCCTTCTCTCCAATATCTCCTCTGTCCCTTCTACCTCTCTCCATTGCAGTAGCCATAAAGATCCTACCCGAAGAAAAACACCCCCCATTCGAAACCTTTCTCATATCTTTGAGGCATAGGTTTGATATTTTCCTCTCTTTATGTCTCTTTTTCTGTCTTTCAGATTTGATGCATGCTAACTGTTTGATGAAATGGCATGCTATCTGTTTGATGAAATGGCTGGATGAAATGGCATGCCGTCTGTTTTTCTAGCTTTTTCCTGGTGGTAGATGGTGTGAAAACTGGCATGTTGGACAATCCCAACTAATCAACTAACTCCTAGCTTTTCTAGTTCTTTCCTATCATCTCAAGTACCACAAGAATCTCAAGGTGACCAGAGAAACAACCCTCCAACTGAGGTTCCCAGAGAGGATTCAGGTTCGGTATCCATCTCCAGCAATGATGGCAGGAAGGTTTCTCACGAGAACATTGAACTTATAAGACAAGTTAATACATTTTCCCATGACTCATGTGTTGTTAAGTTTTTGGAAGATCATAAAAGATAGTAAACTGGAGGAATCTTTGCTCATCCTGCACAACCGTGATCGAGGTTTGTTCTTTTACTGCTATTTTTCCTTTGCTTTATTTTTTATGGTTGTGAGGAATGTAGATTATTTAAGCTTTCTGAATTGTTGGATTTGATGGCGTTGCTGAATGGTATTTGACGGTTTTCGAATTACGGATTTATGGATTAGGATATTCTTTTGTATTGATATTGATTTTTAAGTTTTGCAAAATTGGTAATATCAGTGATGGAAATTGGGTATTGGGTGTTGTTCAGTAGAAAGAGTACATGAGAATTTCATGGGAAGGAATTGAATGTTTCTAAGTTACCAGATATCAGGGTAAGAACATATGCTTGAAGTTTTTCTCTTGTCCTGCAAATAGCCATGATGAGTTGAGGTTTGAACAACTATAGTTTGTTCAATTTGATAACATTGATTACAGAATTCCGCAATTTTCAAATTCACAGAGCCAATTGCTTTGTACTGGCTTTCTAGTTTGTGAAACGGCCAGCAGGAGTTTTATGTGGGACTCGTTATCTATCTGTGTATTATATTGTTGGGCATTTTCTTGTATGGGTCGATGACGGTTTTATAATGGCTCGAAAGAGGGCCTGAAGATTGGGACCAAAAGCTATTGAATTCTTCTCTTCAATTTTCTAGAAGTTGGTATTTTGTACATATTCAATTCAACATGAATCAGCTAGTAGATCAGTTAATCTTGCTTGAGTTTTAATTGTACATATAGCCAGTTACTTCAAACCAGTTAAAATGTACATTCCTTGCATTGCGTGAGAACTGAAAGAAAACTAAATAAATGCCTATGAATATTGAAAAACATCTATCTATAATAAATTTTGTTCTTAAAATTCTGTTTGTATATGAATATTGAAAAACATGTATCTATAATAAATTTTGTTCTTAAAATTCTGTTTGTATTTGTATATTTACTTGTTGCTCCAAAATTTTTTGATTTTGAGGCTGTGACTTAACGACAGTGACTTCTACATACACTGAATTAATCTGGGTTGCTTTAGTTTCTGATTTTGATTGTGCTGAGAGAAGATAGGAATAAGGATGGATTTTATTTTAATTGAATTCTTATACACGACCGCCATGCATATATGTCAACATGGCCTGCATGTTCAGGGTGTGAACCGCTCATTAGGTGGGCCCATATGTCAGATGCCCCAGCATCAGAATTGGGCAATTCAATCACCAGGTGAGATGCAACATGTGCTAAATATGGTGGATGCCCTTTCGTGTCTCTTCTGGCGGTTGGATTTGCCCAACTTTTCTGCCAGGGCACTTGCATGGTAGGAGCCCACCTAATGAGTGGCTTGTATCTTTGCACATGTACATGTGATCACGCATGTCATCTTGACTCTTGATGCATATGGCACATTTCAATTTCTCTAGTAAGGTATGTAGTTTTGTATGATTGCTTACCATTGACTCTTGATGCACATGACCCATTTCAGTTTCTTTAATAAGGTATATGTAGTACTGTATGATTGCTTGCCAGAGCAAAGAGCGAAACAACTTTTTTAGCTATGTTGGGGGCCCACCTTCATGTGATCCAGAGGTGTTCTATTATTGTTTGGGAGATGAAAGAGCAAACCGATATTTTTTCTTGGTTGTGGGGCCCACCTTTATGTGATCCAGACCATTTATGAGGTATTTTATGATTGCTTGGTAGAGCAAGAAGCAAAACATTGTTCTTTTTTTTTTTTTTTTTTTGCTCTATTGTGGGTCACGTACTGGTAAAAGAACATATAGTCAACAATTAGACCCTTTCCACAGAGGTTTTAAGACTCAGACAAATCCCATGCAACTCGTCCAAGTTGACTTAGATTCAGTCGGACCTGGTCCGATTCACCACTACAATCAGAACTAAAAATAAGGGGTGATTCAGATGGAGCCATATGTCCACCAAGTCTGTTTTTGTTATGAATTGCCATAGAAAATGTGTAGGGTGCTTAATTTAGCAACATGAGTTAGTGCATAGACTAGATGTGATCTACATTCTTCTGGTCAAAAGACTTACTGGCACAAATCCTTAAGGTCATTACATGTTCTCAATATAAGGTATCGAGATGTTGATTCTTTCTTCAGTTTTTGTCCATGCATGCATGCTTTTGCGAATAGTCTATGACTAGGTTTGTAGGTCCAATCTCGGTTTTTGTAGTCACCAGAGTTGGTCTGATGGTAACTGATCCAGTTTTGGCGTGCTCATTGTACGAATGAGAAACTGTAAAACCACAGGGTCTCTCCTGTTCTAGTGCTAGACGCTAACACGGAAGATCCGGGCAAGATCGCCTCTACAATGATTGATCTCAACTCGAGGCCAAACCGGATTCATGGGCAGCCTTCAAATACACAAGTATGCATGTTATTATTTTTCAATATGATATGTATATTTTGGTTTTGTTTTTTAGAGGTTGTGAAGCTAAAGTTAACCAATCTGCTAGTTACGTGAAGTTTAGTGTATTTTTGTGTTCATAAGGTGCAGGGGATGAATGCTTTAAGCGATAGCAATCATGAGTGTGCAAGCGTAGTTCCAATGGGATCTTGCAATCAAGATCTAGAGAAGTAAGCAAGGTAGATTCTATTCTTCTCATTTATGCTAGTTCATTGGTCTTTTTATTTAACCATTTCTTGGTTAAAGGAAATAATAAATTATATATATATATATATATAAAGATAAGGAGCTTGACTCCTTCGGCCTTCTGAGTTTTGGATGTCCTAAAAAAGAAAAATATTAGAGTTGTTTAGACTAATCATTGGTTAACATCTATAACCAATGCCATGGTGCATGGGGTGTTTTTTTTTAAAGCAGGAGTGCATGGGACTGAAATGTACAATGCATCTCTTGAATTTTTAGGGG
Organism: Magnolia officinalis; assembly: GCA_021015155.1. Taxonomy (NCBI): domain Eukaryota; kingdom Viridiplantae; phylum Streptophyta; class Magnoliopsida; order Magnoliales; family Magnoliaceae; genus Magnolia; species Magnolia officinalis. The sequence goes on along the minus strand of JAJHSJ010000006.1, from coordinate 73,434,332 downwards.
AATGCATGGGAACTATTATACATGTTTTGTTGAGTTCTTTTGGAATGCTTCATTTTGTATGGTAAAACTTTCTTTAAAATGATGTTGAGTTAAGAAAAAAGGAAAGAAAAAGGATTGCGAGTTATGATTTCCCGAGATATTTAGAGTTTCATGAGTTGTATAAAAGTTCACACTTCGTTAAAAGCTAAGGAGAGTCTCAGTTGCTAGCTTGTATACTCATTTTATGATCCTATATGATTTCCAGAACAACATGTATCCTTCTATCAGAAAATATTAATATTTCTGTTATTAATTTCCATTCTCATTAGATTTGATACTTTTTCTTGTAATATAGATAAAGTGTTTTAAACTGGAAAATCCAGGGTATGATGACTATTGATCTGGTTTTGATAAAGTGTTTTAAAGTGTTTTTCATGCCATCACATGTGCCTTAGATAGAAAACAACTGCAAGATCTAAGCTGTCCATCAGTTGGGCCTGTTCCTAGTCAAATCTAGCAGTCGAATATCCATCAGATGGGGCAAAGTCTAGAAAACAAGTGGACAGCTAAAACATGCTTGGACAGCCATCAATTTGTCCCATATGTAGTGGCCTACACAATCATATATACAGATGGGCCATAGCCCAAAAATAAGGGGAATCAACTATGTTAGTCATCTGATCATCAGGTGGGCAATTATGTGTGCAACTGCTATTTGGATCCTTAGCCATCCACTTTTCAACAAACTATATTCCTGGATATGCATCATTTTGAACAGCCTGATTTTTTTTGGAATCATGCAAATTCACTACAAGGTTGGTGTGATGAGTGGCCTGGATCCTGCATGCGTTTGGGTGCTTGTTTTGCAGTTGCAGCTTGCAAGTAACATTCCACGAATTCCATACATTGTTATTTTTCTTTGTTTATCTGGTGTTATTTGGTATTCTAGCATGAAAGAGTATGAAGAAAAGGCAGTAGAATTGGCGAAAAATTGTCCTAAGCTCCAGGCGCTTACAAATAAGCTCAAGGCAGTCCGAATGACTTGTCCCTTATTCGATGCAGCATGCTGGGTAAGTTACCAGGGAGATATTTAGGTACTTGATATAGGAAATGTAGAGCTATTATTATTGCTTGCAAATGTTTCATGTGAATTAATCCTTGTGTTTAGTTCCTGCCCAAACTCCACCTGTTAGTTACATGCATGAAACAGGATTTGTAAAGTTGTTCTGTCTTACTCCGCTCAACCAAGGGATCACATGGTGCTAAAAAAAAAATATGGAAACACAGTGGTGCCCAAAATAGGTCCTTACCACTAGCAAGTCACTCGTATAGGTTTAAAACAAGCTCCAATTATGGGCTTAAAGTTAATTAATGAGTCAGATGCAACAAATCTTTGGCACTGGAATGTAAGGTGACTATAGATGATGTGTTTGGGAGATGTCTATAGCAGGTGCCTGTGGATGAAACTGAACAATGGATGAGTCTTAGTTAATCTTTAACTAGCTACATGTTATGAGCCTTTGCCACTATCATAATGGCCCCAAGCACATAACATAAGCCCCCCTTTAAAAATGGGGGCTTTTTCTGAGATTAGTACCTGATAGTTTATTTCTTATGGTCTTCCGTATATCATCAGACATTTATCTTGCCTTTTATAGTACTTGCATAAAATATTGTCGCAATATCCATTTAGTCATAAAGACTTTCGCTGTAACAAGAATTTCTGGAATATTCTCTCTCTCTCTCTCCTCTCTCTCTCTCTCTCTCTCTCTCTCTCCTCTCTCTCTCTCTCTCTCTCTCTCTATTATATATTCAAAGGGATGATGCATCTAATGGACCACGATAAAGTGAATGAAGATCTTGCAAAGCTGATGGAGACTGAGCGTCTGAATGTTCAATTGAGCTACGATGGCCTACGGATACCGGTAATTCTCTGATAATCCATGAATTTTGGATGGTTATCATGGTATGTTGGTTGTCCCCATTTTTAAATTTCTTAGAAATGTCATCTGCACCCTTTTCCAACTTTTCTTTTTAAATATGGGAGAAACTAGAAAAATCAACATCATTGTCTGAATTGCTCAGCTCCATTAAACCTTTGTCTTCCCATTTATAATACTGAGATGTTTTGTTTGTTTATGCTAGAATTGCCCTATTCAATGATAAAAAATTTAATTCCCTTGACATTTTGGCTGCATTTAGCTCAAGCCATGGGAAAAATCATTCTTAGTTTTTGAGATTGCTAGACTTATAAGAATTTCTGGGAAAACATGAAATGATTTTTATGTGTACAAGTAAGATCTTTTTGTTTCCAATATGACAAAAAAGAGTTCCATCTCACAAAGTTTGGAAATTCTACTAAAGAGTAGAAGATCCAAAATCACAAATTATTTCTCAAATGGCCAAGAGTAGAAGATACAAAATCACAAATTCAACATATTAGACTTCATTTGGTCGTTACAAACCAAATGGAGCCTAAGCCCCTTTTTAACTCCGCCAATGCAACTCCTTGCATTGCCGGTCCCAAGCCCGGGTAAAGGAGGAGGGAGAATGGGCATCAAGGTGAGTTGTGTACTTTTCCTTCATTTTCTGAGAGGGATTTTTAAAATGCTAGATGGTTAATTTTAATAGTTTTCTGGCTTCTTCTACTATCATTTGAGGACCTCAAAGGCCCAACTAACTTGAGATTTTTATATGCAGGCTGATGTATTTTTAGCCCCACAGATCAATGTTGCCTCTAAAAGGTTCAATATTGAAATGATAAAGTTTTTAACTATTTATTTTATCTTTGTTTCTCCCTGTTCTTCATAAATAATTTGATGTCTTAGCCTCCCGTCATTACCAACTAGTCTTGTCACTATTTGTACATATGTTATCTCATGAGTCTTACTATTTGTAATTTTCTTACTCCTGTAGTGATTATCAGAAGCAGTGGGCCATCATTGAAAGATTACCCTTATAGTAAGTCCAATTAAGGTATGGATAATATATGGTTTTAGTTCATGGTAAATGGTACATTTTATTGTGGATCACCCCTGGACCAAACACCTGATACCTATTGTTGTAAGTTCGTATTGATTTCACTAATTGTAATAGAAAATAGACTCAAGATCAAGCTGGGGGAGAGTGTTACCACAATTCCAACTATCGGTAAGTACAATTTAGAAGGCAGATTTAAATATTATTTATTATTTTATTTATTTGTAAATCTGTGCCCATATGCATTGTCGGAGAAACTAAAAAACTTACTCATTCTCAGATTGCATTGTGGAATATGCATCCATTATTCAAAGAAAGGGCGACATTCCAAGCACTCACACTTTCTCTCCTTGCTAGCTAAATTGGTGAGTCTTCTTTCCTTCATACTATATGATTCATTAATGAAGTGGCCTAGCAATTTGGACAGGCCCATGTTTATATATTATCTCGAAATTGATGAAGTAGATCCGGATGTGCGTCAGAACTATCCGAATATTGAACGGGGGACCTGGAAGGTGGGAACCGTTGTTATGACCATGATGAAATTGTCCATTTCCTATGGACAACAATATGGGCGGCCTGGCCATTCGGACAGACCCATATTTATATATTATCTCGAAATTGATGAAGTAGATCCGGATGTGCGTCAGAGCTATCCGGATGTTGAGCGAGGGTCCCTAGAAGGTGAGAACCGCTATTATGACCATGATGAAGCAGTCAATTTCCTATGGACAGCATTGGAGGGGCCTGGCCATTTGGACAGGCCGTGTTTATATTTGTATTTGCAGGGACCACACCCTTAACCTAAACCTATAACCTAAACCTAAACCTAAACCTTAACCTATAACCTAAACTTTAACCTATTACCTATAACCTAAACCTAAACCTAAACCTGTAACCTAAACCTATAACCTATAACCTATAACCTAAACCTAAACCTATAACCTAAACCCGATCCCGAACCCGAACCCGATTTCCTAAACCTAAACCTTAACCTATTCTCAATTCCCTAAAGCTTTAACCTATAACCTATAACCTATAACCTCTAAACCTTAACTTAAACGTATAACCTATAACCTAAACCTATAACCTAAACCAAAACCAAAACATATAACCTAAACCTTAACCTATAACCTATAACCTATAACCTAAACTTATAACCGATAACCTAACCTTAACCTAAACCTATAACCTAAATGTATTCTCAAATCCCTAAACCTAAACCTACACCTAATCCTAATCTCAACTCCCTAACCTAAACCTAAACCTAAACTTGAAAACCCAAACTTAAACCCGATCCCAAAATTGAACTCGATTTCCTAAACATAAACCTTAACCTATTCTCATTCCCTAAAGCTATAACCTATAACCTATAACCTACGCTTAAACCTAACCTAAACCTAAACCTAACCTAAACCTAAACCTAAAACCTAAATGTATTATCAAATCCTTAAACCTAAATCTACACCTAATCCTAATCTCAACTCCTTAACCTATACCTAAACTTGAAAACCCAAACTAAACCCGATCTCAAACCGAACCTGATTTCCTAAACCAAAACCTAAAACCTAAACCTTAACCTATAACCTATAACCTATAACCTAAACTTATAACCGATAACCTAATAACCTTAACCTAACCTAAACCTAAAACCTAAACCAAAACCTAAAACCTAAATGTATTCTCAAATCCCTAAACCTAAACCTACACCTAATCCTAATCTCAACTCCCTAACCTAAACCTAACCTAAACTTGAAAACCCAAACCTAAACCCGATCCCGAACCTGATTTCCTAAACCTAAACCTTAACCTATTCTCAATTCCCTAAAGCTATAACCTATAACCTATAACCTACACCTAAACGTAACCTGAACCTAAAACCTAAACCTAAACTTAAAACTTAAATGTATTCTCAAATCCTTAAACCTAAACCTACACCTAATCCTAATCTCAACTCCTTAACCTATACCTAAACTTGAAAACCCCAACTAAACCCGATCTCAAACCCGAACCTGATTTCTTAAACCTAAACCTAAACCTTAACCTATTCTCAATTCCCTAAAGCTTTAACCTATAACCTATAAGATAAACCTATAACATAAACCTAAACGTTAACCTAAACCTAAACCAAAACCTATAACCTAAGCCTTAACCTATAACCTATAACCTAACCTAAACCTAACCTAAAACTAAACCTATTATCTAAACCTAAACCTATACCTATAACCTAAACCTAAACCTAAAACCTAAATGTATTCTCAAATCCCTAAACTTAAACCTACACCTAATCCTAATCTCAACTCCCTAACCTAAACCTAACCTACACCTAATCCTAATCTCAACTCCCTAACCTATACCTAAACCTACACCTAATCCTAATCTAACTCCTAACCTAAACCTAAACCTAAACTTGAAAACCCAAACCTAAACCCGATCCCAAACCCGAACCCGAACCCGATTTCCTAAACCTAAACCCTAACCTATTCTCAATTCCCTAAAGCTATAACCTATAACCTATAACCTAAACCTAACCTAAACCTATAACCTTAACCTAAACCTAAAACATAAACCTAAACCTATAACCTTAACCTAAACCTAGGTTTTGAGTTTAAAAGTCCATCCTAGGTTTGAACACATTACTCATGTTGCATTTTGCCATAGTTTAGAAGATTTGTAGGTACATTTTTTATTTCTTCATATAAAAGTTTTTTTTTTGTCTTTCTTCCTTTTGAGATGTGTACAAAGGCATGCTTGTTTGATTGTGTCTACAAATGTTGTTTTATACAGGCTGACAAGCTAAAGAAATCAGTGGAGGATGAAATTCATTTTCTCAAGGGAAGGGTTTCAGAACTTGAAAGTGATTTTGTTTCGAAGTCCACAGAAGTTACATCTGCAGTTTCAAGGAAAGAAGAAGCTCTATCTTCTGCATTTGTTGAAATTGACCGTCTGAAGGAAGAAAATTCTGTAAAAACGTGAGCATTATTGAATGCATATGGAGGGTATTTACTATGTTGGAGTGTATTTGTTTTCTGCGCATGAGGGCACGTCTTAGTTGTAATTCTTATGATAGGTTGAGCAAAGTGAAGTATTGTTTATTTAGAAATGTGAATGTAGGATGCATTGTATGATTTGATTGCTATTTGTAATAAATGCATCATTTTTTTCTGATTACATTTTATGTACTATTTCTATCAGCATTAAGCTTAAATGAGTTATCAATCATAGTAGGTTCTTGCAATGGAAACAGGTCGTATTATTACAATTTTTAAAAAAATAACTATAAATATAATCCGTAGCTATAGCTATGGCTTTTGTCCGTAGCTATTAGTAACTATTGCTACGGATATTATTCGTGCTATTGGTATCTATTGCTATGGATAAAATACCTTTTGCTACGGATATGATCCGTAGTACATCCGTCACTATTGGTGGGGTAGCTAAATGTATTACTACGAATATAATCCATAGCTATTGGTATCTCCTGCTACGGATATGATCCGTAGCTATTGGTATCTATTGCTACGGATATAATCCGTAGCTACACCTTTAGCTACCCCACCAATAGCGACGGACATGCTACAGATTATATCCATAGCAAAAGGGCTTTTGCTACGGTTTTTTGCCGTAGCCTTTGCCTGTTTTTCTTGTAGTGCCAACTGTACTTGGCGACTGCCTGTACAGGTTGTGCATCGCCCAAGGCAGGGCGGAAATTTTTGAAACTCTGGGAGTCCATGGGCTTCACTAAGCTTGTGGTCCATCGTAGACGACGGACTAGGACGACACCCGAAAATGAATAAATCGCACCGTCCTGTCGGCACTTGTAAAATACAAGTCGCCCTAACTTAGGAATAAAAATCTGGAATTTTAAATCAAACGGCCCCACTACTTGAATCAATGAATCAGGGCATTTCAGTCGTCAGATCTCTTCTAAACTTCCACCGAAGGTTGGAGATATTTCCCTATGCTCGCCCACAAAATCTGGCCCTTGATCGAGGATCGATGACCATTGATTGCAAATTGGACCATTGCAGCAAAACCCCACATCCGTTTATCGTCAAACTTTACCCAACCCTTCATCGGGCCATAGGGCACCTGTCCCATGAATTAGATGGGCCAGGGGGACATCAGGGTCACCCCAACAACCAGAAATGGGCCCCATAAGGCCGTTTGAAGAAATTAATGAAACCCAGGGCCAACTGATTAAATTTCTGGCTATATAAGCTCTTAAACCTTTCTCTCTCTCATTTCCACTGAAATTTCAGCAGTTGGGAGAGAGGAGAGAGAAGGAGAGGTAGAGTTGTGTAGTGCATGTGGTGCTTAGGGACTGAAATTCCCTGCACCTACACCCCTACATTGCTGGAAACCCCGACCCAATCGCCATAAAAACTAGCTACGTCCGATCCAAGGTAAGATTCGGACTCCAATCCATCTCTCCCTAGTTATAAGCCACATGCATGCACCTTATAGCGAATTTCGTATGAAACAGGGTTCCGACACGTCAAGTTTGCGGACCCGTCGATTTAGAGTGACTCCAAGGACCCCCAATCGACAATAGGTGCGGACCATTACTCTAGGTGGCCGATTATCGTGTCTAACGTAAATCATAGTGATTTTGTGTGGAAACTATGTGTGCATGTTGCTGAATTTTATGTATTGTTTGGTTTAGGACCCATGCGTAGAATTGTCCTAAAATTGGGAGAGAGATTTAGGTCCCGAGATTCCCTGATATGTAGATTGTTGAATTTTTGGTCAATTTAGGGAATTGCATGTGCAATTCCCCAATGTTGCTGATTTTGTACCTTAAATTTCGTCACATGCAATTGATAGATGTGATTGGGTGAATTGTGTCCACTTGTTGAATTGCTGAATTTTGTTGCACTTGACTTCCCCTATGTTGTTGATTTGTTATGTCATATGTTAGCACATGCAATTGAATTGGTGTGAGTTGGGTGTATGGCTGTCCATTTTGTTGAATTACTAAAATATGTTGAACTTGATCTCCATTGCTGCTAATCTTGTAAGATTGACCTTTCGCATGCGGATGTTTTGTGGGATCTAGTGTATTGCTGTCCATATTGTCGAGGTTTTAAAATATGCTAGTCGCTTGCTGGAATTGTTCCTAGAATTATTAAATATATGTTATATACTTGCGCACATGCCCTTGTGTATCAGCCAGTCAACCGGAATTCTTTTGGGCAACCTTTCCATTGGGTCAGCCCACGGGCAAGTCTGGCCCGATTAGCCAAACCGCGAGTTGTCGGTTTTAGTTGGATTACATGAGACCTTGTTCTCAGGTCGTACAGTCTGTGGTTTGTTTCGTGGGGGTAGTTTAGTCCACTAGTTGGTCATCCTTGTATGTTAACCATGATTGTACACGCCTTATTGAACCTGAGGTACCCTGTAACCTTTGCGCCCACTAATAACCATAATTTGCGGCCCATAAGACTCATGAGCCGGGGATGGTGGTATGAGACACTATGCCCAAGCTATCGGCCTACGTTGGAGTGACAAGCCTCCCTGTAGTGACCAGTGAGCACCAAAGACTCGTGAGTCAGGGATGGTGGTATGGGACACAGTGCCAGAGTTGTCGGCCTATGCTGGGGTGATGACCTCCCCATAGTGACTGCGAGCAGGACTCTAAAGTCCAAACTATTTTCGTATAAGCTTAAAGGTTATGAGAATGACGAACCCACAAGGGCTAAGGATCGCGAGTGTCATACGGCCACGACCATTAGAGCCACGTGATCGGATTAGGGCAACAATCTGTCAGGGTATCTCAATTTTCCCAACCTGTTGGATGAATGTACCTAACTAATTAACTCGACTAACATGTGCACTGCATGCATTGACTACTTTTACGATTGGGTAGTCGAGGTCGCTTGTGGGAGTGTTGGTTCGCGAATGTTAGATGTTCTCGTAAGAGGGAGTGTTGTGGTGAGAGGCATGCATCATATCATTAAACCATGCATTTACATTAATCAGAGTATCCATGGTTCTGTGAATGTATGCCTTTCACTAAATTTACTCTCCTATGATAATCTGTGTAACTTATTGTTAATGGTACTATTGGGTTAGCTACTCACTCCCACTTTAGGACGGTGTTTTAAAACACTAACCAGAACCCATCATAAATGCAGGGATGATGGAGTAGGATGCGCTGGAGGGTACCGGCATGGACGACGAGGAAAGCGCAGCGTACTTCTAAACCTTTGGCAGATCATTCTAGTTCGGTGAACGATCGCGGGATTGGGTCAGGCTTTAGCCATTTTGGGTTGTATGTATGGATGGGACTAGACCCCTAGTTGGATATTATTTTGGATATTTCGGTCTTATGTTTGGATGTTTACCTTATTAATTGCACTTAACATTTCCATATGTATTGTTACTCTATACTTGGTTTAGTTCTCTATTGCCCATAGGATACTTCATTTATAATTGTAATATGAGGCCCATTAGGGTATACGTGACACCCGGAATTTGGGAGCTAGTTCTTACTCGGCCCTCAAATTTCGGGGCGTACACTACCGTGCTTGAGTACCGACCTCAGTAGAGGCCATGTTAGAAGAAATTGAACCATCATTCACTGACGACATTATGGCATCTCTGCTTCCTCCCAGGTTCTGGATGACGTGGATGACCACTTACTCTGAAACTGTCAATCCGGCTAAGCACCTCGAGTCTTTCAAAACCTGGATGGAGCTTCATGGTGCCTCCGGCCCCGTAATATGCTGAGCATTCTCCCTAACATTATCAAGAGCTACTCAGCGGTGGTTCAGGCAGCTAAAGTCAAGGTCCATCTATTCCTTCTCGCAGCTCAGCAAAGCCTTCCTCACACAGTTCATTAGTGGGAGAGACAGAAGAAAGTCATCAGCTCATCTTCTCACACAATCAAGCAGAGGGAGGACAAACTGTTGAGAAACTACCCCCTCATCCGTTTCAATGCCGAAGTTGTTCAGTCGATGATTATCTGACTAGATAGCTCTGACCGCCATGGTAGTCGGCCTCGAACAAGGAAAGTTCCTTTTCTCTATTGGTAAGAACCCCCCGACTACCCCGCCTAACCTACTTAACCGAGCTAAAAAATATTCCAATGTCGAGGAGCTCTTTAGTTCACAAAAAACTTCTCGAAGAGGAAATAACTAGACTGAGGATAAGAAGCGATGAAGAAAGGAGAGCCCTCTACGTTAACTCCAAAAGAAAGAAAGATGACAACCAAGACCGAGTCCAACGTAGCTCGACATCAGATACTGAGGAGTGCATCGACGAACCGATCTACTCGACTAAGAGCGACCTCCCTTTTTAAAAGAAAAAAATGTGCTCATGATTATACTATTGTGTTTTCTACTGCTTTATGGGGCTTCTACAATAAAAGAACTTTCCCAGGTTAGGAAAAAATTTCTTTTAATTGATTCTCAACTATTCGAACTACACACGGTCTACTAGGAATTCCTTTGGTGCAAGGGAAAAACAGTCCTCAACCAGTCATCCGACCCTTAGATAAGAGGTCAAACCACTACTTGGAATGCGTGGTCTACAATAAAGACTTTCCTTAGTATAAGGGAAGAAAGTCCTTGTATTGAGTACTCGGCCTACTACTATAGGAACGACTGGGACTTCTCTTAGTTGAAGGCAAGAAAAGTCTCTCCTATTAATTCTACTGTGCGTGATCTACCATTGAACAATCGACTTATCAATCTAAGCCCTACTCCATTCGACCTCCCGACCTCTTCGGCGCAAGTCATCACACAGTGTCAATCCACACTAACTTACTTCCCGAACTTCTGAAGAATGCTCGGAAGTAGGGGGTACTTTTATGGATAAAAATGGACTAACTAGATGAATAGACTTGAACACTATGGATTGCTTAAGGGTCGGAAAATCACCTCAACCTTGGCCTCGATAACCGACTTTAGATGTCGGCCTTGGATACCGACATCGGCCTCAGGAACCAACTTTGGAGGTCGGGCTTGGATATCGACCACCACTTCAGAATTAAATACGCTTGCAGTATATTAAGATAGGATTATCCTTCGAGATATTCGCGAGGATTTCGGAAAATCAATTACGATATGTCCGGAGGAAGATATTTTCCGTAATACGCAATCACCATCCAATAGTCATTGCCATATATGCCACCGCCCCCAAAAGGCTATAAACAAGTACTCTGTGTATGGTAAAATGTATGCAGAATCTCTCACCCAAAACTCATCAATACTACTAGACCCAAATTCCTAGCCTAACTTTGGCATCGAAAGGTCCCCTGCTCTAGCCAGGGTCTCCTTTGTCATATTCCAGTGCAGGTACTCGAATGTTAGAAGAGGATGGACCAGATTTTTGCACCAACAAGTACATTGAATGTATATCATTAAAAAATCCTCGAAGATTAAGGAAGTTTAAATCAAGCTGATATTTACATTTTCCATTCGTGGGATCTTATGAACAAGTTGGATAAGAAATATACATCACCATGGCCATAAGAAGTTTTCAAGCGGTTAAAATTATTATTCCCACTGTTTCCTGTTGAGCTTTGAATATATTTTTTAAAATTTGAGCTCAACCCTAAAATGAACCGGAAAAATGGATTAATGGCGTGGATAAGCCTCGTGCATTCACGGTGGGCGAAAAGAGTTAACTCAGTACATTAAAAAGGCCCTGAGTAACTTGTATATGGACATCAGCCGACGTCATCAATCGCCTGCAACCTAAAAAGGTAGATGGCGCCCACGAAAGTGAGACCCCAACCACACGTTTTTGGGCACATCTTAGAATGAGCTGGAAAGAAAAGATTGGATGGACTGAATAGATTTCTTCCAAAAAAACGTGGTGGGCGCCACCTAGCTTCGAACGGCAGGGACATTAGTATCTGTGTCCATCGGGGCCAGAACACGTGGATGGTTGTATCCTTAAAAAATGCATAGGGTTGGAGAACGGATTACGTGGCGTGCTACACACCACCAACCTCCTGGGTGTTGACGTTACTAAGTTATGTTGGCCCTTCCTTGACGTATGTGTTATATCTACACCGTTCATTTATTTTATGAGATCATTTTATGGCATGGGCCAAAAATTGAGGCAAATCTGAAGATCAAATGGACCACAACACAGAAAATTGTGGGGATTGAACGTCTATCATTGAAAATTTCTCAGGGCTACAGAAGTTTTGGATCAACATGATATTTATTTTTTTCCCTTCATCCAGGTCTATGCAACCTTGGATGACAAATAAACATTATGATGGACTGAATAAAGGTTTCAACCATGGGAATAATTGTCTCCACTGCTTTGGACCACTTGAGCTTTTGATATGTCTCATTTTTAGATTTATAATTTAAAATGATCTGCTAAATGGATGGACGATGTGGATATAATTAGAGTTGTACATGAGTTGAATTGTGTCGATCTTGGCATAGCTCGGCTCAGCTCCGCCAATAGCTAACCCCAACTGGAAATCCGCTCGGCTTGGTCCTCGAGCTTAACCAGCCAGCTCGGCTCGGTTCATTCGGCAGCTCGAGCTAGCTAGTTCAAGTAGATATCGAGCTTGGACGATATTTTCTCAAACACGTAGAGTACATCTTCAATTGTTCGCATAATGAAAAACAGTAATAACAATTTATAGGTATTTCATTAAATACTCGGTGGGCAACATCAAAATCATGATTTGATGGCAGTTTTATAATGTAAAGTTTTTTTTTTTAGATTTGTTTCGTATCCATTCATTCATCGCCACTAGCCAATCCCATGGAGAATGTATGCACCAAAAACAACACTTCATTGAGTCATTTTATCAAATACTTAGCGAGCAACATCAATATCAAAATAACTAAGTCATTCAACCAATTCGATTCGAGTATATTCGAGTTGAGGTTTGATCTGAGTTGAGTCGAGATCGGGCAGGCTCAAACTCAATCCAAAATTTTTTCAGGCTAAAAAAATCAGCTCAACTTAACTCGAACTCAATTTCAAAGCGCTCTTTTCGAGTCGAGTCTAGCGAGTTAACCGAGCTAACTCGGTTCATGTACAACTATAATACATACATTGGTCACATGAAAGACATCATGCGGCTCATTGTAATGTTTATTTACTATCTCAGTGTTGATAAGGTCACACGGACCTGTGAAAAAACTAGAGATTTACAGTGAATTCTTGGACAAAAAAATTCGCTCTGCTAGGGTTTCAAGGGAAATCCGATTTTAGGGTATTATGCGGGGACACTCGAGGGGCCGGGCTGCCTCGAGGAGAAAGGGCCAGATGCCGGAAGACACTGTTTATGGGAATCTTCTGTTCAGTTGTTCTACCAAAGACATATTCAAATCTTTCAAAGGTATGGGAGGATTTCAGAGGTCTATCTTACCCATTTCTCTGGTACCAGTAAATCCAGGGGGTATGCTTTTGTCCGGTATATGTACGAAGACGATGCACGGGTGTAACACCCTAAAATTCGGGGGTCGAGCATAAACTCAACTCCCGAGTTCCAACGCATCACTTATGCAACATAGATAATGATGATTGAATGTTGTCCATATTAGTGTGTTTAAACATGAGTGGGATTATACCAAAACACCATATCATACTCCAGAGGCAGTTAACTTACGCAAGCGGAAGACTGTGATACAAAAATAAAGCATATAAATGATGGTAAGTCCCCAGAGTATGATCAGATTACCAGGTTAAATGATTACAAGTAAAGTTTTAAAATTCACAAAATGATATAGTATAATGTTCAACTAGTTGTATTTCTAAAATCCCAGTAATCCTCGTCGATCAGAGCACGGTTTACATAAACCTGCCTGACAACTGCATGTAGGAGAATGCCTCCTCATCATCCTCGAAGTCTAGCTCCGCCTCATAGGCATCATCATCACCTGCAGCTAAGACAGGGTCTGGTTGGTGTTTAAAGCACCGTCCCAAACCGTGGGAGTGTGATCAACTCAGTGGAGTTATAAAACAAAGGTTAACACGTTATCAATTCAGTCAAGTAGTAATGATAAAGCAATACAATCAAGCATTCCTAAGTACTTTGGTTAATGCAAGGATGATATCTATTAATGATTTATGTCCCCACCTGCACTCCCTTTGCGACTTCGTCTCACGATCGCGGCATGCATACCTTCCACTGTGCTCAACTCTAACGCCAAAGGCACATGCAATGTGGTGCATGAACGTGATTACCGAGTTCTTATTAGACCTTTTCATACAGCAGGATTGGGAAGCTAAGGTACCTCTCTTATATTATTTTCCAAACAATGATCCATTCTAGGGTCGTCAGTCCTAGTAAATATCATACGAGGTTGCGGTTCTAGGTCACTACAAAGGGTTCATCACCTGATCAGTGTAGGCCTAGTTTATACTCTAGTTGCTACAGAAGGGCTCGTCGCCTCAACGCAGTCTCAGAGTATGCTCGAGGTCACTACAAAGGGCTCGTCACCTGATCAGTGTAGGCCGACAGCTCGAATACAGTGTCACATACCACCGTATTCGTCTCACGAGGCAGTGTTGCTCACTGGTCACTATGGGGAGGCTCGACGCCCCAGCGTAGGCCGACAGCTCAACCACAGTGTCCCATACCACCATATCCAGCTCATGAGTCTTAGTGGATCGAGGTACCCAGGTTAATGGGATTTGCTGGTGAGTTTGGTACCTTAGATTCAAGCAGTAGTGTCCATACATAATGAACATACATTGGGTCAATCGGGTTACTTGACGAGCTCGACTGGTATGAGCGCACATCGAGTTGATCGGCATGAAGTACGTAAGCACTCCGTGTGGCCTAACCACTGTCGACAACAAAAGTATGAATCGGATTCATCGAACACGTCCTGCGTGGCGAAAACAACCTCAGCCATTAAACTAAGATCTGTTACCGATTGCCTGGACTATACCATAGTCCCAAACACACTCCAGATCAATAACATTCCAATGTAATAGGCAAGATTGCATGTAATAGTACAATTAAATATAGATCCCATATCAGCATTTCAACGAACACATAGAATACATGTTAACATACATGAGCATTTAATCCACAAATCACATGGTAGTAAAATAGATTACTTGAAGGAAACTGTAACCCTAGATAAGGGGATTTGAGAATCCTATGTCAACACCCTCATTAAGCACATTACCTTAAGCATTTTCTCACTCAGACCTTTTATCAAACACTCAGACTACACATATTACATACATGTAATAAGTTAGTTAGAACACATGTAGTAGCGAATCCTTTCACAAAGGAGTTGCCACGAGTGCAACGATCATGCATTAGCAACCAATAATCGTGGCATACACAAATCATAATTCCATATTCATTCAAACATTATAACAAACACTTAGACTAAACACTTCAACATACATGACGTATGTTGGTCATAACATGTATTAGGGTAAATCCTTTCGGCAAGGAGTCATCACATATACACCAATCATATATCCACGATGGATAATCATGGCAAGCATGAATCCAAATTCCATACCCATTCCAACATTTCAACAAACACATGAAATACAATATACTCAACATAGTTCATATAAATCTGTAAAGCGAAGGAAACTGCATATCTAGCATGTGAAATGGCAACCAAGTCAGTTATAAATCATTAACCGACATTGACAGCCTTGAAAACCATAACCTAAATGTTTATAGTCCGCACCTTTCACCGATAAACAAGTATTGAACTCGGTTTGTATGTTATGTCTTCGTCTGCGGCACGACGGCCACCTATAGCATGAAATAGGTTAGCTATTTCATTACTTACACTATTTAAAACTCTAAAACATATTAAGGTTAGGATTTCTTACCCAAGAACGGAGTCGAAATCGCCGGGATAGCAATTCAGAAATGCTGATTTAGCCCGTGAAGTGATGGGATTGAATCCCAGGAACAAGTATCAACTCTTTCACTCTCTCTCTCTCTTCCTTCTCTTTTCTCTCTTCTCTCTCTTAGGTTTTTCAAATTCGTATAGAATGAGAGAGAGAGAGAGGGTTTAAGGCCCTTATATAAGCCCAGAACTGATGGGAATGGCCCCAGGGCTATGGTATACTTAAGTTATAGTCAAATATTGGTTATTTCAGTCCAACGGAGCACTTCTGGTGGCCCCTTTTCTGCGTGTGGTCGGACTTAAGCTCTCTAACATTGGATCTAGGTTGAGTTAAGGTTTCAGTCCAATTGGATTTACAGATCGACCGCGGAGGACCAGTTTCAGTTCAACGGTCACCGGTGTTCGATCAGGGCCACAAGTATACTGACAAGTGTATAAAATTTTTCCTGATCCGAGGGTGTATTTGGGTCAGATTTTGACGGTCTGGAAGTTTAGATTTGGCCCGTAAGCGAACGGTCCAAATCACTTAAATCTGAGTTTAATTTCTAAAGATATTCGCGTTTCTCACATACTTCGCTCCGGGCTCAAGTTGTGCGTTTCTGGAAACTATCTGGATTTGATTTCCGAGATGGTTGTCAAGCCCAGTAAGGCAGTCATAAGTGTATAGCTTTGTGGTCAACAGACTTTCGACGCACGGTCTAGGTCTGATATGAAATTTTGAGGTGTTCCCGAGAGCAAACAGGTTTAGAGATTGATCCTAGGTTTCAGGGTAATGTAGCGTTAATTATTCTGCAAGTTTTGGTTTTGCAGTTCGTATTTAAAGTGGTTCAAGCTAATTTCATAGCTAATCTAGTTTAGCACTTAGTTAATTTCGTATAATTTCTAAAGGATTTGGTCCTGAGTGATTTCTGCCTAAGGTGGTACTCGGGTCTTTGTACGGATTTTTCTGAGACATTACAGCAGGCTGCAAAGGGGGTGTTGGACGGGCAGAAGATTGATGGGAGGGAAGTTGCAGTGAAGGAAGCTAGGCCAAAACCCCAAACACGCCCAGCAACAACTAATATTTCTTTCTAGGTCTCTCTTCAGAAAGGCGCAGAGGAAAATCAGGCGAGCCTCCCTATCAGGGGTGCTAAGCCCTACCAAAGGGGCTGGGAAAAACCTCCTGCCAATTTTGATAAAGCCCATCAGAGCTCCGGGCAGGTGACGGGAGACCCGGGCAATGTGGCTAGGAAACTCTGGGAGCTTGATCTAGGGTTGGTGGGCGATTCAGGGAAAAATCAGATTTCTATACTTCAGCTGATTGATGGATTTAGGGGTTCCAGATTCAAGGCTTCAGCTATTAACGTTGCAAGGATTTCTGACTGTCGTTTCCTCATCGTCTTTAAATCTAAAGTGGAACTCACGGATTTCATCACCGACGCCCCCTTTTGGGGTGAGCTTATTCCCCTGGTCACCCGAGATCTACTTCAATCAGAGAGAGTCTTGGATCTGCCTATTTGGGATCCCAGCTCATGCCTAGTTTGAATCAGTGATCGGGGACCTGAGCGCTGCATACGGTGAAGTGGTTCAGATCGACACTTGTTCCAAGTTTGGGATCTTCCAGAAATTTGCTAGAGTTAAGGTACGATTGATGGCAGGATCTACCTTCCTAGAGGCCCGTTGTCACGCCCCAAATCCAGAAATAGGATTCACTGGAATCCTGATCACCGAATCCGATACCAACAACCTCTGTAGTACCCCATTCTCAGCTCCTACCGTCCATACGCCAGATTCCGATCCTAGGACCCTACAAGGAGGATTTTTTTTTTTGTACATTTAACTCGTAATAAGCATAACCACAAGATTACCCAATTCACAAAGGCAACATCATCATCACATATCCACTAATATAATCATTTGAGTACAATGTTGAAGGGGAAATACATAAATCGAAAATCAAGCTCCAGAAGACCACTGCATGCTTCAAGCTCAACACTGTTGCAACCTAACATCACCTGCACGCATCTATCGTGCATAAGCTTATAGAAAGCTTAGAGGGTGGTGTAAGTGTGTGCACAAGGTAAGTGTCAAGTATTCAACGCAATGTCATAATTATACAATGTCGAAATAGGCGCAAGGTCATGAATCATATGTTATCAGAGTAAGTGAAAATACTGACAAGTCCATGAGTCAAGCAATATCAGAATGCGCAATACAAATCAACTATACCAATGAGGAGTCATAAAGAGTCAAATACCAGATGTCGTATCTAAACCATAAAATGCAGAAACACAGGTAACCCAAAATGTCATATACCTCGAATGTAATGCAATATGCGGTGCGAATGGAATGACCATGCTGGAGTGTAGTTGGGATGATAGTACGTAGTATCGCAGGCTATGGGGTCCATCACAAGGGACTTCTATCCAAACCAGTCCCATACCTAAATTTGGATAGTCAGACTCAATGTGGTAAACTCCTGATCTCAGGTTAGTCACGCGCCCCAACCGAAATCCTAGCCATTGCGAAAGTTCACATAACAAATAGTTACGTACCACCAGCCTAAGAGGATAGTAAATGAATGAATGAGTATGCAAATCCTGCTCAATAAGTCTACATATCAGTACGGTTTATCTCTGGGATCATCACCGGGGTTTAGTACACTCAAAATGGCACTGCCGCTCTCCCAGCGGCACAGTCCAAGTGAGCGTAAGAAATGTTGAGGGTCAAATATTGCATATTAGACCCCAGTTATTGCATGATTTTACCTATATGATAATGCTTAATGGAGTATTTTAATTGTATTTTTGTTGCAGGATGAAATCAGGAGCATTAATTGAAAAAGTATATTAAAAGCATGGACTTGATGTTCTGAAGTAACCAAAGTAAAGGACGGACCCCAGAGGACCAATATTGAAGAATTTACATGCCAGGGACCCGAGGAAATTAAGCCGTTCACGTTTAAAAAAGGCCCGAAAATGATTTAGAATACAAGATCATATGGTTCCCGCCATCCGATTGACTCGAAACTTCATACATGTGATGGGGGCCATAAATTAACCGTACATATTAAATTTCAGCCATTTAAGATCTCGGGAAGTGGTCCAACGGATAGATCAGCCCATTAATCTCCAATTTGGGGCCCACCTGATATCTGGAACTGCCTCAACTTTGGTATTGACGGCTAAAATAATATGAGAAAGACGATGGACGGTGTAGATTTCTCTTAAACATCACGGTGGGCCCTGTGTATGAGGTGTGTGCACACTGCACACATGCACCTACGCGTGCACCAGCTGCTGACCCGCACCTTACCAAAACAGCATTGCTGTTTCCATTTTCGACTACGCACGAGCTGCGCTGTCCGTTTTTACGGACGTCAGTGGGCCCCACCCATGGCCTGTCCAGCCAATCTAATCCGTTCATCGTGTAGACGGCCTCGACTAATATAAAACCTTGCTGAAATTTTACACCCATGCGTGCACATATACGCGATATAGAGGCCACAAACAGGTGATCCTACGACGTTCAAAACGATTTTTGGCGTGATTTCTTCTCTGGGCCGCATCAATGGACGTTCAGAACTATCCATTCTTTACTGAAATTTCGTCCTGAATCCAATGAACGGGATGGATTTTCCTGAAAATACCTATGTGGGGCCCACTGAACCATGCAGCGTTCAAAGAACGAAAGGTTTCACACATCCGCAAAAATCGACTTTGTCAGGCGGTTGTGGCCCACCATCCTTTATCATACGGCAGATCTGAACCGTCTATCATGTAGAGGACCCAAAAAAGTCATAAGAGATGGTGTTTCTTTGGAAATTGAGCGAGAAAAGCGGCGATTTTTGAGGCACCGAACTTGGCTGCGAAAAAGCTTTCGCTGCGCGTGCGAAACTGCTGCGACAGCTCATCCACCACGCTTGTCGTCTATAAAAGGAGCTTGAGACGTCTGTAGGAGGGATAGAGAGTTGGAGGAAATTCTAAGTTTTTTGGGGAGCAGAGAGAGAGAGAAAGACAAGGGAGTTGTTATGTTTTATTTTTATTTTTATTTTATCTAAGGGATCCAGCCCCTTCGTGGTTGGCTGAACCTCTTAGCTAGGGCTAAGGGGTGAAGCTTGTGGTGTGATGGAAGGATTCTACGGCTTAATTTATGTTTGAATGACTTTGATTTTAGTTGATAATTAAGGAATACTTTAGCTGTTAATGGTTGTTGTGACTGAAATTACAATAGATTTGCAATGGCTTGAGTATTTCCTTTTCCTTTTGTGATTATGAAGTCGGGAAGCTCTGTTGTTCACCATTGTCTCTTGGGCATGGTTGGATGATGACACCCTTCCTTCCGTTCATACATCTCTCAGATTAACTGTAGATTGGTTTAATTCTGTTGTTTACTTTGTCTCATGGGCATGGTTTTGCGATGGAATCCATTCTAATCTACATTCGTCTTATCTTTTGAAAACTCGATCAAAAGAAGTTCAGATTATGCTTTAGTGATATATCTTCCAACTGGATAAAGATGGGACTCTGATTCCAGTTGTGTTTAAGCGTAGATCTCCCTGATCTCTACAAGTGGATCCATGGCACCCTAGTTTCCTACCTTTAAATTTCACCAGTTTTAGTTTCGTACTTCACAATTATTCACTCATATTTACTCGATTTAAATTTCATCTTATTCTAGTTCTATTTCTAGTTAGTTTTAGATCACGTACAGGTTTCAGTCCCTATGGATTCGACCTCGGTCTTACCGAGTTATTACTACATCACAACCCTATACTTGGGGAGTGAACAAGAAACCTCACTATCTGCCTGACCAATAGTCTGCCAATACCTATTCGGCACGTCGATAGCGGACCTATTCCTCGAGCTGGTCAGACTCAGCCTAGCAATGCCCCCTACGCTCGGGCGGGTAAGGCCACACTCCATCCCAACCGACCACGACATAGTGGGAGACGCGACCTCCTAGTATTCGGCACTCAGGCCCCTCATGTATCCACTCGGTCTCGATGTTGGGGCGTCCTCTGGTACCAAGAGGGTTTAGGAATTTTCACCCAGGGCCATTTATGGCAGCCCGATGCTAGAACAAATTTTCGGTGCCCCGTCTGTCCATCCACGATATGCCTGTTGAGGCTACGCCCTGATGTTACTAGGGCTTACAGTAATCATAATGTAAGATGCATGAGTCATACAATCCAGTCATGCATCAGTCCTACGTATACTGTGTGTTCATGTGAAATAACCTCCGCCTATCAGGGAGTCTCATAACAACATGCTCAATGACATATGCAATGATCAACCACATCTCATAACAAACATGCAGATGATGCGTATGGGCATGTATCATGATGTCGTGTTGTCACATACTCACAATCGGTATCAATAACTGGCATCGACAATCGACCTCGACAATGTGGTCATTTAACCAACATTACCATCGAGGAATGACCCTCATAGATCCTAACATATAGTGGACCTATGATCTCACACACGGGTTAAATATACAACATCATGGACCTCACTCAAGAGCTTAATACACATCACGATAGGCCTTTCACATGGACCTAACATACATCACAATGGGCTCCATCGTCTAGCCCTCAAATGCATCACATAGGCCTTAAACACGAGCTGAATACACATCTCAATGGGCCTCAACTACGGGTCGCATATACATCATATAGGTCTCAACAATAGGCCTTGGCAATCGAAATCGGCCTTAACAATCAGATTCGACACTCAGAACCGGCCTCGACACTCGGCCTCGGCAATCAGAATCGGCCTCTACGAATCGGCCCATACAATCGGTATCGATGAGAATGGGCCTAACTAGGCCTAAGGGAAGGTCACCATGCGGGCGTTTAACCATCATTACCCAAAATGTGGACATTCAACCAATACTATTCCCAAGCAGTGATCCACATAGAGTCAAACATAAGGTGGGCCCAAATATCCAACAAGTGGCCTCAAATAGTCATCACAGGTGGGTCTTACACATGCAGCACGTAGGCCTACACACCACGGCGGGTCGATACATTGGGCCACACCATTGGCCTAATATACACATCACGGTGGGTCGCATCATTGGGTCGCACCAATGGGCCTCATACCCAACAAGTGGGCTGCATTAATGAGCCGCACTAATTGGCCTTATACACAATAAGTTGGGCCTCGATAACTGGGATGGAAACATATCACAATGGGCCACGACATATGGGCTGAAAATACGTCACAATGGGCCTCGACCCATGGGCCGAAAATACATCTCAGTGGGCCTTACCCAATGGGCCATAAACACATCCTAATGGGCCTCAACCATGGGCCTCTAACATATCATAACGAGCCACAACCATGGGCCTCAATATACATCGCAATGGCTCGCAACCCATGGGCCTGTAATACATCATGTGGGCCGCAATACACGGGCCTCAGATACATACCAATGGGCCCCAACATTTGGGCCAGGTATACATCATATTGAGCCTCGAACATGGGCCATATATACATCACATTGGGCCTCGCCATCTGGGCTGTAAATACGTACATCACGTGGGGGGTCACATGAATGGACGGTGTGAATATACAACATATATATCACGGTGGGTCCCACTATGATATAAGTCTCCCAGGAAGGTGGAGGGTTTGTAGATCACGATGAGAGCTAGGATTACATTTAAAATCATTTCAATAGTTGTAGGTGCAACATGTGCATCACTGTACACAATCACTCTATGGGGGTACATGGCTCACTAATGATAATCAGCATTGTCCAAATTTTGCCCGTGTGAATCAACACCTTCCAGACATTGCCCAGCACCATCCAAACACTATTCGGCACTGTCCAAGTATGTCCAGCACCATCCAGATCATCTGGGCGGTGTGGATGAAACAAATACATCATTGTGGTCCCCACATGGGTCCCACAACATATACATGTATATATGTATTATAATATATAATAATAATAATAATAACAATAATAATAATAATAATAACAATAATATAATAATAATAATATAATACTATCATTATATCTGACCAGCACCCAGCCCTGGAGAGGCGGCCTGGATATAAAATATATACATCACGTGGGCTCAAAATACATCATATTGGACCTTGTCAAGTGGGCCCCAAATATATTAAATCAGCCTCATCAAATGAACCCCCTATAAATATCAAGGTGGGCCTCCTCAACAGATGGCCACAAATACATCAAGATGGGCCTCATCACATGGGCCTCAAACACATCTCAATGGGCCTCTACCCATGGGCTCCAAATACATCAGATGGGCCTTATGAATGGGCTGCCCCAATGGGCCTCATATACATCAAGTGGGCCACATCAACTATACTATTCATCTATATTTTTAAAAATCATTTTAGAGCATTTCCAAGAAAATAATTCATATCGACGGATCATCTGGACCACACCACAAATAATAGTGGTGATAATGATTTCCACCGTTAAATTCTGGTGGGCCCCACCATAGGGTTTATTTCCCATTCAGTCTGTTCATAAGGCCACAAAGACAAATATCATATTGGTTCAAAACTTCTGCAATCCCAAAAGGGGTTTTAATGGTGGGAGTTCAATCCACTGTTTTCTGTAGCGTGGTCCATCTGATAATTGGATTTGTTATATATTATATATATATTAAGCCTGTCCACACACAAATGGGTAGTAGTAGGAACACGATAGGCAGCACAGTAGATCAGGAGTGAGTGAGTAACTAGCACGCCAGACCCACCCTGATATTTATATAAAATATTATACTGTGTTATATAATAATAATATAAAATATATATATATATATATATATATATATATATATATATATATATATATATCATGTATAGGTGTGAGTGTGTGTGAGACGTGTGTAGGAGTGTCAGCGCTATCAGCGCCCAGCATCCAGGGACGCTAGACGGACGACTGATGGTGGGGTACACCTTCCTAGCCAATGGACGGTTAGATGAAACCACACATCATGGTGGGGCACACAGCATCAGTCGGCTGGTGCGTGGTATCCCAGCCAATCCATTTCCACCATGAGTGGGCCCCATGTGGGACCCATCATAACGTTTATTCACCATCCAATCTGTTAATAAGGTCACATGGACCCGGATGAATAGGAAAACAAATTTCATAGTGATCCCAAACTTCTGGGACCCACACAGGGTCTCAATGGCAGACGCTTAGTCCCACTGTTCCCTTTTGTGTGGGCCACCTGAGTTGAGTATAGGGTTGATTTTTAGGGGGATCACAGCCCTAAGGGGCCTCGTCAAAATGCACGGTGTTGATGTGTGGTACACATCATGGTGGGGCCCACGGCTGGGACCATGGGTCCCTGCCTGTCCGTCCGTCAGTAGCGCAGGACACTACCTGCGCGTCCTCAGGCAGCAACAGCGTCCTGTGTTGCTTTTTTTTTTTGAAAAAACTGTATTATTGAGGTTTTTCACAGGTGGGGCCCGCTTCAGGGGAATCCGACCCAGCCGTTGGTTTCCATGGCTCAGGACAGAGCCATTAAGCCCAATATTGGGTATGTTTTGGTGTGTAGAAAGGTCAAAGTGGGTTTTAACGGTGAAACCTACTGTTTTCTACGCTATGGCCCACCAGATAATCGGATTGGCTTCATTTTCAGTTCAATGCATAAAATAATCTGAGAAATGGAATGGACGGCGTGGATTTGATGTTGTACATCAAGGTGGGGCCTACATGAGTGCTTCACCCAAAAACTTGAATATAATATATATATATATATATATAATATATATATATATATATATAATATATTTTATTAGCTATTAGTACACACCATGTCAGTGCACGCAATCCATGTTAGCCACTCTCTGCCTCACATCCAGCGTCCAAGGACGCTGGACGGCATGGATAAACGCAGCCTCATGGTGGGTCCCACATGTACGTGGCCCACACTTCATCAAGGTGGGTCCCACCTGAACGTGGCCCACTGATTTGAATCAATCAGATGCTTGTGTTTTCCACCACCATAAAGTAGGGTCCACATGACTTGGACAGTTTGGATAAGACATACATCAAGGTGGGGTCCATCCGAGTGGGCCACACATCACACAAAAATGAAAAGAGAGAGAGAGAGAGAGAAGCACCCACCTTCCTTCTTATTCCTCCCTAATGCTCCGAAGCTCCAATGGGGCTCCTTCAACGGTGGAGATGAGTTTTTGATGGCAGGATATGGGGGATCTAAGGTGGGAAAGGGCTGGCCATGGATATGAGTTGGGATGTCCATGGCCTCTAGTTGCTAGGGAAGAAAATGAGGAAAGAAGGAGAGAGGGAGGGAGATAAGGGAGAGAGAAAGATGTAATATTGGCATGTCATAATGAAGGTAAGAGAGTCATTGCTTGCTAGGGGGCTAGGGGTCTAGACTAGCTATAGGTGGCTAGGAAATTATGAAGATGATGATGTCATGCACATATAGGGTAGCGTGCCATGTCATAGGTGGGTCCTACAAACACGATCAAGGTCCAATAAAGCACGGCCTACATCTTTTGATGTACAACTCAGATTGCCGCACGAGACGCGACGTTAGAACCATGACGACAAGGCGATTGCTATGGCACTAACTCCGGGTCGATCCGGGTCGGGCTTACATGATTGAACTTAAGGGACATCACGAATGAAATTCGTAGGTCGTGAGTCGCTGGAATTCGACCGGGAAGACTGCGGGAGCCTATGGAACGGTACGGGCTAGGATACGGGTCTCACACCCGTACGCTGAATGTTGGGGGGTTCCCTTACAGATCCGGGCTGTTCTAGAGGAGTGCTCAGGGTTTGTCATCATAAGGGGCAAGGAGATGAAACTGACCGGACTAGAGTCTGGGTGGAGAATGATTCCGATGGGAGCTTATCTGGGAATGAGGAATGCAACTTAGATGTATGTGGAAATGCCTTCGCCAATGCTACATCTGGAGACCCGCCCTCACATGCTAATGGGGGAAGGGTCCTACCCCGGGAAGACCTGGAGACTTATCACATGCTAATGACAGAGTCGCCTCGAAGGAATTTTTCTATTGACGGAAGGAGCCCAGGTGCCGCTTCTCATAAAAGGGAATGTGGGAGTAGAAGCGCAGATCCCAGAGTCTAGCCCCAACAAAATAGGAGGGGCTCAGCCCCCTTCCCAGGTGCACAATCCATCTCCTAAGCATAATTCTTTGTTTTCATACTCTGTTGATCCTGTTATCGAAGACATCCCCTCCATCAGTAACGTT
Source organism: Magnolia officinalis (assembly GCA_021015155.1). NCBI lineage: Eukaryota > Viridiplantae > Streptophyta > Magnoliopsida > Magnoliales > Magnoliaceae > Magnolia > Magnolia officinalis. Next base: position 73,408,339 of record JAJHSJ010000006.1, on the reverse strand, counting down.
GTAATGTGTTAAGTCACTTCTGGGGCCAATCCTATCAACGCGGGAGGGCCTACTCGAGGCATATCTAGATCTGCTAGCCACTCCCCTGCGTCTCCAGTGGCCAATAGAGAGGATGAGGAGGATATGGATGCGGGGAGCTCCCCTGCCCCCACCCCATTTTCCCACAAAGGGACGGGAGGATCTTCCCCAACGCTCAAGGGGCTAACCGATGGATGCATCTCAGTCTACAGGCAGTTAGATCTGTCGGTAGATCTATCCCCGTATCATCTCCCTCGGAGTGAATCTGGGATTCACAAATGCATGAGAGGATGTTTTCAGTGGAAAGCCTTCCCATAGGAGGGAGGAAGCCTCTCAGATTTCGAACTCGCTAGTGGCAAGGGAAGTTTCCTGCTCCCTAAAAGAGAAGGAATTCCCTAATGAAGTTGCAGTCAAGCACCCTCCTGTGCAACAACTATCTGTTCTAATAGGAGGATTTTCAACTGGTTGTGGTAGTGGCCTGGCAAACAGTTTTCAGAAGAAGGGAGGCGAGCCTTACTCAGAATCAGAGGTTTGGAAGGATAAACACAAGAGGGCACAGATGAGGGCTATTGTTTCAGGAAATATTTCTAATGGATAGCATCCTCATTTGGAATGCCCAAGGTATGGCCAATGTGGCCACGGTCCGTACAGCTGTGAGAATTATCCGGGGTCTTAACCCAGCTATAGTTGCCATCCTAGAGCCTTTGGCTTCAGATAGGAAGAGGGTGGCTATTGGATTAAAGTTGGGATTCCACTCATCCATCTCCAATGCCGACTTTGGGGGTAAAATATGGATCTTCCATAGAGATAGTTTCTCTGTTTCAGTAATTAGTATGACAAACCAAATAATCTCCATTCATGTATCTCTTCCACACTCCCGGACTCCATGTCGGCTTTCTTTTGTGTATACAAAATGTTCCAGGTTCAGCAGGAGATTTCTCTGGGAGTCACTAGATTCTCTCGCCTCCAGTTCGAATGGCCCTTGGGCTGTTGGCGGTGATTTCAACGCAGTGTTGGAGTCCACTGAGAGGTTGAGTAATAGAAGCCATGACCAGGCTAATACTGCTGAGTTCCGAGATGCAATCGACAAGACAGGGCTGATGGACACGGGGTTTAATGGGAGCAGATTTGCTTGGTGTAACAACCACTCTGGGATTTCCGGTCAATCAGCTTATGTAATGTGGTCTACAAACTTTTCATTAAAGTCATCGTCTTTAGGCTTAATTCCATTCTCCCAAAGTTAGTTTCAGCTGAGCAAGGGACTTTTGTTAAAGGGCGATCTATTACTGAAAATATTGCCCTTTGTCAAGAAATGTTTAGGGACATCAACAGGAAGGTTAGGGGAGGGAATCTTGTTCTAAAGCTTGATATGGAGAAGGCTTATGATAGGGTAGATTGGAGCATTCTGAAGCAAGTCCTGCTCAAGTTCAATTTTTGTCTAGCCTGGGTGAACATGGTCGAATCCTGCTGGGACAACAACTGGTTCTCGATTCTGGTGAATGGTGAAAGCTGCGGTTTCTTCCATTCTTCGAGAGGGCTAAGGCAAGGCGACCCGTTATCCCCCAGTCTTTTATTCTTGCGACTAAAGTGCTCAGTAGAGGAATATCCTATTTGGTTAGTAATGGGATTTGCAAGCCGTTCAAGTTGAAACAAGGCTATCATCATGTCTCGCACCTTCTTTATGCAGACGACACATTGCTTTTTCCAAACGGCTCCCGAAAATCGCTCCATGGGGTTTGCACTTTCCTCTCCAATTTTCAGACGGTATCCAGGCAGAAAATAAACCTGAGGAAGATTGCTTTCTACTGCTCACCAAAGCTGCCAGTTTCGAGGATAAAAGACATCGAGAGGTGCCTTGGTCTCAGCTCTTCCTCCTCTCTTTCGTATTTGGGGGTCACAAGGATCAAATGCAGCATGTTTCTAGCCACTGGACTTGGCAGGCAAGTTTTCTACCAAATCATGGCATCTGGGTAGGGAAACGGGGCAGGGACTCTAGTGGTACAAATGGATATGACATCCAAAAATCCCCCAAAAAATGTCGCTGCTTGGTTGGAGACTATTAAAGGGAGCTCTTCCTGTGGACAATCGGGTGCAGAGTAAAGGAGTCCACCTTGCTTCTAGATGCTCCTATTGTAAGCAAGGTCCCACTTTCGGCTCGCATGAGGAATCTATCCCTCATCTGTTCCTGCTCGGTCAGCAGGCTAGCACTATCTAGCGCTATTTCTCTGTACATTGCGACATCTCTTTCTACAATCACCTCGTTATAGAGGACAGGCTTTGACATTGGAAGGGCGTGGATGCTCCTGGGGCAGCTTCAGCTATTGTTAGGCGCGTCATTCCGGTTCTGATCTTATGGGGAGCTCTGGACGAGCTGAAATGGGGCCAGATTTAATGATCATCCTATGGAGGAGAACGCTGCGATCGCCTGCATCAGGTGGTGGGCGTTACACCTGCTAGAGGGAATGTCAAAATTCAACAGAGGTTTTATGGGCGCAGCTCTATAGGCATTCCTTCCACCCGCCTCTCATGCTCCTTTCACATCATAAAATGGAAAAGACCCGCCGCGGGATGAGTGAAATTGAATGTTGATGGTTCGGCTTGTGGAAATCCTGGTCATTCAAGGGGAGGGGTGTCTATAAAAATGAGGATGACAAGTTGTTGTTTGTCTTCTCTACTGGCTACGGGGTAGGCACAAACAACAAGGCAGAAGTTAGAGCTATTTTTGATGGTCTTGTTCTATGTTTGGAGCGACGTCTAAGACAAATTGTCGTCGAATCCGACTCGACGGTGGCGGTAAGTCTCCTCTCCTCCATTTCGCTTGTTCCCTGACAATGTCGACCGTGGATCAACAGAATCAAGAGACTGGGGTAGGGGTCCCTGTTTAGCGTATGTCGGGCTGTGAGTTTTTTTTTGTATTTAGTATTACACGATAGTGTGGGCTCGCCGGTTTTTTGTCTGGCCACGCCCGAAGGGCTGTACAAAATATTTTCTATGATGAATGCAACTTGTGGCAAAAGTCCACTTTAAAAAAAAAAAAAAAAAAAAAAAAGCAAAAAAAAAAAAAAAGGATCAAATGCAACATGTTTGGCCCGCTGCTGCATAAAGTCACCTCCACGATACAAGGCTGGAATGCAAAAGTGTTGTCTCAGGCTGGCAAGTTAACGCTCACCTTGTCAGTCCTAATGGGCATTCTTATTCACTCTTTGGCAGCAACAATTATCCCGAAAAAGGTGCTTAACAATTTGGAAGCATGCTTTGCAAATTTCTTTTGGGGTTGGCAAGATGGGAAAAAGAAATTTCACTGGAGGAATTGGGGCGTCGTCTCCCTTCCGAAGGATGAGGGGGGCCTGGGCATCAGAAAGTTGAAGGAGGTGATGTATGCACTTCATATGAAGATGGCTTGGGCCATTCGGCATGAAAGAGGGAGCAGCCTTTGGGCTGGTTTTATGCAGGCGAAGTACAGACAAGGAGGGATCGTTGACTGCTCTAGCAGGTTGACTGCGGGAGCCTCTCCAATTTGGAAACGGATGGTGGCTCTTTTCCCAGCGCTGGACAGGATCGTTCAATGGGCTGTGGGGCGAGGGGACATCAGCATGTGGGATTCGAACTGGTTGGGTCTAGGGCAGTTGGGGACGCTGCGTTCTTTCTATATCCCTACTGATTTGAGATCTCTCTGAGTGTTTGACTTCATTGGGGGAGATGGGTTACGTCCAACAGTTCCTTTGGAACTCCCCGGTTGGGTTTCGGCTCACATATCTCAGGGGGGATTCTATACTTCCTCCTCTGATGACCGTCCGATTTGGTCGCTTGATTCGTCTGGAAAGTTCTGTTTAAAGTCTGCCTGGGATGTAGAAAGGGCTCATGGGACAAAGAGAGTGGGCCAGAAGAGTCTGACACTCCAAAATCCCCCCAAAAATTTATGTATTCATGTGGAAGCTTTTGCAGGGGGCCTTGCCGGTTGATGAAAGCGTCAAGAAAAAAGTGATCTCCATAGCGTCGAAGTGCGTCTGCTGTGGATCGAGCCCAGGCATTTCCCCCTGCGTTGAAACCATGTCACACCTTTTCCTTTCAGGGGTTTTGGCATCCAAGGTCTGGACTCTCCTTGCCAGAACGTTCGGGATCTCCCTTGTGATGGGTTATTTTGACCCATCTTCGACCGGTCGAGGGCCCTGCTCGACTGGTCGAAGGCTGGTGGTCGACCGGTCGAAGGTTCGAGTCGAAACTTCGACTCAAAGTCCAGCGAGTAATTTTGCTGTTTTTTACTGTAGCTACGACTGGTCGAAGGAACCTTCGACTGGTCGAAGGGGGACTACGACTGGTCGAAGGGATGTCTCGACTAGTCGAAGGTTACGCAGTTTGTTCCGCGATTTTACGCGAAATTGCAGATTTGAGTCCTTTCGCAACTGGGATGCGGAAAGGAGTTCCCAAAAACTATAAAAGGGGTTGCCTAGGGTTTTTCTAGGCATCACAAAATAGCAAGAGGGTTTCCTAAAGCTTTACAAGGTATTTGCTAAAGGGTGTAGGGCTATCAAAGGTGAGAGAGAGGGAGAAAGAGAGAGAGGAAGCTTATAGAAGGGAGGTTCTGCTCGTGGAGGTTCTCTACTTTGCAATCTACATCTCAGCGCTTCTATGTCCTCGTAATCGGTTAGATCTCTCTGTTTTCTCTATTTCTCTTATTGTTTATCCACTCCTGCGTGAGTGAAGAAGATTGTAACGTTCTACTTCATAGTGGATTGTTGATCTGGACGAGGTCCCGTGGTTTTTACCTCTTTGAGGGTTTTCCACGTAAAAATCTCTTGTGTGGTGTGTGATTGATGCTTTGATTTATTTCATTGCTTTTATTATCCATAATTCTGGTTTGTTTCGAGAGGCTAGATCCTAAGGTTTGTGCAAGGCATCCCAACAAAGTGGTATCAGAGCTAAGTTCATTGAACGGGTAAGGATCGGTTTTGAATTATGGAAGGTGGCTCATCAAGGATGATCAGCCTCAATGGTTCTAACTGGAACATATGGAAGGCTAAGATGGAGGACTTGCTTTATTGCAAGGACCTATATTCTCCAATTTTAGGCATATCAGCAAAATCCAAGGATATGACTGATGATGATTGGAAGAAGATGGACCGAAAGGCGGTGGGGTTTATTAGACAATGGCTGGATAACTCTGTGTTCCACCATGTGTCTACGGAAACCTCAGCCGCTAGCCTATGGCTGAAATTACAAGGGCTGTATGAGAGAAAGACAGCCGGTAATAAGATATTTCTGATAAGGCTACTTGTGAATCTCAAGTTCAAGGATGGTGGTTCTGTGGCCGAGCACATGAATGAGGTCAGCAATATAGTGAACCAACTCACCTCTATGAAGATGGTCCTGGATGATGAATTGCAGGCTTTACTATTGCTTAGTTCATTGCCTGACAGTTGGGAGACATTGGTGGTGTCTCTAAGTAACTCCGCGCCAGACGGAAAGAAATCCATGGAACAGGTAACTAGCTGTCTCTTTAATGAAGAGACAAGGAGGAAGTCTCAGGGGTCTACTCAGCAAGAGGCCCTTGTGACACAGGAATGGGGGAGAGGAAAGAACAGGAAGGGCGGGAAGGCCCGAGATAAATCAAGAGGCAAGTCGAGCACAGAAAAGATGTTGAATGCTGAAATTGTGGCAAGAAGGGTCACTATAAAATGAATGTCGTAAGAACGACAAGAAAGGAAAAGGGAAGGAAGATGAATCAGATTCCACTGCGGTCGCTTCAGATGGCGACGTTGTTATTATTCTTTCAGCAGATCATGATGTGTGTCTCACAGATACGAGTAGGACACCGATTGGGTGATTGACTCGGGAGCTTCTTTTCATGCGACTCCGCACAGGGACTTCTTCACAAGCTACAAGTCAAGCGACTTAGGGACCGTGAGGATGAAAAATTCTGGCGTATCAAAAATTGTGGGAGTCAGTGATATTTGTGTGAAAACTGATGTGGGCTGCACATTGGTTCTCAGGGATGTGAGGCATATCCCAGACCTTCGCCTCAACCTGATGTCGATGGGAAGGCTGGATGATGATGGCTATGAAAGCCGGTTTGCTGGTGGGCGATGGAAGCTCATCGAGGGTTCATTGATCGTGGCTAGAGGAAAGAAGTGTTGCACCCTATACAAGGCAAGTGTCAGTATGTGCAAGGGTGGATTGAGCGCAGCGGAAGATTCGGCTATTGACATGTGGCACAGGCGTCTAGGCCATATGAGTGAAAAGGGGCTTCAGCTACTAGCGAAGAAGCAGCTCCTTCCGGACGTGACAGGTATGCCTCTCAAAACCTGTCTTGATTGTTTATCAGGGAAACAGCATAGAGTTTTATTTATTAAAACTGCTTCTCATGTTAATAAAGTGCATGCATTAGAGTTGGTTTATTCTGATGTTTGTGGTCCTATGAGGACAAAAACCTTGGGTGGGGCATTGTATTTTGTCACTTTTATAGATGATACATCTAGGAGGGTTTGGGTTTATGCTTTGAAATCCAAGGACGAGGTCTTTGGTGTGTTTAAATTGTTTCATGCTATGGTCGAGAGAGAGAGGTAGACCATTGAAGTGCATCCGCACTGACAATGGTGGTGAATACATTGGTGACTTTCACGAGTACTGCAAGTCCCAGGGTATACGGCATGAACAGACGGTTCCCAAGACCCCCCAGCATAATGGTGTAGCTGAGCGAATGAATCGCACCATTGTTGAGAGAATCAGATGCATGTTATCCCATGCGAAATTGCCCAAGACGTTCTGGGGAGAAGCAATGCGCACGGCGGTGTATTTGATAAACAGGTCTCCATCAGCCCCGTTGAATGGAGAAGTACCTGAGAAGGTGTGGACTGGACAGGATCCATCGTACAGTCATCTTAGGGTATTTGGATGTAGGGCATCCGTTCACGTACCAAAGGACGAGAGGTCCAAGCTCGATATGAAGGTCAGGCAGTGTGTGTTCTTAGGGTACGGTGATGAAAAATTCGGTTACAGGTTATGGGATCCGACCGAGAAGAAGCTCGTTAGGAGCAGAGATGTGGTTTTCTTTGAAGATCAGTGTATCGAAGACATTGGTAAGCCAGAGAAGAACCAGCCTAGTTCAGGTGAGCTAGAGGACATGGATCTGATTACTCCTCCCGTGGTGCATGATGACGGGGGAGTACAGCAAGGTGTAGAGGACGAGGGAGTTCCTTCAGAAGATGGACCAGGGGAGCAGCCCCCACTTGATCCACCTGTTGAGCCACAGGTGAGGAGGTCATCTCGGGACAGACAGCCGTCCAAGAGGTACTCGCCGCATGAGTACATTATGCTAACCGATGGGGAGAGCCAGAAGATTATTCTGAGGCCCTAACCGACGAGCATAAGTAGGAGTGGTTGAAAGCTATGCAAGAGGAGATGGAATCCTTGCATAAGAACCACACCTATGACATGGTGAAATTGCCTAAGGGCAAGAAAGCTTTGAGCAACAAGTGGGTGTTCAGAAAGAAGGTTGAGCAGAAGAATTCACAGACGAGGTTTAAGGCCAGACTTGTGGTGAAGGGTTGGTTTAGTCAGAGGAAAGGCATAGACTACGAGGAGATATTCTCACCAGTGGTGAAGATGACATCCATACGGGTGTTGTTTGGGTTGACGGCTAGCATGGATCTGGAGATAGAGCAGTTAGATGTTAAAACTGCCTTTCTCCATGGTGACCTGGAAGAAGAGATCTACATGCACCACCAGAGGGGTTCGAAGTCAAGGGCAAGGAGCCTATGGTGTGTAGGCTGAGGAAGAGCTTGTATGGGCTGAAACAAGCTCCACGGTAATGGTACAAGAAGTTTGATTCGTTCATGTTAACAGCATGGGTATAACAGAACGGAGTCGGACCACTGTGTGTTCATGCGTAAGTTCTCAGACGGTGATTTTTCTTAGTTCTGCTGTTATATGTTGATGACACTCATCATGGGAAAAGACATCAAGAAGATTGACAGGCGCTGAAACAGGAGTTGGACAAGTCTTTTGCGATGAAGACTTGGGCCGGCTAGACAGATCCTAGGAATGGAGATAACCCGTGACAGAAGCAGTAGGAAGCTTTGGCTGTCACAAGAGCGATATATTGAGAAAGTCCTAGAGCGATTCAATATGAATGCACAAAGCCGGTCAGTACTCCACTGGATGGTCACTTCAGATTGAGCGACAGGCAGTGTCCCAAGACGAAGGAAGAGGTGGAAGAGATGCAGAAAATACCATACGCGTCAGCAGTAGGAAGTTTGATGTATGCTATGGTGTGTACACGCCCAGACATAGCATATGCAGTTGGTGTTGTCAGCCGGTACCTTGCCAATCCTGGCAAAGAGCATTGGGCAGCGGTGGTGAAATGGATACTACGGTATCTAAGAGGCTCATCCAGGTTGAGCCTATGCTATGGTGACGGAAAACCTGTGTTAGAGGGCTACACAGATGCAGATATGGCAGGTGACATAGACTCCAGGAAGTCTACATCGGGGTTCATGTTCACGTTTGCAGGGGGAGCGGTTTCTTGGCAGAGCAAGCTACAGAAGGTCGTAACATTGTCGACGACAGAGGCCGAATACATTGCAGTCACAGAAGCATGTAAAGAGATGCTTTGGATGAAAAGGTTCCTACAGGAACTTAGCCTAAAGCAGGAGGAGCACGTGGTCTATTGCGATAGTCAGAGTGCTATACACTTGAGCAAGAATCCAAGTCAGCATTCCAAGTCGAAACACATAGAGATTCGGTATCACTGGATCAGGGATACTTTGGAACAGAAAGTGTTACAGCTTGAGAAAGTCCACACGGACGATAATGGGTCAAACATGATGACCAAGGCTTTGCTCAAGGGCAAGTTCGAGGTTTGTAGAAACCTGGCTGGCTTGAAGAAGGTGGATCCCTCCTGGGTCAAAAAGGGAGAGATTTGATGGGTTATTTTGACCCATCTTCGACGGTCGAGGGCCTGCTCGACTGGTCGAAGCTGGTGGTCGACTCCCGGTCGAAGGTTCGAGTCGAAACTTCGACTCAAAGTCCAGCGAGTAATTTTGCTGTTTTTTACTGTAGCTACGACTGGTCGAAGGAACCTTCGACTGGTCGAAGGGGGACTACGACTGGTCGAAGGGATGTCTAACTAGTCGAAAGTTACGCAGTTTGTTCCGCGATTTTGCGCGAAACTGCGGATTTGAGTCCTTTCGCAACTGGGATGCGGAAAGGAGTTTTCCAAAACTATAAAAGGGGTTGCCTAGGGTTTTTCTAGGCATCACAAAATAGCAAGAGGGTTTCCTAAAGCTTTACAAGGTATTTGCTAAAGGGTTTAGGGCTATCAAAGGTGAGAGAGAGGGAGAAAGAGAGAGAGGAAGCTTATAGAAGGGAGGTTCTGCTCGTGGAGGTTCTCTACTTTGCAATCTACATCTCAGCGCTTCTATGTCCTCGTAATCGGTTAGATCTCTCCGTTTTCTCTATTTCTCTTATTGTTTATCCACTCCTGCGTGAGTGAAGAAGATTGTAACGTTCTACTTCATAGTGGATTGTTGATCTGGACGAGGTCCCGTGGTTTTTACCTCTTTGAGGGTTTTCCACGTAAAAATCTCTTGTGTGGTGTGTGATTGATGCTTTGATTTATTTCATTGCTTTTATTATCCATAATTCTGGTTTGTTTCGGGAGGCTAGATCCTAAGGTTTGTGCAAGGCATCCCAACACCTTGCCCATCACCTCTTGATCTAGGACCGGCTTCACTGTTGGTGGTTTAGGCCTCTCCCTTTCAAAAGAATTTCGGCCCTTCTTCGGTTAATCATAGCCTTTGCCCTTTGGGAAATTTGGAAAGCTCGAAACGGTGCTAGATTTGATGATTCTTCGATGGCAGTTGCTGGAGTGTTTGGTAAAATTAAAGGGTGGATGGAAACTATATTTCCCCAAGGCATGAGTGTCCTCCGGCTCCCCTTCTACGGCTCAGCAGGCCCTGCTTTCAGGAGGCCCGTCTTACATGTCCTCATAGTCAAATGGGTTAGGCCCCCTGTTGGCTGCTTCAAACTCAACGTAGACAGGTCCACCCTATCCAACCCAGGGCCTGCAGGTGGAGGGGGTATTTGTAGAGATAATGAGGGAAACATGTTATTTGCATTCTCCAGTGGTTACGGGAACGCTTCCAACAATTTGGACGAGCTTCGGGCTGTTTATGACGTAATGAAGTTGTGCGTATCTTTTGGCCTTGGCATAGTATTTATTGAAACAAATTCTAGCTGGGCCGGTGATCGGCTGTTTATCCTGCAAATCCACAAGCGCGTGGAAATGGGCATACTGGGTGATGAGAATCAGAGAATTATGGGGTAGGGGAACTTTCTGCATATCCTTTATTCCCAGGGAAGCGAATGGGGTAGCAGATTGTTTGGCCAAAGAGGGGAGTAAGACGCAATCTGACAGGTTCTTCTCGGGCGTCCCTCTCCTCCCCCACTTGATTAGGGTCGTTTTCTTTTGGACAAAACTAGCCTTGGCTCCAATCGGAATATAAAAAAATCTTCGATTATATAGGATATGATAAGTGTGGCAGCTAAAATGTTGCTGGCCTGCCCGAATTAGCCTAAGATGTAATTTTCTCCTTACCTATGAAGCTGGTGGGCCCTCTTCTGGGCTGCACTTTTATTTATTATTATTTTTAAAAAAAAAAAAAAAAAAAAACATACGATAGTCACACAAAAGTTGGTGACGTCAACACACTACCGCGGCCGGTGGTGCTTGTCCCACCATGCAATCCGCTTCCGAAGTGGGTAGGCCTTCCAATCATATTGGTCCGCCGACAAGAGAAGACCGACGATCTACATTGGCGTGCAAGACGCACGTGAACAGAATTTTACAAAAGCTACAGTTTTTGGCAGGTCCATATCCCATCCATGTGGGGCCCATCATATGGACAATTGACTCCCGCACTCTGGCCCACGTACGATGATGGGAGAAGTGTTGTTCCCGCCCCAGACTCTACATCTATTGGCAGATGAAACTGAATCGTTCATCAGAACTGACTGTTAGGATCTTCTACCAAGAGCCATCTATGGACAGCACCAACAAGCTACCCGTCGTGGATCGAACCGTCTACCTACCCGCCACGTGTCACGTATTTGGCCACAGCATCGAACTACCTCAGAGACACAACTAGCCAGTTTTTTGTACCATGGTAAGGTGGGCCCCACTGGCGATATCTCAGTCATGGCTTTCCAACGGTGGGAAACTCTACTGTTAATGATCATGCGGAAACTATAATAAGCAAAAGACAACAACAAGATCGTGCTGGACGGATGATTCTGACCGTTGATGCCAATAAATGAATGTCGACTACTGAAATAAAATTCTCAATGGTCAGGATCATCTTTTTGTCATTCCTATGGGACCACCTCTCCCTTTGTGTGGTTCCACATGCTGAGATGGTACAATGATCCGAACCGTTCGTCTTCTTGGTATTTCTTTAAAATGATCGTGACCTTTGATTTCTAGGAGACTATTATTAAGCTTTCCTAAAGAGAAAAAAGTGCAAAACCATTCCCAAAAGGAATATATATTAAATCTAATTTCCTTACAAACAGCTCTCTTTATTTGAGTGTTGATTTTTAATAATTTCGGTGGAAAACAACAGCCAATACCAAACACAGGATAACCGTTGAATTTCATAAATTTCCATTTGCTGATGATTTCATTTGTTAATATTCTCTGCCCGCGTTTTTTATTCTCAGGGTACTAACAAGTCCTAAGGGGACGGTCTGGATCATTGGACCATCTCAGCATGTGGGCCAGTTGTGCTGGGATCCTTAGCGTCTACCTCAGCAAATGAAATCTGAACCGTGGGTAATATATACTCAGGTCCTCAGCCACACCCAACACGGTCACCCAGTGTGGCCAACTCAGGATTCATCCTGACCATTGGTTAGTGGAGAGGTTTTTTTTTTTTTTTTTTGAAGTAAAGAATATTTAATTTACGACGGTTCACGTTCAATTTACAGACATCAAATCAACGCTCAGAATCAATCAATAAGAGAGAGTTTCAATTGTTCCTTCATCCACGATGTTTTAAATATGAAATCAACTCCGTCCATCAGGTGAGAACCAATATTCGAACCGTTCACAAAAATAAAGGCCAGATAAGAGACTCATATGGGCCACATGATTACAATCTAAACACCTAAGTTCATGGTATGTGGACCACCTGAGTTTTTTTGCCAGGCTATTTTCGTATTTCTCTTCACCCTGGTGAACCATTCCTGATTAACGGTTTGGATGAAAGATACACCATGATGGCACCAGAAGCAAACCTATGGTAGACAACCTATCTGACACTGTTCCATGTGGTACGGCTCATTAGACTGTTGGATCTACTTTAGTTTTGGCCTAATAACCTAAGTACAGAGTAGATTTTACTGGGCCCCACAGACTCGTGTTGCAGGCGTTGTAAAGGATTTCATGGATAACCAAACGGTCCAAACCGACACTGCAAATGGGCCACACTGTAAGAACAATCCATATATTTCGACAATACTAGGAGAGAGAGAGAGAGAGAGAGAGAGAGAGAGAGAGAGTACATTGTATGTACACGAATGTTCCATGCACCGCATTTATTTTTCTCCGATTCTTTCTCATTTCACAACTTGCATATATATAGACAATTCACATATGTATATATATAACATAGAAAAGCAAGAGGTCTTTAAAAACAAAATCAACAACCAGATTTTTACGTTCTTCAACCAAGAAAAATGATATTTCCACCCTTAAAATTGATAATTCCACCCTGCTAATTGCAATCGGGTCCTTAAATTGATAATCAAATCCAACTCTGTATGAAAACTTATTCATACCAAATTGCACCAGTATATAGGGTGGAAAAATCAATTTCAAAGATGAAAATGTACTTCCAACCTCCAAGAAAAACCAGACAGCATGACTGAATTAGAGAGAGAAAGAAAGATAGATAGAGAGAGAGAGAGATGAATTAGAAGCGATTGCAATGGAGACGGGGAGTCGGAATGGCGACGAGGCGGATCGCCTTTGGAGCGGTGAGTCCGAAGACATCGTTCATGTCAAGCTCGGACGGTTTCATGCCGTCGGGCAATGTCCAGTTGAAGCAATGGATTAGCTGGGCGACGGCCAGCTCCAATGCGTAGAGGCCCAGCTGCATTCCAGGGCAAGATCGACGGCCGGATCCGAACGGTATAAGCTCAAAGTAATTGCCTTTGAAATCGACGGCGCCTTCTTTGGCGAACCTCGACGGCTTGAACACGTCGGCGTCCTCCCACGCCGTCTTGTCCCGCCCGATGGCCCATGCATTAACGGTCACACGTGTTCTGGCAGGGATGAAGTATCCAGCAATCTCGCTGTCCTCGGCAGTCTCGTGGAGGAGGAGAGGGATAGGTGGGTGGAGGCGTAGTGTCTCCTTCATGGCGCATTTTAGATATGGTAGCTTCTCTAAATCGCTCTCGTGCACCGTCCTGTCCAAGCCCACTACTTCAACCAGCTCCTGTTGCACCTTTTTCATCTCATCTGGGCGCTTCATCATCTCTGCCATTGCCCACTCAATCGCCGAAGCGACGGTTTCGGTGCCTCCGAACATCACATCCTGATAACATGCAATGCATTAATTAGCACACGGTAATGAAAAATATATATATATAATAAATACATGGAGTGTTTTCAACGTAACGGAAATGAATTATTTTAGTTGGTGGGGCCGAAGTGATCAACGGTTTAGATTGTTAATACACATGGAAGGATGAAAAAGGCTTACACGCTTCAACACTTCCACGTGTGTGGTAACTAGAAAGGAAGAATGGAAAAGCATGGCAAAGGAGGTGATGAGGCAAGGGAGGATTTTCTATTGTGAGAGAGAAAAATCTAGTAAGGATTATTTTAATATTTCATCCAGACCATCCATGTCGTGGGTCATGTCTACGCAAGCAACACGAGGAAGAGATAATCTCAATTAGACTGATGGTGACCTTGAAAAAATAAAAAAATAAAAATGGTTGATGGTGCTGGTGAAAAACTAACGTCCAGCATCGTCGGTAAGTGAGATCATCACCAAAACTCCAACAACAGTGGGACCCACTAAATGGGCGGTCTGGATTTTACAATCAAGTGGGGGTTGAAGAAATGAATAGTACCATGATAATGGCCTTGATGTTATCTCTACTGAGTTTCAAGGTAGCCTGAAGATCGTCTGCTGGGGCTTTATCATCACCACCTTCGGTGAGGTAGGCTAGCAGATCATCAACCATATCAGTATCTTCATCATCATCCTTACAGCCCACCTTACGCTTCTCCATGTGATCATCGATGATTCTATCGATGAAGCTATCAAGCGTCTGCCGAGCATTTATCATTCTCTTGTTAAGGCCTTGTGGGTCAATACAGCTGAGCAAAGGGATGAAATCAGCTATATTGAAAGCACCCATGAGCTTTGAGAATTCTTGCAAGATGCTCACGAACTTATCTTGGCCTTCATGAGAGGTGGACCCGAAAGCGGCCCGATATATTATATTACGGGTGAGAGAGAACACTTGCTCGCCAATATCGACGGCTGATCCAGCCTTATCGGTTATGGATCGTACGGTCGATTCGACTTCATCACGGACTGATGCCCATGACTCAGCTCGCTTGCGGCTGAAGAGCTTCATAACACAGAGCTTACGCATCTGGCGCCAGAACGGGCCGTAGTGAGCGAAGGCCATGTCGGCACGGTCGTAGGTTAGGTATTTGACGGCGATGGTGGCAGGGCGATTTGAAAAGAGGTTGTCTTGGACTTGAAGGACTTGACGGGCCATCTCAGGCGTTGATACGGTGACGGTGTGGAGAAATCCTAGCCGGAGATAGAATAGACCACCGTAGCGTTGAGCTAGCTTTGCTAGGCCACGGTGGGTTAGCTGGTCCATCATCAGCATGTTGCCGATGATGGGGAGTTGAGGTGGGCCAGGTGGGAATGGAAGCTTACGACGCTTTGACAGAAAAAATCTAAAAAACACAAGCAATGGAAGGAGGAATAACAATAACAAAGGAATCTGTTGAAGAGGAGAAGTAGAAGAATCCATGCTCTCTCTCTCTCTCTCTCTCTTGTGTTTGCTATTTGAGAGAGGGTAGTGATGGGGTTTTTATATACACGTCTGGGACTGTTTTCTCAAAAAGTGGGGCCGAAGATATTTAATTGACATTTAAGACCCATTTTTTTGTTTGGGTGTCGTTATTTTATATTTTTGGTCTTTTTATTCACAGAATGGAAAGTGGATGTATGGATATTAACGAGGGTGGTATAGATATCAATTCAGTGTATTAGATGAGTATAGATAGAAGTGAAATAAAAGAAATTGTATTTTTTTGTATTTTAATTCAGGTTAAGGATTTTCTTTCCTGCAAACGTCCCACTTTTCTATAACATCCGACCGTCCAGATGGTGGGCCATGTCATAAAGATCATCTGTGGTGAAATTTTGGATGGTACGTTCGATCTGGAGGGTGCACCGTCGACAGCCCAATGTGGTGTGTGTGGACCGTGATGAGTGTATTTTTTCCAATTTTGGTACAAGTGATCCTCACGGCTGGGATGTTCCAATGAAGTGACACGTCAGCTGTAAATAGAGACGTTACATGCGAAACACTGAAACTTACATCCAACGTTGTGGGAGCGAGTTCGGTAAGGTTGGAACGGTGGGGCATACCTCGATGTATGTGTTGTATATCTATACCGTCCGTCTTTCCAAACATTTTAGGACGTGGCGTCAGCAGATCCAAACCTCAGATGGACCACACCATGGGAAAATGGTGATTGATCATGGAAAACTTATTGTGGGCCACAAAAGTTTTTGATGAAGACGATTGTATTTTCTGTTTGACCTTATCAATGGCTAATTTTTAATGGTGGTCGTCCAATCACCACTGTTTCCTATGGTGTGGTGCAACTGGATTTCGAGATGCTCCAGATACTAAAATAAGATGGAAAAACGTAACGACACACATACCTCATGGGCCGACGGTCACGACCGACCGATCCGCGTCCCGACATTTTAACTTAAATATACAGGAAAGATCCCGTATGTTGCTATTATCCAGGGATTTGATAGGATATGGTGCCTACGGTATCACAGATGCCTTACAGGGTGGGTTTTCACCCTGGATTGCATACTAGATGATCGGTCTAAAGCGTTCATATTCTGGATTCAATCCTATAGAGCCATCCCCAAGGAAGACGTGTTGAATGGATCATTGGACATGGAGATAAATTTCGAACATTCAATAGTAATTTTTTTAATGTACACTTTCAAATTCAAGAACCAAAGGTCAAGATCATCAAAAAATTGTATTAGAGAACATGAACAGTTCAGATCATTACTTGGATGCAATCTTGGGTAAAAACCAATCTCGTACGTTACTGCAATGAAATGCACGGGATTCTATCATAAAGATAGTATCTCAGTGTAGTGGGCCGGAGCGGGCCTGCCAAAATCAGAGGTTTTAATAGGCCCGGCCTGACAGCCAAGCCTGAAACAGTTCAAAATACGGGCCGGGCTTAGGCCCGACTCTGACGGCTCTGACCGCAAAGACGGCCATACGGTACGGCCAATCCGCTTCCACTTTGGTGGCGGATTGACTGTGACCCCGGGCACAGAGGTATACCTCAGGCTGTATGGGATCCATGGAAATGTCTGTGATAAATCCGCTCCGTCCATCTGTTTTGAAAGACCATAATAATAAAGGGTTCTAAAAATAAGTTAGACCCAGAACTCATATTGGACACGCCAAATGAAACAATGGGAAAAGAAATCTCCACCGTTGAAACCTTCCCGTAGAGGAGTTATACAAGGGACGGGAGAATTTTTGTACAGTGGCCTTCAAGTTTTTAACTTGTATAAATGGGTCCCATGTTGAAATAGCCCATACAATACCACTGTGCATGGCCCATCCAAGATGAGACCCATCACATCAACGATTCTGATCTTTTCTACACTTTCACTAGTTTGTCCAACGAAATGGGCGGTGAGGAGACATGTTGCTGCAATGCTTCAAATTCATCCCAAAGAAGCTACAAATATTCCACGGAAAAACTGAATGGTTCACACACCAAACTTTAATAATGGATGGTCCACAGTATTCCAGATAAGCTAGATGGTCCATGCACCAAACAATCATCATGGTATGAACGTCACCATGGGAACTACAGCGTATACTAGCGTGGTGAGCTCCTTCTCACACCACCTTTGGATGGCGGGGTAGGTGCGACTCGGGATTCACCCAAGGGCCTGTTTGATTTTTGGGTAGCTGCGACTCGGGCCTGTTTGATTTTTGAAGGAAACGGTAATCACCGGGTAAATAAATAATAATTGTTTAGCAGGGAATTACTCCGTCATTTTCTGCGCTTGCATCGACGGCTTAGGTTTTTGACGTTAAATTCGATAATGACTGCGAAAAGATTATAGGGCCCACAGTGATGTATGTGACGAATCAACACCGTGGGTTAATGTACGGCCCACTTTGATGTATCTATTATGTATCCATGCCGTCCATCAGTTTTTCCATATTATTTTAGGACATTATCTAAAAAATAAGTAGATTCGAATTTCATGTGGACCGTACCAGTAAAAATAATCACCACTGCTTCTTATGGTATGGTCCACCTCATTATTGGATCTGATTCATTTTTAACATAATGTTCTAAAATGATATGGAAAAACGGATGAACGGTGTTGATACATAATACATAGATTAAGGTGGGCCACACGGCAAGGGCAACATCATCTTGGGTGAGGCGAGGGTCTCCCTAATCTGCTCTCTTCCTTTTCAGACCTTGCAAACGAAATCTCACGTCATCAACAATTCGCGCAACATTTTCGGGCGGAAATCCTCCGGTCTAAGATAACAAGTCTGTGGGACCCACAACACTACACTCAAAATCTACTCCGCCAATCAAGTTCCATCCTTCATGTTAGGACCTAAGGCCAAAATTCATCGATATCCACATTTCAGATGGGCCACACTACATGCAACAATGTTATGCGATGCCAACCATAAGTATATCTGTGGAGCCGGCATGCGGTGGTGTGTCTCTTTCATCAAACCCGTTAATCATGTGCAGCTCACATAGACGAGATAAATAAAATTTTTAAAAAATAAATAAATAAATAAATAAAAATAAAAATCAGCCTAATACAAAACTTTAGATAGTGTGAACTAATTTTACATTGTTCCCATTAGTGTCTTCGTAAGAGTTTCTAATAAGATTATCTAATGCATTTACGTCCTGCTCAAGATAAATATATATACATAGACGTGGCAGGCCTAAGATTTTGGAAGCCAAATACAAGAGCTGGGTCCCACCTTGATGTATGGGTTTTATTATTATTTTCCTACCATAAAAATTAGGCAGTTCCGATGCTCAAGTGGACTGCACGTCTGCACCACAAGGAAGGCTGATAATGAAATTCACTGTAATCTAAAGTCATATAGACATGGATAAAGGAAAAACGCAAATATCAAATTGGTCCAATAGGTAGGAGTTCAATCACCGCTTTGGCCTACTTTTGTTATTGATTTACCTTATTTTTAGTTTATATCTTAAAATGATCTGAAAAAATGAACAGACATCCTGGCTAAAATCCGTACATCACGTTACCCTTGTAGGTATGGATTATGGGGACAGAGGCGATCTACTTCCAAGATTTTGTGCGGGTGTTTAAAGTTAGCAATTATTACAAAGTGTGAAAATCTTGCGCTCGCGACATTAAAGCACACGTGTGAAAATCAGCAATTGGTAGGTCGGGGCACCCCTTGAAGAATACCTAGCCCCATAACCAAGCCCGTCCACTCATCAAGTGGGTGGGTTGCAAGTATGATAAAAATGGACGGTTAGAGTAACATGACTATTAACCTATATTCAGCTACTTTCCCACTGCACCTCATGCTTGAGTAGATCTTTTAGTTCCGATGACGCGAGATGAGTGGCCTGGATCTTGTTCATATTTTGTTTTTAACACACCCACACTACATGGGCAATTATCTCACGATTTCGTACCAACCGGGTGTGAATGTGTTGTAGCACCGGTCTCTTCAAAAGCTTACCTCAACAATGTTAGGTTTTGTTCTCGTGGAGTTCACAAAAAGCATGTGTGAAAGTTATTCGGTCAAATATACTGAATCTATGCTCATATATGATAGTGACTCAACCCATCTACCTATCAAATTCTAGAACAATGCTAAATCCACGTCTCTCTTAATGAATTTGGTAAGAGATGCGATGGTTGAACTTAATGGGGTAGTGACCCTCCAATACTCAACTCCCACCAGTCAATGTTAGAAAACGTTACATGTGTCGTGCCATGATATATATATATATATATATATATATATATATATATATATATATATATATATATATATATATATATATATATATATATATATATATATACACACACACACAATGGTTATTGAACACTCACAGTTCAAAACCTTCCGGAGGCTACATAAGTTTTGGATTAAGCTGACATTTTTATTTCTTTTCATTCAAGTATGTGTGACCTAATCAAAAGGTTGGATGGTAAATAAGCACTACAATATGAATTAAGAATTTTTTAATCATAGGCATTCAATTACCATTATTTCTTATGGTGTGGTTTGTTAGAGAATTGGATCTACCTCAATTTTTATATCATGCTTTAAAATAAGGTTGAAAAATGAATGAATGGTATTGATAAAATAGATACATCATTTTTGAATAATGTCCTGGAGTAAGCTTAAATAAATAAATTGGACAAGACATGATGTACTTATAGGGTTCTTTCAATACGGAATAATAAAGAGCTTGATAAAGGAGGGTCACCTAAGAAAGGAGGGTCACCTAAGAAACAATGAGAGTTGTTCCAAGTAACACCCTGGTCCATAGCTCAAGTGGTAGACTGAGTGAAAGATAACTTGTTTTAACACTGAGGTCTTGGTTTGGTTTGCCCGGTGGGGGTGGCTAACACGGAAGTGTGAACTGATAGCTGGTGTACTAACAAACTATCAGATAAATAAATAAATAAATAAAACATTGTTCTCAAGTACAAAGCTAAGAATTTCTAATGGCAAGTAGCATCCAATCATGTTGGACTAGTACCCACGTTCGTACAGGGATGACCATTATACTTAATCTGAGTCATCCGGTCTCATTGATACGGAGTGAAAATTAAAATATAATTAAAAGATTCGGAGCGACAGCATATTACCTGCCCTAGAGACACGACATACTAGTGACGCTGGATCTTGTACCATATATACTTGGAACATGCGTATGATGATCCGAACCATACATCCTGTGGGCTGATTGATCAATTGACCCAAACCAATGTTTTATATGCTAAAACATTGTAATTTTTGGACCATTGTCCATTCACTGTTGGAAGCACGAAATGGACGGTTTTGATCTCGCCTGTGTGAGCCACATGTTAAGAATGTTGGATGCTCGTAATCTGCTCCCTTAACTACTGGGAAAGGAGTAGATGATTGCTTTAGCCTGCATAATCACGTAATGAGAATAGGCATCAGATCCACCTCGTCCATCAGCTGCGTCTACAAATTTTCACCATGGATCCTTAGAAATCAGTCCAATCCATACTACATGTGTGCCATAAAATTTTGAAAAGTGTTAAATCATCCCTAAAAACTCTAATTTACTTGGGCCCACATGAGTCTTTTAACGTCTTGGTTTTCAGGAAATCCATTCATCCTGGAGTGACACCTAAAGAATAGTGGATTTGATGGCATATGCACACACCGCTGCGGACGCACACAATAGAGACTATTTTAACCGTGGGACTTCCTATCTCAACTGTTCCCCATTGCGTAGCCCACCTGAATTTTGAATCGTCCAAACTTCTGGGACCCATTCCAACAAACAGGGTGACTCATCTGATGGATGGTGTAGATCTCATGTACATGAGTCCTCATCCCTATCAGCCAATGGCCATGCACCCGTCAGGATCCAACCGATCGCTTCCGGCATGTGAAAGACGTGGGTTGCTCAAAAACGAATAAGATATGAAGATGTCTTCTCTCAATGGTATATTAGTTTTGGGCCCTTTCCGATCTCCTTCCATGTTTCTTATTTCCTCAACAAAGGTATAATAGTTTTGGGCCCTTTCCGATCTCCTTCCACGTTTCTTATTTCCTCAACAAAGGTATAATAGTTTTGGGCCCTTTCCGATCTCCTTCCATGTTTCTTATTTCCTCCACTTTGTTGAGGATCCTCTGCTTTAATGTCTTCCATATGTGCATCCATTGACCGTCAATTACAAGAGTTTGTTTAGCTAATTTTCTCCAATGATTTTGTAATCAACATTTATGTATACTTAGTACATTATACAATATATAACTGTATATAGATGCAAAGCTCTCACCACTCAAACGTGTGGTGGTTTTCAAACATTCTCATGGTATATCAAAGCCATACCTGGATTAGCATCCCACGATCCCCAATGGCCTCTAATTCCTCTCCCACCCTTCTTCCCTTCAACGCCATGATCCACATGGTTACCATCAAGCTCTCCTCCTCCAACTATCTCCTATGGAAGAGCCAACTTCTTCCACTTCTCGAAAGCCAAGGTTTGCTGGGTCATGTGGATGGTACCCTTGTGCCGCCACCTCCATTCAACCTTCCAACCTCTCAAACGCCAAATGACAAACACCTGGCATGGAAAGCAACCGACCAACGCCTCCTTAGCCTTCTCCTCTCCTCCCTCACAGAGGAAGCAATGGCTAAAGCCGTCAGCCTCTCCACATCCCGCGAGGTCTGGACCGCCCTGGAGAACACCTTCAGCCACCACTCCAAGGCCCGTGAAATTCGCCTCAAAGATGACCTCCAATTGATGAAGCGTGACACCCGTTCAGTCACTGCATACGCCCGTGCCTTCAAAGCCTTTGCGATCAACTTCACGCAATCGGTCGTCCCGTTGATGGAACTGACAAAGTTCACTGGTTTCTTCATGGCCTAGGGCCCAATTTCTCCAGTTTCTCTATTGCCCAAATGGCACAAACACCCCTCCCTGCTTCCCGGATCTTGTGTCTAAAGCTGAGAGTTTTGAACTTTTTTAAAAATCTCTAGAGACTCCGGCGCCCTCAAATGCAACGTTCACTGCTACCCGAACCTCTTCTCATCGCGGGGGTGGCTCCTCTCACCATAGCCGTGGTCGTGCAAATGGCTCCAGCAGCGGGTCTTTCAGTCACGGACAGGGTCGTGCCAACACCACCCGCAATCGTCGTCCACCACGCTGCCCGATTTGCCGCTTGGAAAGTCACTATGCAGATCGATACAGGCAATGATATGATCGGCATGAACCCTCGGCGCAACTTGTAGAAGCTTTCACCTCTTCGTGCTCTCTATTTGGAAATGAAGTCACGGACTAGTTCTTGGACACAGGGGCTTCGGCCCACATGACTTCAGCCCACTCAACTTTGGACCACTCCACCACCTACACGGGTAAGGATTGTGTGATTGTAGGGAATGGTGCGTCCCTACCCATTACTCACACTGGTCAATTTTCACCTTCCCCAGATCTTCAATTGTTAGATGTTTTGGTTGTCCCTCATCTCACTAAAATCTTTTGTCCATTAGTAAATTAACGAATGATTTTCCTTTAACCGTTACATTTACTAATAATTTTTTTACTGTTCAAAATCGCCAAACGGGAGGGTGGTGGCAACCGGTAAACGAGACGGAGGCTTATATGTGCTAGAGCGCGACAATTCCGCTTTTATTTCTGTCCTTAAAAATAAATCTCTTACTGCTTCGTATGATTTATGGCATGCTCGCCTTGGCCATGTGCATCATTCTGTTATCTCTTTTTTAAATAAAAAAGGACAACTTTCTCTTACCTCTTTATTGCCATCTCCAGCGCTATGTAGTACATGCCAACTTGCGAAGAATCACCGTTTGCCTTATTCTCGTAATGAGCATAGGTCGTCTAATGTGTTAGATCTTATTCATTGCGATATATGGGGCCCTTCACCCGTAAAATCAAATCTGGGTTTTGCCTACTATGTTTTATTCATTGATGATTATTCTCGTTTCACTTGGCTTTATCCATTGAAATTGAAATCTGACTTCTATGATACCTTTATTCAATTTCAAAATTTGTGGGAAATCAACATTCTGCTTGCATCAAATTTTTTTACAGTGACGGTGGTGCAGAGTTTACTAGCAATCGCTTTAAAGCTGATCAACTTCGTACCTCTGGCATTCATCATTAACTCTCTTGTCTATATACTCCCGCCCAAAATGGTCAAGCTGAGAGAAAACACCGTCATATGACTGAGATCGGATTGGCCATGCTTTTCCATTCCCACACTTCTCCTCGGTTCTGGGTTGACGCCTTTAGCACCACCGTTTACATTATCAACCGTTTGCCCACACCACTTCTTGGAGGTAAGTCCCCCTTTGAGCTTCTATATGGTTCCTCTCCAAATTATGTAAATTTTCATCCTTTTGGTTGTCGTGTTTATCTTTGTTTACATGATTATATGCCTAATAAAATTTCCCCCCATAGTATTCCTTGCATTTTTTTGGGTTACAACTCCTCTTATAAAGGGTTCCATTGTCTTGACCCCACCACCTCTAGGCTATATATCTTCGGACATGCTCAATTTGATGAGAATCACTTTCCCTTCCATGATACCTCCCAGGGTCAACCCATATCCTCCCTCCAATTTTCAACATTTCTAGAACCAGGTCTTACCCATACAGAAATGCCCTCGTCTTCCCCTACGCCACATTCCCGGCACATTGCTCAATCCAGTTCTAGCCTGTGTCTTATTTGTACTGATCCAGTGGATGAGTCTTTATAGGCTGATGATTCTCTTGCAGGTCCATCTTTGCAGCATTCGGATCCTAGCCCAGCTTCTCTTGAGCCCACCACTAAGTTGCCTACCACTGCTGTTGCTGCTGCTATTCCGTTGGGTTCTCATCCTATGCTCACATGAGCCAAAGATGGTATTTTCAAACCTCGCCACCCGACAAATCTTGCTCTCTTGGGGTCCTCTGGTCTTCTCTCTGCTCTCCTTGCATCCACTAAGCCTAAAGGTTTCAAATATGCTGCTAAGAATCCTGCTTGGCTAGCCGCCATGGATGAAGAAGTTCAAGCCCTGTAAAATAATCGTACCTGAATTTTGGTCCCTTGACCTGTCAACACCAACATTGTGGGTTCCAAATGGGTGTTTCGGGCCAAATACTTGCTCGATGGATTTATCGAGCGTCTCAAAGCCTACCTTGTTGCCAAGGGCTATACAAAGGTACCTGGTCTTGGCTACACTGACACTTTTAGCCCTGTCGTCAAGGCTACCACTGTCCGTGTTGTACTCTCTCTTGCTGTGACCAACAAATGGCATCTCCGCCAACTTGATGTCAAGAATGCGTTTCTCAATGGTCATCTTACTGAACATGTCTATATGGAATAGCCTCCTGGGTACATTAACCCTCGCTTCCCTAATCATGTTTGTCAGTTGAAGAAAGCTCTTTATGGCCTAAAACAAGTCCCTTGTGCCTGGTTTTAGCGATTCAGATCTTTCCTCATTCACCTTAGTTTTTATTGCCGTCGTGCAGACACATCACTCTTTGTCTTTCACAGGCGATTAGACATTATTTATTTGCTTCTTTATGTTGATGACATCATTATTACAGGCAACAACTCCTCTCTTATTGACAACTTTACTTGTAAGCTCAATTCTGAGTTCGCTACTATGGATTTGGGTTCTCTCAGTTACTTTCTTGGTCTTGAAACTACAACCACCACTGATGGTCTTTTTATCAGTCAGCTGAAATATGCGCAGGACATTCTCATGCGAGCTCAGTTACTTGACAATAAGCCTGTTCACACCCCCATGGTTGTTTCCCAGCACCTGTCTTCTGATGGTCCTCTGTTTTCGGATCCCACTCTTTACCGATCTCTTGTTGGTGCTCTCCAGTATTTGACTATCATGCGTCCCATTATTGCTCACGCTGTAAACTGTGTCAGTCAATTTCTACACTCTCCGACTGAAGACCACTTTCTTGCTGTCAAGCGCATTCTTCGCTATGTTAAGGGCACATTGCATTTTGGCCTCACTTTTCATCCATCTGCTACTCTTGGTGCTTTAGTTGCTTACTCTGATGTCGACTGGGCAGGATGTCCTGACACTCGTCGCTCTACTTCTGGTTATTCTATTTACCTTGGTGACAATTTGGTTTCCTAGAGTGCCAAGAAGCAACCTACTGTTTCTCGCTTCAGCTGTGAGCCTGAGTATCGTGCCCTTGCTCTCACTGCCGCCGAAATTCTTTGGCTCACGCATCTCCTTCGTGACCTCAAAGTTTCTCTTCCACAGCAACCTCTTTACTATGTGCTAACAAAAGTACCATTTTTTTGAGCTCTAACCTCGTTTCTCACAAGCGGGCAAAGTATGTTGAGTTAGACTATCACTTTCTTCGCGAACTTATTGTCACTGGCACACTTCGCATACAGTATGTGCCCTCTCACTTACAGGTTGCCGATATCTTCACCAAAAGTGTGCCTAGGCCTCTCTTTCAATTTTTTCGATCCAAGCTTCGCGTCTGTTCCAATTTGACGCTTAGCTTGCGGGGGGTGTTGAGGATCCTCTGCTTTAATGCCTTCCATACGTGCATCCATTGACCCTCAATTACAGGAGTTTGTTTAGCTAATTCTCTTCATTGATTTTGTAATCAACATTTATGTATACTTACTACATTATACAATCTATAACTGTATATATATGAAAAGCTCTCACCACTCAAACGTGTGGTGGTTTTCAAACATTCTCACACTTTCCAACAGATAGAGTATACCATTTCCTTTTAACCATTCTATAACTGATCATATCTTTTCAACCATTCTATATTTTGATGGTTAGGATCATTTGATCAACCTGATTTTTTAGCCCTGCAATTTGGATGGCCGGGATTCATGTACATGAATTCCACGTTTAGGACGGCCATTTACAAGTTCGCGGTATGGCTCCATACCTTTAATACTTAACCATCCATTACTTTTAAGTTAGGAAAGTGGTACATGCAACACATGTAAAGAAAGGGAAATAAGATGAGAGAGAGAGAGAGAGAGAGAGAGATATGAACGGTCGCCAACATTTATACCCACTATGTGATGTGTGGCCCACTCAAGTTTTAAATATGCTTCTTGTTTGGCAGAGGTGCTAGCATAAGGCAAGGCAATAGATGTATGACCAGATGTTTTTCTTCTTTTTTTTTTTTACACACGCACACACACCACCACACACTCACGCCATGGTGGGATTTCACCACCTATGGGTACTCAACCCTCAACCAGGTGTTGAAACTCCTGAGAGTACCACTGGAGTAAGAGTAAGGACCCATATGACCAGATGTTATATAGTTGTCACGGTGGGCATCAATAGCCTTTGTTAATTGACACAAATGCAAAATAGCAAAAAGAGTTACTCATGTAAGAAATAAGTGGGTAAAATCAAGTCATTTGTTAGCTTGGCTGAAAAACCCAAAGTCTAATCTAAAGGAGTGGAAGTATAGGAATAGACAGGATTGATTTCAGATACAATACAAAGAAAGTCCGCTCCCTTTTCATTTTCATTTCTGAATTTCTTATTTTCTTTTGTATTCTAATTCTTCACTTTCTATTTCTTTACTCCCTCCTACACGAACTTTCCGGGGCCCATCTAAGTGAGTGCACGGTATAAAGTTTATGGTGCAAAACTCTCTATTTTTTTTAATTTATTATTATTATTATTATTTATTATTATTAATCCTATTGGCTCTACTCATCCAAAATAGATATCTTTCAAATTGAAGAATATGAAAAGACTCTTTGAATATCTAGAGTTGTACAAGTGAAGATAAATTTTTTTATCATTCAATAAGTATCTTGTATTTCATAGAAATTGGGGGCAATATAATCCTTACGTAGGGGACAGTATATCCAACTTTCAAAAATTAGGATACGTTTTAGGCATGGATGATTTTCGTAAGAAATTCCCAATAAATCATAAGATTTTCATTATTAAAATTAGCACTTTTCCAAATTCAGAAAAAGATTGGATTTTAGGATTCCTCCTTGGGGCAAATACATTTATGCATACCTCTTCCACACCATACGCTATTTTCGTAAGATAGGTAACAATTTGCCTGGCCAAAATTCAATCCTTTATTTATAATTATATGAACTTTTAAATATATATATATATATATAAGTTGAAGCTGGGACGAAACTAAATGAATGGACAAAAATGCTAGTTTAGAAACATGGATGTAAGAGAAAATTCACCTCACGTGTCATCACAAGGCTCTCGTGAATGGTGAAGATTGAATGAGGAAAAGGAGAACGTTACTGCGTTCAAATTCCAAACAACGTGGAAAATTAGTTACTGAATATTACTGACTTTTGTATAGCCATGTTCACACTTGTACGCAGCTAGTCGCATGCAAAACTCATATCATTAATTTGGGCCGTCCGATTTCTCAACCCCTTCTTAGATGATCAGAACCGTCCACTAAGTGACATGCAAAAATAGATGGACAAGATCGTTGTTTATAGAGTATAGGTCCAGCCACGTATGGTCAGAACATCCTTCTGATTTTTTGAACGATGCTAAAGAAGAGTAGTCTGGACCTAATGGACGATCCCAGTTGGGTGACGATGTGAATGACAACAATTCATGATGCAACTACGTGCGTTTTACCATATCATCATTTTCTTTATAAATGTCCCACAAACGAACGGTTAGATTTGGAGAAAATATATGACACCCAGTAGTTATATTATACATGCAAGTTTTCAATTATGACACGTGGGGCTCATGCTCCGTAATCTAAACCGTTGATCTGGTGTCCATTGTGGATAGATCATGCCCCTTACTACACCACCGTTGAAACCTTCCAAGGGCCCACTGTGATATTTATTCACCATCCGACCTATTCATAAAGTTCACATAGACCCGAATGAAGTAAAAACACAAACGTAAGCTTGATCAGAAACTTACGTTGCCCCAAGAAGTTTTTAATGGTAGAGGGTTCCATCACCACTGTTTTCTACGGTGTGGCTCACTTGAGCCTCGGGTCTGCCTCCTTTTTGGGCTCATGCCTTAAAATGATCGGTTAAAATAAATCGATGGAGTGGATGAAATACATACATCATGGTGGGTTCCAAAGAGCCACTGCCAGGATCGAATCCATCTGGGCGGGGGTAGGATGAAATCCGCGTGAGATTGCAAGATCCTAACCGTCAATCTTGGATTTTTTAAAGTTTTTTAAGTTGGATGTGGAAAGCTGCTCTGATTCTCTTCTTTATGGTCGCTAAAAAATTGAAAGGCCACGATTTCCCTATCATGAGATTTTTTAGGCATGTTCCATCCACGAACGGGCACAGCAGACTACGGGTCTGGATTACAGAACCATGGGCCCCATTGATCAGAATTCAAACCGCGTAGAGACTCTACAAAGACTCGACCGCATACCGTTTAATTCCTTCCTTTTACTGTAAATCATCACGCCATCGTCATGCAGACAAATATTTCGGAGATTTTGAATATATCGTGATAAATACATTACGCGATATTATTGAGATATTTTCAAAATCTCGGACGATTTTTAATATCGCCAAATTAACTAAAAATGGTAAAGAAAAATTAGGATTCGTGGTATAAATAAATGCTTAAATTTTATATTTTTTAAAAAAATTATATAAAAAAATAGTTTAAAATAATTTTATTTTTGAGGAGATTTTCCTCCGAAAACTCTCATATTTTGAAAATCTCCCTCGAAATCTCGAGGACTAGAAATTTCCAAAAGAAATTTTTCATTGTGTCCTTGTCACGCGAGAGCAAGGACTAGTAGATACAAGAAAAGAAGAAAAAGCAGAGAAAAGTGGAATTCCGTACGTGGATATAAGCGCGCGAATATGAGATGATAAACAATTCCTTTTGGAGGGCAAAAATCGAAGCGATGAGATGATGAGGAGCCACGTTATCATCCATCGCCTATTTATGGTGTGGACCGTCGAACGTCCGAGGAGGTTGTCTTACCATAACAATAGCAATCTAACTACTAAGGTCAATTCGCGCGTGGATAGATATTCATGAGGTGTTTGGTTGCATACTGCCTAAGTTGCACACGTGTGAACGCTTTTTAATGTTAGGATATTTCCTAGCACGTGTGCATGCACTGGGGCAGATATCAATAAATATTTAAAACTATGTTCATGCTACAATCGTATAATAATGACAAAATAAAGATGGTCGTGGATATGCGCAAGGTCATTCTACAGGGACCGTGTTAGGTGAGACACAGGATCCACCTAGGTCGGTGGGACCCGTGACCGTGGGGCTCACAGTGATGTATGTGTCTTAAATCCACACCGTCCAACCAATTTTGAAAGCTCATTTAAAGGCATGATTCTAAGAGTGAAGCTGACTCAAATCATAGGTGGATCACACCAAAGGAAACAGTCGTGATTGAATCCTCACCATTAAAAACTTCATGGATTCAACAGGAATTTTTATTTGTCATCCAACCTATTGATAAGGTCATAAACACCAAGATGAAAAGACCGCGCAAATATCATCTTAATCCAAAGTTTTTGTGGCCCACATGAAGTTTTTAATGGTCAATCACAACTGTTCCATGTACTATGGCCTATATGGGATTTGGAACAGCTTCATTTTTTGGATCGTGTCCTAAAATCAGCTTTCAAAACGTATGAACGGTGCAGATGTAGTCACATATATTTGTAGACATCCCACCTAAGGTTAACAAGCTGGTGAAATGGGAAGGTCCTGGTAGATGGATAAATCTTTAATCCTAACATTGATCCAAACCATTAAAATTAACCTTCATCTAAATCCTAAACATAATCAGATAATAATAAAAATCTAAGAGTCCTATATCCTAGGACTTCCAAAACCTGTTTTAAATTGAGTTAACTCATCGAGTCAACTCACTGAGTCATCCCAAGTCGACTCGCTGACCCAAAAGCCCAACCAACTAGCCTAGTCAACACAAGCCTTAGACAAATTCAAGACCAAGCTTGAAGTCTAAGCCCATAAGCCCAATAAAGATTCACAGCTTAGACAACGGGTGAACATTGTAACATTCAAGTGTCCCTTACACGTGAAAGACCCCCTGCCAAAATATGGAGAAAGTTGTGCCTTAGGCGGCGCTCTGCACTATATTGCAAACCTCATGTCTCGGCATGAAGCTCCCCACGAGTTCCAGACCTTCCTTTGCAATGTCTACACGTGCAAAAATGTTAAGATACCTCTCTATCTATTATTTGAACCCAAAATCACACTTTTACTAAGCCATCTAGTGTCACGCCCGAAATTTGGTGCCCAATTTGGCTAGGCATGACTCTAAATCCCAATTTGTGATTAAATTTTTAAATATTCTCAACCACAAATTTAATAAAAACTACATTATAATAAATCAAACATTCTTTCCATTCAATGTTTAGACTTACATTTGAGTTTTTCATTATACATTTTTTTACTAACACAAATAGAAAATATCACTACGACTAGACGGGCAGTTAGATCATCGCTCCACTTCACCATTATTAAAATATTGTTAATGTGAGAGTGACCATAACAACTCGTGGGATCATATCCAACCAAAATTTAAAATTTTTAGAGATATATTAAATATATAAATAATAAAAATACTTTATTTAAATTTCAAATCATGAATCAAAATACCAAATCTTAAAGATGACATGAATGTAATGCTAGAATTGTAAAGATGCTATGAATGTCATGCTTTCTATGAATTTCATAAATAACAAAATTAAATAACCATAATCTTTTACAATATTGTGCCAAGTGGATGACCACGTTGCATTAATGCCCGCGCACCGATACCTCGTAGTGAGGGACCCATTTATACGTTAACTGATCAGACTATTATTCCAGTTATACCAATGATATATCTTCACCCACACAATTATACTCATATATCATATACAAAAAAGACTCTAAAGGATCCAATGGGTTCTAGGGTCTTTTACCCAAGGGTCACGGTCACCCTACTTGCTGGCTTTACGGTCTTCCACCCAAGGACACAATCGCCCTACTTGCTTACTTTAGAGTCTGACACAATCACCCTATTTGCTTATACCTTTTAAGGACATCTGTAGAACAGCACACTCGTATTCTAATTATCAATCTTAATTCAAAATAAATATTTACATAATATGAGTGACCACCATCCATTCAAATCGGAATTATAAAATATGCAACATACTGCAGGTTAGTTACAAACTATATAGCATTACATCACATATTCTTCGTTATATTAAATTATGCATTAAGTCATTGTAAGGTTTGATAACTATTAAATTAACAATTATTGTAATTAAATAATTAAAATTAAAATTTTTAAAAGTTGTCATAACATGTTCGTTGAGATTTACCATAATGTATAATGGTGTGTAGAAAAAGTGGTTCACAACACAAATCTCTTAAGAACCAAAGTAAAATTTTCAAAATAAATTTAGAATATAAAACTCTCAAATTTAAAATAATTAATTTACAATTAGGTAGATTTACTGAATTTTTATAAAAATTATAAAAAAGACTTTAGAAAATTTTAAGATTACACTACAGCGCAATTTTAATCACATAGGATTATTGGGTATGATTTTGGGGATAATTATCGATTTGAATCACCAGATTTCTTTGTGATTTTTTTTTTCTAATCTAAATTATTTAATTTTTTTTTATTTGAGTATGTTAAACCTAAGAATTTAGAAGATATTAATTTAATTAAAATTTATATATTATTAATTAATAGTAATTTAATTTCTTCAATTTAAAGTCGAAAGAAAATAATGAGAATTAATTATTAACTTCACAATAGAGATAATTCTACGTTTTAAGGAAAATTTATAAACTTTTTTAACAAACTCAAAAATTAATTTTTAATATAACTTAATAATAATAATAAATTTTTTTTAATTTTAAATTTTATTATATTTAAATTATTATTAAATTTTCTTTATAAAATTATAAATAAGCATAGCATATGAATTCCTAGAAGTAACTCATGTTAAATTCTGAATCCCTGTAAATTAATGTATGATTTAGATTTAACATTTTAAATTTAATTAATTTAGTAATATATGAATAAAATCTTACTATTTTACAATAATTTTCTGCTTCCTTTTAATAGATTGCAAGAAAGATATATTTTAAAAGTATTAATTAGATTTTTTTTTTTTCAAACCCTAAGAGTTGAATTTTTATTTTACTAAATTTCAACCTATTAAGGTTAGGTAATTATATAGATAGAAAATCTACGTTAATAACCAATTTCTAATATCTAAAATCTATTTTATCAAATATCAAAATCGTCATTAATTAATATTTATTTTGTTTATTTAAAATTAAATTCAGAAATTAAATTTACATAATCAAAATTAATTCTATAAATCCTAAAATTAGTAACCTAATTAAATTACTAATGAACAACTAAGTTAAGCAATATTAAATTAAATCTAAATTTAGATTAGTTAATTATACATCAGTATTCCGGAACTAAAATTTTACCCAATTTATGCTTAGTTCCAATAAGTTATATTAAATTATTAAATTTGGACTTTAGTTATTATTAAAATTTATCTTATTCATTATTTTAATCAGTATGAATTAATTTGGTATATTATCTCTAATTAGTCTTAAATAAAAATTTTCGAAATTAATAACTTGAGTCAACCTATAGATTTACATCAAAGGAATTAATCTAAAATATAACTTGGATTAAAAATAATTTTGACTTTAATTTCAACATAATTTAAATACTTAAAATTTTTTTGTATTAAATTCAATAATTTAAAATTCTAATTTATATTTTTAACTTTAATCTTATTAAACATTTGTCTTTAAATATTCTAGCAATAAAAATATCAATAATAAACAATAATTAATTTCATACAAATTTCAATTTACAATCAATTAATTATAATGATAATTTTTTTTAATAACAATTATAAAAATTTCAGATTAGGGATTGATCACCCACTTGGTTAAGAATTTCTTGAATAGATCATATGCAACACGAACTCATAACCTGAACTCAATGTTCACCGAAACTACTCGACGTAACACACACACACACACACACCACACTCTCTCTCTCTCTCTCCTCTCTCTCTCTCTCTCCTCTCCTCTCTCTCTCTCTCACGCACACACACACACACACACACACACTCACACTCTCTCTTTCTCTCTCTCCATAAAAAAATCTCTCTCTAGATGAACCAGCAAGTACGCTAGACTTTTTTTTTTTTACACTAGCTGATGTTGTCGAATGGTTTGGTCATACACTAGTTGATGTTGTGAGAGACTAGCTAGCTGATGTTGTGAGACACTAACTGATGTTATCGAGATAAGTTCTACATGAGCTGAAATTTTTAGAGTTATATTAAATGTATAAATAATGAAAATACTTTATTTAAAGTTTAAATCACGAATCAAAATACGAAATCTTAAAGATGACATGAATACAATACTAAAATCGTAAAGATGCTCTGAATGCCATACTTTCCATGAATTCCATAAACAATAAAATTAAATAACCATAATCTCTTACAACACCGTACCCAAGCGGATGACCACGTTACATTAATGCCCACGCACCGATACCTCATAGTGAGGGTCCCATTTATACGTTAACTAGTCAGACTACTACTCCAGTTGTACCTTTAACATATGTTCATGTTGGGGATTTGAGCTGCGGAATCACACAGATTTAGATTTATGATAGCAATCCAATGACACCAAGCACACACACGAGAACACAAAGATTTAACGTGGAAAACCCTTCCGGGAAAAAACCACGGCACAAAGCGACAAATCTTCACTATGAAAATAGAAATTACAAAGAGAGAGGACTTACCCGATTCAAACAACCTCGAATCTCACCCTTGCTACACTCTTTGATAACCCTAGAACCCTTTAGAATACCTTTAGGAAGCCTTAAAATACTTTAGAATAGCCCTAGGGAGTCTTATTTATAGTTTAGGCAACTTTCCTTTCACACCCTTTTGAAACCGCCTCAAATTTATGCAGTCCGTACCAAATCATGTAACATCCCGGATTTTTTCCCAACTTGGCAATGAACGTCCTTGGATGTAGAACTACCCTAGGACCTTATTCTATTGTAATTAGGGCATAATTTAGTTAAGTATTAATAGCTTGGATCACTTTCTATACAAACTACAAAGGCCCAAGTACCACCTCAGGCAGAAATCAAATAGGACCAAATCCTTTAGAAACTAAACGAGAATTAATTTAGCGATAAACTAGATTTTCCGTGCAATGGGCCCTAATCACTTTAAATATGAACTGCAAGACCTAAAACTTGCAAAATCATCGACGCTACATTACCCTATAATCTAGGATCAATCTCATTACCCAGTTGCTCTCGGGTGCATCACGAAACTCCGTATCGGACCTGGACGGCACGTCGAAAGTCCGATTTTCGTGAAACTAAACGATTATGACCGTCTTGCTGGGCTTGACAACTATCTCGGAAATCAAGTCCTGACTGTGTCCAGAAATGCATAACTTGAGCCTGGAGCGAAGTGTGTGAGAAACGTGAATATTTTTGGAAATAAATCCAAATTTAAGTAAACTGAGATGTGTCGCTTGCGATCCAAATATAAGGATTCAGACCGTCAGAATCTGACCCAAATATACCCTCGGATCAGGAGAAATTTTCCACACATGTCAGTACACTTGTGGCCCTGATTGAGTACCGGTGACCGTTGAACTGAAACTGGTCCGCCACGGTCGATCTGTAAATCCGATTAGACCGAAAACTTAGGCTGACTTAGATCCATGGTCAGGGAGCTTAAGTCCGACCACACGCAGAAAAGGGGCCTCCAGAAGTGCTCCGTTGAGCCGAAATAGATGAGTTTTGGCTATAACCTAAGTATACCATGACCCTGGGGTCATTCCCATTAGTTTTGGGCCTATAAAAAGGGCTTAAAACCTCTCTCTCATAACCCATATGAATTTCCTAAACCCTAAAAAGAAAAGAGAGAGAAAGAGAAGGAAAGAGAGGGAGAGAGAGAGTGTGGGAGTTTGCTCTCGGGATTAATCCCGCCACTCCACTTACCATTTCATCAATTCTGAATCGCTAATCCGGCGTTTCCAACAACACATTTGGGTAAGAAAACCTAACCCTAATCTGTTTTAGGGTTTCAGATAGTGTAAGTTATGAAATAGCTAACCTAATTCATACTATAGGTCGTCAATCCGCCGTTGACAAAGACTAAGTGTCTAAAACGACTCCGTTACGCATTTACTTGCGTAAGGTGCAGACTATATACGTTTAGGTTATGGTTTTCAAGGCTTTCAATGTTGGTTAATGATTTATAACTAACGTGGGTGCCGTTTCACATGCCAAATGCGAAGTTTATTTCACTTTACGTATATACATGAACTATGTTGATTATAGTGTATATCAAGTGTTTGTTGAAAGTCTATATCGGTATGGAATTTAGATTTGTGCTTGCCATGATTATCGGTCGTAGATATATGCTTGTTGTATATACGACAACTCCTTGGCGAAAGGATTTGCCCTAATGCGTATTATAACTAACATACGTTATGTATGTTGGAATGTGTAGACTAAGTGTTTGTAAAAATGTCCATGTATTTTATATTTTAGAACCTGTTTAGGTATGGAATGCATAGGTGTGGATTCATGTTTAAGTTGTATTCCATAAAATGCTCAAATGATTGTATGATTTGAATTATTGATCCATTACAGCTTTGATTATCTCATATGAATATTCATTGTAATTGAATGTGGTTGGGGCTATTATATAGTCCAGGCAATCGGTAACAGGCCTCGACTTGGTAGTTGAAGTTGTTTCGCCACATAGGATGTGATCGACAAATTCGAGCCATACTTGGGTTGTCGACAGTGGTTAGGCCACATGGAGTACTTAGGCACTTCATGTCGATCAACTCAACGTGTGCTCGTACTAGTCGAGCTCGTCAAGTAACCCGATTGGCCCGATGTATGTTCACCATGTTTGGACACTACTGCTTGAACCTAAGGTACCAAAC
Source organism: Magnolia officinalis (assembly GCA_021015155.1). Classification (NCBI taxonomy): domain Eukaryota; kingdom Viridiplantae; phylum Streptophyta; class Magnoliopsida; order Magnoliales; family Magnoliaceae; genus Magnolia; species Magnolia officinalis. Next base: position 73,372,225 of record JAJHSJ010000006.1, on the reverse strand, counting down.
CCACCAGTGGAATCCCCGTTAACCTTAGTACCTCGATCCGCTAAGACTCATGAGCCGGACATGGTGGTATGGGACACCACGGTCGAGCTGTTGGCCTACGCTGGGGCGACGAGCCTCCCCATAGTGACCAGTGAGCAATACTGCCTCGTGAGCCGAATACGGTGGTATGAGACACTGTATTCGAGTTGTCGGCCTACACTGATCAGGTGATGAGCCCTTTGTAGTGACCTCGAGCATACTCTTAGACTGCGTTGAGGCGACGAGTCTTTCCGTAGCAACTAGAGTACAAACTAGGCCTATACTGATCAGGTGACGAGCCCTTTGTAGCGACCTAGAACCGCAACATTGTATGAGATTTGCTAGGACTGACGACCCTAGAATGGATCATTGTTTGGGAAATGATATAAGGGAGGTACCTTAGTTTCTCAATCCTGCTGTATGAAAAGGACTAATAAGAACTTGGAAATCACATGCATGCACCGCATTATGTGTGCGTTTGGCGTAGTAGGTCAAGTACTGAGGAAGGGTTTCATGCCGCGATCGTGAGATGAAGTCGCTAAGGGAGAGTAGGCGAGGGCATGCATCATTATTCATACCATTCTTGCATTAATCAGAGTATTTAAGGATGTTTGATTGTACTGCTTTATCATTACTGCTTGACTGAATTGATAACATGTTAACCTTTGCTTTATGGTTCCACTGAGTTGATCACTCACTCCCACGTTACGGGACGGTGTTGTACACACCAACCAGACCCTGTCTTAGTTGCAGGTAGAGGCGATGCCTACGAGGCGGAGCCGGACTATGAGGATGACGAGGAGGCGTTCTCGTTCATGCAGTTTTCAGGCGGGTTCATGTGAGCCGTGGCCTGATCGACGGGGACTTCTGGAATGTTGACTAGATGCTCTTACACTTGTTATTTTGTCTTTTGAATCATACATGTATATTCATTTTTGGTCCATTTTGGGAAGTATACATGTACATATTTAACCTGGTAACATGTTCACACTCTGGAGACTTACAACGTTTTATATACTTTATATATCTATCACAGTTCTTCTGCTTGCGTAATTTAACTGTCTCTGGAGTATGATATGCTGTTTTGGTGTAATCCCACTCATGTTTAATGCACTAACACAGACAACATTTAATCATCATTATCTATGTTGTATAAGTGATGCGTTGGAACTCGGGAGTGGAGCTTATGCTCGACCCTCGATTATCAGGGCGTTACAAATCCGCGCAAGAATCTGTGTAACCTCGACTAGTCGAGTCGAGGCCTCGACTGGTCGAGGGAACCCTTCGACCAGTCGAGTGCCCCAGACACCCAAATAAGTAGCACACTGGACTTTGAGTCGAGTGGTACTCGATCGGTCGAGTGGACCCTCGACCAGTCGAGCCAGCCTCTCGACCGGTCGAGCAGCCTCAAACATTGAAGACTTTTAAAAGTCTGACAACAATCTCCACCAAGTCTTCAATCTTCAATTGTGTATCTTGCTGTCATCTTCTCTTATCTCTGCATCATAGCTTCTTGTGCATACTCCGTCCATCTTTTATGTCATCGCCAAGTCCAAAGAAGTTACATAGTGTAACGCCCCAAACTTTTCGATGCTCGAGCATAAAAAATCCTCGAGTGTTACCAAGAAGATTAGCAAGATCAGTGCACGTGTACAATACAAATCTTATCATTCTTACCTTACACCTATACCATGACGTGAATCTAACCATCGGAAGTGAATCCCATTCACAAAACTCTTAAATTAACAATAAATACAATAACGCCATTAAAATAGACATGTGATTTCGAATCACATGGTTCCCACAATCGGGCTGATACGAAATTTTATACCATGCCTTTATACCATAATATAACTATACACATAAAATTATAGCCCTTGGATCATTGTAAAACTAACCCAATGGATAGATCAACCTTTAATAATAAAATCTGGAGCCACCTGATCTCAGGACATGCTTTGAATGTGGGCTCAACCCCTTAAATTGGATGGGAAAGCTAATGGACGATGTAGATCTATCAGAACCATCACCATGAACCCCACGTACTTGGTGCTTGTGCATAAATCACATGCACCTGCAAAGCGTAGAAACCGTAAGACGGTCAACACGGGGCTGACCCGCGTGTTTCACAAAGAAAGAGAGAGCGCCCTCTCTCCAACATACGTCCCGCTGCGAACGCTGAACAAGGACTTGCGGATGACGTTGATGGGCCACCACTCTGACCCAAACAATTGATACAGACCATACATTGGCCTCCAATGGGCCGTCAGATCAAAGCCTAGAGGAAGAATTTGCAAAGAAGCAGCGAGGATGGCCTCACAAATTCGAGCGTAAGATAGACGACACCAGAGAAAGATCTTGCTGGCCATCGCAGATTCGATCCCTACCACACCCTCTTGGGCTAATATTTCAAGGGAAATCTAATGAATGGAGTGGATTTATGATAAAACCGGAGGTGGTGGGCCCCACAGTCCCCACCGCAGCCTTCCTTGAGCACTAAAACTGTGCATCCAAGCAGCCTGGACCAACCGACGAGAAATGCAATCAGATCCGGAAACAGTGTGATGATCCAGACCGACCAGATGTTGGGAAAGGGAGTTTCTATGGTCCATGTGGAGTTAGATCAGTCAAATTGTCAGGCCATCCGCTACAAACGCAGGACGAGCGCAAGATGGTGCGCTGCACAAAAATAGAGCGCGAGGCGAATCTGACCTGCAAAAGGTCTTGTTGGAAGGATCTGGAATGCGCAAACCACCTTATAAATAAGCGTGGATATCAATAGCGGAAGGAGATGCGGAAAGAGAGAGAGAGAGAGAGAGAAGAGAGAGAGAGAGAGAGAGAGAGAGAGAGAGAGAAAACCAGTCGGCTGACCGCCCTACGGCAACTAGAGGAAGGATCTCCAATCTTCCCTGCTTAGGTTTAGGTGCTGCTAAAGAAGTCCGTAGTCCGTTGTAGAAGGAACAGACGGGTTCACTTCTCCCCTCCATTCTTCTTCCTTTTGTGACTTTCTTCTTTCTTTTACTTCGAAGACCGCAAGAGGTGTGAACGGCTTACCGAGTCAAACCGAGTTAACTCGGTGGATCAGTGAGCCTGATGGCACAATCAAAATCAGAACTTAATTAAGAACAGGATTTTCCCTTAGTCAATACTACAAAAATCTAATTTGTACTTAACCATTGTATACTAGGACGAGATTAAAACTTTAAAGTGGGATCGAACATTTAATTAGGGTTAGACAAGCAGACAATTGAAGGTGAGGGTTTTATCCTTTAGGCTTACCTTAATTCAATTTGATCTTTATATTTTGTCTATTCATGCTTTCATGTATATGATTTTGCCTTTCATGCCTTTACTTGCTCTTGCCGCTTTTCTGCCTTTGAGGATGAGGATTATCCCGCCTTCTACCTAGATTCTTGGTATTTATCTGGCCTTTTCATGCCTTTAATGTTATGGATTATCATGCCTTTCATGATTACATGTTTTCTGGGAATTATCTTATCAATTGATTTGGTTTTTATCATTACAACTATTAACTCTTTTCAGATTATGACATGATGTCGAATGCAAGTGATTTCTTTGAATTTATGTGAGGCCATGGATACAAGCCTTGCCCTGCCTTATTAAATTTATTGAGTTGGCTCTGCCACTTGTCTCTATATTTGAGTTGGCTCTGTCACGCCCCAAACCCAGAAATCGGATTCACAGGAATCCCGATCGCCGAATCTGGTGTCGACAACCTCTATAGAGTACCCCATTCTCGGCTCCTAATGTTCATACGCCAGATTTCCGATCCTGGGATCCTACAAGGAGGATTTTTTTTTTGTACATTTAACTCGTAATAAGCATAACCACAAGTATACTCAAATCATAAAGGCAACATTATCATCACACGCTCTATCACTCGTCTCTTTATTAAGAGTTGGCTATACCACTCGTCTTTTTGTTTGAGTTGGCTTTGCCACTCTTCTTTTGTTGAGTTGACTATTGTCACTCTTCTCTTATTATGTTAGCTATTGCCACTTTTGTTGAGTTGACCATTGTCACTCTTCTCTTTATTGGCCTTGTGTCGTCTATCTTTAAGACTTGGGCATGTGTCTTGTTACTCTAGAACCTCGATGATTCAGTTTATATTCTTCATAATTCAGATTATACTTTCATGATTCAATTATACTCTTAATGATTCAGTTATATTCTTTATAAGTGCAAGTGATGTGTTAAGAGGTATCATAACTAGTGAATCGATTAGCTTATCATGGAAAAAATGTGTTACGGGTAGCGGCCCTCTTGGTCGGCATGTAATTTCGTGGGTTGGTTGGTGTGGTGCACAATCGATGTATGTAAATCGACATACATGTTACATCAACTTTTCGGGATTGGATGTCGCAAATAGTCACTCTATGAACACATCGTGTTACGTAAATCCCCCAACCGCATGTTGTGTTGCCTTGAGATGTTTGCATAAATCCACGTTAGCGTTGGCCATGCCGACAAATATCCGTAGTTATGGGATGCGGGTCGAGCCGGTTTCCTATGAATTATATTCCACATTGTGACGATCACTATGTATGATGAGCCACACACACTATGCTAGGCATGCATCTCATGTAGGTTGTTTGCGCATACTGATATATCATGTATTAGTTGAGTACGAGATGTATTAGTACCTTTATTATACCTTTTATGAATATTTTGAATTATTGATAATCTTGAGGGATAACCTTCACTATGAGTAAGGCATTGACCCTCTCCCAACCGTATAGATGACGCAGGTGACGAACAGATGAAAGAACCAGAGGATCACTGACTCGAGGAAGAACACGATGAATAAAATAGAGAATAGGAATTAGTTTTGTTTACGTTTCTGCCATTAATGGAACTTATGTTATGCTCCCGTTATGAGAGCCTTTGACAATTTATTTATTTTCTTTTGGAATAAGAAAAACAGTTAATTTCATTCTTATGGCTAATTTCTATCAAATATGTAAATGAATGTGATGTCGATGGGAGAAAATCTCAGGGCGAGTCCTCGAGACATTCACACCTTACAATATTAACACCCGGTTTCCTTCGGCACGAGTACATACTTTGACCGTTAAAATTTCGAGCGGTTACACACAGAACTTGAACTTCTCTACAGGAACGATCTAAGTGAACATGTCTGCCGGATCAAAATCCACGTGCTTAACTACCTTTGCTCCTGTCTTCTCAAAAGGAAAGACGTAATCTTCTTACCATCTCACCACTACCTAATATTGCTTATCGGGGTGCTTGCTCACAACACTGATAGCCTGTGAAATAACCAGTCTAATCCAGATCATGGCATACACTGCCAACCGCATTCGAATAAGGCTCATGAGATATCCTTCTTTTCCTCATCTGTTTTGGGACATGTCCTGAGGAAAACTTAAGGAGAGACGCGTATGGAACGCTCTCCGGCTTTACCTAGCCCATCACATCCTTGATCAATACCTACACACAAGCTATTCCTCCTGTTATTACCAAAGCCTACTTCTCCTTCAGTCTCAATGCTGAGAACTATCTTTACAGCCCCCTAATCCTTCATCCTAAATGTTCCACTTAATCGAGTCTTCAGTACATTGATTTCAAACATGTCATAATTGGCGATATACATATCATCAATTCCTGACTCACCATGAAGGAATGAAACCACTGCCTAAGCGACAGGTCGAACCACGACCTCCTGCAATTTTTTTCTTAGCCCCTTTAATTTTAAACCGCTCTGGTTGCTTCATGTAGATCTGCTCTTATAATTTTCCTTACAGAAGTGCAAACTCCACATCTATCATTCCAGCTCAAGATCACATTGGCCAACCAGTGCCAATCATGGATTTAATAGATACTTACTATACCATCGACGCGAATATCTCTGAGAAGCCGATCTCTTCTCTCTGAGCATAACTGATCTTCACTACCAACCTCGCTCTGTATCTATGTTGTATCCTCATAAAAATTCACATGCATCCAACCGCTTTTCGGCTCACTAGAAGCTCCACCAGCTCCCATATGTCGGTCTGGTACAAGGAGTCCATCACATCGCCCATAGTCACCTTCCACTTCTCAGCACTTAGCTCACCTAGAGCCATCTGAATAGAAGATGAATCCTCTGCGATATTACCCCGCCGATATCTTGCAATTATGCTGTGTGATTCTTCTCGCAGGTGGCTGCTCCACCTGCCCTGTATCCCCGTTCGCGCGTCTCAGCCTTCTTGCCCTGCCGCTCATGTGGCCATGTCCAACATGCCACACACGTGCAAAGGTGGAATCCTCTACATCCACTATAGCTTCACCTTTTAAAGTGCTCCCGATCAACTTGTATATGTTATTGAGTCGTTGCGCTTTCATGATTACCCGTGCCCCTTAGATACATTAAGAGCACCATCAATACCTATGAACTTGCAGTCCATTGCCTCAAGTACACCAAGAGAAATTAGATTATTCTTCAAATCAAGAACGTACCTGACATCAGTCAAGGTATGCTCCACCCCATCAACCATCTTGATGCCCACCAAAACAGCAGCCACAATATTACAGGCAAAGCCATTGCCCATAAACACCTGTCCACCATCGCACTTCCTGTAACTGGTGAACCAATTCCGATGAGGAGTCATGTGAAAAGATGCTCCTGTGTCTAGCATCCACTCATCCTTACGATCATCGTATAGTCGCCTGATCATAGACACAGACAAAACATTACCATCACATTCACTCGATCTCTCACAGTTCCAGCACTTTACCTTTCCCTTGCCCTTGCCCTTAGATTTGGATCTAGAACCTGAAGAACTTGTACCTTGTTCAGAATTCCTACCCTTTGTAACCAGTGCATCAGAAGATATTCCCATATCGACATTAAGCTTTCTCATAGCCTTCCCTTGAAGGGATGAGATAACGGTGTCGACACTCAAGGTTTTATTCGTGGAGCACATTGTGTCCTTGAATGACTCATAAGACGCCGGAAGAGAATTCAACAACATACATGCTTGTTCTTCATCTTTCATCACTTCCTCCGTATTCAACAATTTGCAAACTAATTTATTAAAGTTGTTGATGTGAGCTTCCAGATCTTCACTCTCTGCCATGTTGAAGTTATACCACTGCTGCTTCAAGTGTAGGCGATTTTCAGAGGATTTTTTCATATGCACATCCTCTAACTTCACCCATAACTTAGTCATAGTTTTCTCTCTCATGACGTTGTAAAGAACCTCATTCGTGAGACATAAACGAATCGATAATAAAGCCTTCTTATCAAGAGTATTCCATTCATCATTAGTCATAGTAGACTTTCGTTCCTCAAGAGCACCATCTTCGCCTTGATTAAGGTACTCATCATCTTGATCTTCCATAACTCAAAATTATTTTTCCCTGAGTACTTCTCAATATCATACCTAGTGTTTGTCATTATTACTAATCCCTCAGATTCAGATCTGTGCCCCATTGATTGCTCTGATACCACTTGTTAGGGATTTGGGCTGCGGAATCACACAAATCTAGATCTAGGATAGCAATCTAATGGCACCAAGCACACACAAGAGAACACAAAGATTTAACGTGGAAAACTCTTTCGGGAAAAAACCACGGCACAAAGCGACAGATCTTCACTATGAAAATAAAAATTACAAAGAGAGAGGACTTACCCGATTCGAACAACCTCGAATCTCACCTTTGCTACACCCTTTATAACCCTAGAACCCTTTAGAATACCTTTAGGAAGTCTTAGAATACTTTAGAATAGCCATAGGGACCCCTATTTGTAGTTTAGGCAACTTCCCTTTCGCACCCTTGTGAAACTGTCTCAAATTTATGCAATCTGCACCAAATCCGCCTAAGAATCTGCGTAACCTCGACTAGTTGAGCCGAGGCCTCGACTGGTCGAGTGCCCTGGACACCTAAATAAGTAGCACGCTAGACTTTGAGTCGAGTGGTGCTCGACTGTTGAGTGGACCCTCGACCAGTCGAGCCAACCTCTCAACCGGTCAAGCAGCCCCAAACATTGAAGACTTTTAAAAGTTCGATAACAGTTCATACACACAATTATACTCATATGTCGTATATAAAAGGGGACTTTAAAGGATCTACTGAGGACACGATCGCCTACATGCTGGCTGTAAGGTCTTCCACCTAAGGGAAACAATCGTCCTATTTACTGGCTTTATGATCTTTCACATAAGGGACACAATCGCCCTATTTGCTTATGCCTTTTAAGAACATTCTTAGGGCAGCGCATCCGCATTTCAACCACCATTCTTAATTAAAAATAAATATTTATAATATATAAAGTAACCACCATCCATTTAAATCAAAATTATTAAATATATAACTTACTGCAAGTTAGTTACAAACTATATAGCATTACATCACATATTCTTTGTTATTCTCAAATTTTGCATAGAAGTCATTGTAAAGTTTGATAACTATTAAATCAATAATTATTATAATTAAATAATTAAAATTTCAATTTCTAAAAGTTGTCACAACATGTTACTTGAGGTTTACTATAACGTATAATGGTATGTAGAAAAAGTGGATCACCACACGAATCTCTTAATAGACAAAGTAAAAATCTTAAAATTCTCAAATTTAAAATAATTAATTTATAGTCATAGAGATTTACTGAATTTTTATAAAAATTATAAAAGAGAATCTAAAAAATTTTAAAATTACACTACAATGTAGTTTTAATCACATAGGATTATCGGGTGTGGTTTTGGGGATAGTTATCAATTCAAATCACCAGATTTCGTCGCGATTTATTTTCTAATCCAAATTATTTAATATTTTTTGAAGTATTTTAAACCTAAGAATTTAAAAGATATTAATTTAATCGAAATTCATACACTATTAATTAATAGTAATTTAATTTCTTATATTTAAAGTCGAAAGAAAATAATGAGAATTAATTATTTACTTCACAATAGAGATAATTCAAAGTTTTAAGAGAAAATCATAATTTATTTATTTTTTAATAAAATCAAAAATTAAATTTTAATATAACTTAATAATAATTATTTTTAAAAAATTTTAAATATTATTTTATTTAAATTAAATTATATATATATTTTATAAAATTATAAATAAGCAAAGCATAGGAATCCTAAACGTAACTCATGTTAAATCCCCAATCTCTATAAATTAATGTATGATTTAAATTTAACATTTCTAATTTAATTAATTTAGTAATATATGAATAAAATCTTACTATTTTACAATAATTTTCTATTTCATTTTAATAAATTGTAAGAAAGATCTATTACAAACATATTAATTGGATTTTTTCCTCTCTCTCTCTCCTCTCTCTCTCTCTCTCTCTTTTAATCCCCAAAAGTTGAATTTCGATTTTATTAAATTTCAACCTATTAAGGTTATAATTAGGTTACTACATAGATAGAAAATCTACATTAATAACTAATTTCTAATATCTAAAATCTATTTGATCAAATATCAAAATTTGTATTAATTATTATTTATTTTGTTTATTAAGAATTAAATTCAAAATTTAAATTTACATAATCAAAATTATTTCCATAAATCCTAAAATTCATAACCTAATTAAATTACTAATGAACAACTAAGTTAAGCAATGTTAATGAAATCTAAATTTAGATTAGTTAATTATATATCAGTATTCCGAAACTAAAATTTTACGCAATTTATGTTTAGTTCCAATAAGTTATATTAAATTATTAATTTGGACATTAGTTATTATTAAAATTTATCTCATTCATTATTTTAATTAGTATGAATTACTTTTGTGTATTATCTTTAATTAGTCTCAAAATTTTTTTTCTAAAATTAATAACTTGAGTCAACTTATATATTCACTTCCAAGGAATTAATTTAAAATATAACTTGGATTCAAAATAATTTTGACTTTAATTCCAACATAATTCAAATACTTTAAAATTATTTGGTATTAAATCCAATAATTTAGAATTCTAATTTGGATTTTTTGCTTGAATCTTATTGAACATTTTTTCTCTAAATATTCCAACAATAAAAATATCAATAAAATTAATAATTTCCTACAAATTTCAATTTTAAATCAATTAACTATAATGATAAAAAAAGATTTAATAACAACAATTATAAAAATTCTAGATTAGGGATGGATCACCCACTTGGTTAAGAATTTCTGGACTAGATCATATGCAACACAAACTCATAGCTGAATTCAACGTTCACCGTGGCTACTCGACATAACTCCGCTTCTCTCTCTCTCTCTCTCTCTCTCTCTCTCTCTCTCTCTCTCCATAAAAATATCTCTATTGATGAACCATCAAGTGCATTAGATGTTATTTTATTTTTTTATTTATTTTATTTTTTAATTTTTACGCTAGCTGATGTTGCCGAATGGTTTGGTCAGTTGATGATGGGTTGGACATGTTGAATGATATTGATAATGGACAGATCGATTTAAGATGGATGAACTCATTTAATATCTTGAATGGACAACTAACGATTTGGGTTGGTAAATCATAGTATAATTCCATGTAACTTTTTTCTTTAAGAAAGCATTATAATAAAATAAAGAATAAGTAAAAGACGTATAACAATGTGCCTAGGTTTCTTTGAAACAGAGGTGGTGTGGTTTTGGCATGGCCCACATGGGTGAGGTGTTGGTGTTTGGGTGAATAAACATTAGAGATCGAATGCACGATGAGATAGTTTACCTAATGCATGGTTTGGATTAATTTGTGGTTTGGTCAAGAGGGATGTTTTGAAATGGACGGCTTAAAATTTCACCATTATTTCCAAAAAAAGAAAGAAAGAAAATAAAGTCGGAACTAATCTTCATGGAAAATTTCAAAGTGCAAAAGTCGGAACTAATCTTCATGCATAGTTGAATTCTGCTAAGTAGAGACCATACATTCGTACAAGCAAAGTGGGTGCCTAACACCTTCCGTCTTTGTAACTACGGTCCTTACCTTGAATCTCTGAATGCAAATCAAAGAGTCATTTTAGGGTGAAGTATCTTTGGATCCTTTCCATCCTAACATTTCCACAGGGTCTACTCGACTGTAGAGACAGGGTAACTAGCTAGTGGTGACTTTGCTAAAATATAACACACCCTCAAATACTCAAACACCTAAGCCCTCGAGAGAGGCACTTGTGGAAGCCGTGAGTTGATTCTGTTCGGGATCCAGCGTCCACAACATCACAATTCGCCACATAATCAGGGGTCCCACCCACCTTGATGGACTCGAGGTCAAACATAATCTGCTCCCATTCTATAAGTCTTTTACACACACCCACCAATGTGTGTTATGAGGTAATGTGTGTGTGTGGTGTGTGTGTGTGTGTGTGTGTGTGTGTGTGTGTGTGTGTGTGTGTGTGTGTGTGAGGTCGCTTCTCATGTGGTCGATTGAGTTGTGTGGGCCCCACCGTGATCCATGTTGGGCATCCACCCCCATCAGTCAGATGCACCTTTCCATGGTGGACCATGGGCCAAAAAAATCAAGCCAATCCATAACTTAGGTGGGCCACACCATAGATAATAGTTGAGAGTGGATACCCACCCATGGAAACCTCTATCATCATTAATGGGCCCACTAATATGTGGTTAAGACATCTAACCCATCTATTATGTGTGTCTAATTTGGATGAGGGATCATAGCGAGTTTCAATTGTATCCAAAACTCAAGTGGACCCCACCAAGTGCTTTTAGATGTTTTAAGCATGATTTACATGGTTTTGGATGGTGTAGCTCACTTGAATTCTAGATGCGATTGATTTTTGGGATATTCCATAACCTAGAGGGGACTCATCTAATGCAGAGTAGATGTTTGACATAGATCATGGAAAGGCCCACACAGCTCGGCTTCTATGAGAACCTGTAGTACCATGCACGCACACACACACGAATGTGTGTATACATACATACATACTACATACATAATACATACATACATACATACATACATACATACATACATACATACATACATATATATATATATATATATATATATATATATATATATATATATATATAGGGAAATGGTACTATAAGGTCAACCTCATGGGAAGTTCCCATGAGGTCAAGCTATGTAGGCCAACATTGATGTGTGTGAACATCAACACCGTACATTTGATGGGCACCTTTAGGTTATGGGATATGCAAAAAATCAGCCATATACGACACTTAAGTGGGCCACCAAACTATCTTTTTTTTTTTTTGAAAACCGATACAAACAGCCCTTTTTAGGTAGCAAGAAAATATACGATACAAGGTGCCTATAGCTGCTAAGATATTTGCAAAATGGGATCTCTACATAGAGCCACCCCTTGCGTTGGGCACCCAGGTTGGCCAAACTATCTAAAACCGTGATGACATGCTTAAAACATATAAAAGTACTTGGTTTTAACCCCTCATCCAAGTGGGTGTAACGTCCAGGATTTTCGCTATTTTGAATTTTCAAAAAAAAATCATTAAATTTTTTTGAAATAACTATCCTATGTTGTCACTTACCGACCATTGACGCTCGATGTGAGCCTATACGTGGGTGATATCAATAAAGAAGCACATGAATTTGATTAATCAACCATAGGAAACCAACGAATCTAACTGATCACTTAAACATCAAGTCTAGCTTCATGAATTGTTCACAAAGGGCCCAAATCTAGCTGACTTATCACTGACTAATCAAGATGACCACAGCTAAACTAAAGATCTACCCAAAGCCAAGAAAACTATGGGTTGGATCGTAATTAATAAACCAAAGTGACCCAATTATCCATTTAGCCTACGAACCATTGGTTTAGAGTGATTATGACCGAATCACTATTTTTACTAGTTGCGAATAGGCCACACTTGAACTTAGCTAATTCAAATCCTAATCATTATGCACAAGAAATCTTGATACCTAATTCATTCAAAAAATGCATTGATTATCCAAACGAACTCTAAACCGCTCGTTAGTGGGCCACTAGTTCCGAAACTATAGAATAATTTCTATCTCACTGGGTTTGACGCCTATCGTGGGTGGCAAACCAAGAAAGTGCCCAAAATTGTTCAAATTGGGCCAGAAGCCAAGTGCTTGGCTGAGATCTGAAAACTTAAGTGAAATAGACCCCTTATTGTTTTGCAAAGTTGTGACCTCCTGAACGTTAGATTTCGACCAAACTTAAGTATGAGCCAAGGATATTTCCTCGCCTGTATTCGTATAGTTGCGTTTCCCCGATTGATCACCAACGATCCCCATCGCAAGGCATCCGAATCCCCAACCCAATCGCTTATCCTATAATGGGGAACCTATCACATGGTGCAGATGGGATAGCGGGCCCCTGAATAGTCCTATGGGCCAAAATTCAGTGCACTAGGGGCATGCATCCTAGAAAAAGGGCCCTCGGGGGCATTTAGACATAAAATATGGACTAGTTAAAGCCCAACATCACACTCCCTCACTCCCATATGAAAATTCAGTTGCAAGGGAGAGATGGGGTGGGGAGAAGTGAGAGAGAAAGCTCCTTGGGGAGTTGATTTGGGGAATTTCCCTCTTTCCGTTGCTCATGTTGGAGCCCGCAACCACGCCCCATCGCAGAGAGCAGCCCGATGATGATAGAGAGGTAATCCCCTAGCCTCCCTTTGAAATTTGAGCCTTATGGGCTATTGCATGCTCCCTTATAAGCTAACCTATGAATGTAGGGCATCAATCTGTCAAATACTTGGTCGAAATCCTAGGAGTGGTGCTAGGAAAATCGACAGGCTACCCCTAGGTGCGGACCATTACCTTTAAGTTACCAATTATCAAACCTATGTCGTAAACAATGACCGTGTTGTGAAAATTGTGAATTGCATGCTAACTAGTGACTAATCCTTGGGCCTATTGTCCTCCACAAAATGCAATTTCTGTTTATGGTTGCCGATTATTGATTAGATGCTAGAATAAACCAAATTCACTGAAATTCCATGCTCACATGTTCCATATTTTCTCCCTGATACATGCACGCCTAATTAGCTGATTGTGATAAATTGTGTGATGATTGAATAATGCACTTGCATGCCTATTTGTTTGCCCAAATTAGCTAGAATATCTTGAAACACTGTCGAATTGGTTGCTTATTCCCGAATAGAATTGTTTATGGCATGCTGTAAAATTTTAGTCTATTGGTAATTGGTTGGCCAACAAACTGGAAAAATTCACAAGGGCAGCCCTACTGGATCGGCTGCCCTAGGCGAATCCGACCGATTCAGGCCAAAGACGGACAACTGGTAGTAGTTGGACTACACGGGATGCTTGTACCCAGTGCTGGTTGCGCCGTAGTTCACTTGAGTTAGCCGAATTAGTCCACTAGTTGGCCAACCATGGGTGTTCACCATGTATAACTACGCCTGTTTGAACCTGAGATACCCCATGCCCCTGGAACACCCCTTACAACTGTTATGATACTATTCACAAGTCTTGTGAGCCGGGCATGGTGGTATGAGACACTATGCTTGAGCTGTTGGCCTACGTTGGGGGTGACGAGCCTCCCCTTAGTGACTGCGAGTAATCCAGTTTACAAACTCGCATTTCGTATGAGTGTAGCTGGGAGTGACAAACCCAGATGGATTAATGATTGCAGGCACAAGACAACTACAACCACCGTAGGCCTCATGATTGGATTAGGGCCTTGTTTCGTGGGAGTGCCTTAGTTTCTCCAACTTGCTAGATGAACGGACATAACTAAATACTCAACTAACATGATCATTGTCGCATTGCATTAATTAGGTTGACAACTCGACAGTTGAGGTCGTATTTAAGGAGTGTTGGTCATACGCGAACATGTAAATGGAGTCACTTTGAGAGAGTGTTGGATGGCGAGGGCATGCATCATCTCATACAGCATACATGTGCATTAATAAGATTATTTAAGAATTAGGGGTTTTAAGTTGCTTTATCATTACTTGTGCTAATGGAATCGATAACATGTGTAACTTAATGTTAATGGAACCACAGAGTTGATATCACTCACTCCCACTCTGGGATGATGCTTTAAAACACCAACCGGACCCTATCTTAGATGCATGTATCACAAAGTCCAATGCGCTGGATGAGGCGTCCATAAACTCGGAGGAGGGGCTCTCGTATTTTCAGCTCCTTGGCGGGCCACTGTAGTTACCCTGGGGCTAGCAAGGAGACCGTGGGGGTAGGGCTATATTGTACATCTTTTGGACTATATGTATTTTGTCGGGACGTGGTCCTGTACACTAAACTACACGTATGCACATCATTTTGTTAGTCATGCTCTAAATTAGTTAGTTGATTTCAGTTTACGCCGCATGATCCATTTAATTTTTCGAATGGTCATACACCAATCGAATGAAACCCAAATTAGTTAAATCTGCAAAACATAAGTGGCACTCGAAAATTCGGGCGTCGGGCATTACTTGACCCTTGAAATTTAGGTGTTATAGTGGGACACAATGAATGGGCTGCATTTGTGAACCACACGTCAATGGGCCCAATAAATGATTATGAATGTTTTAATGGGAGGTAACCCCTCTCAACTGTTGTATTTGGTGTGGCCCACCCAAGTCATGGATTGACTTGATTTTTAAGCCCATGGCCCACCATAGAATGGTGAATCTGATTGATGGGGTAGATGTTTGATTGATATTACAGTGGGGCCCACATAGTTGACCTCATGGGAAGTTCCCATGAGGTCAACCTCATAGTACCATTTCCGACCCACCCACACACCCCCACACACACACACACACACACACACACACAACACACACACACACACACACACACACACACATATAATATATATATATATATATATATATATATATATAGATGAGATTAAAAGAGAAAAAAATAAGGAACTAGCTTGCATATACAAAGTATGCAAATGCGAGAGATGAAAATGCATGATTTATCCTAATCTAAATATCTTGTCTTGGTATGTCCAAAGCATTAGTTGGACTAATTTTTATGAGTTTTAAGGAATTTATAGCCATTTAGGCATTTCACATAGCCAACAGTGCATTAAGAAACCGGCCCACATGTATGAAAGTTATTTAATGTTAGGATATTGCCTAGCACATGTGCATGCACTGGTGTATATATTAATAAATATTTAAAACTATGTTCATGCTCCAATCATATAATAATGGCAAAATAAAGATGGTCATTGATACGCATGCCAGGTTATTCCAAGGGTCTTTAATTACAAGTCATTCATGTATATATAGTGAAATGCTTACCTGCATAATAATTCTCATTGAAACTCTTGTGAACTTTTTGAGAACTCATCTCACATAATATGAGCCCAAAATCTAAATGGTCCATGTGATCCAGCAACTCATGAAACCCTAGGGCCCAACATTTATTTTAATCCAAAACTTTGGTGGGCTATGGCAAAAGTAAACTTCCTTGATTTGCCTATCTTTGCTACGATTCACCAGAGGTTTGGATCAGGTTGAAAGTTGGGCGCTAGAAGTTTCATGGGCTGCCATCACTACAAGAAATCCCACTTTTAACGACAAAAATTTTGTCGCTAAAAGTCCGACGCAGAAGGGTTTATCGGCGAAAATTTTGAATTGTCGTCAAAGGCAAGATTTTTAGCGACGAAAATTT
>JAJHSJ010000006.1:73276572-73355524 GCA_021015155.1 Magnolia officinalis | reverse complement strand
TTGTCATGTAACTGGACTGAACCTCCATACCATCGTCATAGCCCTCTCCCAACTATTTGGAGCAGGCGTATGTCTCATGACAATATTGTGATAATGTAATGTACTCATGACAATATTGTGCTAAATGTAAGATATATATATATATAATATATATATATATATATATATATATATATATATATTAGGAAAAACGCTCACCTGCGAACCAGTTCGTACGTAGTACGTACGAACTTTTTGAGAACCCATCATACGTGATGAATCTCGCAAATCTGAACCGTCCACATGAAGCAGAACCTCATGAAACCTCATAGTATGAATTTTTACTTTGATCTGAAACTTTGGTGGACCGTGCAAAATGTAAATAGTTTCTTTCCTTGATTTGATTTCTCTTTGCTATGGACGGTATGGATAAAAGTTTTAGATAAAAGTAAACTTGGTCCTGGGGGGTTCACTAGGTGCTGCTTCACATGAACGGTTCAGATTTGGATCCACATCACATATGATGGGTTCTCAAAAAAGTTCGTACGTAGTACGTACGAACTGGTTCGCAGGTGAGCTTCTCATATATATATATAGATATATATATATATATATATATTAGTATATATATATAATTATATATATTATATATATATATTTGTATTTCGCATATTTATTGGTGATTTGTGAAGTTGGCTTCTTTTTTTCTTTTTTTTTTTTTTGCTGATTTAAATGGTTAAGGTTAGAAACGCATGGAATGATAGAATGCAATAACAGATCTGATGTTTGTATGCTTTTTTTCAAAAAGAAAAATATTTTTTGTATTTTCGCACATTTATTGATGATTTATGAAAAATGCAAAAAATTAGAAATTTTTGGTTTTTTTTTAAAGCTAATTTTAAAGGGTTAAGGTTAGAAATGCATGGAATGTTAGAATGCAATAATAGATCTGATGTTTGTATGCATTTTGCATTTATTTATTTATTTATTTGTATCTTCGCAACATTTATTGGTGATTTATGAAAAATTAGAAAAAGTTGGTTTTTTTTTTCTGATTTGAATGGGTTTTAGCTAGAGAATTGCATGGAAAAATAGAAATTTAGAATGCAATATTAGATTTGAATGGTGTTTGTAAGCTTCTTTCAAAAAAATATATATATTTAGTATTTACTGCATTCTTTTATTTTTATCTCTTTTTTTATAATTTCAATTTCTTGTGTAGGAATGGGCATCTAGAATTGTATTTTAAATTTTAAGTTTGTAACTTGTTCATTTGCAATTTAGATTGGATTTGGAGTTATAAGTTGTAAGTTGGAACTTGGAGTCGTACTTGTAAGTTAGAACTTGTAACTTGTAAGGGTAACTTGTAGTTGTAGGTTGAGCATTAGTTTAAGTCTTGTAATTTTAAATTTTAAATTTTTTAGAAGATGGCAGGAAGGGCTGGCCAACACGAAGGTGATGATATTGGATGGCAGCATTGTGAGAGAGTAAGTGGGGTAGGCACGCCATGAAGTGCAACTACTATGGCCGAGTAATAACTAGAAGAATCACATGAGTGAAGCAACATTTGGCACATCAAAAAGGACAAGTTGCGGGGTGCCTTAGTGTACCAAAAGAAATGTTATGGATGCAGAAGAATTTACAAGACGTGAAACAAAAAAAAAAAAAAAAAAAAAAAGGATGCTCTTGATGTGGCCCGACAATAGGTGTTTGGACCAAGACCTGACTACATGGGTGTTAGTCCATATGATATTGTTCAGTCTGATGATGATTCTCATCGAGAGGTCACATTAGCAAGGAGAGAGAGCATACGCTCCATTCATGAAGATGAGCAGCGTCCATGCATGTTTGGTGATAGGGGGTCTGTACGTGATGCAGGGGGAGGGAGTAGGAGTGGCAGGGGGAGTGCAAGTGGGGTGGTGGAAGTGGGGGTGTGTTTAGTGGTTTACGGCATGCCTCTAGCCGACATGTTTCTGCGGAAGATGTGGATGATGTTGTAGAGCCCGAAAGGCCGTCATGTGATCCAATTCTCTTTAGGAAGGAAATGACAAAATAGAAGGGGGGAAAAAAAATCAAACAAATGTGGATGAGAACTACAGTAGAGAAGCTTGGGAGGGCAGTGGCCGAGCTATTTATACATGGCAACGTAACTCCAAATGTTGCCAACTCCCCATACTGGCAAGTGGTGATTGATGCAGCAGTGGAGGCAAGCGAAGGAGTGAAGGCTCCCACAACTCATGAAATTAGGGGGAAGTGGACTGATGCAAAATATGAAGATGTGAAAGCATATGCCAACACCTTTAGACCCATATGGCAAACAAGAAGATGCACCATTATGTGCGATGGTTGGAGTGGCCCAACCAAACGTGGCATGGTCAATTTCATGGTGTATTGTCACTTCAGTACAATATTCCATAAATCGATTGATGCATTGACTGAAATCAAGGATGCAAATTATATATTCATCCTTATGGATAAGATGGTGGATGAGATTGGAGAGGCAAATGTAGTACAAATTGTGACCAACAATGAAGCAAACAAGGTAGCGGGAAGCAAATTGATGATGAAGAGACCAAATTTGTTCTGGTCACCATGTGTCGCGCACTGCATTGACCTCATATTAGAAGATATTGGAAAGGGGAATGTCATAACATTGGTTGAAAGGGGAAAGGAAGTAACAACATTCATATACAACCACAACCTACTCATTGCCATAATAAGAAAGTACACAAGAGGGAGAGAACTTCTTAGGCCTGCGCCAACAAGATTTGTGACAACCTTATAGCCCTTCAAAGATTATATGAGCATCGGGGAGAGTTGTCCGAAATGTTTGCTTCACAAGATTGGCACATTACAAAATGCGGCAAGACATCGGGGACACAGGTCAATGTTGTGGCAACTATAAGGGATAACAACTACTGGAAAAAAGTTGCAAACATCCTCAAGGTGATGGAACCATTAATAAGAATCATTCATCTTGTCGAATCGGACGAAGTACCTACTATGGACTTCCTCTACGACGCCATGGATAAGGCGAAGCTTACTATCTAGCAGGATTGTAAAAACTATATGATTTACTGGAAGATGATCGACAAGCGTTGGAAAAAGCAGCTTCATCATCATCTTCATGCAGCAGGTAAACTCTTTGTTATGCACTTATTCTTCTCATCTTTGACCCATTAAATAAGTTAATAAATCTAACTTCATTATTTCAAATTTACAATGTAGGATACATTTTAAATCCAAGATACAGATATGCTCAATCATACACTGAGGATGAGGAGGTTCATCTCAGGTTTAAGAATGTGATAAAAGGATTAGAGCCCGACTTAGATTGGCAAATAACGGTGTTAAATGAAGTACACCTGTGGCTATGAAAGTCTTTACTCTTTAGTCTTTTACTTTTTAGTCATTAATTTTATTATCTTTGTATTTAACTTTGTAGTGTATTATGTATCATTCACACCATAGTTGGAAATATATACACTACGATAGGGTAGTTTCTCCGACGCCATTGCACAAAAGGCAATCTTTTAGACTACTCCAGGTAATAAACTGACATTTTATATTTTTATTGGTTAAAGCCATTATTAATATTGGCATTATTCTACAAATTATACATTCTAAGATTAGAGCCTAATAGTTTACAAACTAATCAATGTAAGTATTATTTTTCTTTTTTTTTTCCCTATACAACTGATTGGTGGATGCATTATGGGGAGAGTGCACCAACTCTCAAGTCAATTGCAATCAAAGTTATGAGCCAGACAACTTCCTCTAGCTGCGAGAGAAACTGGAATTGTTTTGCGCTCATTCATACAAAGAATAGAAATAGAATACATATTAGGATATTGGACCGGCTCGTTTATATGCATTACAACATGAAGTTGCGATTGCGTAATTCAAGGCGTGTGGCGAATTTAGTTGAAGAGTGCGACTTCTATCCAATAAACTTGGACCACATTTATGATGAGGATGACCCACTACTACCGTGGTAGATGTAAGAGAGAAACAGGTAGAAGATGACAGTGAAGAAATCAAGATCAATGATCCAGAAATATGCGTAGCACAACAACAGAGTCGTGCATCTGTCTTGGATCCAGAGAGGTCTCCTCCACCTCCTCAAGAGAAGATAAGCAACGGCAACAATGAAGAAACCAACAGGGGATGACAATGGCGACAATGATGATGATGATGCTATTGGTCCTACTATTGGTGTTGCCACCACACAACCGTCTGCCCATAATGAGGTCGATCAACATCGACGGACTAGAGGCCGGACGTACGAGTGCACTAAGCCACTATATGACCAGCCAAGAGCACAAGGGGTGCATCAAGGAGAGGTTGGCACTAATGGCATAGGCATAGCAGGAGATGGAGCCGGAGGACATCAGACAGCTACTACTTATGGATATGAATATGATGAGTCATATGGATATACAAATCCTATTACAGGTCATTCATATTGGACTAGTCTGTTCGAGCATACGGTCACTATATGGGATACAGATATCCGGATCATCCAATTCCAAGCTCAACATCATCCCAATCTCACTCACAGTCCCAGTATGAGCAGTACCAAGGCCAGGATCGGGGTTATAGGTATGGATATGGTGAACATGGATCGTCATCTAGCACTTATTCTTGCCCAGAGTACACACAACAAATGCCTAGTGGCAGTGACGATCGTAGTCAGTCATCCTTGGGATTCCTTGATTCGGTCTTCCCCCTAAGATCTAGTCTTGGTTGTTACTATGGATATGTAGCTCCTACACAGCTACAGCCGCATCAAGATGACGACAACGATGACACAGAGGTTGATCAACCACAGGGAGCAAGGTTTTCTTTCTGGTGGTGATTAGATTATTGTTGGTATGTATGCAAGTAATGTAAGCCTGTGAGTCCGTGACTATGTGATTCACACAAATGGTGTACTGTATCTGTAATTCTGTAAACTACTAAACTATCACATAATCACATCACATTATAATAATATTTCTTCTTTTTTTCTATTACATTCATGAATTGAATATAATCCAGCAATTGTCTAATTAATACTAATATTATCTTATTTATATAGTATCATTGATAAAATATATTTAGAAAATCAAATACATTAATTTTACAACCAATTGAAGACTATCATACCTGAGATAGCATTCTTACCAAAGAGTAGACCGTTGCGCCATCATAAGCATGTTAAAAATCAGAAAAAAATACATATTGCAATCCTCTAATTAAATGGGATTTTTCCCATATTTTCAGATTTTTTTTTAGCACACAAAAATTTGACCGTTACGGGAGCCGTAATGATCGTTACCCGTAACAGTAACAACAGTGCCCGTTACGGGCACCATTACCATTATTGAATATCTTGGATTGGAAGTGACAGATTCCTGATGGTATTCTTGCAACAACCGAATGTATTGGTTCAAGAGTAGTGGTGGTGGAAATAGGAGTTGCGTTCAAAGTCGATGTGGAAAAAGTTTATGATCATGTCGATTGAGAGTTGCTTCATTTGCTAGATAGAATGATTTTTTGTTCAAAATGGATCAGTCAGATTAATGCATTTCTTCGGCATTGTTCTCTATTTTAATCAATGGGTCCCTCGTAGGCTTCTTCTCTAGTTTGAGAGGTCTCTGGCAGGATAACCCATTATCAATCTTCCTCTTTTCATAGGGGGCAAAAAGTTGTTCTTGGCTTATTCACAGCCTCTGATATCGATCTTATCTGAGGCTTAAGTGTTGGGAATCCAAAATTAGTGATATTTCATCTCCAATTCATATATGTTACATAGATTTTCTGCATGTCTTCTTCTATGCAACTAAGGGTTGCAACAAGACAATGAGTGGGTTTGCAAAGTGGATGGGACTAAAAAGTCCAATCTTCCATGCACCTATATGGAACATCCACTTGGGGATAATCCTAAAGTGGTGTCCTTCTAGGACCTTATACCAGAAAGACTGGAGACAGACTATCCAGGTGGAAGGGAAAATATCTCATCGTGGAAAAGATCTGGAATGTTCTAAAGGATGGTTCATGGCCTATACAAAGGCCTACAGTCCATATCTATGAAACAATGGATGATTATTTAGTTAAATACCTATTCAACAGCATGTCTTGGTTGTATTTCCAGCATTTGTTGCTTTATCCCCTTCAAATTTCAACCATCTGCTCTATGATTTCCATGATTATCATCATCATTGTTGCTGCCGCCACAATCAAGGGTGTTCGTCACCTATCTCCTGAAATGTTGTTTTCAACCATCTGCCCTATGACCGCCATGATTATTATCACTGTTCTTGTGCAACCAAAAACGTCTCCCACCAACTCAATTATTGCTAGTAGCCACTATTAACTGTCATCACCAATACCACCTTCACAGCCCACTGCCCAATCTTGCCATCTCTATTGCAACAACTTACGGAATATGAAACAGGGGATTTCAGAAATAGTTGAAACCCCAGTATAGAGGGCTTCCATGATTCCATCACTCCAAACGCATTGGGAGCCTACCAAAAGGCCCCTCAACTAAGGGGCTTTTATACTCATTGAACCCTCCTTTTATCAAGAAGGTTTTGGAATCATGAGTGAGGGAGACGGAGGGGGGAGACGAAGCAAGAGAGAAAAAGTGAGTGACAATATCAAAACTCCAAAGCTAGATTCTTCCAACTAGGGCTCACTTTTTACCTAGTTTGTGAAAGCCTATTCGCACTTCTGCCTTAACAAATCCAGGCCCTATCTTGTCAGACACATGAGAAAATCTTGACAGGGCCATGCTCATACACTCATGTAACATGGTTTGAATCAATAGTTTCACATTTTCACAAAGAAAATTTGCAAAAACAGAATCCCCTTCACTCATGACTTATTCTCAATCTCGATATTCAGAAAATAGAATATCCATGGTCAAGAATGTCGAGTCTTTTTTTTAAGATTTCAAGTCTTTATAAATTTGATAATCATATATGCAAAATTGTATAATTAATAAACTTTGATTTTTGGATCCTTCAAAAAACTAGAGTACTTGAATCCAATGTTTAGAAACTTGGATAAGGATTCCCCTTACCCAACACTTGAAACTCATAATTGCCAGGGTTTCAAACTCCATAAGCACCATCATCATCATCATCATCATCATTGTCATCATCTAAGCCTTATCCTAACTAATTGGGATTGGCTACATGAAACATGTCCCGCTGTTCCACTCTATTCGGATTCATGATGGAGGTTATGGTGGCATAAGTTTGACACCACCCACCAACTTGGCGCAACCCTCCTTTATTTGTGCTTGGGACAGGCAATTGAGCACAAAACACTAATGTAATATACTATTACATAGGTCAATCACAATCAAGCATACAGTAATTGTAAGTAACTAAAATTTATAGTAAATCTTTTTTTTCCTCTTGAATGGTAAAATTTATAGCGAAGCTTTCCAAGGAAGGAAATGAACTGTCACTCATTACTCATCGCAACCTGATCAAGTAGGTATTGGAGGAATTTCAAGGACAAGGAAGGTGAGATGATTTGGGCCTTCTCTAGCGCTTGCAAGGAAAAGGACCCAGTCGGAGTCGCACTTATGCGCTTAGAGAAAGGTTGAGCTTGGTCAATCCCTGACTCTTATAGAAAAATTACATTGAATCATGTGCAAGGTTCATACCTTGATATAACTGTTATCAAAGGAGTCGTGGAGATCCAATCTTGTGTTCAGGAGACTAAGGTGTTGTTTGGATGCCAGGAAGTCAACTTACTACTTACAAGTGCAGTCAGAACAGTTATAAGTCAGGTTAACGGAGGAAGACTCTTGGGAAGCTGGGTTAATATTGTTTGGATGACTACTCAAAAGTTACATGGAACCTGAGATTTTGTGTTTGGATGTCAATGACCTGGAACTCATAAAAATGGATGATTGGCTTGAGCACATGCAAGATGTGAAACACATTTAAGACATTAAAACCAACAAAGAGGTGGTTCTCAACGCGATTATATCCTTTTCTGAAATCTAAGTGGTCCACCTGGGTGGGCCACACATGCACCCTAAGTCCCTTACCATCCCAAAAGTTTTCTGTGAATGGATGTTTTAAACACATGCTTTTTCTCTTGGTATAACTTATAACTGACCATTTGCAGATCACGGATCAAATTGCTCATATTCTGGTCAAGTAGGCTGAATTCATGAAGTTGGCAGTCCAAGATGATGCCCACAAAATGTACAGTCCACATTAAAAATTAGACTGTCCATGTGTCAATGTGAGTAGCACCACAATATAAGAAGTTGCACGAGATCATCTCCCTTGTGAGATATTCTCTGAGAAGAGGCTGACAAACAAGATCTGTTCGATATATCAACACTAAAACTAAATAACCCATTAGATCAACAGTTCAGATCATTGGACCACAGGCCAATGTTTAGATGATCAACATCATTGGACCATAGGGAAATGTTTAGGTGATCAAGATCGGGTCTATCCACAAGGGGGAGCTTAAAACCAAGTGATCTAGATCACTCAAATCAAAGGAATCTGCTTTTAGAAATCGAAACAAATCAATCCAAAAGCATCATTCAGTAGAATTGGCTTTTTTTCAGATATACATGAGAACAACGTAAATTGATGAAAATTAATTCCCTCCGCAATTGAGATTGGGGGAAAAAATGACGAGAAGCTCCAAAGGAGAAATTGCAGTAGTCGAATCAATTTATTTCAGGTAGGGTTGATAGAGAGAAATGGAGAGAAGGAGAGATAACAATAGCATGTGGCAATGGAGAGAGATGGACGAGATGGAGATACGTTTCCAGTTGGGGTGGTGGAGAGAGCGGCTGCTAGGGTTTACAATAGGTGAGAGAGAGAGAAGTACAAAATGCACTCTCATCCGAGAGACACGCACAACTGAATAAGTTGTCTTACTTGAAACTTTGCACCATACGCTTCCCGCCTCATTTTCGTCTTCCCCATTTTTGGGTAACTTGGCTCTCCCACCAAATAGAGTTTTCCACAAAATGAAACTCATCCAAACGCATGAAACCTACAAATTGTCGAACCTACAAATTGCAATCTTATTCTTACTTTGGAAGAGAAATGTTATATGATCCACAACGGCATTAGTGACTGTGCAATCAAAGTTGCTTTCGAGGGAGTGACGAGCATCACTCACTAAAACTAATCCAAGCCCTTTCGTAATCTCCATGGTCATTCCATAATAATTTTGCATGGCCTTACAAAAAAAAAAAATTTGAAATCTACATTGTTCGTGGTAGCCTCTTGCATGCCTTCTATTATCACCTCCCACTGCATCATCATTGTCACTACTCACTAGTTGTAGTTGCTAACCTTGTCATGTGCAAGTGCCTTCTCACTAAACTCCTGTTTTAGACATACAAACATCATTTGTGGAACTTTCTTATAGCTTTGAACCATGGATTTGAATATCGATTATGACATAGTTGTATCAGCCTTCCTTATTACGCCTGCAGGGGTGAACATGTCCAGTACAAGGAAAGGGTATGGCTGTATTGGTGCAGATACAAGGCCAATACAAGCTGATACGTCCATAAAAGACCCATTTAAAAATTTCTTTTATTTTCAATTTCTCTCACCTTTCCACTTCTTCATTTCAACCATTGAAAAGCTTAGAAACACATTTCAGACTACATAATGCAAACCCTGAAAGGGGAAGCAAATAAATCAAAGAAAAGAAGAAAGAGATTGTGGGAAAAGACCCAACAATCCTCTAGCCGAATGCTAGAGATCACAAATACAAGACTGTGAGCAAGCTCAACAATCCTCTAAAATTACTTTTTGCCTAATATAAAGATATGAAAGAAAAAGGAAATTTCCTAATGTAGAGATTTGAAAGAAAAGGAAAGTAGTGGTGGGCTAAAAAGGGAAATTAGTTAATTTCTTGTACATACGTGTAGAGCGTGCATGCGTGAGATGTGGGCCTTTTCTTCAAATCTTGATCAATCGGCTTGTGTGGCTATTTGGTTCCATCAATTCCATATGGCTTCGAAAAAACTCATCCTCGAGTTTAAATTAGTAGTCATAATGATGTAGGACAATTAACCACTTGCTCTAAAAGCTCGAACTGTTAGAGTATGGGGAATTAATCCCTTTATCTCATAGCTCAGGCCCCACATCTCATGGGTTAGGACCTCGGCCGAACCCCCTTCGTGGGCCCCAAATCGCATTGGTCACCCACCCCGAGTGTGCCCCTGCATCCCACAGGCGACCCCACTCGAGCCCAGTATGAAAATGCCCCTACATTAATCACCACCGGTGAGGAGTCTCGAACACGAGACCTCCCGCTCTGATACCAATTTGATGTAGGACAATTAACCACTTGCTCTAAAAGCTCAAACTGTTAGAGTATGGCGAATTAATCCCTTTATCTCATAGCCCAGGCCCCACATCTCATGGGTTAAGACCTCGGCTGAACCCCCTTCGTGGGCCCCAAATCACATGGGCTGCCCACCCCGAGTGTGTCCCCGCATCCCACGGGCTACCCCACTCAAGCCCGATGTAAAATGCGCATTAATCACCCCTGGTAAGGAGTCTCAAACACGAGACCTCCCCCGTGGGCCCCAAATCGGATGGGTCATCCACCCCGAGTGTGCCCCTGCATCCCACAGGCGACCCCACTCGAGCCTAGTGTGAAAATGCCACTGCATTACATAATCTCCTACAAAGATCGCGTGTCTTCTTCAGCTTCGCTAGCAATTGATGGTGGACACCTACACGCGTGATGGGTAGCTTGTGCATAATATGGTGTTGAAACACACACCATCTTTTCTTTTGCTTCTTGTTGGTCCTCCACATTCTAAACGTCAATTGTGGTCCCTTCGTCACAATCAGCTTTCGATCTGTGAGCCTTGATTGAAATTGAGATAGCATTATGGTGATCGTGAAAGCATCAATCTCTTCGACCATTGGATCGTGCATATATGTTAAACCTTCAATCTCTTCAATTAGGTCATCCGTCAACTGATCTTTTGGCTTGACTTGAACTTCTTTCGATCTGGCCATTGATCCATCCCCATCCATGGATCCATCAAGAATCCAAATAAGGATTCCTCTTGGATCACCACACTATCTACGAAGCATTTTTCATGTTCAATCAAGGGCTCAAAGCATGCTCTCAACACCTACTTGAGTTCCTTGAATTCTTTTGCAACATCTTCCTTGAATGCTCTAATCTCCTTCTTAACTTCCTTCAAATTTTCTTCCCATGTATCTTGAACATTATTGGCCATCATTGATATTTCCATGCTATGGGATGCTTTTGAGTAGCCGACATGTGGTTGTTGTGGCTCATGACATCTAGAGGGTCATTAAAAGGATTCTCTAAAAGAACCATATGAAGATGGGTGAGACTTGAGACGATGGGGGTGATGATCGTGATAGTCAGAATGAGCCGAATAAGAATGATGCGACAGATATGGACGAGCAGGACAATTTGGATGGGGATAATTGTACGAGGCGTATGAACATCTTTCTATTCACGACATCTTCAAACAAGAATGTGAGCTGAACTATAGGCTTGGATTCTAGATCTAAGGTTATGAGGGTCATGGGGTTTGGGATTTTTTTTTTTTTTTTTTTTTTTTTTTTTGTAAGGAAAAGAGAAAGGGCAAGGAATTGATGGATTGGAATCATGGTATGTCGTAAAGGCTGTTACGGGGTCATAAAGGTCATTAGGTAAAGGTAACTGTGGCAACCGTTACACGTTGCGGGGTCGTAACGGCTGTAACAGCCATTATGGAAAAAATGACCCGTAATTGCCGTTAACGGTACGTTACGTCCCCTATAAAGGCCATAACAGCCCTGAAATTGTCTGTTATCGGGCAGATACAGGTTTTTCATACTTTTTAATCAACATTACGGGGCAAATACAGGTTTTTCAGGGCTTTTTTTTTCAATTTAAAAGAGAGAGAGAGAGAGAGAGAGAGAGAGACCGTAACGGCCATTACGACCCGTATCATAAAGGTAATGCGGGTGGCCGTTACGACACCATTACCGTTACAAAACACTTTGATTGTAATGGAATTAGGATATGCTGGGGTTGGAAGAGCATATAAATAGGGACTTCTTTTTTTCTTTTTTTGGTAGGGTTAGGGTTCGAAGGGTTTGGGGGGTAAAAAAGAAGAAGGTATGGTTTAGGGTTTCATGATTTTGAAAAGGGAAGAGGAAAAGAAAATGAAAAATAAAGGATTGAGGAAGGGGAAAGATGAAAGGGTAGAGGATTGAGATGAGAAAATTACTTTCTTTAAGTTTCCCAAAAGCAAAACTGGCTCTGATACCAATATAATGCAAACCCCGAAAGGGGAAGCAAATAGATCAAAGAAAAGAAGAAAGAGATTATGAGAAAAGACCCAACAATCCTCTATCCAAATGTAGACTCTGAACAGACCGCCCCCCCCCCCCCCTTTTCAATAACTAACGTAGAGAAAATAAGAAAAATTTTCATAAAAGAGAACATCATTCAACTTATCTTATTCTTAATCAGTCCTTACGGGTCTCCTCTTGGCTTAGTGGTAGACACTATGTGTCTCATATCTGAGATCAAGGTTTCGAGAACCCATGCATGCGTGGGGTGGTAGTATGTATGTTTCTCACCTTTCAAAAAGAAATAATCAGTCCTTACAATATGCAATAAAAACTATGGAATCTAAAAATAGAATTCCTAGCTAGCCAAGATCTGAACCATGCACACGTGAGATGTGGGCCTTTTCTTCAAATCATGATCAATCGGCTTGTGTGGTCATTTGGCTGCATCACTACGTCAAGGCCTATTCTGACTTTTGAGGATCAAAACATGAGATTTGAATGGGATTTGATGAATCGAAATGGAATATAAACCATTTTCGAAAAAACTCGGAAACATGGGTAAACCATTGTTTTTTGTTTTCTTTCTAATCTTTTTGTTGTATTTCAATGTAATGGGCCCTCATCAACTAAATCATGTTTGACTTGTGTTTAACTAGGGCTTATTTAGTTGACTTTCAGTAGGTCAACCTGACAGACAGCACTCTATAGAATGGTCTAATACACCAAATACATGTTAAAAACACAAAGAAAATTATCAATTTAGTGTATTACATTTTTTTTCCCTATTTTTCCAATAATTTTTGAGATTTCTAAGGCCAAAAAGCTCGTCTGAAACAAGTCTTATGCACCCCGTATCGTATTTTTTTTAGCCTAGCCTATATGCCCCCCGACGCCATATTCAAAAACTCGCTTTGAACATCTTCTTAGATTGAGTACAAGTGATATCAAATCAGCAACTGATCATGTGAATGAAATTTGTTATTCTCTTCATCGCCTTTTTAGCTAAAATCTTCTTAGCTTTTTATTGTCTGCAGGTGTCTCTCTTTTTTCCTCTTCTTTTTTTTCCTTTTTTTTTTTTTTTTTTTTTTTTTGAGAGGTAACAATAATTTTATTAAAAAAGTGCACAAGCGAAAGAATACAAACCCAACACCACAAAAGCTGCAACACTTGTACTTGACTGTAGCACTTGTACTTTAGCCAAGTACTTGCTTCCCATTCATGCAACTATCTCCATTGTGTGTGTGTTCGTTGTGTTTGTTCTTCCTTAAATATAATTAAACATTCCCCAAAGCTAGTTTAAAATCTTTGAGAGATTCTTTTTTGTTTCTTTTTCTTTCTTTCTTTTTTTTAAATGCAAGCTCGATAGGGACCTTAAAGAGTTAATATGGTGGGTGCTAGGAAGGAAAGGAGTTACGAGTTTAAAGAGGATATAATGACATGATTAAGGACATGCATAGGGAATGATACCAAATGTGAGGACCACTAGTGGAGAGACAAGTGAGTTCCAATTATTATAGGCTTGCACGAAGGGGTCAGCATTGAGCCCATACAATTTCTACCATTAATGAAGCAATGCAAGCCCATAAGGGGCCGATAAACTTTTTCCTTTTAAAAGAAATTCTACCATTACGGCCACTATTACCATTATTGAATACCTTGCCGATAGGTAATAAGATGAGGGTAAGTAGACTTGGATGGTTTGGTCATATGCAGTTGAGACCAAGCACCGCACCAGTTAGGAGTGACTTAGTACAAGTTGAAGGCTCCAAAAGGACAAGGAGAAGGCCCAAAGGACATGAATGGAGGTAGTAAGAAAGAGACTTGATGACCTATGGTCTAATTGAAGCTATGGCAAGTGGAATCGTGAAACAAGATTCATGTAGCCAACCCCAATTAATTGGGATAAGGCTTAGATGATGATGAAGCTCAACTTGAAACCCCAAGAGCTCAATGTTGAAAAGAAATTTGTCTACCATTGAGCTATGGACTCAGACCCCAACTTTGAGGGTTTTCTAATGTTGACCTATTGTAATTGTCTAAGGCAAGCACCATGCAACAAACTTGACATTTAGTGCTACAATTTTCGACCTGAAATTTGTCCAAGGCTCAATGACCATTCAATATTTGTCTCATTTTTCAACCTGAACAATCAGTGTGTCTGTATATGTTGATGGCAAAGAAGGGACCCGACAGGGAGTACAAACTAAATTCCACATGACTGACCCCAAAAACAAGGTATTCGAAAATGGTAACAATGGCTGTAACAGCCAGCTGTTACAATAAGGGCCATAATGGTCAAAAAAATTCAAACGAAAGTATGTATAAGCCCATATCTCCCCAGTAGTGGCCCGTTAAAGGCCTGTATCAGTCCATCACAGCCCCATACTTTTTTTTTTCCAAATTGAGCATTACAACCCCATATCAAATAACGCAAGGTATGCCAAAATGGTTACGTAACGGACATTATTTACAAGGTCAAAACAGCCATAACGGCTGTTATAGAAAAAATGGCTTGTAACAATCCAAAAAAAAAAAAAAAACTAGCAACGCCAAAACAGATTTTTTTTTTTTTTTTTTAAGACCGTAAGGGCCATTACGACCCATATCGTAATGGTGACGGCAAAAGCCATTACAATCACCATCACCATTATGGAATGCATTGGCATAACAAGCACCACCATTATCGTTACATGATGGCCATAATGCAACCATTTTTAACACCATGCCCAAAAGCCTCATGTATTTTCTTGGAGGGAAGGTAATTAAAGCAAAAATTGTGCAATTGATTTCTTCATATGGGCTCAATTTACAACAAAAGAGCATCCTCCTCCTAAACACAATTTTGAATTCCCAACTCAAATAGAAGACCCACTTTCTTCCCCTATTTCATAATTTGTAGAGAAGTGCTGTTAAATTGATCAACCCAAAAAAACTTGACGATCTCTCATCCATGTTAACGAGGCCGTTTAGTTCAAAATTGATTCTTGAAAGTTGCATCTCCGGTGTGCAACATATTCTTTGATGTCTGTCAGACATTCACAAAGAACTGTTATTCTTTTCCACATTAGACTTCAAGCATTTTGCTAATCAAGGCCAACCAGATAGGTGCTCCTACTGATCTTAAGTCAACTACATGCTATTGTATTTTTCTTGATTAACTCTCATTTCATGGAGAAGCAAAATCCTAGGAGCAGGGTAACACACTGTATATACCCCATGCACATGCGATGAAGTTTCATGGCTTTAGCACACATGCCAGATCTTGAGGTTCGCACTACAATACCCGCATCTCTTCATTCTAAATTGTTTCCTCCAGCACTTATGTCCGGCCTGGAGCTGGGTAATAGAACTTCCTTGCCACGTGTTTCCTTTAGGATGAGTGTCATACAATTCATAGGATGAGTGTAGCTGAAATGAGGATGTTGGGATGGATAAGTAGAAAGAGGAGGAATGATGGAATTAAAAATGAATGCATTCAAGGGAACTTACAAGTAGCAACAATAGGTAATAAGATGAGGGAAACTAAACTTAGATAGTTTGGTCATGTGCAATGGAGGTACAAGTTGCAACAATAGGTAATAAGATAAGGGAAAGTAAACTTAGATGGTTTGGTCATGTGCAATGGAGGTACAAGTTGAAGGCTCTAAAAGGGCAGGGGAAGGCCCAAAAAGACATGGGTGGAGGTAGTGAGAAAAAACTTGATGACCTATGGTCTAACTGAAGTTAAGGCCTTTCATAGAGTGGAATGCTAGAACAAGATTCATGCATCCGACCCCAAATAATTGATATAAGGCTTAGATGATGATGATGATGATGATATTTCCTTTAGCCTCTAAATTGCACAAGTTTCACCAAAGGCATGGCAATGGCATACCCTTGAGTTGCTTCCTCATTGGCAAAATGTCCATTTTTTCTTTTCTATGTATGTGTATGAGTGTGAGTACATGGGCGTCATGGGGTTTTTTTCTTTTTGTAAAGTGTGTCATGGTGGGTATTTATTATGCTAGATTTCATGCCTCAACAATCTTATAAATTTGATTACTCTCTGTTTTTTTTAATCTCCAAACAAATGGCAAACAAAACCATTAATCACACGGTAGACATCCATGAGGAAGCTAGAAGGTTATGGATGTTCCCCATAGCATTATATCAATCTCAGAGAATTTCTTGAGCCCTGGTCAATGTATCATGTATCAAGAATGCTAAATGAGAAAAGAAGAAAAGAGATACAATACCTGGGAGGCTTTTACTTCAGATTTGAACTTAGAGAGGTTTGAGTCTTGAGTCATTTCAATCTACACCAATGTGAAGTACAATCAGAGAATGGGAAAGATAGTTCTATACATAAGAAGAAGCTGTGAAAAGATCATACATGATATGAGTTTCTGTAAACAAGTTTCTATAAATGCAGTCAATGGATAATGATGACCATCGAAAAATGTCCTATAGAGCATGCATATGGCACATACAAAGTGAAACATATCAATTTCCTCCGAATGATATGAACAAAAAAGAAGAGGAAGAAATGCTTACCTTCTGCATCTCCGATCTTGATACAAACGTCTGAGCTGAATTTTCCAAGCTATCATTTAAAACTTCAGTAATGGCTGCAGTTATAGCCTCGGCTTGTTTGGACGGTATGCCTTGTGCTTCTAACCTTCTGACCTAGAAACCAACACCATCTCATTCAAACTCAAGCAAGCATAGCCAATCAACAACCACTGTGTATACATGGTTCAGAAATTAAGACCATCGATACGATGGTCCACTATAAGTATGAACAATCCTAACCCTTACATTGTTAGAATATAGATGGCAACGATAACCAAAAAAACAAAAAGTACACAAAAACTCCACATTCGACTTCAAAATGGCCAACGTTTAGGATTTTCCAATCTGGGATATTTTCTTGGCATGACGGCCCATCAGATCAATGGTCTAGATCAATGACTCATGGGCCCCGCACATACAAACACCATGAGCAATAGCGTGATTCTCCATTCATTGATCATAATATCAAGCAAGAATTTAAAGAGAGAGAGAGAGAGAGAGAGAGAGAGAGAGAGAGAGGTTTAAAGATCGAATACCAGCGCTAACGTATCGACGAGAAACGCACGCTTTCCGTTAGATTTCACAAGCTGAGAAATCTGCCGGAAGTCGGTTCTGCTGTGATGCCGGAAACCTGAACCCGAAAAGCAGATGGAAGAAGACGATTCGAGCCCGACCCTGTCCACGACAGCCAACGACGACCCGCCATTGTTACATCGCAATGCCGACCATCGTGTCATCGAAATCGCAATCCGTCTACTAACCGATGTAGCCATTTGCAGCACGAAAATCTCCCCCAAAAAACCCCTAATTAACTAAACTTCTGCATCCTATGTTCGAAATCGGCTCCGGAATTTTGTCAAAACGGAGACCTGAAAATCCCTCCAGAAATAGGGAGAAATCTCTCTTCTTTATGGAAGCTTGGGTTGCAAGAAATTGATAACGGACCTCTCCCTCTCTCGGAGAACAGATACAGAACGGATTTCAACGGCTCAAACACGGAGAGGACCTCTCTTCTTCTTCTTCACCCCACGATATACGGTTGCCTGCCCAAAACCACCGCGAGGAATTTCTTAAAAAGGACTTCGATACTCTGGATGGTTTGATGGATGATACACAGGCAGTTCGAAATTACTAAGAAATTTTAGTATATTTCAAAATAAATTGTTCAAAATATGGGTGATGGTTTAGATGTATCGTTGATTTAAAACTACTTTTTTTGTTTTTGTTTGGTTCCAATCTTAGATTGATAGGTTTTCATTGGACGGTTCAAAATGAATATATGGAAGGGTCTTATTTCAAAAAAGAAGTGCCCACGATCACAGGTTAGAATTCTTGAGCCCAGTATGAATTTTTTACCGTAAGTTATATACAGTACATTCGACAATTTAGACGGTTTAATTTGAGTTATTTTATGCTACATGTGTCATCTCTAAGTGCCTGCGTATCAATCGTCTGTGGAGACGGAGTATCAAATACTTTCCCATCCTTATATAGTGCGGCCCGAGGACTAGACAGTATATACGGGTTTTCAATTCTGAAAAGTGGGGCCTATGGTTCGGTAATCCAGACCATTGTGTTTCTGTGGATCACCGTGAATATTATGTAGTCCTGAAAGATTTCTGATATTGGAAGATCCTTTCCACCAACCGTTGGATTTTATTCAGTTGGATTTTTTTAACCGTCTATTTATAGGACATATTTATAAGGTTGTGAGTGTTCAATGAAAGTATAATTTTGGGAATGGTCCATCCAGATTGGGACACGACAGAAGAGTGGCATGGATTTCTGAAGAATGGGCCACACTTGTCA
This sequence comes from Magnolia officinalis, assembly GCA_021015155.1. Classification (NCBI taxonomy): domain Eukaryota; kingdom Viridiplantae; phylum Streptophyta; class Magnoliopsida; order Magnoliales; family Magnoliaceae; genus Magnolia; species Magnolia officinalis. The sequence continues at coordinate 73,336,859 of JAJHSJ010000006.1, read as the reverse complement.
GAAATGAGAAGCCACGTAGACTTATCAGAGCCTCGGTTCGCGTGTCAGTACTTTGTCGATAACAAACCATGTATTTCTTGGAAGGACACAATATGCTTCCACGCGGCTTAGTTGGGGTAGGTGGATCCCTGAATGTGGGGCTACTTTGATGTATTTCTATTATATCCACGCCGTCCATCCGTTTCTTCATATTATCTTAGAGCATGGGCCCGAACATGAAACAGATATAAATCTCAGATGGACCACGCCATAGGAAATAGTTTTGATTGAACACTCACCATTAAAAACTTCTTTGGGCCACAAAAGTTTCGATCAAGATGATATTTTTGTGGTCCCTTCATCCATATCTCTATGACCTTATCAACAGTTTGGATGATAAATAAACATTCCAGTGGTCCCCAAGAAGTTTTTAATGGTGGCCATTAAATCAAAACTCTTTCATGTGGTGTGGTCCACATGAGATTTGTATCTGCTTCATCTTTTTCATAATACCCTAACATAAGCTGTCAAAACGGATGGACGGCGTGGATATAAGTCACATACATCACAGTGGCCCCACAGTCAAGTATCCACCGACCTCGGTGGATGTGGGGATCCACCGAAGCCGCGTCCAGATGCTTGGCTTTTTTTAATTTGTACGCCACCGTCCATGTTTCCTAAGTTATTAGCCATCGCCGTTCTTCGGTCAAAGGTGGACTGGACTTTCTCAGCCATCTATTCTTAAACGTGTGATAATAAACTAAAATAGAATACAATAAACCCTATCCCTTCCAACGGTTAAGAAGGAAAGTACAGCTACATTTCTCGTTCAACGGAAGAAAAGAAAAGTCTAAGGGGGCACCGAACCAATGGTCTGGATCCACCCAAAACTAAAGGCCTTATGGTTCATTGATCTGAATGATTGTTAAGGTGGTGCCCACCGTGGATGGCCCATGCACCAAAGGGACCTCAGATTGGGTGATCTTATCACCGTCTCTTTGGCCACTTTCTGGTTGAATTGAATACAGACCGTTGTATTTTTTCTCCTGAGACCAGTAATCTACAAGTGCTGCTAGGGTTGCGACTTGGGTTGGGTCAACCAGAGCTTGATTGGCCCAACCCGAACTCTGAGCCATGTTGCATTGGGATCTACCAAGATCGGTGGATTTTTAATTGTGGGGCCCACTGTGATGTATTTGCCTTATACCTAGGCCGTTCATCAGTTTTGACAGCTCATTTTAAGGCATGAGCCAAAAAATGAAGCAGATCTGAATGGGAGCGGATTAGGTGAGACCCCGAATCCACCAGGGTGGGTGGGACCCCTGACTGTGGGGCTCACAGTGATGTATGTGCCTTAAATCTGCACCGTCTAACCATTTTGAAGGCTCATTTTAGGGCATGATACTAAAAATGAAACTGAGTCAAATCTTAGGTAGACCACGCCATAGAAACAGTGATGATTGAATCCCCACCATTAAACTTCTGGGATTCCACAGTAATGTTTATTTGCCATCCAACATGTTGATAAAGTCACACAAATACCTAGATAAAGAGACCACGCCAATATCATATGGATCCATTGCTTCTGTACTATGGTCCCTATGGGACTTGGAACTTGGTATTTGGAACTTATTTTTTGGATCATGTCCTAAAATGAGCTTTCAATTCGGATGTATGGTGTTACATAATCACAGTAGGACTCCACAGTCAGGATCCCACCCACCTCAGTGGATCTAGGGTCCAACCTAGTCTGCTCCCGACTCAAATTTGAGGTGGACCACGCCAAAAGAAAACAGTGGTTATTGAAAACCCACCATTGAAAGCTTATTGAGGCCACCGGAATGTTTATTGCTATCAAACCCATTAAAATACTTTATTTTTGGTAAGGTCAACCACAATTTTCTGTGGTGCAGGCCACCTGAGATTTAAATATGCTTCATTTTTGGTAAGGACAACCACAGCTTGCTGTGGTGCAGCTCACCCGATATTTGAATCTGCTTCATTTTTGGTAAGGACAACCACAGCTTCTTGTGGTGCAGCTCACCTGAGATTTGAATATGCTTCAGTTTTGGCATCATGCTCTAAAATGAACTTTCAAAATGGATAAACAGTGTGGATTTAAGAAACATGCATACGGCTGGCCTATAGTTAGGGATAGAGCTGTAGACGAACCAAGTTAGCTCAGTTAACTCGCTCGACTCGACTCAAAAAAGCTCGATTCGACTCGGTTCGAAAATAAGTTCAAGCCGAGTTGAGCTGATTTTTGGAGCTTGAAAAAATTTCGAGCCAAGTTTGAGCTTGTCCGAGCTCGAATCGAACCTCAACTCGAATCAAACTCGAATCGAATCAGTTCAGTGACTCGGTTATTTTGATACTGACACTGCTCACTGAGTGTTTAATGAAATGACTCAACGAAGTATTGTTTAGTGTGCATACATTCTCCGCAGGATTGGCTGGTGGCAAGGAAGGTATGGATACGAAACAAATCACTATAAAAAAAAAACTTTACATGATAAATTTATTCTCGTATCTTGATTTTGATGCTGCCCACCGAGTGTTTGATGAAATATCTGTAAATTATTGTTGTTATTTTGTATACTGTGACAAATTAAAGGTGCACTCCATGTGTTTGAGAAAATGTCACACAAACTTGAGTTGGCCCAAGCTGTTGACCGAACCGAGCAAAGCCGAGTTCGAGCTAGGGTCAACTATTGGCCGAGCTGAATCGAGTTGTGGCAAGCTAGACTCGGTTTGACTCGTGTACAACTCTAGTTTGGGATCCACCAAAGCCACATTATGCCTTTGAGCCTGAGTTGAAAATCCTAAACTCGGACTTAGGTTGGGTTGGGTCTTAATTGAGGCCTTCCACAACTTGACCCAACCCAAACTCCGACCTTATACATAATATGCATATAGACGGGAGTTATGATTAATATGCATAAATGTAGATTGAAAATAGAGCTTATGCAAGTTTGACTTACATGCTTATTGACCTATTTGGTCCATTTGCTTTTTGTTGAGCATTCATCAGTCATGATTATATTGGAAAGGTCGGAATCATCTACAGCACAGTCCACCCAACAAAGATTGGGGTTAATCATGTCATGTACCTGTCAACTATCTCATCCATTTTTTTTAATTTTGTTTTTTATAAGGGGTAATTATGGACTTTATTTTTCTAGTGTTATTTCAAGTATTGCATGTGTTATTTTAATCATGTAATTTGATATAGTTAAATATTTTATTTTATGTATTAATTTACCAGCTACAAGTGTTAATCCAATCAACTTGACCTAATCCGACCAAACTAAATCTAACCTAACCCAACCTGAATTTTGATGGGGTCAAGTATTTAATAGACTTTATGAACAAAATAGACCAAAGGTCCGCCAAAATTAGGTAATTGAGCAGCCTTTTAATATCTTTTTCTTTTAGACGTCTAACATTTTTATTTTTTTTTGTTTTTTTAAGTTCTAAATGAAAATGCTCATGCTTCTCATACTCATTCTTCATTTTATTTTTCACTTTTTTGTTTTTTTGAAAAAAAATGACAAATAAATCAGAAAAAAAATACCGGTAATTAGATTCAATTACTTATTCTTCTTCTTTAAAAAATAAAAAGAGAATGAAAATAAACATATCAAATAAGTAAAATAAGTCACTTTCCTTTTCTTTTTTTGTTCTTCTTTTCATTCTTTTTCTTTTTTCTGAAAAAAAAAAAAAAGAAAAAAAAAAAAAAGAGAGACAAAAAAAATTAACTAATAAGCAAAAAATAATAATAATATTCTTAATCTTCTTAAATAAAAACGAAAGAGAGAGAGAGAATAAAAAAGAGAATGAGAATAAAAATAACAAATAATAAGATAACATGCATTTGTCTTCTCATTCTTCTTCTTTTTCTTCTTTCTCATTAAAAAATAATAAAAATAAAAATAAAAACTAAGACCTTAACAGTCAACAGAGAACTAAGACTATATTCTTATAAGGGTAATTGCAAACCGTGACCCTAACAATCAACAAAGAACCGAAACCTTGTCCTTACTATGGTAGCTGCAAAATACAACCCTAACAGTTAACAGAGAATTGAGACATTGTCCTTACAAGGGAAATTGTGAACTATGACCCTATTAGCTAAAAGAGAATTGAGACCTTGTCCTTACAAGGGCAATTGCGAACTGCAGCCCCAAAAATTAATAGAGAATTGAGACCTTATTGTAACGTCCCAGAAAAATCCATACAAAAACCCGAGTACCACCTTAGGTAGAAATCACTCAGGACCAAATCCTTTAGAAATTAGACGAAATTAACTAAGTGTTAAACTAGATTACTTATTAAATTAGCTTGAACCACTTTAAATACGAACTGCAAAACCCAAAACTTGTAGAATCATTAGCGCTACATTACACTGAAATCTAGGATCAATCTCTAAACCCAGTTGCTCTCGGGAGCACACAAAAACTTCGTATCGGACCTGGACCGCGCGTCAAAAGTTCGATTACCATGAAACTATACGCTTATGACCACTTTACTGGGCTTGACAACCATCTCGGGAATCAAATCCAGATAGTATCCAGAAACGCACATCTTGATCCAGAGCGAAGTATGTGAGAAACGTGAATATCTTTAGGAATTGAACTCAGATTTAAGTGATTTGGGTCGTTCTCTTACGGGTCAAATCTAAGGATTCGGACAATCAGAATCTAACCCAATTACACCCTCTGATCAGGGAAATTTCCAACACATGTCAGTGTACTTTTGCCTTGATCGAATATCGGTGACCGTTGAACTGAAACTGGTCTTCCGCGGTCGATCTGTAAATCCAATCGGACCGAAACTTTAACTCGACCTAGATCCAATGTTAGGGAGCTTAAGTCTGACATCACACAAAAAAGGAGCCACCAGAAGTGCTCCGTTGGACTGAAACAGCCCCCTCTTGGCTATAACCCAAGTATACCTTGGCCCTGGGGCCATTTCCATCAATCATGGGCTTATAAAAAGGCCTTAAACTCTCTCTCTCTCTCTCTCTCTCTCTCTCTCATTCCATACGAATTTGAAACCCTAGGTGAGAGAAGAGAAAAGAAAGAAAAGGAAAGAGAGAGAAAGTGTGAGGGAAAGCTAGGGTTTGCTGCAGAGATTCTTCCCTGCCGCTCTACGTATCATATTACCGCTACCGTATCGCTATACCAGCGATTCTGGTTCCATTTTCGGGTAAGAAATCTTAACCGTAACCTATTTTAGGGTTTCAAATAGAGTAAAGGATGAAATAGCTAATCTATTTCTGTAACGTCCCGGAAAAATCCATACAAAGACTCGAGTACCACCTCAGACAGAAATCACTAAGGACCAAATCCTTTAAAAATTAGACGAAGATTAATTAAGTGCTTAACTAAATCACCTGTCGAATTAGCTTGGACAGCTTTCAATACGAACTGTAAGACCCAAAATCAGTAGGATCGCTGACGCTACGTTACCCTGAAACCTAGGATCAATCTCTAAACCTAGTTGCTCTCGGGAGCGCATCGAAACTCCGTATCGGACGGCCTGGACCGCGCATCGAAAGTACGATTTTCGCGGAATTATACGGTTATGACCGCCTTACTGGGCTTGACAACCACCTCAGAAATCAAGTCCTAATAGTATCCAGAAATGCACAACTTGAGGCTGGAGTGAAGTGTGTGAGAAACGCGAATATCTTTAGAAAATGAACTCAGACTTAAGTGAATTGAGTCGTTCGCTTGCAGGACAAATCTAAGGATTCAGACCATCAAAATCTGACCCAACTACAGCCTCGGATCAGAAAAAATTTTCAACACACGTCAGTGTACTTGTGGTCCTGATCGAGTATCGGTGACCGTTGAACTAAAATTGGTCCCCCGCGGTCGATCTGTAAATTCGATCGGATCGAAAACTTAACTTGACCAAGATCCAATGTCAGAGGACTTACTTCCGACGTATGCAGAAAAGGGGCCCCCAGATGAGCTCCGTTGGGCCGAAACAGACGAGTTTTGACTATAACCTAAGTATACTATGGCCCTGGGGCCATTCCCATCAATTTTGGGCCTATATAAGGACCTAAAACCCTCTCTCTCCCATTTCATACGAATTTCAAACCCTAGGGGAGAGAAGAAAGAGAAAAGAGAAGAAGAAAGCGAGGAGAAGAGAGTGAGTGAGAGTTTGTTCCTGGGATTCGAACCCACCTCCACGTGCTTAACCATCGCTAGTGTATCACTATACCGGCGTTTCTGACTCCATTGTCAGGTAAGAAATCCTAACCCTAATCTGTTTTAGGGATTCAAATAGAATAAATAGTAAAATACCTAACCTATTTCATGCGATAGGTTGTCGTTGTGCCGTAGGCGAGGACTTAGTGTTTAAACTGAGTTCGTTACAGGTCTACCGGCGAAAGGTGCAGACTATAAACATTTAGGTTATGGTTTTCAAGGCTTTCAATGTCAGTTAATGATTTATAACTGACTTGATCGCTATCACATCTTAGATACGATGTTTCCCGCGTTTTACACATATATATGAACTATGTTGAATATAGTGTATTCCATGTGTTTATTGATATAATTGAATGAGTATGAAATTTGGATTCGTGATTGCAATGATTATTCGTCGTGAATATATGGTTATCATACGTGTGACAACTCCTTGGTGAAAGGATTTGCCCTAACACCTGTTATAACCAACATACGTCATGTATGTTGAAGTGTGTAATTTAAGTGCTTGTAAAAATGTCTGAATGAATATGGAATTTGGATCTATGCTTGCCATGATTATTAACTATGACTATATGCTTGTTGTATATGTGGCAACTCCTTTGTAAGAGGGCTTGCCAAGATATATGTTATAACTAGTCTAATACATGTATGTTGAAATGTGTAGTCTAAGTGTTTGATAAAATGTCTGAATGAGAAAATGCTTGTTGAAATTATTTAATGAGGGTGTTGAGATAGGATTCTCAATCCCCTTCTCTATAATTACAGTATCCTTTATGTAAGCTATCTTACTACTATGTGTTGTACGGATGAAATGCCTATGTAAGATAACATGTGTATTATATGTTTGTTAAAATGCTCAACTAAGATTTATATTTAGATTTGGTTGTCACATGCTGCCATTGATTATCACTTGTGAATGCTATCGTTTGAAGTGTGATTGGAGCTACGATGTAGTCCAGGTAATCAGTAATGGTTCTCGAGTAGCGGCTGAGGTTATTTCGCCACACACGACACGTTCGATGAATCCGAGGCGTACGATGATTGTCGATAGTGGTACCATGTCGATTAATTCGGCGTACACTCGTACCAGTCGAACTTGTCTAATAAACTGATTGGCCTATTGTGTGTTTACCATGTATGGACACTACTGCTTAAACCTAAGGTACTAACTTACCAATGTAAATACCCTGTTTAACCTTGGTACCACGATCCGCTATGACTCATGAGCCGGGCATAGTGGTATGGGACACCATGGTCGAGTTATCGGCCTACGCCGGGGTGACGAGCCTCCCCGTAGTGACCAATGAGCAACCCAAACTCGTGAATCGAATACGATAGTATGAGACACTGTATTCGAGCTGTCGGCTTACACTGGCGCAGCCTGGCTGTGGTCCCCAGTCGAGTTGGTGACGAGCCTTCAAAAATAGATTGCCAGTTGGTAAGGCATTGGTGGAGTGACCTCGAGTATGAAATAAGCCTACCCCGTCGTAGCCTGACTGTGGTCCCCAGTCGGGTTGGCGACGAGCCTTCGAAAATAGACTATCAATTGGTAGGGCATTGGTGGTAGTGACCTTGAGTGTGAATTAAGCCTACGCAGACGGTGACGAACCTCTCGTAGCAACCTACAGTATAAACTCACGAACTTGCCTATCGTATGTGATAAATTAGGATTGACAACCCTAGATGGATCATTGTTTGAGTAAATGATATAAGGGGAGGTACCTTAGCTTCTCAATCCTGCTGTATGAAAAGGTCTAATAAGAACTCGATAATCACGCTCATGCACCGCATTGCATGTGCCTTTGACGTTGGTGTTGAGCACAGAGGAAGGGGTGCATGCCGCGACCGTAAGAGGAAGATCATAGAGGGAGTGCAGGTGAGGGCATGCATCATTAATACATATCATGTTTGCATTAACCAGAGTACTTAGGGATGTTTGATTGTATTGCTTTATCATTACTGTTTGATTGAATTGATAATATGTTAACCTTTGCCTTATAGCTCCACTGAGTTGATTACTCACTCCCACGTTCTGGGACGGTGTTTTAAAACACCAACCAGATTCTGTTGTAGTTTCAGGTGATGACGAGACTTACAAGATGGAGCCTGTCTTCTATAATGACGAGGAGGAGTTCTCCTATATGCAACTCTCTGGCGGGTCTATGTAGACCTGGAGTTGCGCTGACGGGGCTACAGGGTTTTGGATAGAGAACATTATATTTTCTGATTTTGTACATTTTTGAATTAAACTTGTAATTGTTTAACCTAGTGACATTCATACTCTGAGGACTTGCCATTACTTTTGTATAGTTTATATACATATCACAGTCTTCCGCTAGCGTACTTTAATTGCCTCTGGAGTATGATATGCTGTTTTGGTATTAATCTCATTCATGTTTAAGGCACTAACATGGACAACATTTAATTATCATTAACTATGTTGCATAAGTGATGCGTTGGAACTCGGGAGTTGAGTCTATGCTCGACCCCCGATTTTCAGGGCGTTACAATTTCATACTATAGGTTGCAGTTGTGCCGTAGACAACGAGATAGAGAACAAACTGAGTTCATTACGTGTCTACCGGCGTAAGGTGCGGACTATAAACGTTTAGGTTATGGTTTTTAAGGCTTTCAATGTCAGTAATGATTTATGACTGGCTTGATTGCTATCACATTGCTTAGATACGAGGGTTTCCATGTATTATGTACGTATATAAACTATGTTGATTTATAATGCATTCCATGTGTTTATTGAAATGTGTGAATGAGTATGAAATTGTGATTTATGCTTGCCATGTTTATTGACTGAGAAATCATGATTGTTGTACGTATGGTGAACCCTTGTAAAGGGATTTATTACAATACCTGTTATAACTACCTTACTACATGTATATGATATGTGTAGCCTAAGTGTTTGATAAAATGCCTTAATGTGGAAATGCTTGTTTAAATGCATGTAATGAGGGTGTCGAGATAGGATTCTCAATTCCTTTAACTATGGTTATAACATCATTTCTATAACCTATCCTACTACTATGTGCTATATGGATGAAATGTCTATGTATGATAATATGCGTAGTATGTATTTGTTAAATTGCTCAAGTAAGATTTATATCTGATTTCAGTTGTCACATGCTGTTTTGGATTACTAGATGTGAATGCTATTGTTTGGAATGTGATTGGGGCTACTACGTAGTCCAGGCAATCGGTAAATGTCTGTAAACGGTGGTTGAACTGCTTAACCACGACAGACACGCCCGATGAATCAGAGTCGTACGTTGCTTGTCGGTAGTGGTTAGGCCACGCGAGTGCTTACGCGCTCCCTGTCGATCGGCTCGACGTATACTCATACCAGTCGAACTTATCAAGCAACCCGGTTGACCCGATGTATGTTCACCATATATGGACGCCGCTGTTTGAATCTAAGGTACCAATTTACCAGTGCAAAACCCGTTAACTTTGGTACCTCGATCCACTAAGACTCATGAGCCAGACTGATAGTATGGGACACTGTGGTCGAGCTGTCGGCCTACGTCGGGGTGACGAGCCCACCCGTAGTGACCAGTGAGCAACCTAAGCTCGTGAGCCGAATATGGTGGTATGAGACACTGTATTTGAGCTGTCGGCCGACGACTAGGTGACGAGCCATTCGTAGTGATCTTGAGCATACTCTGAGACTGCGTTGAGGCGACAAGCCTTTCCGTAGCAACTAAAATATAAGCCAGGCCTGCATTGAGGTGACAAGCCCTTTGTAGCGACCTGAAACCGCAACATCGTATGAGATTAGCTAGGACTGACGACCCTAGAATGGATCATTGTTCGGGAAATGATATAAGGGAGGTACCTTAGCTTCTCAATCCTGCTGTATGAAAAGGTTTAATAAGAACTCGGTAATCACGTTCATGCATCGCATTGCATGTGCCTTTGGCGTTGGTATTGAGCACAGAGGAAGGGGTGCATGCCGCGACCGTAAGAGGAAGATCGCAGAGGGAGTGCAGGCGAGGGCATGCATCATTAATACATATCATGTTTGCATTAACCAGAGTACTTAGGGATGTTTGATTGTATTGTTTTATCATTACTGCTTGATTGAATTGATAACATGTTAACCTTTGCCTTATAGCTCCACTGAGTTGATCACTCACTCCCACGTTCTGGGACAATGCTTAAAAACCAACCAGACCCTGTTATAGTTGCAGATAATGGCGATGCTTACGAAGCGGAGCCAGACTTTTATGATGACGAGGAGGAATTATCCTATATGCAGTTATCAGGCAGGTCTATGTAGACAGTGTTCTGATGGACGAGGCTTACAGGGATGCTGACTAGATATCATTACACTCATTATGATTGTATTTTGGAGCACACATGTATATTCATTTTGTACATTTTGGAAGTATACATGTTTATATATAACCTGGTAACATGATCATACTTCGGAGACTTACTACAGTTCATATATCTTATACATCTTTTACAGTCTTCCGCTTGCGAAATTCACTTGTCTCTGGAGTATGATATGCTGATTTGGTATAATTCTATTCATGTTTAATGCACTAATACGGACAACATTTAATCATCATTATTTATGTTACATACGTGATGTGTTGGAACTTGGTTGTTGACCTATGCTCGACCCCCAATTTTCAGGGCATTACATTGTCCTTGGGACAATAGCCACCTTCAAAGTAAGAACCGAGACGCTTACCAATGCAACACAACTGCAACCCTAGCAGTAAAAAGAGAACTAAGACAATGTCCTTGGGAACCGCGACCTTAATAAGTAATAAGTTCAAATTGTGACCATACCCAACAAAGAACTAAGACCCTATCCTTAAGACAACAATTATATTCAAAGTGAGAACTGAGACCCTACCCATTGGGACAAGTTCTTGGTTCTCATTTGGAAGGTGGTTGTTGTCCTAACGATGGGATTTCAATTCTCAGTTGACTATTTGGGTCGTAGTTCACAATTTTCGTTATTAGGACAACATTTCAGTTCTCTACTGAGGGACTCGTTTTTCTGTTGACTGTTAAGGCCATGTTCGCAGTTAACCTTCTAAAGATAGATTCTATAAACACCCCACCTAGGGGTCGATAAGCTGATAGGAGCATACAATCTAACTTAGTTAAATCCGGTCAACTTAGTCAAACCCCGTCCAAACCTAGTCAACTCAGCCAACCCAATCAACTCAATACTAGGCTTAATTTCAAGCCCGAAACCAAGCTCAGTCTAGGCCCAATTCAAGCCCAAACCTAAGCCCATTAGTATTTAGGCCGACAATAAAACAAATCCGAATGAACCAGAGATAACACACTACCCTAAGAGCACCCCTGCAAAATTTGGGGCTCATCCATGAGGTGGGGGGTGCCCAAAGTGCCGCCCGCCACGTGGAACCTTGCCGAATTTTATAGAGTGGTTAGGTGGAGTGACAATGTCACTCCTTCAAATGTTGGCACGCTTCCATATGGTGAGTGGCGCCTAGGGTGTCGCCCACTACGTTGCACCTATCCTTCTTTAGCAGGAGAGGGTGGACAACATGTGAGGTTCTCCTGGCTTAGCAACAAGCGTGTGGACAAGGGAAAAGACCGCGCAATCCTCTCCCTTGATCCAAAATTTCGCCCTTTGCCACTCCATCTAACTGCTTACATTCCGCCACATGGTGATCTCAGATCTAAGCCATTAAAACCTTTTCAACCATAAACACCCCAACAATTACAAAAGAAAATAAAATAATAATAATAATAATAAAGCCCAAAATGCTATAAATAACCCCCTTCTCTCTCATTTCAAACCATCCTTTAACATCTCATCACCTTTGGTAATCCTCCACACACAACTTTCTACATCTCCCCTTCCATCCCTCCACCAAGGAAAAGAAGATTAGCATGAAAGGAGTTCCAGCCTAGGTCCACTTAGTCAAGCCTAGCCTTCAGACATTTAAGCCACTAAAACATCAATCCAGCTATTTAAGTTTACCCTTATGACAAGCTTGTCCACCCAATCATCCAACTTTGATCATCTTCATTCATACTAACATTAGTATTGTACAATATCAATTCTCTTCTCAACCCTTATTCTTACCACATCCTTCAGCATTACATTTCATACATAGTATTTTCACACATAGTCGACTCGAGTGTATGCCCTGTAACCTGCTGAGTCATCAAATCCTACCCATAAAAAACTCGAGTCGATCGGTAGAATAACTGCTCTAGCAAGTAGGTGAGTCAAGGTAGATATATCATACTTGGGCTACCGCTTATCAATGATGGTGCATTAACACAACATTACACACACCTTTACATAATCAGTACACAAACTAATCCTAATTGCGAATAGTTTGTTTAATCCTGTTGTGAAGTAACAATTGTACATTTGTACGACTAAAGAGGGTGTCTAACACCTTTCCTCTTTGTAATCGTAGTTCCTTACCTCAAATTTCCAATCGCATATCAAGGAGTCATTTAAGGATCAAGAATATTCGGATTATTTCTCCTAACATTTCTACAAGGTCTAGTTGACTATGAAAACAAGCAATTAGCTAAGGGCGACTCCAGTCAAACATATTACCCCCACACCCCTGCATATCAAACAAAGCACACACCCTTAAAAAGGCACACATGAGTGCAATCCGCTCACAATCCAGTGTCTAAGTTCTTTGTTAACCTTTAGGGTCTTAGTTCTCTATTAATTATTAGGGTCTCAGTTTTCATTTTAAAAGAAGAAGAAGAAGAAGAAGAACGAGAAGACAAAGGTACATTGTTTTATTTATTCAATATTTTTATTTTATTTTTTATTTTTTATATTTAAGAAGATTAAAAATATTTTTTCTGTTTATTAGTTTATTTTCTTATTTATTTGTCTTTTTCAGAAAAAAGAAAGAAAGAAAAAAAAAAAGGTAAGTTGTTTTATTTATTTAATATTTTTAATTTTGTTCTCTTTTCATTCTCTAAAGAAGAAGAAGAAGAAGAAGATATTGAAAGTATATTTTTATGATTTTTTTTTTTATCTTATTCCAAAAAAAAAAAGACAGAGAAAAAAAAAAAGAATAAAAGAAGGTAAATTGTTTTATTTATTTGATATTTTTATTTTCACTTTGTTTTATCTTTTAAAGAAGAAGAAAAAAGAATAAAATATTGAAGAAAATTACCAATAGTTTTGTAATTTATTTTTTTCTGCAAAAATAAAAAGAAAGAAAAAGAAGCAAGGGCAATTTGGTCCATAGCTTTTTTCTAAAAGTTATCCAAGGTCTAAAAAGAAAAAGTTTTCAAAAAACTGTTCAATTACCTAATTAAGGTAGACCGTAGGTTTACTTTGTTAATAACCCTATTTAATACCTTGGGTTGTGTAGCTTGGTTTGCATTTTATGTTACATTGGGCCTTGGGTGGACTGCTCTTGAGGATGAGTTGGGCCTGGCTGTACTCTAAATGTTACTCATGGGTCCACTGTGGTGTGGTGCGTGGTATGGTGTTGCTTGTTGGGTAGTTGTCCATTATATTCAATGTGGCCCACCTAATGATTAGATAGACCTAGCTTTGGGGTATACAATCATCATAAGAGGGTATGTCATGCGTGGGTTAGATGAAATGTGCACAACAAAGAAAGCCAGGGTCAGGCAAGTCTTCAAGCAAGTGAATGAGGGGCGCCGATTAGATACTGACAAGGTCAGTAGCCAAATGGCTGCTGAAGTGACGTCACCAAGCTCTGTGGACCCCACCATGATGCATGTGTTGTATCCATACCGTCCAACCATTTGTAGAGATCTTTTTATGGCATGAGAAAAAGAATGAGATAGATCTAAAGTTCAAGTGGACCCACCACAGAAAACCGTGGGATCAGTCACACCCACGGTTGAAACATTTATAAGGCCCACCATGATGTATTTTTTAGATCCAACCTATTCATAAGTTACATAGAGATAGATGAAGTGAAAACAAAAATGTAAGCTTGATCGGAAGCTTCTGTGACCGCTAAGAAGTTTTGAACGGTGGATGTCACTGTTCCTGCTGCTTTCTATGGTGGGGTGCACTTGAACTTTAGATCTATCTCATTATCTTTCTTATGCCATAAAACGATCTCTCCAAATGGATGGATGGTATGGATACAACACATGCATCATGGTGGGGTTCACAGAGCTTGGTGACGTCACTTCAGTAGCGATTTGGCTACTGACGTAAATAAACAGTTGAATGACTATTACATGCAGGTGAGTAGCTTTTTATATGCAGGTGAATAGCCTTGTAGAATAAGCTTATAATACAAGAACTTGTTGAGTATACCTCTTTTCTCGTCCATTTCTTTTTTGACCTCCATTTGAAGGGTGCAATTTATCTCTGTGTTGGATTTTTTTTGGCCATATCAATGTTTGGACCAATGAAACTATAGGTCCACCTAAGGGAAAATGAAAAGGGTAGCTGTATAAAATTATGTAGAGGATTGTCCATTACTCCTTTTTCCCAACTGATGTGAACCATTGGTTGTAATTGGCCATTTTCAACCTACGGGTAAGTTGTTGAAATAAAAAATAAAATAAAAAATCTAAGTGTAAAACTGTTTAAAATACAATGTTAGATGATTAGGATCCACTTCTTATCTAAATGAAAACAGATTTTTAGAAGGAACAAACTAATTTGGGTTTGATCAGGTTAACACCTGCAACTAATATGCTAGCACATAAAATTGAACATCTTATCATTAAAATGTGGATGTGGATGGTCAAAACCGCCTGTTCATTTTTTTTTTTTTTTTTTCTTTCTTTTCTTTTTATCATGACCCCATAGCTAGTCCATACCATGGATGGTTCCAACCATGGGCACGAAGAGGTAATTCCCTCTGGTGATCAAGAGCCCATCCGTCGATTCAAAACCTCCTAGTAGCTCCCGATTTGGCCTGTTATACTAGCCTAGCCACTATGAAGGGGTCTTTCTTAGTTGTTGTACTATTAAAATTGTGGGTCTCAATCAATTATGATCATGGACCATATTTCCCATGTTTGAATGGTTCCAATCATGTCAACAACAACCAAAACATAGAAGCTTCACATCCAGAGCCTTTCACCCTTGGGTCCGGTGGCCTTGCATGGAAGAAATGAGAACCTGATTTCGACCCGAGGAGGGAAAATGGAATCTGTCCCTGGGTGAAGTTCTCGTTTCTCCTGTTCCCCTTATGGAGGGAGGAAGCATTAGAACAAATCAGGAAAACCATAGGTAAAGCAGGTAGTCCCCAGGCAAGTGTAGCGAGTGGAGTCGCTTTGCAGCTATCCAGAAGAAGCTTACTTAATAGGGGCGCTTTGTCAATAGAAGGCTCCTGGAAGGCTCCCGCGCACCATTACTATACAAGGGCTTTGAAGCCAACAAGCTTAGGCTGAAAAGCCTATTAGTAAAACGTGCTAGCACGCGCATATATTTTGAAGCTTAAAGTGAAAGTGAATCCATAGCCCTATAATAAAGAAGGGGGTAGTGGTCACTTTGAGAGGGGGGGTTGCTACATGTTGCTGCTCCTGCGCACCATTACTATACAAGGGCTTTGAAGCCAGCAAGCTTAGGTTGAAAAGCCTATTAGTAAAACGTGCTAGCACGTGCATACATTTTGAAGCTTAAAGTGAAAGTGACTCCAAAACCCTATAAAAAAGGAGGTAGTGGTCACTTTGAGATATTTGCAAGTAAAGCATATGCATGTGTACTAGGTGTTATGAGGAAAGAATGAGATGCCACTTCTACTAAATGCGTTTTCACAAGCCAAATGATACAGGAGATAATGATCCTATGACAAAGAATGTATTTGTTGCCAGAAGTGCACATGTTGTTGAAACATCTCCCTATGACTTTGCCTATTATGGATGTTTGATGGAATATTACTATTTCATTAAGGGGGAGGGGATAAGGCTCCTTCGAAGAAACGCCCGAGATGTCATGATTGATGATGTTTCATGATCGACAATGTTGCTGACTGGAAAACTATAGTCAATGCTTCGTTTGTCGTGTTGATGTTCGTGGTAGCTCGCCCGACCCTACGACGAGCAAGGCTCGCCAGGCATATAGTTAGTGACTGGCTTTCCCAAGAGTAACCCAAAACAGGGTTTTAACGTTAAATCATGTGAAGGGCTCTTCTAGGTAAGTGAAGTGTACCTGTCGGCTGCCTCTCCTCCATGCAGGGTAGTGCTCAGTGTTGGTCATGTATCCTGTGTGGGCTCCTAGTTCCTCTCCCTTTTTGGAGTGTTAATATTCTGGCCCAGAAAGTTATAGTAGTAAGAATATGAAAGAGAAGAGCTAAGAGATTAGCAGAGGGAGAAATAGATATGTTGGGTGAGGGTGAAGATGCACCGGAAATAGAACCTGGAGCCAACAGGAATTGGAACGGGTCCAATTCGATCTGCATCTAGATCTGGCGCAACTGGCTGATTAAGAGAAATTGCTTCCACCATTGGTGGTTCTTAATCTCGATCCCGTAGGAATGCTCTTGGTCTTGATAAAACCAAATCAGGATCAGTTGACGTTGAAGCTTCGAATCATGAAATCTATTTTCCATGTAAGCCATGATTTTAGATTTCTATCATGTATGTTAATCATAATTCATATATATATATATATATATTGTATGTAGGTCGGGTTTGGTTTGGGTGGGTTGCCCGACAGGTGAACTCAAGCATAATCAATTCTAAACATTGTTTGAAGGAGTTTCAGCCCCAACCTGAGCTGATCCACGTGACCGTTACAAATTTGACCTCTTAAGTTCAAGTTTAGCCCTTTGACTTTGGATTGATCCCATGCATTAAGTGAGCCCCACCAGAGGAATTGGATGCCTCCCAAAATAAGAGCTATCTAATTATCATCCGGTCAGACCATAGAAAACAATAGACAACCATCCAAAACCTCCAAAAATCACGTGATGGCTCAAAGTATGGTTGGGTCTGCTCGACTTTTGGGGCATCCGATTTTCAGTGAGGCAACCCTGTGGACAGGTTGGACACAAAGCACACACCACGGTGGGGTCCACCCACCACCCTTGTAGACTAAGCTTACGTGCAATATGCCATACATGCCACAATCCACCTTTTAGTGCCTCATGTGAGAGGTTCCTACGTCCCATGTACCAACATCCATCTTCAAGCACCGTACGTGTGCCAAACTTCATAATCTATAACATGTGCCAATGTGCTACCATCAATCTTACACCAACGTTGCATGTGCAAATGTATCACCATCCAGTTTCCAAGGCAAGGATGTGCCAATGTCTCAGTGCGACATTTGCTAATATCCAATCTTCAACCAACCAACATGTGCCAACAACCACCAAGCAAATTTCTCATGAAAAATAATCTTCGCGAAATAACATATATGAAAATGAGCCATTGATTATACTGAAAATCCTATTGAGAAACAAAAATAAATAAATAAAATTGAAACATTTATTGAGTTTTTTTTTTTTTTTTAAATCTATTCATTCCTCACATTTTCACAGAAACGCCATTTCACATAACACTTTCCTCTCATGTATTTCTTTTCCATGAATCCAAATAGGGCCCAAATATTGAATGATAAAATAGAAGTTTCCTATGTTTGTGGAATTCTCAAACTAAGCTCAGCATATGATTTTACATGATGAGAAATGATGTAATGGGCCAAGTGCAAGGTATTGATTTATATCCATAGGAATGGACGTATTGGCTCATGTTCAAGCGAGTTTCAACAATACCATTATGCCTGTTACAGATGTACAAGGTCAGGTGGTTTCTTGGCCCCTGCTTGTTTGTTTGTTTGTTTGTATTTTTTTGGATTAGAAGCACAAGGAATTACCCAAACAGTCCAGTCAGTGGCATGCAAAAATCTAATGGCAAGATCATGATTAAAAGATAGGTCCAGTCACTGATGTTTTTTTACCATATGATTAGTGTTGTTTCAAAAGTAGCAGAAGCTGATTGGGCACAACCTAATGGATAGTCTAGATAGGTGATGTGGATGTCGATGAGTCCAAATACAACTATGTGCATGGGAAAGTTTCCAAACACTTAGCCTCATAGATCATATCTCCACAAAAATTTATCCTATCCCTAATATTAAAGATAAGGTTATTCCCTCTGTCATGCAACTCTTCAAGCTGTCAAAGTAATATCTTCAAATGGTTTGATACTAAATCACATTTTTAAAAAAATAAGAAGACCATAATTAAATTGCAAAATCAGGATGAAGTTATACCCTACAATAGGTGGGTCCCATATCTTAGATGCCATGACTTTTCCTTAATAGGAATAATATTAATTTTTGTACAGAGAAACTTAAGAAGAGAGAGACAACGACAGCCGGTGTTCAGCTGAAAAGAGTCCTACCATTGGTGTTCAGAACCTTCCAATCCAGGAAAAAAAGAAGAAGCTAAAAATATTAATCACATCCAAAAGCCTACAATTAGTCTCATCCAAATATCAACATACAAAAACTTAATCACATCCACATACCTACAATTAAATAACTGATCATATCGGCATGTCATCATGCACAAAAGCCAATATGGTATTTAAAAGAAGAAGAAGAAGAAGAAGAACACACCTAAGTCTAACTGCATCCATGTGCCCTCGTCCACATACACCACCAAAAAAGGTCATCCACCACTCACATCTAAAGCCCCAAAAAAGGTCCAGTGATTATTTGTCAGATCAGGCGGACATCATTCATTAACAAACATCAACAACCATTCACGTCTTAGCTCTTCATCAAGTGCTAAGAAAATCGAGGCTTTGGTTGGTTCCTTTGAGAAAAACTCAAGGACCCTTAATATGAAATGGTTGTTGATGTTTGGGATCTTCTTCACCTCTTCAAACAGCTGCCTCATTTTGGAGACCTCGTCCTCTTTTTTCCTTGTCGCAACTAAATCTGCCATTGCTCCTGCCATCAGGGAAAATGATTCCACCATCTTATCCCTGAAGTTCCGCTTCCGCTTCTTAGGCTGTTCAGATCCTGACTGTCCCATATCTCGATGCCCACTCCTTTCTGATGCTGGAGACGCACCTTTTGTGTCTGCATCTGAAAACTCAGACTCATGACCCTCAGCCAGCTGCGCATCATGTGGTTCTGAAGGGCATCGCTCCAAGATGCATAGACCGCCTAATCTTGGATTACTCCCATCGATCTCTACCTCAGCTTCCACTCTTAATCTTGGAGTGTTCTCATCGACCTCTATCTCAGCTCCTGCTCTTGATCTTGGAGTGCTCTCATCAATCTCTATTTCAGCTCCTGCTCTTGACCGGATTTTGTCAGCTTGATCATTGCCGAAGATCAGAGCCATCTCATTGAAAAGCTGAATCGGCTTATATCTATAAGCAGCAGCATTGGGGCGTGCCTGTGGGGAATAAAAGCAGCGTTACAGATAAATCATATCAATACATGCATACTATATTAGTTTTATGCGCGAGTAAAATTGAATGTGGAATTTACCTTACAGTAGTTATCCCAAACTTGTTCTTCTGCTATCACACACTTCAATCCATCATCCCATCTGAACCCATTCTGATCCAGTAGATTCCTCACATGCGTATATTGTTTCCGCCATGTCTTTAGTCGATTCTTACAGTGTTGGGCTGTAAGATACATACTCAATCTTTCATTCAACATTGCCACTACTTCCTTCCATGCCTGTGGCATGAAACCATGCTCTACCTTTCCGCCTAAGTGGACCTGCTCCACCAGTAGCTCTGCGAGGCAGCGATCCATTATTGGCGACCACAAGACCCACTTCTTCTGGCTACTAACAGCAGCCTCTTTGGTGTTCATTCCTACTGAATCACATGCAAACACATAAGTTCCAAGAAAACTGTTCACATTCATACGTGCAAATAATTGATATAGTTTCCATCACATACAAACACAAGTTTCCAATCACATGTCCGGAAAATGCTAGTGTTTCAGTTTCGATGCCCATGTAAGTTCCCAGTCATATGTATCTTGAAATCATATCATTGCTTCCAATTTCCATACAGCAATGAGAACTTTCAGCGTAAGTATATATCAATCTATTGGTAGTTACATGCATTGGTCCGAACTACATATTGCCCGAAATGAAAATACATATCTTTTTCTGAATAGCATCGTAAATACACATCCAAACAACTAATCACCACCATAATCTTCTAAGCGCTATCTCAACTAATTGGGGTTGGCTACATTGTTTGGATTCATGAAGAAAGTTCTGGCATAAGGTTTACGCCAGCTGCCAACCTGATGCAACCCTCCTATATCCATGCTTGGGACCGGCAATGAGAGCACGAAAACTCGAACAGGCGCAATGTAATAGACTATCACATAGGTTGATTACAATCAAGCGCTATCTTGCCTATTACATAGGTTGATTACAACCCAAACAACTATACAAGTAAATACATAACATAGCATCCAGTTTCCATACAATTGTAAGTTTCCAATCATACCAGTTTTTCCGATTTACATACACATGTTTCCAATTCACATGTTAGTAAACATTATAACTTCCAATACCCATACACCATTGGGAATTGTTGCAATTTAATGCAGATCAATCTATTGGTACATACATCTGAACAACTACACGACATCTTGACTTTCATAATATTCTCGAATCCACTTTATAGTATCGGCCAAGAATCTGACCACCTGTCTCTTTCCCTTCAGGACCTTAATGGGAATGACTGAATGATGACTTTGTCTCTCCTCTGGTTCTCATCAGTTCTCTTTGTCAACCATCTCAGAATCCTGCTCATCACCTCTATCATTCATAATGTGATGATATATCACACAATACGCTATCGCTACCTTCACTTGTGTTTCAAATGGTTAGGCCAGCACACACTTCCAGATAGAGAACCATGCTTTCGATACCCCATGAAATGTTCAATGAGATTCTGCAATGATGGATGTGGATGATTCTTTCCATTCAGTATATGAGAAACATCATGATCACAATATTCTCATCCCATCTATATGAGGTCAGCAACAGAATTCTCCTGGTTGAAAGGCAAAGGTTTTACAACTGGTTGTCAACCTGACAATAACCACTTTCAGATGGAGTTTTTAAGGAACCACCAATTATGAATTCCATCAGGTGGTAGCGAACACAAGGATAGGGGGCAAGAAAGTCATTTCCATTCAAATACAATGAGTCAACAAGGTAGTAGCTACCTCATCATCATCATCATCATCTAAGCCTTATCCCAACTAATTGGGGTTGGTTACAACTTACATGAATCCTTTTCCGCCCTTTCCACTCTATCAAGGGCCATAACTTCAAAGATGGTAGCTATCTAAATTGGCAAATAAGGACGATAAGTATCTAACCCCACGGTCGGGGAACTTAATACCTACAAATCCATTGTTGATCCTTCTCAATCAACAAGAATGTCTTAAAATTTTAAATTGAAGGAACAAGGAATGGCATTTTGTGATATGAATCGCTTCTTATTACAAAACTTTGTAAATCCCTTCTTATTCCAAAACATTGTTTGCCCCTCAAAAACCAACACTTGTTAGTTGTGAATCCCATCTAGGGCTCCAATACAACCCCATTAGTTTAGCATGTAAACTTCTAAACAAGAGAAAAACAACATAATCACGAGAATAGTTAGTAGTTGTGCGCCTCGAAAGAGTAGAATGTTTTTTTTTTTTATTGGTCCTCATTTCCTAAGCTACAAAAAAACCCTGTAGGTTTCACAACTTTTGGGTAATGTCACAAATGTGTTCAACACAATTAAACAGGAGGCTCACAATTTCACCCGAATGGTGAAACTACTGTCCAGTATCTGGATTCTTAATATTGTAACTAACGGTGAATAAAAACATCAACTATTCTCCTAGACCAAACCCAACAGTGTCATGTAGTCACCTTTTTGTTGTTGTTGTTGTTGTTGTTGCTGTTGTAGAATGTCAATTAAACAGAAGAAAGTTGCAATTCATACATATTTGGTTGTGACAAGTAGAACCTTGGTCATTAGCATTTCATCTGCAGACAGGAGCCTGTGTCTAGATGAATCATATGATGGTTCTTTTGATGTGTAAGTTTTAGAAAATGAAAATAATAAGCCAATGTAGCTAAGGCATGCGTATGAGTATCATCTCATACTTGAAGTCAGAATCAGGGTTCAGCATGACAACTGAAAACTTGCCAAAAGCATGATAAATGAACAAATGCGGTAGAATATGCAACGTAGTATGCAATTGGGAAAATTAAACATTGGTCTGTATGAGCTTCCTTACACATTTGGGAAGAAAACTTGTATCAGGGATCAATATGGAACAAAAAAATGTTTAAAGTCAAGTGTGGAAGGAAAAATTATGGACATGATGAGATACCCAAACAAAGAAATCTCCAGATTTGCCTCTTAGGAGACCATGATAGGAAACAACTTCCTCTTAGTTCCCATCCAGTCTGCCCAAATGCAAATTTCCTCCTGCCTCACAGCTATTCCTAGCATTGCACTTTTACTAAAGGGACGCGCACCAGTGGTACCGGTACGACCGGAAGCTTATGGTGGTTACAGGCAGATATAGGGCACACGTTATGTATTCAAACCATCCAACCCATCTATCAAATGCGAACCCAAAACTCAGCCTGGTCCAAAACAAAGGTGGGCCACAGCAAACAGAACAATCTGGTAGGGAACGCCCACCCTTTAATTTCACAGAGGCACACTTGAGTTGCAAAACAGCTTGAATATTGGTGTAACCCTTCATCTGTATTGGATGAAGCATCTGAATGGTGTTGATTACACATATAGACACAACACCAAAATAATAATAATAATAATAATAAAATAAATAAAATCAATTGGTGGGTGTTTCCTCCCAGCTCGTTCCCTTTTCTGTGGTAGTTTTGGATTGGGCTGACTTTTGTTTGCTAGAGATCTTCTGAGGTATTGCATTTGATAGATGGGTTGGGTGGTGTGAATACATCACGTGGCTGCCACATCCTCCCGGTACCACTATAACTTAACGGTGGAGCCTGCCCCTTTACTAAAAGCCCTGACACAACGTCAAAACAACAAAGAATTCCTTAAGGTTCTTCAATTGATCAAGTTCAACTAAAAAAGAATTGAGTGTCAACCATGAATTGCAGACGTGAGATTAATCATTTTTGGGTTGCCCACCTCAAAGCCTTTTAGAAGATTAAGACTTGCAATTTTACACATGAGTATTACCCTGTCACAAAACCTCTAACCAATGGGGAAGCCATTCACAAGAATACAAAAAGATGCCATAGAGATGCATTCTTTGATCCAATCTATCCATTTAATTCCAAAACCCATTCTACTTCAAGACTGAGAAGGAAAATGCTAATCTACATGGTCATATGCTTTCTCCATGTCAACTTTGCATACAAGCCCAACTTTTCCACCCTTGAAACAGTGAGATTATATGATGCACCTTGAATCAATGCGAATGCCATCTAAAATTTTATGCTTCTAAATGAAACACCTTGAAAGAGTGAGATTATATGGTGCTCCCAGGGTCTATATGATAATGTCTTGGCCAAGATCTTATACACCTGCTCAACAAACTAATTGGCCTAGCTTCTTTTATCTCCTTGCCCCTGTCAATTTCCAGGATGAGGGTGGTAGAAGTAGCATTTAGACTTCTACTTAACCTTGATCTTCCCTAGAATTTTTATGAAATCCATGACTTCATTTTTAATCATTGATCCAAGCCCAATGCCCACCACGTGGCCCATTATTTGTTGAATTTGTGGACTGTTTGACTTTAGGGGCTGAATCAGATGCTTTTCTGGAAGATTCTTGTTGATGAATTTGCTTCTCTGATCTTGGGGCTGATTTTCTGGTTCGACACATGTTATTTTTAGGCCAATACATTTGGCAAAATCTTCATACATTCAGTTGTTGCTACTTAGTAACCTATTTTTAATAGGCTAGACTGATTTTGAACCAATCTTAAAGTTGGAAAAGCCTGCTTAAAGATTTAATAGGATTAGAGCATAGACCTTTAAAGTCGCATTACACTGTTTCGAATTTTCTAAGGTTCTACTAGTAATTGGTGTAGTGATTTCAATTCCAATAAGTTGTTTATCCTTCTCAATTCAAATGTTCTTGTGTGGTGTGTTTACTTCATTTATTCTAGAGAGTTATGTATCAAATTCTTAGTCATTTGATAATCAGATTCCATCAATAACCTCTCAACATAGATTGGAAAAGGTCATATAGAAGCCATCTAGACCAAGAACTGCCATCTTTATACATCTTCCAAACCGCTCTTCAAACCTCTTCATCAAAGTCCTCCAACCACAATGAAATATCTTCCTTGAATATATCAAACACAAGAGCATCGAGATTTAGTCTCATGAACTGCTTGCGTAATATTCTTCATAAAAAGTCCATCTTGTTCTTAGATCCATGTCATCCATAATGGTCCCTTCACGGATAACCGATGCATTGCGTTGTTGTGATTCCCACATGTTTGTTGTATTGTGGAAAAATGGTGCTCCTTTAAGCCAATGGCTCTAGAGTTTTGCCTCCAAATCGATTCATCACTTCACGATAAGTTTAGGTACTCAAGCTTATGATTCTCCATCTCCTTTTGATGGGTGGTAAGTGTTCCATGCTCTTCCATCACATTGATATGCTTGCAAATTTTAAAAGAATCCCACCTTTCCTCAACTTTGTTTTCTTTTGTGCAACTAATGCAGGGGAATTTTCACACCAAACTCGAGTGGGGTGGCTTGTGGGATGCAAGGGCACAATCGGGGTAGGCGGCCCTTGTGAGGCAGGTGGCTCATGTGAGGAGGGCCCCACCCGTGTGAGGCGGGTAGCTCGTGTGAAGTGGAACCCATGTGAAGTGGGGCCCACGAGGGAGGTTCGGCCGAGGTCCTAATCCATGGGATGTGGGGCCTGGGCTATGATATAAAGGGATTGATTCACCATGCTCTATCAGTTCGAGCTTTTAAAGCAAGTGGTTAATTGTCATGCATCAAAGTGATATCAGAACAGAAGGTCTCGTGTTCAAGACTCCTCACCGGGGGTGATTAATGTAGGGGCATTTTCACACTAGACTCGAGTGAGGTGGCATGTGCAATGCAGGGGCACACTTGGGGTGGGTGGCCTGTGTGAGGTAGGTGGCTTGTGTGAAGTGGAACCCATGTGAAGTGGGGCCCACGAGGGGGGTTCGACCTAGGTCCTAACTCCTAACCCATGGTATGTGGGGCCTGGGCTATAAGAAAAAGGGATTGATTCACCATGATATATCAATTCGAGCTTTTAGAGCAAGCGGCTAATTGTCCTGTATCAACAAGGGTGGATGGTGGCAACTTAAACTTATAGTTAGTAATTAAAAAAAATACGTGAGCATGGGCAGGGCTAAACCTAATCCCTTTACGCAAATAAGAGAATTACTTAGCCTTTAAACAATACAATCATCTCCATTAATCTTAGAAGGAAAAAGCTCTGCCTTTGCTCAACTTCCTCCTTCCAAGATTGACCTCGCTCCATTCCTTGATATTTTCCTTTAGCAATTGAATTGAATTTTTATTTTTTAAAAGCTTGTAGTTGGCACAACCCTCCACCTCGAAACTGTTCCACCTATTTGTGACCAAGTGCAGGAAGCTAGGACTCTCTAGCCACCAATTACCAAATCAAAATGGAATGGTAACTAAAGATGAAAGGGCATCTCAACAAATTATTGGCTTGTGATTGAATGTTGGCCATGCAAGCACTAATAGTAAAACCCTTTGGAAATGATTTTCCCAATATGTTGATATAAAGAACTTGTCAAGTTTGCACTAGTGTTTTAAATAGCTTACGATAAGTAGCACGGAGCTTACATTGTGTAGTGTAATGTGGCCTTCACGCTATGTAGCTCATGAGAATAGCTTAAGTAGCATGTAGCGATGCTAAACACTATATATCTTGAAATTATTTTTCAATAAAACATTGAAATCAATGAATCTTTTCAAAGATTTGTTACATTTTGCTATTTTCACCAAAAATTAGTTAATATTTTAAATGATTTTAGTGAAATAAAATAAACAACAAGAGGCTTGCTAGAATACACCTCGACGGATTGCAATAAGATACGTCGGGACTCTAACTGCAAAATTTGGGTTTCTTTTACTAACCTAAACCGTTTATGTGATGGGGCTTCCCTTGGATTGGGGATGCACGAATATAACTCTTTGATTTAATTCCACCCTTTGATTATACAGAGGCTATGGTGACCGTCCATATTCAAAGCATGAGAGCCAAATTAAGGGTTGAAAGAATCCAATTAAAAGCTTTTATCTATTTACTTAATATGTTATCTATTTTTTTTCCTAGAGTTGTGCATTCCAGTGGTATGGGTACCATCATAAGCTTATTGTGGTATTAGGCAGATACGGGGACCACATGGTGTATGCATCACATCCAATTTGTCCATCAAATGTGTCTCCTCAGATCATCCCCATGTCTTGAAAATACGCCCAACCTAAACCTCTAGTGGGCCACAACATGGGGAACAATGTGGGAGGTGATGCCACCCTTGATTATCACTGGGGCTCACCTGAGTTGCAGAACAACCTGATTTTTGTCTTGATCCTTCATCCATGGCAGATGAATGGTCTGGATGACCTGGATTCCATATACACAACATGGTGGCTTCCCATGGAAATCAAGGGTAGGCATCCCCTCTCAACTAGTCCCTTATGTCATGGTCACCTAAGTTTCCATTTGAGCTTATTTTTAGGCTTTAAGGATAATGCGAGGCAATGCATCTGATGGATATAACGGATGTTGTGAATGCATCATGTAGACACCACTTCTGCCTAGTACTATTGTAGCTTATGGTGGTACCAGTCCCATTGGAGCACACCCCTTTTTATTATTATTATTTAAGGCTACGTTTGGTTGCACCAAATATCATTGTTAATTGGTTTAATTCAGTGCAAAATATCATGAATTCATGATATTTGGTGCAACCAAATGCAACCTAGGTGAAAATCTAGAAGTAGTTTGTAGCTTATGCTATACGCTACATAGCTTATGCCTCATGCCTCTAAGCGGTGAACGCTACACTACATATGCTATTCACTATTTAAAACACTAGTTTGCACATAACGTCTATCTTTATTGTTTGACTAAGTATATAAGACTATGTTTAGGGGGGCATGAAGGAGATTGTCATTACTAACAAAATTGGCAATTCTCGTGACCACCAAGCTTTTCATAACAAAAAATGGATCACATAAAAATCCATTGCCCCAATACACCACCATGGAAGATTCCACTTGGTGTTTATATTAAGCTCTATCCAGAAGCCCTTCCTCTTACATGATTCATTAGGTCTATATATACTGCCATATTCATTCATGGAAACATATTCCACACCAAGAAACAACAACAAGATAAAGGAGCCCAAGTTCTAACATTGCAAGTTCCTCTTAGCCCCCCTTGGCAGATCCAATACCCGCTGCCCATCTCTTGCTCATCCATCACTGAAACCATCTGGTGCTTCCTCAGACTCTCTACAAGGTACCTGAGGTATTGAAGTGATCTTCGCTCTTTTAGCATCTAAATTGTTCCCCCATTCTTCTAGCCCCAACCTTTTCCAACTATGGTCCCTTTAAAAGCCCTCATACGAGCATTATCCAGGCCCCAATACCTCTTGTGTCCCATAGGTACCTTCCTTGAAACCATAATTCTCATGCACAGGAACCGTAAAGCTTCACGATATGAATCCATCTCAAAGTATTGTCCCATTCCAAAGAATACACAAGAATGATGCCTATTTTTAAAGGCTTTGGCTGTTGATTGAAGCATGTCCTCGCTCCTAAGTCCTAACCTTTTCAACACCATTCCACCCTTGGCACATCTCTCCATTTACTGGAAAGAGAACTTTCTACAACATGCAATGCAACCAGAGTACTACCATTATAACTAGGTTCCAGTGCCAGTTCACCTAGAACTTTCTTCATTGACAGTTGCTACTTGCTAGAGCCAGATCAGTATCAGCCTTTTCCTCCATCCCGGACCCAAGAAACCTGCCCTGAGCATATTTGCCCAACGATTCTCCCTTTTATAATTATTCTGGTCAGAAAGCATCACCCTTTCCTACTGCTTCTTCTAGCACCTCCGTTGGTGAGAGCTCCCTTGATTCTCCCTTTTGTTTCTTTCAGTATGCAGTTTAATTCAAGATTCCCCCTCTCACCTTATTCGAATATGGATGATCTTCAACAATCAACGGTGGAGATAGCTCCAATGTAACAACCATTGACCAACACCATTAATCCTCCCAATTTCCAAAGTTTCTCCACAAACCACCCATGAATCAATCTCTAAGACCACACTAGAATATGAACCTATTGCTGAGAAGGTATCTCTACATCCCACATGTGCAGAGCACCACCTAAATATTGAGACATGTGATCCTGCTAGATGCTCTGGTTCCAATATCCAAGTGGTTCATATGCTATAGAGAACCATTGATCATATTACCATGCTTTATGATGATCAAATTCACCCACAATTCAGATGGTGAGTACAGAAGCATTGAACACCACTCTAGTTTGTTAACCCCTAACAGCAACGCCGTATTCCATTGTGAATTAATCCACACCGAAACAACTTCCACTATATTTTCATATATGTATGTGTGTATACAAAAAGAAAAAAGTGGTCATTAATTCAATAGAGTGGAGAGATTGAGAAGGATGTGGGTGAAGCACCAGTGCATTCCTATCACATTTGGTCATATGGGGCCCCAAAAAGGGTCACGGCTTTTGCTTGGTTGGTGGGGTGGAAGAAAGTACTCACCATTGACAACCTTTGCAAGCAAGGCCTTACTCTAGTCAATGCATGCTCCCTTTGTTGGAAGGACGGTGAGTCACTTGATCATCTATTCATGCATTGTTCATTTGTGAGTGGGATTTGGGACAACTTTTTCATGCTATCTGGGGTTTCATGGCTGATGCCAAAAACAATTTCTGAATTCTTCCACGCATGGCAAGGAGAAGTAGGCAAAGTTGGGAGGAAGATATGGAGACTTTCATTGCTAGCGGACTTATGGGCGATCTGGCAAGATAGGAATAACTGATGCTTCAATAACATGTCAGGTACCTTAGTGGGAGTATTCTCTACAGTGAGGTATTTGGTCATTGAGTGCATTAAGGTCATCTTGCTCTGGAAGACTGCTCTCTTGATTCCAAGGGCCGGGATCATTGTAACTGTGTATATGGGCTGACTTGTAGGGGTGATGTAGATAGCTTTTACTCTTTTCTTCTGTGTATTCTGTTTTTGCTGGCTCTTTGCCTTTTTGTAAAAAAGTCTCTGTTATCTCTCGAAAAAAAAAAAAAAAAGGATTGAGAAGGATGTCTCCCACAAAATTCAAGTTGGGTAGAAGAAATGAAGACATGCCTTTGGAGTTTTGTGTGATCCTCACGTACCACTCAAACCGAAAGGAAATTTTATAGGATTGCGATAAGACCAGACATGCTTAATAGGACAGAATGTTGGGCAGTTAAAGAACAATGTGTTCAAAGGAAGAGTGTAGCTGAAATGAGGACGTTGAGATGGATGAGTGGAAAGATGAGGAAGGATAGAATTAGAAACAAATGCATTTGAAGGAACTTAGAAGTAGCACCAATAGGTAATAAGATGAGGGAAAGCGGAATTAGATGGTTTGGTCGTGTGCAATGGAGACCAAGAACCGCATTGGTTAAGAGTGAGTTGGTTCCAATTGAAAGCTCTAAAAAGGCAACAGGAAGGCCGAAAAGGACATGAATGAAGGTAGTGGGAAAAGACTTGATAACCTATGGTCTAACTGAAGTCTGGTCCTTGATAGAGAGGAATGGTAGAACAGGATTCATGCAGCCACCCCAATTGATTGGGGATAAGGCATATTTGATGATGATGATAAGAAAAACAGTATCAAAATGTTTCCTTAAAGTGATTTCCCTCAGGATTTCTTATTCCAATATCATTCTTGTTAACATGGTAATTACGTGTTTGGCCAACATGGCTTGAACCCAAATTTTAGGGCTGTTATCTCCAAAAACCCAGGTTATTCTTCTACTTATAACCCAATGATGTATTACACCGCGGACGAGAAAATACACATGCAATACAAGTAACGAAGTCCAACTATCTAGCCAATGTAGATTTTTGCTTTGTGAATTCGTCCACAATATGCTCCCTAAATCACATGCCTAGAATATAGAATAATCCTAAAGCAAGGTAGCTCACAGTGACAGGGCAGAAATTTCTAGTGATGCAGTTTCCTTTCCTAGCATATGCCATTGTGGAAAGGACAAACAGAACAGACGAGCAGTAGTGCAGTCGGTTATGGATATAAATATACCAAATCTTCTACATGTAAAGGATTTCTTTTCATATTTATCATCTTTGCTTTTGTTTGTCTTTCACATGCTAATTGGGCCAGTTGTAACAACGATAGGGAACTTATCACATGTAATTTGCAACTGTTGGGTACTACTGAAAGAGCAGTCCTTGTTCCAGATCAAATGATAAAGCAAACATTGAACTAATCACCAACAGAAGTGTATATGAATATGAATGGCTAAAATATCTACTTCATGATCGCCTTTTTTTTTCTTGTACAACCTCATTGAAATGTGGAAGCAAAAGCACCAAGTGGTCATTAGTCATGCATGCATAGCTGATGACCATACAAAGAAAAACGTTTTAAGTGGTAATTCCTAGCTGATTGAGAAGCTCCCCCAATGTCATTTTTTTAAGAAAATGTGGGGACTAGCAGGTTTGTTCATATAGTCAACCATAACAACGTCATACATTCCTAGGCTAGAAAATGATCAATGCACAAGGAGTAAAGATTAGAAGCAGCTCTAACATACTAGTATGGAGGAAACCTCGATCATTCAATTCAGTTATTAATTGTTATTTCAGTTTTCTGGAGTATATTTTACAGACAGGAAATGCCTTAAGGTACCTCAACAAAACAAATTTGAATGTCTGGTAGTGGTAACATAAAGTTTTAGACCATATATTAGCATTTCTTTGTTCCAAAAGGAATTGGACCCTAAAACAGTTTTCAAATATTGACATAAGATCAATACAGAGTAAATGGAAATATGTATTAGTGGCATGAGATAAGATAATGCATTTAATTCATACGGGTTTTGAATATTAGCTTGAAGAAGTTTTATTACATCATGCAATGAATGAGCATTGCATTCTGATATTAGGAGTATGTGTTGACAAGCTGTTACGTGCCAGACCCAAATCCCAATTTCCCTAATCCAAAATCCTATCCCAAGATCCTATTCAGTTCTCATCTCCCCTTTATTATTTACAACACACGCACACGCACACAAAAGCCCCAACATGCATCCAAACACAAAATCAAAATCCCTCCATATCAAGACCAGCCCAATTCAATTTAACCCACCCTAAGAAAACTGTATCAATCTGAAACCACCATCCATCTAAGATTTTTGGAGGAAAAAAACTGTTACAGCCGCCAACAACAGCGACAAGGAGTTTGATACTTTTGAGTTGAAGAATTAAGATAAATAAAGCTAGAGTGATTGCTTGGATGGGTGATCCCCACCTTAGAAAGAACTAGAGTTTCATTCCACAATGCCCAAAAGTACAACCAAATTCTCCCCATTTTCTTTCTTTTCCAGCAACTAATCCCTAAAAACTCCCAACCACAACTCTCCTAATTCAACAACTCATCCCTATATGTAATTAAAATATTCTCCAAGTCATCTTTGACTCAACCATACATGCAACCAACATGTTGACTCACCTTAATTACTCAGATGGTAACTCACTACTATAAATAAGGGCCACCGCATTCCTCCCATCTTAAATGACCCATGTCCTCAAAGAGTTGAAAACTGGAAATCTTTGTTGCAGTAAATCACACCTTTTTGCCATGTAGCATCTTTTGATGCAGTGTGGGCCTATAGCACCAGAAAACATAAAAGCGCTACAAGTGCCAAAGATACAAAAGGAGCCCCAACCCAATTAAGAAAAACAATCTGCTGAAATATTCAGATTAGAAGCCCACTTTTTTACTCCCCCCTTAGATGTGAGAAATCTATAAAAAGATCAAACAGAGAACTTGCACGACTTCTCTAAACTCCACACCAAAGCGTCTTTCAACCCCAGCAACAAGCAGACTCCATGACGCTTTTCCAAAGCCCTTGAAAATTCCTCTAACTCCTCATTAGAAAGATTTCTTCTACAGGCAGAAGACCACACCATATTCTCTTCGATAAGTTACAGCAACTGGCCACAAGAGACTTGATATCCGAAGCCCTAATTTCCTCCATCCTATCCGTTATAACATGATTCTTATACAACCTTAGGATCTAGTATTACTTTTGATTGCGCCTTAAAACTCCTTCGTTTGACACCATCATAGTGTCTTATCTACAAAACTCATGACCCAACAATCTTAAGCAACCGTACCAACCCTCTTTATAATTTAGTAAGAGCCATAAAATATGGGTGCTAATTACATGAAGTCCTTACTACGACAGATGAATGGCGATAGGGTTGGAGCTGAAGATTGACCCATTAATCAACCTGAATTTATCATTCCACCCACTTCCAATCAGCTTGCAGCTTCATTCTTTCTTGAACCCACTGAAGATTCTCTTTAAGAACACAACACCCATTCTCGGTGTAGTAATTCCAAGCCCACCTGATTCACATTAGTTGTCCTGGTATATACATGGTTAGCCTTGGGGCAGTTTGTCCATGCACCACCTTATATATGGGTCCTTCAAAAAATATATATGCCATTTATTTAGTAGCTTCAATATCATGTGTTCTACCACCACTCGGTCCATGGCAACCATCGTGTCAATTACTTAGGTTGAGCCAAGTAAAACGATATTACAAATTTCACAAGACATCTATAGACAACCTCTGTTTGGCCATCCATTTGGAGGTGAATGGCGGCGCTTATCTTTAGTTGGGTCCCCTGTAATTTGCATAGTTCCTTATGAAATGAGTTGGTGAAGTTCAGATCGCAGTTACAAACGGTCGCCATTTGCAAATGTTTTGCAACATTTTCATCATATGCTGGCAACACCAAAGCCACTTTGTATGGATGTGAGGGGACAATAAAATGAGCATACTTGGAGAATGTGCTGACTACAACAAGTATCAAGCTCATACCATTAGAGTTATGTGATCATAATCATCATCATCATCATCATCTAAGCCTACTCCCAATTAATTGGGGTCAACTACATGAACCATGTTCCGTATTTAGACTCATGATGGAAGTTATGGCATAAGTTTGACGCTGGCTGCCAACCTAACGCAACCCTACTCCTCTATCCAGGCTTGAGACTGGCAATGACAACAGAAAACTCCAACAGGCACAATGTAATAGTCTATTATGTGGGTTGATTACAATCAAGCACTATCTAATAGTCTACTGCATAGGTTGATTGCAATCGACGAGTTATTAGAGTTAGGCAATCTGTCCACAAAATCCATGGCAATATCAATCCGTACTTTATTAGGTACGAGTAGCAGTTGCTACAAGCCCAAAGGTACCAAAAATTGTTGACATGCATCACATTTTGTTCACATGGTGCTTGATGTCTCTCTTCACACCCCTCCAACAAAAGGAGAAAGCCACCCACTAATATGGTTTTCTGTACCTAGCATGCCCACCACAAGGTGAATCATGCAGTTGGATTTCAACTTACAAGAGATAGCTAGCCTCTACCACCACTCACAATTTGTGAGAAGAATACAGCCTTTGAAGATGTAAAGGACAGCAATGTTTTCAGCATCAATATCGATGCACATATCACACCTGTGGGATACGGAAACATATCGGTATCACATGGGAAATATCGCATATATCGGGGAATGTAATGCTAAGGAAAACATTAGGAAACATTCGGACAATGGTGGAATCTTTCAATAGAACTTCAGGAGATGTTAAAAGAGACATGATCACACTGATCTCATGCTTAGAACTCAAAACATTACAACAAAAAAGAATGCATAATAACTTTCCTTTGTATAGGGTCGTAATTGTTTGACAGAATTGATGCAATTCTATCCAAAAAGAGATCATATAATTCATATATCATACAACGCAAGTACCAAAAGGCAAACAATACATCCAAAAACCAAAAGAAGTAGCAAAAAATACATATGTGCCTACTACATCCACCAAGATATCCCCCAAACAAATCTCTGGAAAAATGGTTTTTTAAAAAATTATTTTCATTTTCCACCTCCCATGTGTTTCCTTGATATTATTGATGCATATTGCATGTATAATGATATCTAGGAACTTCATAAAGGAATCTTGACAATATCTTGTGATATCTCAAAATATCACATGATATTGTCGATACAATGTGATGACCATTGCTAAGACAACCTGTGTGTGCATTAAAGATCATGTACACCTCACATATGTGCTACAATTGCATAGTAGGTCCAAGATCAAATCCATCCATCCCTTAGCCCAAGAACTAGGTTAATCCATTGGTCAGGTGAGCCACAGTTTGCAAAACAAATGAACAACTCTGAAAACTTGGATTAATTTTTCTAACCGGCCGACCGGTTTCCAATATCGAGGCCCACATGGGGTTAGGATGTCCCTCGCGCGCACGCGAGAGCATGGGGCTAGGATGTCCAACTCTACTTTATTTATAACAATAGGAGAAGGGTACAATTACATATATGCCCTCATTAAGAGGGGGAAAAAAAGGACAAGGGACAAATAAGAAAAGTATAAAAATAAAGATAATTTAGGACAAAAGGCTAAGACTAAGGTCCAAAACACATAAGGCCCATGTGTATGTGCCTGTGGGCCCAATCATAAGCCCAGACACATACACCTACAGTGTTCAACTAGATCGTCTCCTGATCAATATATATGCTCCAACTTGAGGGAAAGTTTTATCGAATGTGAATGTGAGCTATACAGCCCATTCTTAGGCCCATATAGGTTTGGACGTAATAGACATTTTTGCTTTTGTTATTAATGGCATTCTTGCAAATATTGAAAACTATGTTAATAGACTTGAGAGAGGTGGGGATGTGTGAACCCAAGAATCCTCATTCTCTCTCTCATTCTCTCTTCTTTTTTCTTTTTCTTTTTCTTTTTCTCTTTCCTCCTTTCTTAATCCGTCCACCAAGGGTATTAATGGGGTCTAAAATTAATGGATTTACTTCCAGGTTTCAACTCAAATGATGGTCCTGTAATTGGACTAGGCGCAACCAACATATTCCTTAGATACATACCCGAATTGCTGGAGTAACCTCATTAACTTGTTAGGTATATAGACCATTTCCCTGAATAGCCCTTAGTTGCGCCTGTCCGCAAGAGTTTCTTTGTCAACTGCCCATTCCATGGTTCAACTACCAAGAACCTCTCTCATGGTCATACAAGATGTAGTCTTCACCCTTGTGAAATGATGAGTCCTGGCCTATCTCATCCATGGTGGCCAGCCATGGTGCTCCAAAAATCACATCCTTCACAACTCTTGTAGTTATAAAGGTAAATTAAAGCATTTACCTATTGTTGTCAATTTCCACATTCAAAAGTCATCACTTCCAAGAGAGTAGCTAGAGCTATTTTATAACCCACCGCTTCACAAACTTCAGCCTGATGAAATTTTGAGTGGCACCCAAATTAATAAGAACCCACACTGGTCTAGCTTTCATTGAACCTCGGATTGCATTGATTTTTGAGTCCGACTAGCTATAAGGATGTAGTGATTCAAATATTGAGATCACATGTGGCTGATACGATATAGAAGGGGAGTTATTAAATTCCCTTGTATCACACAAAATATTGCAATGCATCAACAATATATTGTGATATATCGATACATTGAGATAGTTTGCCAAAAGCCCTTCATAAAATTCACTCGTATCATCTATATGTGCAATACATTACGATATGCACCAACGATACATTCCCCCACCGAAATTTTGAAAAGAAAATCACAAAAAAAAAAAAAAAAAAAAACCTCAAAAAATCCATTTTCTCCCAAATTTGTTTGGGGGAATCTGTTTTCATACTTGTATGATTTATGATATATGAAGTTATTTTTATATAATTACATCATTTTTGTCAAACAACATATAGAGCTTAGGACCCCATACAAAGGTACTTATCGTGCATATTTGTTTAATCGTTTGAGTTCTAAGTGTGTAATCATGTCTCTTTCGACATATCCTGAAGTTTTATTAATTGTGCATACTTGTTTTTTGAGCCATTGTAATTAGGGCTAATTGAGATTTGGGCTCTCCTCACACCCCTCTCTCTAATTTATATTAATAAACTAATAAGAGAAATCATATGGTAGTCTATAGGACCACCCAAAGTACAATGTTTCCTACTTCAGCACTCCCCTTCAAGCTAGAGCATAGATATCTATCATGCTCAACTTGGAATGTAGTGGAGAAAAGTATGCGTATGGTAAGGCCTTAGTGAAAATATCTACAACCCGTGATTTGGATTGAACATAGATTGTGATAATCTCCTTAGAACCAATCTTTTCTCGAATGAAATGATAGTCAACTTCTATATGCTTAGTCCTCTCGTAAAATACTGGATTATTTGTGATGTACGCCGCTACTTGATTATAGCAATAAAGCATCATAGGACCACCTAAAAATAATTGGAGCTCCTGTAGTAAGGACTTGAGCCATAACAACTTGCAAATGGCATGACCCATAGCTATGTACTCGGCTTCTGCACTGGAACGGGCCACTACATTCTACTTCTTACACTTCAAGTGACCAAATTCCCCCAACAAAAGTACAGTATCCTGAAGTCGATCACTTGTCCGTGATGGAACCCACCCAATCAGCATCAACAAATGCCTTAATATGAAGATGACCATTAGCTCAATATAAGGTCCCCTAGCCATATGCTCTTTTTTTTCTTTTTTTTTTTAAATATCTAAGAATCCTAAGATTGCCTCCTAATGTGGAACTCCTGACAGGTGCATGTTTCTACTCACGATATTGACATCAAATGCAATATTTGGTTGAGCGGTTGTAAGATATATTAGCTTGCCAACCATTTTTTTATATCTACCTAGATCATTAAACATCTCTTCCTGGTTATCCAATAACTTCTCACTAGTCTCCATAGGCATATCAACCGTTCTACGTCCAAGCATGCTAATCTCCTTCAGCAAATCAAGAACATACTTCTTTTGGGAAAGGTTAATGCCCGACTTTAATCTAGTAACCTCAATGCCCAAAAATATGGCAGTTAACAGACCAGGCCTGGGATTGGTCTTGGCTCGGATTTTGAATTGTTTCAGGCTGGGCCGTCAGGCCAACCCTATTCAAAATTATGATTTTTCAGGCCCGAGCCCGGCCCATTAACACCCCTACCCAAAAAGTATTGAAGCAACCCTAGATCCTTAGTTTGAAAACGCTTCTAGAGATGCTTCTTGAGCTTTGAGATGTCAGATGTGTCGCTCCTTGTAATAACAATATCATTGACATATACAACTAATGCTATCGTACCCTTATCACTATGCTTTATGAAGACTGAGTGATCCACCTTACTCCAATAAAAGTTATACGTCAGCAACACTTTACTAAACTTGTCAAACCATGCCCTGTGCTTTATGAAGATTGAGTGATCCACCTTACTCCAATAAAAAGCCATATGTCAACAACACCTTACTAAACTTGTCAAACCACACCCCTAGAGACTGCTTTAAGTCGTAAATTGCTTTTCAAAGTCTACATACTCTCCTAGTCTCCCTCTAAGCAACAAAACCAAGAGATTGCTCCATACAGACTTCCTCAACTAAGTCTCCATGAAGGAATAAATTCTTGCTAACCAGCTACATAAAGGTCAGTCCCTGGTAGCTACAATAGAAATCAATACTCGAACAGAGTTTAATTTGGCCACAGGAGAAAACATCTCATAATCACATCCTTCTATCTACGTGTATCCCTTGGCTACCAAACGAGCTTTCAACCGTTCAACAAACCCCATCTGGGCAATACTTAATGGTGTAGGCCCATTGACACCCCACTGCCCTTTTTCCAGCAGACAAATCAACCAACTCCCAAGTATGGGTCTGATACATAGCAGCCATCTCATCTTCCATAGCCTCACGCAAACTACGATGTGCTAGTGCATCATGGCAATTTGAAGGCACAAATGCATGTGACAGGGACAAAGCAAAGGCATGAAAATAAGGACTTAACCAATGATAAGAAATGAAGTGAGATATAGGATGGTGGGTGCGAGATTGAATACCTTTTCCAAATGCAATAAGAAAATCTAAATCAACAGGAGTGCATGATGGACCCATAGATGAAGGTGAAGATTGAAGGGTGCCTGAATAAGGAGGGACAACCGCTTCTCTAGCAGATTCTGGTTGTGGTAGAACCATAGTAGCAGAGTCGATAGGTCCTAAAAGATCAACCACCAGACGAGAGACTGCATATGAAACGTCCATGGAGAGTAACTCCCCCTTACCATCAGCAGGGGTGAAATAGGAAGTCCTCAAAAAATGACATCAATACTCACATATAGATGAGGAGCAATGGGGTTAAAACACCTATACCCTTTTTTGGTACAAGAGTATGCAAGAAACACACATTTGATTCCATGAGCACCAAGTTTGCTATTGCCAAGTCCAAACTTATGTACAAAGGAAGTGCATCTAAATACACAAGCAGGTAATAGAAAATTTTCTAAATTAGGAAGCGGGGTAGAAAATGGAGTTTTTCCTTTTAGCACTACAGAAGGCAAACAATTAATGAGGTGACAAGAAGTGAGAATGGCATATCTCCATAATCATTTGGGAGCATGCATATGAGGGATGAGAGATCTGGCCACCTCCAATAGGTGCCGTTTTTTCTCTTAGCTGCCCCATTTGTTAGTGGGGTGTATGTACACGAAGTCTGGTATGCAATCCCAAATGAAGCCAAGCACGCCTGGAAGGAGGTGGACAAATATTCCAGAGCATTATCGAAGTTTGAATATTAATATATTGGCGTTAAATTGATTTTGAATCTCACAATGAAACAATTGGAAAATATGAAAGACTTCATATCGGTCTTTCATCAAGTACACCCAAGTCATGTGGGAGTAATCATCAATAAACGTAATAAAATATTGAAAATCATTTAAACTAGGTATCTGAATGGGACCCCATAGGTTAGGGTGTACCAAATAAAATGGAATAAAGCATCTAATATCATGTCTTGGAATAAAAGATGAACAATGGTGTTTGGCTAATAAGACAAGGGACTAAAAGTTTTAAAGATGCGAAAGAATGGTGACCTAACCGACTATGCCACTGTAGAGGTGATGCACTAGCATGTAGCGTAGCTCCAAAAATCCCGAGATCAGAGTGGTAAAGTCCACATGATTCACGATTCCCACCAATCGTCCTCCTCGTCTGCAAGTCCTGAAATA
Source organism: Magnolia officinalis (assembly GCA_021015155.1). Taxonomy (NCBI): domain Eukaryota; kingdom Viridiplantae; phylum Streptophyta; class Magnoliopsida; order Magnoliales; family Magnoliaceae; genus Magnolia; species Magnolia officinalis. Next base: position 73,297,283 of record JAJHSJ010000006.1, on the reverse strand, counting down.
GACAATGAGAAGAATAGAACGTCACCGAACAGTTTAGGCTTTTGGTTAATATGCTCACAGACATCAAATTACGGGTCAAGTCAGGGACATAAAGAATTGAAGATAAGGATAAAGCAGAACTAAGGTGAACAAACACCATTATCTTGGACCTTTGATAAAAATCCATTAGCAAGGGTAACGGAGGAACGTGATGGTGAGGTATCCAATCGGGAAAGAAAATGGTATATACTGTCATATGATCCATTACCCCTGAGTCAATCACCCAGGAGGTAGAACTAAAGGATGTAACAAAAGCATTACTTGTGTCAACCAGAGTAGCAATGGAGGTAGATGATGTTGTTTTTGCCATATGCTTACCAAGCATCCTCTCGTTGTCATCTCGAGTGACTAGGATGGTGACTGAATCACCTGTAGAGGCCGGGCTAGCAAAGGACGTTGCCTGATTGACCGAGAGTGGCCTAAAGGGTCGACCATGAAGTAACCAACATCTGTCAATGGTGTGGTTTGTCTTCTTGCAGTGAGTGCAAACACAATGTTGTCCAACATGGTCAGGTGAGAAACCACACCCACGTCTACGTCCAACACCATGCCCCTCACGTCCTCTCCCTCTACCACCATTGTAGCTGCTAGAAGTTGTCACAAAAGTTGAGGTATCTCTAGATACAACAAGAGAGGAAGAAGTAGATGGAAGAGCCACTTGAAGTACACAAGCAAATACATCAATCAAGTAAGGCACGGTATCACTCCCTAACATTTGAGCTCGTACTAGCTCAAGATATGGGCACAAGTTAGTAAGAAACAATGCTACACCAAGCTCCTGACGATACCATCTCTGGTGGGCAATATCACTAGTGTACGGATGTCGCATAATCCACTCATCAAACAACCCTTTAAACCGGGCACAGTGCTCATGGAGGTTATCCCACTATCTCATCGTACAAATTTTCAAAAAAATGTCATAGATGCGATGTATGTTCTTCTCAGTCGAGTATAACTACAACAGATTTTCCCAAACCTCATTAACATTCTCATGACACATAACAATAGTATAAACCATCTCATCCATATTTCCATACAACCAATTCACGACCTGTGCATCATCTTCACTCTACTAGAGATATGACGACGAAGTCTAAAAAGGACTATCAACTGTCAAGTATTTAAGATTTCTCTTTGATTTCAACTAAAGCGTAATAGACCGCGCCCAGGGTAAAAAATTTTGATGCCCCTTTCAATTTAATGGAGGTGATCTGATAAACCTCATTCTTCATATCAACTTTTAAGTTTGTGCTCGTGCTGGCCATCAATATAGAAACTTTTTTTGAAAAGAAATACATGGATGAAAGCAAAGTGCATTCGAGAAGTATTACCGACCATCAGCAGAATCAACTGGCTAATCACTTACGACAAGAGCGGTGTATAGTACAAGCAGAGTGGCGTATAGTACAAGCAGAGAAGTCAGAATGAAATGTCAGGTCCACCAGAAAAAGAAAACAAAACCAACAAATTCGAACTATCCAAATGGGCTAGTCTAGAAATTAAGGGAGCAATGGCCTAGCCATGTGTCAGCACAACAATGAGGGCATGTGAAATGACGCTTTATCATGAGACAAAACAAGCCTAATAGGCCTAATCAAGAGGCCCACAACAATCTTGTGGTAAGCAAGCGACAACAAGCCCGTATGCAAATCAAGGCCAATCATGACCAGTTGAACACAAACAGAAGAGGTGGGCCATTGCAAGGGGTGAGGACAATGGAGTGAGGCCAGCAGTAAACAGAAGAGGTGGGTCGTTGCAAGGGTGAGGCTAGCAGCAAAGGTGGGAGTGGCAGGGGATGGGGATAGGGCGATGATGGGGTTGGCGGGAGAGGTGTCGAGGTGGGTCGCTGCAGGTGAGTGGAGCCAGGATGAGGTGAGGCGGAACGAGGCGGGAGAAGAGGTTGGGCCGTGGGTTCGGGGGCAGAGGTGGTGGGTGCAAGCGTTGAGTTATGGGTGGTGATGGGGGCAGGGGTGTTGGGAGGTGGGAACGGGGGCAATGGAGGTGGGTGCATGTGTCGGGTCAAGGACGTCAGGTGGTTTTGGAAGCAGTGGTGATGGAGGTAGATCGATGGGTTGGGCCGAGGGGTTGCTAATCCGAAAGGGTTTGGGATGTTGGGGTGTGTCCAATGACGGGTGGTGCGGCCAATGGCAGGGGTGATCTTGGGCAGCACTCAAAGCTAATATGGGCTGATGCTCGTAGGCTATGGCGATGAAGAAGGTGATTAAGGATGAGAGAGATAGACTCACCAGTGGCCAGTGATGAAAACAAGGGAAGAAGAAGATTGGAAGGGGATTGGGGTTAGGGCTAATTGAGATTCGGGCTCTCCCCACACTCATGGTGTGTCGTACAAGCCATTACGAGGTCGTAAAGGCCGTTACATAAAGGTAACGATGGCAAACCATTACACTTTACAGAGTCGTAAAGGCCGTAACAGCTGTTATGAAAAAATGACCCGTAAAGGCCGTTACAGCCCCCGCAATAGCCTGTTACCCCCCCTCCATAAAGGCCATGACGGCCCCGTAATAGTCTAATATGGGGCCAATACAAGTTTTTGGTTTTTTTTTTTTCAATTAAAAAAGAAAAAGAAAAAAAGAAGACACCATAATAGTCGTTACAACCCCTGTTACGACCGTTACACCCTGCATCGTAAAGGTAACGGTGGTGGCCATTACGACAACCTTTACCGTTACAAAATACTTTGCTCACACCCCTCTCTAATTTATATTAATAAACTAATAAGAGAAATCATATGGCAGTCCGTAGGACCACCCAAAGTACAATGTTTCCCACTTCAACACCTATAAGTGTGTAATCATGTCTCTTTCAACATATCTTGAAGTTTTACCAAAAAAATTCCATCATTTCCCAACGTTTCACTTAAACAGCGGCATATTCCATGGTACATGCGATGTTGATATCTTTCCGTATCCCAAGGGTGCAATACGTGCATCGATACCGATATTTAAATTCATTGCATGGATGAATACATGGACCCTATTTTTTAGGATCTCTTCACATGCTTGATCATCTTCCACCTTAGCCTCCTCATCTTCATATCCTTTCAAGATTGGCAATCCAGCCTTATCGTGACGCTCTGGAGTAAATCTTTCATCATGATTATAATAAAGCCACTTTTTCGTCTCTCCATCATCTCTTGAGCTGTCAACCTCTTTGCTGATGGGGCCCCTCCCTCGAAAATGGATCCAACAAGAGGAATGGGCCCGCCAGGAAGTGGCAGCTTTACTTGCTTCCAGGAGATCTATATTTTCTTCATGTCATCTGCAAGGTCAATTGCTTGCATAAGAGTGATGGGTTTAAAGAGTTGCACATCTCCCTTCATTTCATCATTGTGGCTAGCAATGAAGAATTCTACCAAAACGAATTGAGGTTAGGAAGCGCTGAGATTTCGATAGCCCTAGGATTCAATTAGCCAACCTTTGGAATTGTGTTTTGGAAAGTGAACATAGTTGAGCTTTGTTGTAACTGCTAATAGATAAATTTTCACTAAACCTTGATTTGGACCACCCATAACGTCCACATCATTTCCTTTCACATGTAGGTACTTCCATTATAATGGATCAAGTGCAGATCAGGCTTCATTGGTCGTTGGCAACAGCCACAAACTCCTAATAGCTCAGAAGGTCAATCTAATGGCTCAACATGACACCAAGGACTAAATCATCCCCGAGCACAAGTCAGTCAAAGCTTCAAAAGTGTCCTCAACAAGCTATGATCCCCAACAAAGTACTGAAACAGCCTTTTATGGCACAAAAGATCAAGTCACCATTCCATCTTCTGCATCATCTAAGGTCGTTCTAGAATTTCACAATCCGCCAAGGATGCATACACATCGAGAGCATTAGTGAAAGAAGGAAAAAAGAGAGGAAAACCAAGTGTTTCTGCACATGTCATGACATTCCAAGGCCTACAACACAATGCGTATTGTGCACGGTGTGTCACCGACAACAATCATGCAGCAATACAACCTCAACAACAACTTTCTAGCAACACAGGCTCATGCATGATAGGTAGTTATAAGCAGCTCCTAAATTGTGAGGAACGTGCAAACTTGATCTTTATCCCTTCCAACAATCTCCCGAGCTTATAAATACAGTCAAGAAAAAAAAGAAAAAGGCATCGACAACTCATCGAAAGTAATTATACTGCACATGCACTCTATCTGTGCCATAACCTGTTGCAACTCTTTAACTTGTTGTTTGTATATGGTTCTTTGATGTAATTGTGTCCAATAGTCTAGGTAATGCAGGGGGCATTTTCACACCAGGCTCGAGTAGGGTCGCCTGTGGAATGCAGGGGCACACTCGGGGTGGGCGGGACCCATGGGGGAAGTCTCGTGTTCGAGACTCCTCACCGGGGGTGATTAATGCGCATTTCACACCGGGCTCGAGTGGGGTAACCTGTGGGATGCAGGGACATACTCGGGGTGGGCGACCTGTGTGAGGCAGTACCCATGTGATTTGGGGCCCACGAGGGGGGTTCGGCCGAGGTCCTAACCCATGAGATGTGGGGCTTAGGCTATGAGATAAAGGGATTAATTCACCATGCTCTAACAATTCAAGCTTTTAAAGCAAGTGGTTAATTGTCCTGCATCACTAGGAGAGTCAAATTTTGTGAACCCACTACTGATTCAACAATCAATCAGAATGAGAATTGCTTACTTTCAATCATCAAGGAGCCCACTTTAAAGGCTTGTCGTCCATTTGTAATCTTCTATGTTTTGAGTAATGAAATCACATAGCATTCTAGTTTTACATCCTGAAGTGCATGCGTACAATAATTTAGCCAAACCACCTATAGGATTGGCTTGGTCATAGTTCTCAAACCTAGTGCTTAAAGCTTTGGTGAAGTGAGTCCATGTTTAGCTCTCTAAAATTTCTCACAACCCACTCAGTATAGAATCACCTCCCTAATGGATCATTGCCAACTCTACCATTTATATCCCTTCAATTGTTACACCTGAAAGGTCCACCTTAAAGGGTCTTCCACATCAAATCAAGGAACATCAATCTTGAGATGCTAGGTCAGCCAACCTGTCATATTCTCTTTCACCCAACATCAAATATCACACCAGCCTTTGTTGGGAATCATCGTTCGAGTTATGGACCACTTGCATATAGGATGACTCTCACACTATTTGAGGAGATGTTGTTATTGTTGATTCGGGGCAATTTAGACGGTTCCTCTTCTCTAGGATTTGTTGCACCCTTCAATAATTGGTCGAGCTTGGCCTCAATGTTAGAAGAAAATTGTTAGAGTTTCTCCCCAGCCGCCATTAGCTACACAAGAACATCCTTAACAACTGGTTGTTTCGAACTTTGTTGCTCATCGAATCCCTCGATGTATAATGTATTCATTTCCAGTTGCTTGAGCCTAATCTTGTCAACCAAGGCCTTGGTACCAAATTGTTACGACTCCGAGAACAAGGAAAGTATTTTTTTTTTAGGGCTTTAAATGCAAGGAATAAGAGAGAAGGAGAATAGTAATGGATAGTGATCTTTGGGTGGGTGATCATCCATCTTCGAAGGGACTAAGGTGGGAGAGAGAGCCAGTCCCACATGCGCACTCGCTTGATTGCTTTAGATCTCTCTATCTTAAAAAACGGTCTAAAACCCCCCTAGGGAGGCAAGGCATACCTTGAGGGAGGTGGCTTTAGGAGCTTGGCTACAAAACCCATTTGACGGGCCAAACTCTAGCTACACAGCTGGGTATGGGGTGGCCAGAGTATGGTCGCTTGGCAGTATGTGCTGTGACAGTAAACTCATGCACTAGGATGGCTGTCAACCATCTTCATGCCATGGGTTCAGGGCAAGCACTGGGAGAGGAATTTGGGGGAGATTTTAGCCCCGTGTTATATTAATTTTAGAGTTGAGAATGCCCTGTGCTTTCTTGTGAAGAAATTCCACAAACTTCTTTCAATCAAATTTAATGATGAGCTTTGAGAGTGACAAGATTGCATGGCCAATCTTTCAAAAAATCCATCAGAAAGTTTATAGAGACTCAAAAAGTTTCAAACAGCTGACGTCGAGATCTTTGTTCAGGAAAATTGGCTTTCAATCTTGTATTGGAGGAATTACTTGATTCCTCTGGAAGTGTTACAAGAAACAAGATAAAAATAGGAAATTACAAGAATAAGAAACCCTTTTAAAAAATGGGTTCCAAGTGGCTCGAGTACAAACCAAAACAACTTGATTTACAAATGCATCAAGATCAGATTTGTATGTTGGACTCTCCATGGATTCTAACCCTTCCTTACAACTTGATTATAGATGAGTAAAAATGAAACACAGAGAAATGCAATGGCTGTGTGAAATTCTTGTTGTTGTGAAAGTTTGAGATTGCATGCACACAATCCGTCAAAGTATCAACTATTTTGTAGGTTTTCTTTTATCCACTTTCATGCAAAAAGATGGGGGCAGTTATGGGCAAAACTGAGATTTGGCTGCTTTAGGGGCAAGATTGCATCCAAAATGGGCTAGCACACACCCTGTCCAGCGATAACGTGCAGCCAATGGAAAAGCACCATGTTGGCATGTTAGGCATGGGGCCCACAATAAAAAGTAATTTTTTGGAGAGTGAAAAGTTTTTTTTTTTTAAATATTGTGCAAAATGACGATTTTGCTTGCGGGCCCCACGCCTGACGCGCACACATGATGTTTTTTCATCGGAGACACGTCATCTCTAGACAAGGTGAAGGATTGACGCGGATTGCTTGCAAAAGCCTTTTGTAGGGACTTACTAAGATGAGAAGCTAGGTGGGGCCAACCGTGATGTTTGTGAGAAATCCACACCGTCCATCCATTTTTTTTTTCAGATCATGTGAGGACATGGGCCTAAAAATGAGGCAGATCCAAAACTCAAGTGGGTAGGGATATGCCTACAGTTGAAACCTCCCTAGGCTCCACCATGATGTTTATATGCCATCCATACCATTCATAAGGTCATTCCTACTAGGATGAACTGAAAACCAAAAACATTAGCCTGATACAAAACTTCTGTGGCCCCAAGAATGTTTGAATGGTGAACATTCAATCCCCACTGTTTCCCGTCCTGCGGCCCACTCAAGTTTTGGATCTGCCTCATTTTTGGGCCCATGTCCTAACATAATCTGGCAAAACAGATGGACGGGGTGGATTTCTCACAAACATCACAGTGGGCCCCACCCCACTTCCCGTCCCAGGAAGTTCCTGCAAAAGGCTTTAGCAGGCAATCCGCGTCCGTGACAGGGTTGGCTGCCAGAAGCCCTGCTGGGTAGCCATAGTCTGGCCCTGGGCAGCCAGAGATTGGCCGACGGAAGCAGTTTTGGGCTGCCCAAGCGTCGATTTGGGTTGGGATGGAATGATGTTTCCAATTTGTAGAGGCTACATGGAGCATCTAGAAGCTGATGATCATCTATGAAAGCTGTTCAAATCACTTCATTTCGTTGAATCAAACAAATCTTTTTCTTTTTTTTTTTTTTTTTTTTTTTTTTTTTTTTTTTTTTTTTTTGAGAGAGAGAGAGAGAGAGAGAGAGAGATGAAAGAGGAGGAGATAGTAGTAAGACCTGGTGGAGGATGGAGGGAAAGGGAAGAAGGGGCTTTGGATTTTAACAAGGAAGAGTAGTAGTGGCAACCCTTGCATGATTTTCCCTTCTTAGACCATTGCTGGTGATGATGATGATGATTCTCGTGATGTCGCCCTCCTTTCTCTTCTTCTTTCACCACCACCCCATTCTCTGACGCTACCATCGCTCGCATCCCCTCTCTCTCTCTACTCCTCAGAGAGAGAGAGAGCCTGCCTCCGCTTCTCTTTCTCACAAATGATCATAAAAAAAAGAGTAACAGAAATGCTGAAGCGTCCTTGGGAATGTATGAGTGCCTCCCACAGTTTAAAACACAGACGAGTCTGATTCGACTCGTCCGAGTCGACTCCGACTCTGTCTGACCCGACAATGCATTGGGTTTGAGCCAGGCCCCATTTGGACCGGCCTGGCTAGACACTCCAAAGGCCAAGGCACAGACACGAGCCAGAACAGCCAGAAAATTTTTGTTGGGGCCTAAGCTCGACATGACCTATCCGTAAAATTCACGTTTACCACTAGAATGATCCTAATCCGTTGTTGATAAGTGGGCCATACGCACAAGGCAATAGACCAAAAGAACATAATCGAACGGTCTACATGCAAGATACATATGTTACCTAACTGATGTCTGGAACTGTATATTTGTAGGATAAAAGGCGGCTACTATTTGATGGGGCCATGTATGAAGACCTACGTGCAGAGCTGTACACGAATTGAACCGAGCCGATCTACCAAGCTCGGCTCGGCCCGGCCAATAGTTAACCTCAATTCAAACTCCGCTCAACTCGGTCCTCAAGCTTGAATGGCCAACTCGGCTCAAGTTAGTTAGTAGCTCAGGCCAATTTAATCCAATTTAAACTTATGTCACATTTTCTCAAATACAAAGAGTGCATTTTCAAATGTTCATAGAATGCTATTTCATTAAGCACTTGACGTGCAATGTCGAAATCATGATTTGAGGACAGTTTTATAATGTGAATTTTTTTGTAGCAATTTATTTTGTATCCATTCCTTCCTTGCTTACTAGCTAATCCCACGGAAAATGTATGCACTAAAACAACACTTCATTAAGTCATTTCTATAAACACTTAGTGAGCAACATCAATATTAAAATAACTGGTACACCAAGTTGATTCAATCCAAGCCAATTCGAGTTGAGGTTTGATTCAAGTCGAGTCAAGCAAGTTCCAACTTGGATCAAAAGTCTTTTGAGCTTGAAAGATCAGCTCAACTCCGCTCAAACACACTTTTGAATTGAGCTTTTTCGAGTCGAGTCGAGCAAATTAACTTGCTCATGTAGAGCTCAACCTAAGTGGGCCCGTGGGCTAAGCTAATAGCTGGGCTCGGCTGGCCCGGCTGCCACATCTATCCGCGGGAGAGGTTAACGGACGCGGATTTCCAGCGAAAGCCTTTCGCAGGAAGTTCCTGCGCTGGGAACCAGGTGGGGCTTGTCGTATTTGTAAGAAATCCTGTCCGTCCATCCGTTTTTTGAGTTCATTTTACGACATAAAGCCAAAAATGAACCATATCCAATACTCAAGTGGACCGAAAAAGTGATAATTGAATGTCTACAGTTGAAATATTCGTGGGGCCAAAATAGTTTTGAATCATGGTATTGTTTGTGTTTTCAGTTCATCCCAGTAAAAATGACGTTATTAACGGTATGGACGGCATTTAAAAATCACTGTCAAAACTAGGGAGATTTCAACGGTAGAAATTTCCCTAACCACCTTTTACTTTAGTAAGGCCCACCTAAGTCTTGTATGGTGTTCGATTTTGGCTTCAACTCCTAAAATAATCTCCCAAAACGTATGGACAGAGTGGATTTCTGAAAAACATCAGAGTGGACCCCACCTAAGTTTCAAGCGCAGGAACTTCCTGGAAAGGCTTTCGCAGTAAATCCGCGGGAGAGGAGAGGCACATGCATGCCAGATCCTATCCATATACGAGGTCGGCCGATCAGGATGGTCTACTCAAATGGTTGGTCGCACCTCGCACGTTTATGGTGAAGCCATTTTGTGATATTCTTTCAACCCATTTCTTTTCATGGCATGATTGTGGCCCACCTGATGAGTTGATTGGCCTAGCTTATAAGCTAGGCCATGTTCACGATGGAACCATATCTCGTTGGCTGGCAGGGTTGGCTGTGGGCAGGGGCTATGTGTGGTCCACCTTGATGTACTGGTTTTATCTACACCATCTATCCATTTATACATATCATTTTAGGTTATAAACCCAAAAATGAGGCAGATCCAAGGCTTAAGTGGACCACACCACAGGAAGCAGTAGTAATGATGACCACCGTTGAAACCATCCAAGGCCCGCCATGATGTTTATGTTCCATCCAACCCGTTCGTAATATCACATAGATGTGGATGAAGGGAAACACGAATATCAACTTGATCAAAACTTCTGCGACTCGCAAGTAGTTTTTAATGGTGAGCGTTGAATCCCCATTGTGTGGTCCACTTTTTTCTTGGATATGCCTCATTTTTGGGCTCCTATCCTAAAATGATATGAAAAAATGGATGGACAGCATGGATAAGTCCCATACATCACGATGGCCCCACAAAGCTCCTTATTATGCATCATTTTTTTACACAGATTGGACGTATGAAATTAATCATGGTAGAGTCTGGAGTTGGTGGGTGGTCACAAAAGGGATCAAAACCATCCAATCAATGGCCATCAAAATCGGCGGTCAAAAATGATTATGATATTGAAATGATCAATCACGGACCTAATTTTCCATTATGAACGATTTGAATTTCTGCTCTAGAAATTTGGATATTTATATACCAAGGAGTAATGATGTATTGGGATAAGTGCATTGAAACCTTCCCGTACACATACTTGCATTTGGACTCCATGGCCACCATGTCACCCATCTGGACCGTTCATCAGTTCTAGTTCACTCTTCATAGGAGCCTTGAAGAAATCATTCTGATTGGATGATCCAAACCATCCATTAAGCGGCGTGTAAAAATGAAGGTACAAGATTGCTTCTAGAACGTGGATCCAATCGTGTAACTGTAGGGCTATTGATTGCTGTGAATTTTGGATTGTAGTGGAAGCAGAAGGTGTTGGACCTAATGGATGGTTCGTAGGTGTGACGTGATTCACGTGAATGACATGAAGTCAAAATGCAACTATGTTTGTGATAAGGTTCCAATGCACTTAGCCGACTAGATCATCACTCTCTACTCAGATTCTTGTATATCCTTTCTTTTAAGTGGAGGCCGGTTCCTATGCTACGCTTCTACCACAGGCCTTTTTTACAACTGCGAGTTGGGTCCAGTGGAGGAATGCACCCTGTCCGCCCTCTGCACCCTTTATGTTGTATTTGAGGCCAAAAATCAAGCTAATCTACAAGTCACATGGGCCACACCATGTACTAAGATCATGCATAAATTTATTAAAATTATGTTGCATGGCACATCTGAATTTTTCTGTGTCCTAATTTCTAGAGATTAAATGATTTGGTATAAATACATATAAATTGTGGTAAATGTTGTCTAATATCTTAAATCTGTCTGTACCAGAGTTTGTCGATGTTGTTGACAGACCACTCAATCCCATCGAGCAAATGTCAGTGTCATCGATAGATGCTCAATCCTATTAAGAAAATTCAAAAAATCATAGTTGATTGTTAGACAATTTTAGATATATTACTTCATAGCATCGAAGGAGGCTTCGATGTCATTTACAAGTCTTCAACTTCAATGCATGTTGATGCCACCGAAGGTTTCATCGAAGGCGCATGTAGAATTACGCAAGTGTGCGATTTGTTTCCTATTCCGATTGTGATAATATATATATCAGGTGTAATTGGGATTATGAGAGGATTAGGGCTTTGTAAGTAGTTCTCAAGTGTTCAAGGGCATAGCTAGGGATTCAAAGGATTTTCGAGGGGTTGTTCAAATCAGTAACATCATTTATCTCTTGTAATATTGCTTTCATAATGCATTATTTGTCACTTTGTGTCGTGATTTTTTCTTGCAAGGATTTTTCCATGCAAAATTTAGATTGTTCTCTGTTTGGGTTTGTTTGTGGGCTTGTGATTACTTTGCTTGATTCTTTTCTATGTGCTTTCATAAGTCTAACAACTGGTATTAGAGCTAACGTTGGAAAGCATATTGAATCTAAAAGCAACGTAACAATGGCATCTAACATGAAATTCAATGTAGAGAAGTATTTTGGTAAAAACAATTTTGAGTTGTGGAAAGTTAAGATAAATGACATCCTAATTCAACAAGGATTAGAAGATTCACTCCTTAAAAAGCGACTAGAAACCATAAAAGAAGAAGAATGAAACAAGTTAGACAAAAGGGCCAATATCTCAATCCAGTTATGTCTAACGGATGAGTTCCTTTATAATGTTATGAGATAAAAAACTATAGCAGATATATGAGCGAAACTAGAGAACATTTATACGAAGAAGGATCTTGAGCATCGCTTGTATATGAAGTTATAGTTGTTCAATCTGAAGATGACAGAGGGGGATGACGTTGAGGCCCACATCAGTGATGGAGATTTTTCTCCTCATTGTTGGGATCGATGAAATCGAACAGGTTTCGATATCATCGTTAATTGCAGGATTTTTCACTACTAGTTGTTGGACAGTTTTTTGGTCTGTCGATATCATCGAGAGACCTTTAGATGATATCGAGGCTGTCATCGAGAGTGGCTCGATGACATCGATAATTATTGGAATTTTCACCCATAGTCGCTAGACAGTTTTTTGTCCCGTCTCGATATCATCGAGAGACCTTCAGATGATAACGAAGCTGTTATCGAGAGACCTTCGATATCATCGAAGAGTTCCGCAGATGCAATTGCGGAAATGTAGATTTTACGGATTTTGTTTCCTATTTGGATTCTACTTCTTAATATTCTTATATAAAGGGGTGTATGCGGGATTGAGGGATATTCCAGGGCATTCTAAGTTTCCTAAAGGTTTTCTAGGATGATTTAGGGGCTATCAAAAGGTGAGAGAGAGAGGAAGCTTGTGGAATGAAGATTATGCTCATAGAGGAGATCTACCATATCTCAGCGCTTCCACGTCTTCGTAATCGGTGAGATCTCTCCGTCTTCTTTGTTTCTCTTATTGTTTATCCACTCCTGCGTGAGTGAAGAAGGTTTGATCCAAGCGGTGTGTGCTTGTGATCGGTTGTAACGTTCTGCTTTATAGTGGATTGTTGATCTGGACGAGGTTTCGTGGTTTTTACCTCTTTGAGAGTTTTCCACGTAAAAATCCCTAGTGTGGTATGGTTTATGTTTTGATTTAGTTCATTGCATTATTATTCCATAATTCTGGTTTATTTCAGGAGGCTAGATCCTAAGGTTTTGTATAAGGCCCCCAACAAAGTGGTATTAAAGCTAAGTTCATTGAACGGGTAGGATCGGTTTTGAATTATGAAAGGTGGCTCATCAAGGATGATCAGCCTCAATGGTTCTAACTGAACCATATGGAAGGCTAAGATGGAGAACTTGCTTTATTGCAAGGACCTATATTCTCCAATTTTAGGCATATCAGCAAAATTCAAGGATATGTCTGATGATGATTAGAAGAAGATGGACTGAAAGGTGGTGGGGTTTATTAGACAATGGTAGGATGATTCCGTATTCCACCATGTGTCTACGGAGACCTCAGCCGCTAGCCTATGACTGAAATTACAAGGGCTGTATGAGAGGAAGAGGACCGATAATAAGATTTTTCTGATAAGGCGACTCGTGAATCTCAAGTTCAAGGATGGTGGTTCTGTGGCCGAGTACATGAATGAGGTCAGCAATATAGTGAATCAACTCTCCTCTATGAAGATGGTCCGGATGATGAATTGCAGGCTTTACTTTTTCTTAGTTCATTGCCTAATAGTTGGGAGACATTGGTGGTGTCTCTAAGTAACTCCGCACCTGACGGAAAGATATCCATGGAACAGGTAACCAGTTGTCTCTTCAATGAGGAGACAAGGAGGAAGTCTCAGGGGTATACTCAGCAAGAGGCCCTTGTGACACAGGACCGGGGGAGTGGAAAGAACAGGAACGGCGGGAAGGCCCGAGATAAATCAAGAGGCAAGTCGAGTAACAAAAAAGATGTTGATTGCTGGAATTGTGGCAAGAAGGGCCACTACAAGCATGAATGTCGTGGTAAGAAGAACGACAAGAAAGGAAAAGGAAAGGAGAAGGAAGATGAATCAGATTCCACTGCGGTCTCTTCAGATGGCGACGTTGTAATTACTCTTTCAGTAGATCACGATGTATGTCTCATGGCTACAGGTCAGGACACCGATTGGGTGATGGACTCAGGAGCCTTGTTTCATGCGACTCCACGTAGGGACTTCTTCATAAGTTACAAGTCAGGTGACTTTGGGATCGTGAAGATGGAAAATTCTGGCGTATCGAAGATCGTAGGGGTCGGTGATATTTGTGTGAAGACTGATGTGGGCTGCACATTGGTTCTCAGGGATGTAAGGCATATCCCAGACCTTCGCCTCAACTTGATGTTGACGGGAAGGTTAGATGATGATGGCTATGAAAGCCGGTTTGCTGGTGGGCGCTGGAAGCTCATCAAAGGTTCGTTGATCACAGCTAGAAGAAAGAAGTGTTGCACCCTTTACAAGACAAGTGTCAGTGTGTGAAAGGGTGGGTTGAACGTAGCGAAAGATTCAGCTATTGACATGTGGCATAGGTGTCTAGGCCACATGAGTGAAAAAGGGCTTCAGCTACTAGTGAAGAAGCAGCTCCTTCTAGATGTGACAGGTACACCTCTCAAAACTTGTCTTGATTGTTTATCAGGGAAACAACATAGAGTTTCATTCTTTAAAACTGCTTCTCATGTTAATAAAGTGCATGCATTAGATTTGGTTTATTCTGATGTTTGTGGTCCTATGAGGACAAAAACCTTGGGTGGGGCATTGTATTTTGTCACTTTTATAGATGATGCATCTAGGAGGGTTTGGGTTTATACTTTGAAATTTAAGGACAAGGTTGTAACGCCCTAAAAATCGGGGGTCGAGCATAAGCTCCACTTCCGAGTTCCAACGCATCACTTATGCAACATAGATAATGATGATTAAATGTTGTCCGTATTAGTGCATTAAACATGAGTGAGATTATACCAAAACAACATTAATACCCCAGAGACAGTTAAATTACGCAAGCGAAAGAACTGTGATAGATATATAAAATATATAAACTGTTGTAAGTCTTCAGAGTGTGAACATATTACCAGGTTAACTATATACATGTATACTTCCCAAAATGGACCAAAAATGAATATATATGTGTGTTTCAAAAGACCAAAATAGTAAGTGTAGTGGCATCTAGTCGACACCCCAGAAATCCCCGTCAATCAGGACACGGCTCACATGAAGCCACTTATAAACTTCATGTAGGATAATGTCTCCTCGTCATCCTCGAAGTCTGGCTCCGCCTCATAGGCTGAGCCATCACTGCAGCTAAGACAGAGTCTGGTTGGTGTGTACAACACCGTCCTAGAACGTGGGAGTGAGTGATCATCTCAGTGGAACTATAAAGCAAATGTTAACATGTTATCAATTCAGTCAAGCAGTAATGATAAAGCAATACAATCAAACATCCCTAAGTACTCTGATTAATGCAAGAATGGTATGTAGTAATGATGCATGCCCTCGCCTACACTCCCTTAACGTCTTCATCTCACGGCGTGCATGGCAAACTCTCGAAAGTGTTCTTCCTCGCTAAAGCACATGCAATGCGGTGCATGAGCGTGATTTTCAAGTTCTTATTAATCATTTTCATATAGCAGGATTGGAAAACTAAGGTACCTCTCTTATAGCAATTCCCAAACAATGATCCATTCTAGGGTCATTAGTCCTAGTAAATCTCATACGATGTTGTGGTTCTAGGTCACTACAAAGGGCTCGTCACCTGATCAGTGTAGGCCTAGTTTATACTCTAGTTACTACGGAAAGGCTCGTCACCTTAATGCAGTCTCAGAGTACGCTCGAGGTCACTAAAAAGGGCTCGTCACCTGATCAGTGTAGGCCGACAGCTCGAATACAGTGTCTCATACCACCGTATTCGGCTCACGAGGAGGTGTTGCTCACTGGTCATTACGGGGAGGTTCGTCGCCCCAATGTAGGCCAACAGCTCGACCACGGTGTCCTATACCACCATGTCCGGTTCATGAGTCTTATCGGATCGAGGTACCAAGGTTAACGGGGTTTCCACTGGTGAGTTTGGTGCCTTAGGTTCAAGCAGTAGTGTCCATACATGATGAACATACATCGGGTCAATCGGGTTACTTGACGAGCTCAACTGATACGAGCGCACATCGAATTGATCGACGTGAAGTGCGTAAGCACTCCGTGTGACCTAACCACTATCGACAACCAAAGTATGGCTCGGATTTATCGAACACGTCTTATGTGGTGAAACAACCTCAGCCACTGATTCAGGAGCTATTACCGATTGCTTGGATTAAGTCATAGTCCCAATCACCCTCAGTTACAATTTATACATCACATATGATATGCATAGCAGCATTGAACAACAATTCAACATTTCAAGCATTTGAGCATTTCATGAAACACATAGTACACATGTTATCTCACATATACATTACATCCATCAATCGCATAGTAGTAGGATAGGTTACATAAGAAAAACTGTAGTTATAGAGAAGAGGATTGAGAATCCTATCTCATCACCCTCATTACGTACGTTTAAATAAGCGATTTCTCATTCAGACATTTTATCAAACACTTAGACTACATATTTCTCACATGTGATAGACTAGTTATAACATACATCCTGGCAAGCCCTTTTACAAAAGGATTGCCACATACACAATAAGCATATATCCATAGTTAATAATCATGGCAAGTATGAATTCGAATTCCATATTCATTCAGTCATATCAATAAACACATGGAATACACTATATTCAACATAGATCATATGTATGTATAAAATGCAGGAAACATCGTATCTAAGCATGTGATAGCAATCAAGTCAGTCATAAACCATTAACTGACATTGAAAGCCTTGAAAACCATAACCTAAACGTTTATAGTCAGCACCTTTCATCGGCAAACGAGTAACGGACTCAGTTTGTATACCGAGTCTGTGTCTACGGTACAACGACAACCTACAATATAAAATAGGTTAGCTATTTCATCCCTTACACTATTTGGAACTCTAAAATAGGTTAGGGTTAGGATTTCTTACCTAAGAACGGGATCAGAATCGCCAGAATAGCGATACCGATGCGATAATTAAGCACGTGGAATGGCAGGGAAGAACCCTGGATCAAACTCCAACTCTCTCTCTCACTTTCTCTCTCTTTCCTTCTCTCTTTTCTCTTTAGGGTTGCAAATTCGTATTTGAAGAGAGGGTAAGGTTTTAAGGTCCTTATAAAGGCCCAGAACTGACCGTAATGGCCCCAGGGCCATGGTATACTTAGGTTATAGCCAAACGGGGATAGTTCCGATCCAACGGAGCACTTCTGGAGGCCCCTTTTCTGCGCGCGGTCGAACTTAAGTTCCCTAGCATTGGATCTAGGTCGAGTTACGTTCTTGGTCCGATTGGATTTACAGATCGACCGTGGCGGACTAGTTTCAGTTCAACGGTCACCGCCACTCGATTAAGGCCACAAGTACACTGACTTGTGTTGGAAATTTCTCCTGATCTGAGGGTGTAATTGGGTCAGATTCTGATAGTCTGAATCTTATATTTGGCTCGCAAGCGACACGACTCAGTTTACTTAACTTTGAATTTTATTTCTAAAGATATTCACGTTTCTCACACACTATGTTCAGGGCTCAAGTTGTGCGTTTCTGAGCACAGCCAGGACTTAATTTTCGAGATGGTCGTCAAGCCCAGCAAGGCGATCATAATTGTTTAGTTTCATGATAATCGGACTTTCGACGTGCGGTCCAGGTCCGATACGGAGTTTCGTGATGCTCCTGAGAGCAACTGAGTTTTAAGATTGATCGTAGATTATAAGGTAATGTAGTGTCAATGATTTTGCAAGTTTTAGGTCTTGCAGTTCATATTTAAAGTGGTTCAAGTGAATTTCACAGCTAATCTAGTTTAACACTTAGTTATTTCCATATAATTTCTAGAGGATTTGGTCCTGAGTGATTTCTGCCTGAGGTGGTACTCAGGTCTTTGTACGGATTTTTTTCGAGATGTTACAGAGGTCTTTGGTGTGTTTAAATTGTTTCATGTTATGGTCGAGAGAGAGACAGGTAGATCATTGAAGTGCATCCGCACTGACAATGGTGGTGAATACATTGGTGACTTTCATGAGTATTTTTCACTCCCCAAGTGTAGGGTTGTGATGTAGTAAAAACTCGGTAAGACCGAGGTCGAATCCACAGGGATTGAAACCTGTACGTTATCTGCAAATAACCAGATCTATGATGAAATCTAAACCAATTGTGATTTGAGAAATAATGGCGAAATAATTATCTAAAACTTAAGAGAATTCAGAGAAGGGAACTAGGGATTCAGGGGATCCACTTGTAGAGATCAGGGAGATCTACGCTTTTATCCAGATGAAATTTCAACTATGAACTTCCTTTGATCCAGTTTTCAAGAGATAAGAAGCATGAGAATTAGACCTGATTCCATCACAAGACCATGCCCAGGAGACAAGGTAATCAATAGAACTTGACCAATCCACATCCAGTCTACGAGAGCATGAACATAAGGAAGGATTCTGTCATCCATCCATGCTCATGAGACAATGGTGAACAACAGGGTTCCTACGATCATAACCTCCATACACGCATGGAAAATATCAGAAGCTGTCGTAGATCCAGTGTAATTTAAGTCACAATGGACCATTAAGAACTAAAGACATTCCATATGAACAACTAGAATAAAGCAAAATTCATAATCCAGGTTAAACCAAAAGCATAAAAACATCTCCCATCCTGCTACAAGCTTCACCCCTTAGCCCTAGCTAAGGGGTTTAGCCTGACATGGCTAGATCTGTTCAACAGCAAAGAAACAGTAAAAAGACAAAACTAAAAGAGAGTCCTCTCCCAATCTCTCTTTCTCTCTCTCTCTCTCTCTCCTTTCTCCAGCCGTAGAATGAGATGATCCCTGACTCTCTCTTTCCTCTTCTCTTTATAGCTGCCAGGGACGAAGGAGATCTTTCGCAGCACAGTCGGTGAGAAGATTACGCAGCAGAGAAACGTTGTGCGCAAAAAGGAGTGAAATCACCTACTTTTAGACTCGGTTTGCTTGACTGACTGTCCAATAATTTAGAGAATAACATCATGGATAGAGTTAGGACCGCCTTTTCAAGAGGTTGAACGGTTTGGATCATCGATCCGATCACGGACGGTGGCTCACTACGTTTCCAAATCGGACAGTTCTTGCGGACTGCGCGTAACAGAGACGTAAATCTCTGATTTTGCGAGGCTTGGTGGCCCTCCTGCCGGAAGTTTCTGGGAAATCCACTCCTTCCATTCGCTTCGTCTCGCCATTCATAAGAAATTGTCAGTTTTGAATTGCTTCTGACGCGCCCCTTGATTTCACGTTCTTACTAAACTACCGTCCAACCATTGTTTGAACGGCTGAAATCGGATCCTCACCTCATCTTTGAAACTTTCCACCTAGACCTTGGTAAGAAGGACCTCAAGATTCTAATTGTCGGTGTGGATCACCTTTTTGGATGATGAGTGGGGCCCACAACTGTAACCAGGCGTCCGTTTCACAGACGCTGTTAAAAACGGAAGTTTCCGTTTTCTGCAGAGGTTGGTGGGGCCCATTATTGAATTCGACGGAGGAATCCACGCCGTCCATTAGATGAGCGACGAAAATCCGGTTGGAGATGGATGGTTTTGGATCAGATCTGCGGAGGCGTGCAACGTATTTCTTGCTGCCGTTCGTCCTGTGTGTGAACGGCTAGAAGCCCAATATCGCTGTTCTTTGGAGTTTTGTCACCTAGGCCTTGGTGATAGGGCTTGTGGAAATTCAATGGACGGTCCGGATCGGGACTTCGAATCAAGATGATGGCCCACTGCAACGAGTCGGTGGCTCTATTCGCAGCAACAGCGAACGGCTATTGCCGTTTTCGTCTTTGGTTCGGTCAAAAGGCTTATTTGACCGTCTCTTCGGAACTGTGTGCGGCTAGTGCACTTGTATATAGTGCACACCCAACTCAGGTGGGGTCCTCTGATATATTTATGAGCAATCCAACCCATCCATTTATTTTGTCTCCCTAATTAAAGGGTTGAACCCAAAATCGAAGCATATCCAGATGTCAGGTGGGCCGCAAATCATGATACTAGGGGCTGATCTGTCTGTTGCACCACTTTCTCAGTGATCCAATGGATGAAATTTAATGTGTACGGTTAATTTATGGTCTTCAGGCCGTGTATGAAGTTTCGGGCTGAACAGATGGTGGAAACCCCGTGATCTTGCATTCTGGATGACTGTGTGGCCTCTTTAACGTGAACGGCTTGATTTTCTCTGATCTCGGGCATGTAAATTCATCGTTCTTGGTCCCCTGGGGTCCGTCCCTTGCTGTGGTGATTTCAGAGCATCAACTATACACTTTTAACACCTTTTTGTAGCCCACACTTGCAAATGTACCTTGCATCACATACACGATTAAATTAGGCTTTTAAACGGTGGCATGTTCATAAACCCGGTAATAAATGGGGTCTAATATGCAATATTTGACCCTCAACAGTATTGTAAGTCCCTAGATATACGGCATGAACAGACGGTTCCCAAGATCTCCCAACATAATGGTGTGGCTGAGCGAATGAATCGTACAATTGTAGAGAGAATCAGATGCATGTTATCCCATGCAAAGTTGCCCAAGACGTTCTGGGGAGAAGCAATGCACACGATGGTGTATTTGATAAACAGGTCTTCATCAGCCCCATTGAATGGAGAAGTACCTGAGAAGGTGTGGACTGGACATGATCCATCGTACAGTCATCTCAGGGTGTTTGGATGCAAGGCATCCGTTCACGTACCAAAGGATGAAAGGTCCAAGCTTGATATGAAGATCAGGCAGTGTATGTTCTTGGGGTACGGTGATGAAAAAATTCGGTTACAGATTGTGGGATCCGACCGAGAGGAAGAT
>JAJHSJ010000006.1:73228107-73276472 GCA_021015155.1 Magnolia officinalis | reverse complement strand
CCATTATGCGATCGCATATGGACATGCGATCACATATGTGCTGAATCGCATATGCCACCATGGCATATGCGATTTTCTTCACACATGTGCGTATGTGATCGCATTTGACAACATTGGTCTAGATTAGTGAATTAGATTTAAGTGTCCCAATGCAACTAGAAGCACTATAACTTATAGTGCTCTGAGAGCAATGGAGCATTTCTCATTGGAAATGAAAACCCATTCCAGTAAGAATTGATGATCGATCAAAGAATTGTTACTTCCCAAATGCTTTAACACCAAATTTAGAAGTTGAAGACTCAAAAACTCAACTTCAACAGCTCAGGCTGACAGCAGACACCATTCTCACCAATGAACTGTCCGATACACCATTAAAATCTAAATACATATCCAAGACTCAAAAGCGACAAATTCTTGTGTTTCCATTTTTCTCTCTAATATTTATAATTTTCACAATTGTTTGGGCAATAAAATAGGGCAGATGGGGGTCAACATAGGCCGATATGGGTCTGATATGGCTTGTACCATATTGGTTTTAGACCCTGATATGCCCCATGAAGCTGATATT
This sequence comes from Magnolia officinalis, assembly GCA_021015155.1. Taxonomy (NCBI): domain Eukaryota; kingdom Viridiplantae; phylum Streptophyta; class Magnoliopsida; order Magnoliales; family Magnoliaceae; genus Magnolia; species Magnolia officinalis. The sequence goes on along the minus strand of JAJHSJ010000006.1, from coordinate 73,275,904 downwards.
AAGAACCATATTGTGTGTGAAAGTTCAGTGCCCATGTTTGTTTGTGCCCACGTCACCTGATTGTATGAATGTGCTACTTATACATGAAACTGTTGGAGAATTGTCTTACTCTTCCAGTTGTCCATATGCTCTTACAGTTTGAAATGCATATGACCATTAGCAGATTAGTTCAACAGCATTGTGTTCATTTGATCATATTGAAGTGCTTTTTTTTTTGCCTTTTCTTTTGTATTTGTATTTGTGCATCAAGATGAGTTTTTGCATTACATATCTAAACTTGCATATGTTGTTTACGAAGCTTGCTTGGCATTGCATGCTCTGGACCTTAGCTGAAGCATATTCCCATTTTGGGTAACATTGATGCAGGCCCAGGGCCCACCATGTGCTTAAATTTAGGCTGTTGGTTGTTAGTTTTGGGTGCTTATGTCAGAAACTTCATTTACTATTTTTGGAAGATAGAGGGCCGATTTCGAAGATATGGTTTGATTTATTCTCTGAAGATTTTGAGGATTATTTGGTAGATTTGCTTTTGCTACTTTTTGGGCCATTTCCCCCCCTTTTTTTGGGTGAGTTGTCGGCGTCACTATCTTAGTTTGATTTGAAATCAATCTAATAGTTGGGGAATCGTAGTTAAAGATTCATGGGGATAGTCTTTTTAGGTTGTTTAGGAGGTAAGGCATTGCATTTAAAAAAAAAAAAAAAAAATTTTTTGTTGAGTTTTTGCTCAAGGGCTGTTTGGGTTAGAATCCCCACCACCTTCTTTCTTTTTTGGTGAGGAATTGCTAAATATGTGGATTTCCCAAATCCACACCTCCATAAATCCATGGATTTGGGGCAAATCGAAATTCTTGAAAAAACTAAAGACTTGAAAACTCCTCAAAATGAGACTCTTTTAAAAGCCAAAAAGAAAAGAAAAACTAAAGACTTCGAAAATCCTCAAAAAATGGCTCTGTTAAAAGCAAGCAAGCAAGAAGAAGTTAGTGGGAATGTCTCACACACTAGTTGTGGGTGTCGGGCCCACCATGCTGTATGTGTTGCATCCTACCAGTCTAACATGCCCCATGAGAGAATTGGATTACCCCAAAAGGTTGCTAATTGCATCCAAGTGGGCCACCATTTGAATTTCGAGGTTTTTGGTTGGTTGTCCATTTTTTCTATCATGTGGCCCACATGATGATTGGATTGGATTGAGCCATCCTATTTTCCTGATGGGGCAACCCTTTTGGATGGATTGAATGCCATATTTAAACCACGGTGGGCCCTACATGCAACTAGTTTTACATTTTTTCATCTAGAACTTGCATGTGAGACCTTCTTGTTATGATATTTCTTTGCAATAATGCCATGCCATGCCATGAAATAAATGCTCCCCAAATCCAATGGATTTGTGGTTTAGTTCCCAGATAGTGGACTTTTGAATTTGTCAAATCCAAATCCAATGCAATTCTTTGCATTCAACAAGTTCATGGATATACCAAATTCATTTTCTCATTTCCTTGATACCAAACAAGTCCCAAGTATTTGTAAGAAGAAGTTTGCATATCAGTAAAGCTGTTTTTTTCATCTCTAATTCAACATTCTTTTGGGTGTGTTCTTTATATTCTTGCAATTTGGGTATCAAAACCTCATCGATTTGTTCTTTTGGTTTTCTTGCTGTTTTCTTTTCCTTTTAATGAATTCTCTTTCTGTTGCTTCTAAAAAAAAAAAAAAAAACCTCATCGATTTGGTAACCAGGTTGCATCAAACATGCAATAGTTAGGCTGCAACGTAGAGTTGGGAATGATTGTGCATGTAACTGGTGTTCAGTAAACATGTATTGGGGGGCTCCTTCTATTCTTTGCAGCCAACTGCATGTCCTTTGCACTTTTTATCCTATGGTGGTAAATGGGTGTCTCATTGTTAATTTAGGTGCCAGGGAACTCCATTTGTCTGTGCTTTGTGCTCAACCTCATGCGAGTTTTTCAATAACGGTAACAGTGGCCGTGATAGCCAGCCTTATGTCCATTATGAAATGTGCTGTAATGGCTATTACAACCTTGTAATGGTCAATTTTTTTTAAAGAAAAAATGTAAAAAAAAAAAAGAAGAAAAATTTCAGAAAAATCGGAGATCTCAATTATGGACTTTTCTGATTTCAAACATGTATACTATGGTGTAATAGGCTATTATTTGTTAAGAATGCTGTCTTAGGCTGCTTGATTTCTATTTACCTTACTCTAAAACTCATGTATTTAATATTCTCAATAAGTGGAATTCATCTCACCAATGCATATCCCTAATCATCATACACCACTTCCCTCAAGAATTTTGAGGAAAAAAATAAAAATAAATTTCGGATGAATAGTGTCAGCCTGATTTGGGTACATTTGAATAGCATGAAAACAGCCCAAAATTAATGCAATCCATGGGATTCATTCCACTTATGAGTATCTCTAATAATTATACAACATTTCCCTCAAGAAATTTGAGGACAAATTAAAAACAATTGGATGAATAGTGTTGGCCTGTTTTGGGTAATTTGAATGGCCTGAAATTCGTGTAATATGTACGATTCATTGCTAACGCATTTCCTTAATCATTTATCCCATTTCCGTAAACAAATTTGAGGAAAATATTAAAAATAAAATAAAATAAAATCTACTATTCATCCCAAAATGAATAATTATAGGTGTAAAGGCCATTATACACCTGTAAAGACTCATTACAGGCCCGTGACAGCCATTATCGTACTACGGTGTAACGGCACCCACTATTCCTGCTATGTAATGGCTGTTACGGGCATTATGTAACCTTTTTGAATACTATGGTTGCATGCCCCTCCATGGCATGTGATGTTAGTGTTGTCAGTGTGAGCCTTTGCCATGATCAGTTCCAAAGCCTAGGTAAAAGGGGAAGTTGATGTCTTGTGGGAAGTTGACCATGAACTTCTTGCCAATCTACCCTTTAAATGCAATCCCATTTTGTTGTGAGAAAGGCGATGATGGTGATGACAGTTAATATGATGTTTGACTTACTACAAAAGCAAGTTTAAGTCTTTTTCTTTCTATATTACTTCTCTACGTTACTGAAAACATCTTATTAAATCTGCTTAATTTGATCTCAGGCTGTTCTCAAGCAATTTGGCGGTGGTGGATATGGAGGTTCAGATGGTGTAGTTACTGATGAAGCAGAACTTCAGCAACATCAAAAACTTGAGAAACTATACATATCCACGCGTGCTGGCAAGGTTATCCATTCTTCTATAGTTTCTTTGTAATTTGCTAAATCAAAGGGACATTTGAAATTCATCATTTTAGAATTCTTTCTTATTTCTTTAATTACTGTTCTACTGTTCATTCAGCATTTCCAAAGGGATATTGTTCGTGGTGTGGAAGGTTTTATTGTTACTGGGTCCAAACAAGTTGAAATTGGTAAGCACCGAGTGATGAGCTACAATTAATCAAGTTTAATTTATGGTCATGCTATGTACTTAAACAAAAGATTTTCTTAGGCACCAAATTGTCTGAAGATAGTCGGAAGTATGGCATTGAAAATACCTGTACCAGTGGTAATACACTATCAAAAGCTGCACTTAGTTATGGACGAGCTCGTTCTCAAATGGAAAAGGAACGTGGGAATCTACTGAAAGCTCTTGGGACACAGGTCTGGTTTTAATTTCTCTTTGCGGCAATAGATTAAGTTCATGTTTCTCCTCTTACTTGCGATATTTTAGAACTTTCAGAGGATGGACAAGAGGTTTGTTAGCATGATGAACTCTATCATCTAGTCTTGTGATAACAATCCAAGTATCGTAGATTTAGTTCTTTAATTCTCAAGTCTAATCGGTGCAAGAATGGAATCTGATTTGTGAAGATATCCTTGAACTACATTATACATGTTTTTTCTTCAGTATTTTACTTCTATGTTCATTTAGTTACCATCTAAACATTATGGATACATACACTCCTTACACTAGCCTGTTGGCTGCACCATTGCTAGACATGACTAAAACATATCTCTTTTGGGCTTAGCCATGTATCGGATTTCATCAACAGCCTAGCTGACTCTACACCTGGATCTGTTCTCATTGCCTTTTTTCAAGAACACGATGAAGTTGACTCAATTGGATATTGAGTCAACTCAATGAAAAAACTCATTCCATTGTGTTCCATTTGAGTTTGAATTTTTCCGAGTTTTCAACTCTTTTTTTTTTGAGTTAGTAGATCTTTTCCAGGATTTCCTAGATTTTCCTAGGTTTTCTAGTTTTTATTCTTATCCTTTATATTATACATTGGTTATTTTACATTTTAGAATTATTATTAATCACCAAGCTTTTAGTTGTCCTTCAAAAAAAGAAAAAAAGGTAGAGAGTTTTTAGAATCAAGATTTTCCTAGTTTTCCTCCAAGTCTATGGATCTCCCTGACTTGATGAACTTTCTAGCCAAGTCGAATTTTCTGGTTTCAAACAATGCTCAATGTCTGTAAAAGATCTCTACACCTTGAATAGGCGATCTTCCCTCAACTTTTTATTTTTAATTTTATTGGTAAATGAATTATTAAAGAAGAAAAAAGGGAAGAAAAAACAAGAATAACAAGAAACCCCGACCTAGAGCTGGGAAAACAACAACAATCCCAAGCATCTAGACCCCCATCAACAGCAATCCACCTACAAAAAAAAAAAAAAAAAAGGAAAAAGCCCACGTTACAATCTGGAGATAACTGAGACAGTTGCTGTCTTCTATAAGAGATCAACAACTCGATGCTCATGGTACCATGCTTTGCTAGATCTTCCACAATGGAGTTTGCTTCACGGGGGCCCTTACGGAAACTGACGGGCTTGCCAAGACATGTGTCTCTAACGTGTTCCACCATATCTGCTAACCACCATGGATAACCGCCCCTTCTTGGCTAAGAGATGGCGTTACTCAGGTTTCCCTCTATTATGGTAGAAAAGAGATCAGACAAGCAGATGAGCTTAATTGCTTGAAGTAATGCTGCTGCCTCCAGGAAGTTTGAATCATTAAAGTCAACAGGACTGGGGGACTCCAACAGCACAATACCCTGATAGTCATGGATGATACCCCAATCCCCACCGGACCTGAGTAACCAAATGAATATCCGTCGAAGAGAGAAGGGCGGGACGGGGGAAAGAGAGTAGGATGACTCCAGCTGCACTGCATAACTGCATCCCAATTAGAATTAAGGTACAATATGGGGTGCCTTTTCTTGACAATGATATGAACCAGCAACGGCGAGATCTTCCACAAGAATATGAGACTATTTCTTCTGATACAGATCACCCATAACGTTGCAGATGCTGCCATGATCTGCAACATCCTGCTGGTTGGTGCCCAGGCCATTGAGGATCAGCTGCCAATCAATTCCAAAACTGAAGTTAGAAAGGGCCTCACGATATTGAACTCAGCTAGAATCTGCCCCAAAACTCATGAGCTAAATCACAATGGATGAGCAGGTGGTTGATGCTTTCTTTGCAGTCAAGACACAATTCATCAATTGGGCATCACCATTCCCCTCTTCTTGAGATTGTCCACTATGAGGATTTTTTCTGAGACTAGGCCCTTTCAAACAGCAGACGCAGGAAACTGCATGCCCTGAGCTCCATCAGACATTTATGCTGACGGAAATTGGACAGTGAACGTACCGATCGAGTCGGGGGACCAACCATCCTCCAATCCTCCGGGGCATCGGGAAAAATTACGTTGTCCAGGATGCCAAGGAGATGGGAGAGCTCTCTATTTCTCTATCTTTGAGATGTCGCCGGAAGCACAGGTCCCAGACAACTTCCGTATCCACCCACTGATGGCAGTTGATAATGAACACATCTTTGTTTAACATCATGAACAGATCTTTAATTTTTTGCACATCGGCACATCAATGCACCAAACGTTGTCCCAGAATGAATGTTCGAGCTGCTTCCCATCCTGAATCTTAGGTGACTGTTGTAGAAAGACTAGGCCCAACATGCAGCCTTAATGCAGCAGAACCAGCGTATCTTGTTGCCATAGCAATGTCCCACCCATTCTCTGCACCACCATATTTTTATTGACTGGTGGGATGAGGTGAGCCATTCCCCCTCGACTTTGTTTGAGTCTTTAACACCAATCTGACTGAAAAACAGAGGTCTTGTTCTGCCCAACGTCTGCCTTCTCTGTTATCAAAATGAAGAATCAGTAGACCATCTCTTCCTTCACTGCAAGTTCGTAGCTGATTTGTGGTCGACTGTTCTCGGTTAGCGGGAGTCTCTTGGTCCATGCCTTCCTCTCTCGACGACTTGTTCTGTAGCTGGAACGCGGATTCGTCAGGTGCTTTGGGGAAAAGAAAATGGCTTGTCTGGCAGTTCTGTGGGCTGTCTGGGTGGAAAGAAACAATTTCTGTTTTAGGAATCTTTGAAGCTGCAGTTTTCTCCAGGGTCCTTGCTCTGTTTAGGGATTGGGCCCCTTGAGTTTGGGGCTGTCTGTTTCTCAGTTTGGGGCGATTGCCCTAGCCTTCTCCTCTCCCCTCTTATGGTTTGGTTTTTTGGCCTTGCCCTGTTTCTTAGCTGTCTTTCTGTTTTCTCTTGTAGTTTTTCCGTTTCGGCTTTTTAATAAATTTTCTTATTGCTTCAAAAAAAAAAAAAAAAAAACACCAATCTGACTGGAGCAAGCGGATTTTAGTTTCCTTGGTCTGCTTTAAGCACACAATCAATTCTGTCCGAAACTGGATTGCCAAACAAACTCTCATCCAAATTTAGTTTGATGAATCTTATTGGTTGAATTCCATGATATCACCCTTTCCTCCTCCTCCATCATCAACCAATGCCTCCAATGTTCTGTTGCTACATGGAGACTCACACCCAAATGGCTGGGACAAGTCTTTGATGATGATGGCGATGGTTGTGGAGGCTCACTTCCCAAAAATCCTTCCTATCCAACGCCAATGAGTGATATAAAGGTTTTCTCACTATTGTGTCTGAGATCACTATTACTTCATAAAAAATCCTAGAATTTCTCTCTTATCAATGCCTCGAAAGGATGTGATATGTTATTACTTTCCATGTAATGCGACCTTGACCTCCAGGACTGCTCTTCCAATCACTAAATAGCCCCACCACTTAACGTATCCCAACCTGCAAGAAATTCCCAATAGGTTGGACAAACTCCACAATCATCTAGCCAATGAACAATGAATGAAGAGGTGATTCATTGTTTCCTCGTCTTTTTATATGCGTGAAGCACATATTGCAAGAAAATTCTTTTTGATATTGAGATTGTCATAGGCGAAGATTTGTTTATTGGGATGCCCAACAAAGTGCCTCCACTCTTAGTGGCACAAGTGCACCCCATGCCTTCGCAAGTAGCATGATGTTAGATGATCCTGACATTGGACAAAGTGCTCGACTTTAAAAAGAATATATTAATACACACTTATGTGGGGTAGTGAAATCCCTTGCGTTCATGGTTGTATCGATATTGGAGCACAAATCACCGAACTCGTCGACGGATTTTTTTTTTGAAAGGTAACTGGAAATTTTATTAAAGAAAGGCCATTACGGCGATACTAGCTGATGATGAGAGGTCATTCGACTAAGAATCCTCCCAGCTACCCTGAAAAGCCTCTACCAGTCACCCACTTCACAACTAATATGTATTGGAAAATACAAGTTCGAATTGTCTGTATGTTCAGAGTGCTGACCATCTTTTGTGTTTCATGGCTCATCAGTGATACATAAGAAAATATGTATTGCCCAATTAGAACAAAAATTCAGTGGCATTGGATATTATTTTGAGCTATCCCTGCATTGGGTTGTGGGATGTCTTCATTCACTGTCCGTTCGAAGGAGACAGGGAAGACTGATGCCCCTGTTTTATCTCATTGACCAATGACTATGAATGGGTGATCCCAAAGAGCAGGTTTTTCTCTAGGCTCTCATGCAGTGTTATTTATTTATTTATATTATCAGAGTCCCTCATCAGTTTCCTAGTAAACTTTAGTTACCCCAATTCCTTATTTCCTCCTGAATTTCTATTTCAGCTTCCCTCCCCGCTCTTTCATACCAATTGTAGGAACCCCCTATTCGATGCTGCAATACTATAGAGGTGCCTAGAAGCCATGCACAAAATGATTCATCACCTCAATGAAGTTCTGCCAAAACCTAATCTTATCCAGCAGCCCCACTGTATGACTGTGTTTTAAATAGCTTACGCTGTGTGGTGTAGCCTTCATGCATCTTTGCTCATGAAAAGAGCTTAAATTGCATGTAGCTTTACGTGCTGTGTGGCATACAGGACATGCTACGCATCCTACGCTACAGGCTACTTGCTACTTGGCCTAGGATACATATTACATGTTATTTTCACTAAAACAGTAAAAGTCAGTTTTTTTTTTTTTTTTTTTTTTTTTTTTTTTTTTTTTTTAAATTTATCAGAGTCCCTCATCAGTTTCCTAGTAAACTTTAGTTACCCCAATTCCTTATTTCCTCCTGAATTTCTATTTCAGCTTCCCTCCCCACTCTTTCATACCAAATTGTAGGAACCCCCATATTCGATGCTGCAATACTATAGAGGTGCCTAGAAGCCATGCACAAAATGATTCATCACCTCAATGAAGTTCTGCCAAAACCTAATCTTATCCAGCAGCCCCACTGTATGGCTGTGTTTTAAATAGCTTACGCTGTGTGGTGTAGCCTTCACGCATCTTTGCTCATGAAAAGAGCTTAAATTGCATGTAGCTTTACGTGCTGTGTGGCATACAGGACATGCTACGCATCCTACGCTACAGGCTACATGCTACTTGGCCTAGGATACATATTACGTGTTATTTTCACTAAAACAGTAAAAGTCAGTTTTTTTTTTTTTTTTCCGTTACATTTTGCGACTTTCCATTAAAAACAGTAAAATATTTTCAATGATTTTAGTGAAATAATATGAGAAATAGTCTCGCCTTAAAGGGGCAGGGACACCCTATTGTCATCCAAACAAAAAAGAAAAGAAAAAGAAAACAGAAAAAGAAAAGAAAAGAAATAATATGAGAAATAGTGTCAAGTTGGTTCCTTTGTTTTTTTTTTTTTTTGTTTTGTTTTTGGTTTCAATCTTTATATTTAATAATATGAGAAATAGTGTTAAGCCAGTTCCTTTGCTATTTTTATTTTTTTATTTTTAATCTTTATATTTAATAATATAAGAAATAGTGTTAAGCTAGTTCCTTTGCTATTTTTAAAATCTTTATATTTACTCTGTCCTAATTTTCCCATTATTTTACTTAAAAATCTAGAAGTAGCCTATAGCTTATGTTACAAGCTTCGTAGCTTACACCTCATGCTTCAAAAGGGTGAATGCTATGCTACAAACTATTCGCTATTTGCCACACTGCTCTATGCGTGGGCCTTCACTAACATTATCAGCTATACCACTACACCAATCCTTATTTGAAGAAACATAGTTTACCGATTTCTCCCAGAGAGCGTTCTCTTTCGTGATAGGGCTATTTTCTTGAATGCATGTTTTTGAGTCATGTATTCAGTTTTTGAAACGTATGCATTTGTTTTTAATTTATACAAATTTCTCCACTCCACTAGAGGAAGCTTTTATGTGCCTCTTCTCTTCTTTTAACAAGTTGCTTTGCATGTTCCCAATATGTCCTGTATCAACCTTGGATCTTGGACTTGAGTAGGGACATGATAAAAATGAAGACTAGAAAACAAAGCTTGATAATTGTCATTCATTCAACAAAAAGTAATTTCTCTTCCAAATCACTGACACCTCCCTGCTCTCAACCACTAGACCCCAAAGAGATTTTATGGAGTGCACAAACCCAAGGTAGACCAAGGCAAAAAATAGGGAGGTTACCTTCTTTACATCCCAATCCAAGCAGTGTCCTCATCCACTAGTACCTCAACTGTGGAACCTTTTCTTAAAGGGCGACTCAAAATTTTATTAAGCAGCCAGGGGGAGAAAGATATAGAAAATGGGTGATGGGAAATCATTCGAATACATCGAAGACAAAAACAAAAACCTGGATGAGAGCTTTGGTCATTGAAAGTCCTATTGTTGTGCTCTAGCCAGACCGACCATAAGATCGTTAAAAGGACAAGCCACCATACAGTCTTTTGCTACCTTCCTGACCGGCCGGAGTGCCACATAGTTAAGAGCTTCTTGATTCTTTGTGGCATTACCCACTGGGCTTCCAACAGCGAAAAGAATTTCTCCCTAATTTTCCTAGAATACGAGCAGTGCATGAATAGATATCTATGTAGTTAATAGTAAGTTTATATGGATAGGCTAGTAATCTCTATATTTTACTTATCAAGTATCCAGTAATAGTAATAATATGATTCATCTTTCTATTATTGCCCATGGTCTGCATTATACACTTTATAGGCTATGGAGTGAGGCTTGTATAGTTGTATTTTTACTCATGGAGAGTTGCAGACTTGTAGCATATATATGTTATGCGTGTTACTTCCACACTCAAATGTGTAATTTTTTTAAAAAATTAACTGATATGCAAACTACGATATATATCAAAATTCTAAAACTAAACCCTATGGGGTCACTTTCAAGGTTAAAGCTCAACATTCAACCCTAGACCAGACAACGATAAAACTATACCATAAAGTGGGACTGGTATGTGCATACATATATCCTGAGAGCAAAATGAATTGTGCCCTGGTTGTGTAGTAACTAAAACACCACAATGATTCCATTTTATTTGAACACAAGGTACACTCCATACTGGTGCTTTTATTGTTGGAATGCATAAGAGATTTTCTTACTGAGTTATCAGGTAGTTTGGATGTTGATCCAATCTTATATAGCATGTAGTACAGCTGAGGTGGTTTGCTGCTGATTGACATGTGACTTTTGCACCTTTCAAGAAAATATATTTCTACTTATGCTTCCTTTCGGGAGTTAGCAATACTGTTGCACTTTTTATTTCATTTGCTTTTGCTTCATTGTCCTTTATGCTCTAAATTCTAATAGAAGTTTCTTCATGAATTGATTCATGTAGTGTTCAATGCCTTTGATTCTCCAGGTTGCAGAGCCATTAAGAGCCATGGTATTGGGAGCTCCACTAGAGGATGCTCGACATCTTGCTCAGCGCTATGATAGGATGCGACAAGAAGCTGAAGCTCAGGTAATATTGCATATGTTTTGGACTATTCAGTTGGGTGTGTTTAGTGTGTCAGGCATATTAGTTTCAGCATTCATTTCTTATTGTCACATACTAAACCTTATTTCTCGCAACTTATGTTACTGGTTTCCTATGAAAGAGTCTGACTTACCAACTTTTTTTTGGTTTAGCTTACAATTTTCCTTTTTTTTTCAAGGCTTCAAGCTGTATTCTGACTTCTAAAAAATCTTGGTTGCATCTTCATGTTGCGTATGGATGCTCAAATTGTATTAAACTGGGTTTACCCCAGTAATTTAAATGGGTTTCACCCCACTTGGTTTGTAATGAGGATCAAGCAACCTACTTTCAAGTTTCAATTTACTTTCGGTTTAGTTGTTTTCGACTTGAAACACGTGGAGTTGCAATTTGGTGTTGATTTATTACTCTGTACTAAAATGAATCCGTCTCCATTTCGATCAATAACTTTATATTAATTGAAGACAAATGCTTCAGTGTTCTCAGAGCACTACAAGTTATAGTGGTCCTAGTTGCATTGGGATGCTTAGGCTATCCAATCACTTGATCTAGACTGTACACTTAGGTCCAAAACAGATTTATGGGCTACCATGCGAATATTACACTAATCTGACAATCTATAACTATCTAATAATTAGCTCTTAATTTGGATGGTCCAGATCATTTACACAAAATTAGGCCCGATCAACAATTTGATCAATCTATTTGTTGGGTCCCATCATACATTGCTTAAGGGTCCCTTCTGTCAGATAGTCTTTACCATCCCATCACATGGCTCAAAAAAAGGATGGCTACAAAAATAAGGACAAATCAGGGATGGGCTGGATCATACGAGTAGTGGGGTTTTGCATAGTTAGTAGCACATAGAATGTGTTCTGGACTTAATTGATAGTTCAGATCAATTGATCGGAGAAGTGACAGACGCCACTTGAACCACGTAGCTTATGGTGCTCTTAGAGCACTGGAGAATTCATCTTTAATTGAAGTATTGAAAGTCAGCTTGATTGAGCATCCAACCACACCCTCTGTCAACTAATTTAAATTGCATGTAAGATGACCTTGGCTTGTGGTTCGTTTGATAGTCTTCCTGCTATTTCATTACACTTTGGAACCTAGACAGGCTATTGAAGTCTCCAAACGCCAAATGAAAGCAAGGGAATCTATGGGCAATCCTGACAATACTTCAAAACTGGAAGCTGCTGAAATGAAGCTGCAAGAGCTGAAGTCAAACATGGCAGTTCTGGGCAAGGAAGCTGTTGCATCAATGTCTGCTGTGGAAGCTCAGCAACAACGGTTAACACTCCAACGGCTTGTTGCCATGGTTATTCATTTGTGCTTGTTTATTTGATTGAGTTCTTCTTTTATACAAATTTGTGCATCCTGGTCATTTCAGGCATTGATATCTGAAAATTTTATATACTGTCATTACTCTTCTGCACTGAAGGTTGACTCAGAACGTACATATCACCAGAGAATCCTACAAATCCTTGATCAGCTGGAAGCAGAGGTATATGCTGATCTCAGACTGCAATGATGGCTTCTATTGCTACAGCTAGACCATTTTAATGCTGTTCAAGTCAATGTCCGATGATTTAATTTTTGGTTTTTCTTTTGTTTTGATTGATAGATGGTATCAGAACGTCAACGAATTGAAGCTTCTCCAAGCCCAGTTGCGGAAAGCCCTGTGGCACCGCCTCCATCCTATGAAGAAGTTAATGGTGTATTTGCTTCTCAAACATATGATGGGTCAACTGACCGCATGGGATACTTCTTAGGAGAGGTAAAATTTTCCTCTTCATGATTACTGATGAAATGTTGAATGATTCTGTTCTATAATGGCTATTTGTATCCATGCTCTCAATTTGGTTTCATTTCTGCCTGCCGCAGGTTATGCATTCATATCAAGCTGAGTCAGATGTGGAGCTGAACTTATCAGTTGGTGACTATGTTGTGGTCAGAAAGGTATTTTTTAAAACCATATTTTATAATTCTAGTGGCATTTTCCTTTGCATTGAATTTAAGTAGCTTTTCCTATGTCTTATCTTGTTCATTATCATGCACTTCACTATGAAAAAGGACAAATCACAGAGAACTGGGATCACCATATTTAATTTTTGAAGCTAGGGTTTTGGATTAAGAGAAGCTGCCAGCCTCTTTGTTCTTACCAGAGTTAGCCATATGGATGAGTTGAATCTAAGATATGCACAGTAAATAGAATGGAAAATGGGCAGTCAAGATTGAGCTGAGAAACAGAATAGGTTCAATTATCATCTTGAAACATCCATTTGATCGATCCCACAGTAGTGCTTTGGATTGATGATTCTAACCATGTGATCTATGGCTCATAAACAACAGATGGTTGTAACAAATTGGCCCCATTCAAAAGGGTTTAAGATCAGCTGATTGCCATGATTATTGTACCATGGCTTGCTCCTAATGGTACTATTGAATGAACTGTCCCAATCGATGATTGGGTCTCCCACGGCCATGTGTCATTCAAAAGTATTGGGGATGTTGCTATCGTATAGTGGTGGGGACATTAGCAAAACCCTATATGGTTTATCTATATGTATGTATGTATATATATGTGTGCCTACACACGTGTGTGCGTGTGCTGATTTTGGACTGTTTATTTATAGATTTGGGGCCTAAATATCAAACATTACAATATACTTCTTGTGGGTGATGTGGGAAGATTTTAAGTTACGATTGAAGATGTGATTGAAGATTTTGAAGATTATTTTCTAGATTTTTTTTACCATTATTAGGCTTGTTGCCTTCTTAGGTAGATTAGATTGAGTTGAGTCAAATCAATCTAATAGTTTGGGCTTTTCTTTAAAGATTCATTTAAGGTCTATAAAAGGGGTGCTACCGTGGTGTAGGAAGTGGGCATTCCAAAATTTTATAAGTATGAGTTTGTCTTAAGTTTTGTAGGAGAAGTTTTTTATCAATAAAATTATTTCTCCCTCTCTACTCCATTATTCTTGTGGTTGTACTCTTGTTCATTTCCTGTGATTCGGTTGCTGAGATCTCATTGACCCATGGATTCATCCATGCATGACAGTGAGGCCCACATAGGTCAACCATATGGAACTTCCCAAAGAGGGGACACTATGGGATATCCTACATACATACATTCTAATGTTATATGTACTTACATATATATAAGCTGGTAGACCAGTTCCTCTACAACATTTTTAGAATACAGAGTCTAGTTCCTGTATAAAGAAATTAGGCCGATCCAGAATACATGTGGGTCAACATTGTAAGGAATGGTTGGTATGGGGATGCCCACTATTAAAACCTTCCAATTGTGTGGACACCCCAAAAAAGGTCCTTTACAAAACTTAGGTGGGCTACACCACATTATTTTAAGAGACTTTGGGCATGATTTTACATGTTGCCCACTTGAGTTTTGAATTGGCTAGATTTATGGGCTCCAAGTAAATCATGCGGGCCTCACATGATGGGTAGATTGTCTGTAATGCATAAATCACGGTGAGCTCCACACACCGTGTTGTGGAATAAGCTTATTTTACAAATGTTTCAGAGGACCTAGCCTCATGTGTATGTGTGCGTGTGCAGTGTTTTCAATATCCTACGATATCATCGATACATCTCACGATATATCTGTTATCCTAGTGGGCGATACAAAACCCAACCTTAATATCCATTTTCATAGTATCGTGCAATATATCGCACGATATCGTGATATATCGTGGATATCGTGATATTATCCACACTCCCCATTTATAAATTCTTATGTATCATGTGATATATCGAAACAAGGGGGGCCATTGTACAAGGCTGTCCATACACGTGCGTCCGTACGTCCATACGAACAACAAAGGATGGCCGGCTGTGGTCGGTTTTGGTTTTGGATGGTAACAAAGAAGACAAAAAAGGAAAGATGAAGAAGGAAGAAAAGAAGGAGACGAGAGAAGATGATACCTTGTTGTAAAGAGAGAAAAGTAGAAAAGATAACTAGGCAATCGCTCCCCGTGGTTTCACAGCATGTGTGTATGTGGGGAGTGCCAGTTGGGGACGGCAGCCGCCGGGTAGGGAAGAGGGATGTGTGGCCTGTTTGCAGTGTCGATAATGGGTTTGGTGCCGGTGATGGAGAAGATGAAGTGGCAGTCAGGGTTATGATACATGGGGGGTCACGAAAGGGAAGAGGCATAGGGGGGTTGTGGCACAGGGGTGGGTGGTTGTGGCACGGGGTTATGACACGGGGTGGGGGGTCGCGAAAGGGAAGAGGCATAGGGGGGTTGTGGCACAGGGGTGGGTTGTGGCAGTGGCGGGTCGTGATAGGGATGGGGCGGTGGGTTGGGCAGGGGTGGGGAGTCTGGGTTTGAGGCGATGGGGTTTGGGGCGACAGATTCTGGCTGGCGACAGAGGTTGGGGTGATGATTGGGTGCAACTTGACGGTGATGGGAAGGGTTGTGCGAACGGACAGAGAGAAGAAAAAAAGTGGCTCGTCACCGGCACGGTAGCCACCGGAAAATGGAAGAAAATGAAGCTATGGTTTTACCCTTTTTGATACCGTGTCAAACTATAATTTGGGGTTAATTAAGAGTATAGGGTTCCATCACATCCCTCTCTAATTTATATTAATAAACTAATAGGGAAAAATATACAGTAGTTCGTAGGACCACCCAAAGTACAAAGGGTCCCACTTCAACAAGATGATTGCCACATATATTCAATATATGAACCCATACTTGAGGAACATGGATTGGGAGTTGTAGTACTTTATCGTGATAATATGTCTATCGATAAACCTCCGACCTGTTATGGAATGATGTTCCTCAGCGCTGCTAAAGAAGCCTTGGATGAAATTTCTCAAACATAATTCTAAGACTAGCCCACATATGTTTGCTACATCTTGACACTGAATCCATCACTAAGGGGAGAAATATCTAGGAAGCTATTATGCCCACAACCCCTCCAATTCCTGATGTGAAAAGGTGCAAGATGCTGAGATAATAGTTGAATGGAAGAAGGATGTTGAGTTGTTGGCTATACTAAATTCTTGAGCATGACTTGATATGGGATCAGATGCTGGGGAGAGAAACTCTTCCACCTTGGAGTGATTTATATATTCTCTCATCTCATTATGGAGCTCAATGGACAATTCAGCGACAAAAAAATGCTCTTGAAAAACCTCCATTGCACATGCTCTTGAAACCTTCAAGTGGTGGTAACGCTCTTTTGTTTCAATGCTTGGAAGGGAAAGGATATTTTGGAATTCTTATCATGCTCACGTGCTCGCTTAATTTTCTTCTCAAGTGATGATTTCTTTTTCTTTGAGCGCGCAGCTGCTACACTTTTCCATCTCTAACCTGATGGCCCATTACCATGCATCAACTCTGTGTCTCTTCAACTTGTTGTTTATAATTGACTTATTAATATAATTAACATTTGTTATAGGTGCTTTAGTTGCAGGTGTGTTCCAACCTGAGGTGCCCAACACGAACCTGACCTAAAGTCATCAATACTTGACCCAACTCGAAACGGTCCAATCTCGACCTGATCAAAATACATTTGATTATTCTTGATCCCATCTAACCGGACCCAAATATGCTCAACACAAACCCACCTGTATTCAAATCGGGTTGTCATTTTCCAACCCGAACCCAAATCGAGGACCTTGATAACCTAATCTGACCCAACCTGAACTTGGGTTGGGGTCAATTAGGTTTGGGTCGACCCAAACCCAAGTTACAGCCCTATGCTCACCTGTGTAGACAAACATGCTATGGGATGTATAGATCA
Organism: Magnolia officinalis; assembly: GCA_021015155.1. Classification (NCBI taxonomy): domain Eukaryota; kingdom Viridiplantae; phylum Streptophyta; class Magnoliopsida; order Magnoliales; family Magnoliaceae; genus Magnolia; species Magnolia officinalis. Next base: position 73,259,006 of record JAJHSJ010000006.1, on the reverse strand, counting down.
ATGCATTGATGATGAACATGCCTTGATCCCCCACCACTAGAAACCCTTGGGATTTGCCCTTTTAGTCCAAATAACATCTCTCGCGTTTGGAAAGGACGCATAGCAGGCATTTTTGAGTTGACAATAGCATCTCTCATGGTTTTATCTTTTTTAAAATAGCATGATTTGATAACTCTTATGATGATGGTTATAGTGAAGATAAAATCGAGATGGTGTTGACTGAGAATTTAACATAGATTTAACTCCTGAGCACTTAAGTTTATAGTAGCCTGACTTATCAAGCAACTTCATCCAATTGATTTCATCAAGGGCTTGTACACATAAATTGACATTTAAGTCTTGGAACATGTGCTTATTTTGGTTTTGTTGAATTGGTATCTGTAGATGTCTCATAGCTTCTCCGCCTCTTCCTCAATCTGTTCATTTTGTCACCAGGTGTCCAACAATGGCTGGGCAGAAGGCGAATGCAAGGGGAAAGCTGGTTGGTTCCCTTTTGTATATGTTGAGAGACGGGAGCGCGTCCTTGCAAGCAAGATGGCGGAAGTCTATTGAAATGGTCAGCCTGCTTGCTGTGTGGAAATCATTATTTTTCTTGTGGTTGCCAGTGATTCTTAATCCTGTACACGAGGCATACTTGTATGAGTTTGGGATCATTCATTCAGCGGGCCTCATCATGGATGGACCATATTCCAAAAGTCAAGATTGATGATTGGAGACCAAGGTCTACGTTTGATGGTTAAAAAGCTTATGTTCAGATTGGATTACCTGATCAATGTGATTCTTGGTCTTCGGCTATCATCTATCTACAATGGGGCCCATCAGATGAATGGTCTGGATCTCATGCACATGTGCCATGTGTATTGGACCAACTGATAACCACAAGAAAAAAGCACATTTGACACTACACTTTGCCCTTTTGTAGTTGCATTCATATGTATGTGAGAGGTACAATGCATTCACGGGACATGCTTGAGCTGCGATAGATTATATATAGGTTTTTTGATGTATGGAACTCTTTCCATGTTTGATCACGGTTTGAGGAATGAAGTTTCTGTCAATATTTGTTTGATTGAAAGCAAGTTTTTTCATCTGTTTTCTCTTCTTTTCAAGTGATTCACCTGAGGAATTGTTGGGGTCTTGAGCCCCAGTAAACATTCAGTTTTCTGGGGCCCATATTTTTGGTGATCCAGAAAGTTGATCTGATGGGCCTCACCATAGATGGGGGGTACCCATAAAAAAAAACACAGAAATCATCTGCTTGAATTTTCTAACCTTTTGGATGGCCTTTTTTCTTGGTTGTAGATCATTCACTGTAGTCAGCCTCCTACCGTTGTAAAACTACCCTCATCTCTTGAATACATCTTTTACTTGCACTATGATGCTCGGGACTTTAGCCTTTGAATAGGGCTATCTTCCAATGATCCAATCTGTTTATATGATAAGTCTCACTTTGTATGATGGAAAGGGGGAAATGATGAAAAAAAAAAAAAAAAAAAAGAAAAAGAAGGAGAAAGCTTGGAATTGGATTAATTCAACCCTTCGATGATTTGGCCCTTTTTCTTTGAACATGAATGGTCACATAACCTTTATATAATTAATGGGTTGAAATATTAAATTTGAGAAGGGAGTATCAAATAATCATTGTAAAGTCTCAATTCCAATGGCTAGAGTCCCTATGTATCCTATTGTAATATGTTGGGATGTGTTCGAGCAAACCCTGGGATCTAGGGTTATCTTTTGGTGATCCAAACACTAGATAAGATGGGTCTCACCTTGATGGGGAATATCCAAAAATAAATAAATAAAAGCTCCTAGCTTGAAAATGTTCAACTTGTTCATTTGACTCTTTTCCTTTAGATATGGCAGTATCTTTAACCCTTTAATAATCAGAGGGTGGAAATACTTCAGAAGGTTTTCTAAGTGCTCCTCATCCGTGTTAAGGCGTATTGTATAAGCGGTTTAGATCATTGAAAGAACTAGAATTTGATGGCTAAAGTTCCTAGCATTTCCTACCTGTGGATATTATTCTACCAAACCTCGTTATGATTGGGAGAAGCATACGCTAGCAAGAGGTTTGCTAGAATATATCTGGACACAATACTATGGGTATGTCAGGTCTTTTGCCTTTGGATTTGGGGTCATCCATCCATGATCCAAACAGTTTATATGATGGTCCACCTTGGATTGCTGAAAGCCTTGAAATAAACATCTTATATTACAATATTTCAAGCCTTGACTATTTGAATATTTTCCTTAGAAAATGGACAGTCTTATTGAAATTTGAGTAATCAACGGGTTGAAATATATCTTAGCCTTTTTTTTTTCCCCCCAGTTATCACCTGTCCTATTATGATAGTCTGGATGTATTCTAGCAAATCTCAGTGAGCAAAACTCTTTCAGATCGTCATGCTAAGTCGAGGCAATGGCCTTTAGATTTGAGATCATGTGCCAATGTGGGCCTTATATGGTATGGTGGGAATCCAAAAAATCTCTCAGGACTTGATTGCCATCTCTGAGCTATTCTAATAAGAACAAGAGAATTCTGACTTTTGTTTTTGCAAGAGTGATTTCAGAATAGGAGAAAGATCTTATTGGAAATCAGCATTTTAAATGAGGGTATATATAAATATATATTATTATATATATATATATATATATATATATTTTTTTATGGCAAGGAATTGCTGTCATTTTTAAAAATTGCAACAACTCTATTTCAAACAAGCATGTCCCTTCATGCCTCTCACCTTGGAAGTGGGCTGTCCATTATGTCAAACATTGGGTGTGGATCGTCCATCATGTATGCCCACCTTTGACGGGGACTATCCATCTTGTAGGCCCAACATTCAAAGTGGGCTGTCTATCATGTGGGGCCTGCTTAGATGTGGATCATTCATCAATAGGGACTGACCTTTGATGAGGACCGCCATCATGTGGGGCCCACCTTGATATAGGTCATCCATCATGTGGGGCCCTTTAATGTCCACTATCCATCATGTGGAGTCTCATTTGACGTGTGCATTGTGTTGCTCCACCTTTGAAGTGGGTTGTTCATTAATGTAGGACCCACCTTGGATGTGGGCCATTCATCATTAGGGGATAACTTTTTCTGGACCATCCATTATGTGGGGCCCACCTCGATGTAGGTCATCCATTAGGTGGGGCCCACTTAATGTGGGCCGTCCATCCTGTGGGGCTACACTTTGATGTGCAACGTCCATCATGGGGCCCATTTTTTTTTATGCCCACCATCCTATTTGGGGCGCACCTTTTATGTGGATCATCCATCATGCTGGGTCATTTTGGATATAGACCATCCACCATGCGAGACCTTGGATGTGAACCATCCATAAGGTAGGGCCAACTTGATGTAAATTGTCCATCATACGGGCCACACTTTGATGTGGGCCATCCATTATGTGAGGCCTACTCCATCCATTACGTGGGCCCACCTTGATATGGACCATTTATCATGGTGCCTCACCTTCAAAATAGGTCATTCATCGTGTGGGCTCAACTTCGATGTCAGCCCACCTTGATGCCAATCGTCCATCAAGTGGGCCCACCTTCATTGTTAATCAGCCATCATGTGGGCACACTTGATGTGGATCGTCCATCATGCAGGGCCACACTTTGATGTGGGCCATCCATCATGCGGGGCCCACCTTTGATGTGAACCATGCATTATGTAGGCCCACCTTGCATCATGTGGGGCCCACCTTCAATATGGGTCGTTCATCAGGTCGACCATTCATCATGTGGCGCCCACCTTCAATATCTACTTCCAACATGTGGGCCTACCTTTAATGTCTACCATCCATCATGTGGGTTCCCACCTTTGATGTGGATCGTCCATCAGGTGTGGTCTACTTGATGTGGATAGGCAACACTTTGATGTGGGCCATCCATCATATGGGTTCCACCTTTGATGTGAACTATGCATTATGTAGGCCCCAATGTGGACCATTCATCATGTGAGCCCCCACCTTCAATATGGGTCGCTCATCATGTGTGCCTGCCCATCTTTGATGTCAACCTCCCATTGTGTATGCCCACCTTCAGCGTCCATCATCCATCACGTAGGTCCTACCTTTGATGTAGACCATCCATCAGGTGGGACCCACTTGATGTGGACCATCCATCATGCAAGGTCACACTTTGGTGTGGGACATCCTTCGTGTGGGGCCCACCTTTGAGGTGAACCATACATTTTGTGGCTCACCTTGATGTTGAACCATTCTTCATGTGGGGCCCCACCTCCAATATGGGTCGCTCATCATGTGGGCCCGGCTTTGATGTTAACTCTCTATCATGTGAGTCCACCTTCAATGTGGGTCTCACCTTTTATGTGGACCATCCATCAAGTGGGCTCACTTGATGTTGATCACCCTTCATGTGGGGCCACATTTTGATGTGTAACATCCATCATGTGGGGTCCACCTTTGATGTTAGCCATGCATTTATGTGGGCCCCACCTTCAATATGATGGCTCATCATATGAGCCCACTTGTCACAGAGATTGTAAAGAGAAGAGAAGCAGGCAAAATAAGAATTACTTAGAGAGCTCACAATAAACTTATTCCAAACATTAGTCCAAAAGAAGGCATAAAAAATAATAATAATAAACTATCTACCCTTAAAGAATTAATTTAAAATAAATAGATGTAAAATAGATCACCACCAAACATTCTATTTTCCAAGAAAGATTTTTTAAATAAAAAAGGAAATAAGCAAAGTCTTGTTAATTAGCCCACACAGCCCCTTACATTAATATATCTAAACTCTTTCATAATTTAACTCTCCTTTGAATATAGACAGTCTACAAGAACTTAGATTGAAATACTGTAATCTGAAGGCTTTCTTTTCTGTCCCTCATCTGCAGCTGAGGAGCATCTTATAAATAGTTTGGGTCATTGGAAAAGTCCTAATTCAGCCATTAAGGCCCCAACTAATCCTATTGTAATAGGTGGGGATTATATATCTTGCCACTAACAATCTAATATGGGCTGTTTTTCGGAACCTTCCCATGCACATAGTTTCATTTGGAGTCATTGGCATGCATGTCGCCTATTTGGACTGTCCACTAAGTTGAGTAGACTCTTCATTAGACGGACTTGAAAATCCATACGCATCAAGTGATCCAAGCAATCCAGTTAGTGGCATGAAAAATGGATGTAGAAGATTGTTCGTAGGAGACAGGCCCAGGACCATCTGATTGTTGTGTGTTTTGCTTAGTAGGTGAACAAGAGGGGACTAGTCCTAATGGACGGTTCAGATAGGTGATGTGAATGCCAACAAGTCCAAATGCAACTACTTTCATGGAAAGGTTTCCACTACATCACCTCTAATTCTAGCAAACCTCTTGGTAGATTTCAAGGACGGGACTTGTTGGTTGAGAAGTTATTTTATAATAATCATTATTTTTTACACATGCATGCACTTGACACAACCTCACACACCCATGCACATGCACTCACACCACCGCATGATTTCACCACAATGGGTACTCGAATTGTTAAAATTCTCGCTAGAAGTTGTTGAGACGCATGTCGAGAGGAGACGCACGTAGATGTGAATTTCCTGCAATCAAGAGCCCGTGCAACAAAAAGCTCCACAGGCATTATTCCTTGATGCATGTGTGATATCCACTTTATCCAGCAATTGCACTTGACCATATTTAGAATGTGGGCCCAAAAATCAGGCTGATGTAAAACTCAAGTAAGCCACACCACATGGAACAATTGGCATGGAAATGCCTACCATCATGTTTATATGCCATCCAACCCCATTCGCAGGTTGAATCTCAGAAGTATTAAGGGAAAAACCTGTTGGGGGCCTTGCACAAAACCTTAGGATCTAGCCTCCCGAAACAAATTAGAATTATGGATAATAAAGCAATGAAAATAATCAATGTATCAATCACACACCACACAAGAGATTTTTACGTGGAAAACTCTCAAAGAGGTAAAAACCACGGGACCTCATCCAGATCAACAATCCACTATGAAGTAAAACGTTACAAACTTCTTCACTCACGCAGGAGTGGATAAACAATGAAAGGAATAAAGAAAACGGAGAGATCTCACCGTTTACGAGGACATAAAAGCGCTGAGATATTGATTGCACAGTAGATAACCTCCACGAGCATAATCTCCCTTGTATAAGCTTCCTCTCTCTCTTTTCTTCTCTATCTCACCTTTGATAGCCCTAAACCCTTTAACAAATCTCTTGTAAAGCTTTAGAAAACCCTCTTATCATACCTAGAAAGCCCTAGGAACTCCTATTTAAAGTTTTGGGAAACTCATTTCCGCATCCCAATTGTGAAAGGACTTGCCACACGAAATTCGCGCAAAATCGTGGAATGAATCTGCGTAACGTCGACTGGTCGAACCGAGTCCACAACCGGTCGAGAGCTACCTACGACCGGTCGAGCACTTCCTTTGACTGGTCGAGCACCCCGGAGAAAAATAGTCCACAGTCGCTGGACTTTGAGTCGTGCCACGACTCGACTCCGCGACTGGTCGACCATAGCCTTCGACCGGTCGAGCAGGGCTCACGACCGGTCGACGACGGGTCAGAAAAATCCATCAAATCTCTCCCTTTTTTACCCAGAAGGGATCCACCTTCTTCAAGCCAGCTAGGTTTCTACAAACCTCAAACTTGCCCTTGAGCAAAGCCTTGGTCATCATGTCTGACCCATTATCGTCCGCGTGGACCTTCTCAAGCTGTAACACCTTCTGTTCCAAAGTATCCCTGATCCAGTGATACCGAATCTCTATGTGTTTTGATTTGGAATGCTGACTTGGATTCTTGCTCAAGTGTATAGCACTTTGACTATCGCAATAGACCACGTGCTCTTCCTGCTTCAGGCTAAGTTCCTGTAGGAACCTCTTCATCTAAAACATCTCTTTACATGTCTCTGTGACTGCAATGTACTCGGCCTCTGTCGTTGATAATGCTATGACCTTTTGTAGCTTGATCTGCCAGGAGACTGCTCCCCCTGCAAACGTGAACATGAACCCCGATGTAGACTTCCTGAAGTCTATGTCACCTGCCATATCTGCATTTGTGTAGCCCTCTAACACAGGTTTACCGTCACCATAGCATATGCTCAACCTTGATGAGCCTCTTAGATACCGTAGTATCCATTTCACCGCTATCCAATGCTCTTTGCTAGGATTGGCAAGATATCGGCTGACAACACCAACCGCATATGCTATGTCTGGGAGTGTACACACTATAGCATACATCAAACTTCCTACCGTTGACGCGTAGGAGATCTTCTGCATCTCTTCCACCTCTGCCTTCGTATTGGGACATTGCCTATCGCTCAATCTGAAGTGACCATTTAGTGAAGTACTGACTGGCTTCGCTGCATTCATATTGAATCGCTCTAGGACTTTCTCAATATACCGCTCTTGTGGCAGCCAAAGCTTCCATGCTGCTTCTGTCACGGGTTATCTCCATTCCTAGGATCTATCTAGCTGGGCCCAAGTCTTTCATTGCAAAAGACTTGCCCAACTCCTGTTTCAGCCTGTCGATATTCTTGATGTCTTTTCCCATGATGAGCATGTCATTAACGTATAATAATAGAACTAAGAAATCACCATCTGAGAACTTGCGCGTGAACACACAGTGGTTCGACTCCGTTTTATCATACCCATGCTGTAACATGAACGAATCGAACTTCTTGTACCATTGCCATAGAGCTTGTTTTAGCCCATATAAGTTCTTCCTCAGCCTACACACCATATGCTCCTTGCCGTTGACTTCGAACCCCTCTGGTTGGTGTATGTAGATCTCTTCTTCCAGGTCACCATGGAGAAAGACAGTTTTAACATCTAACCGCTATATTTTCAGATCCATGCTAGCCGCTAACCCAAGCAACACCCGTATGGATGTCATCTTCACCACTAGTGAGAATATCTCCTCGAAGTCTATGCCTTTCCTCTGACCAAACCCTTTCACCACAAGTCTGACCTTGAACCTCGTCTGTGAATTTTTTCGCTCAACCTTCTTTCTAAATACCCACTTGTTGCTCAGTGCTTTCTTGTCCGTAGGCAGTTTCACCACATCATAGGTGTGGTTCTTATGCAAGGATTTCATCTCCTCTTGCATAGCTTTCAACCACTCCCCCTTATGCTCATCGGCTAGGGCCTCAGAATAATCTTCTGGCTCTCTTCCATCAGTCAGCATAATGTACTAATGTGGCGAGTACCTCTTAAACGACTGTCTGTCCCTAGATGACCTCCTCACCTGTGGCTCAACAGGTGGATCAAGTGGGAGTTGCTCCCCTGGTCCATCTTCTGAAGGAACTCCCTCGTCCTCTGCACCTTGCTGTACTCCCCTGTCATCAGGCACCACGGGAGGAATAATAGGATCCATGTCCTCTAGCTCACCTGAACTAGGCTGGTTCTTCTCTGGCTTACCAATGTCTTATATATACTGATCTTTAAAGAAAACCACATCTCTGCTCCTGACGAGCTTATTCTAGGTCGGATCCCACAATCTGTAATCGAATTTTTCATCACAGTACCCTAAGAACACACACTGCCTGATCTTCATATCGAGCTTGGACCTCTCGTCCTTTGGTACGTGAATGGATGCCTTGCATCTAAACACCCTGAGATGACTGTACGATTGATCATGTCCAGTCCACACCTTCTCAGGCACTTCTCCATTCAACGGGGCTGATGGAGACTTGTTTATCAAATACACCGCCATGTGTATTGCTTCTACCCGGAATGTCTTGGGCAATTTCGCATGGGATAACATGCATTTGATTCTCTCAACAATGGTACTATTCATTCGCTCAGCTACACCATTGTCACGCCCCAAACTCGGAAACCGGGCTCACAAAATTCCCGATCGCTGAATCCGGCGCCGACAGCCTCCGTAGTACCCCATTCTCGGCTCCCAGCGCCCATACGCCAGATTCCGATCCTAGGATCCTACAAGGAGGATTTTCAGCATGAATTTTTTTTTGTAATGGAGCATAACCACAAGCATAACCAAGCCACAAAACAACAACACCACATATCCACTATATCAAAAAAACTTTTAAGTACAATGCGGGAAGGGAAATACAATATAATGATATCAAAGAAAACTCCGAAAGCTCCAGAAGACTGTTGCACGCTCCGAGCTCAACGCTGCTGCAACCTAACGCCACCTGCACGCATCTATCGTGCATAAGCTTACAAAAGCTTAGAGGGTGGTGAAAGTGTGTGTAAGGCGAGTGCCAAGTGTACAATATCAGAGTAATGCGGAAATATGCGGTAAGTCCATGAATGCTATCAGCTATACTAAAGCTATGTAATGCAAGGCATGAATGCTGTCGGTCATACCAAGACCATGCGATGCGAGGCCTATGTAGCCAAATGTTATATGCGAGATGCAAAGCAAGCGTGCCAGTACTCATAAGTACACATATCAGTACAGTTCCTCTCTGGATATCACCGGGGTCCAATACACCTCACACTGACTGCCTCCTCCCTAGCTGCACAGTCAAGCGAGTGGAAGAGACCACACTATCCGCCTGACCAGTAGTCTGCCAATACCTACCCGGCTCGTCGATAGCGGACACATTTACGAGCTGGTCAAACTCAGCCTAGCTTATAGCCCCCTCACTCAGGCGGATAAGGCCACACCCCCTTCTAACCGACCACGACACAGTGGGAGACGCGGCCTGCTGGTATTCGGCACTCGGGCGCTCGTGTATCCACTCGGTCTAGACGTTGGAGCACCTCCTGGTACCAAAAAGGTTCTGGGATTTTCACCCAAGGACATCCTAAGTGCCCACAATGCTAAAAAGTATTTCCGGTATCCAATACGGCCATCCACGATGTGCCTGTGGAGCCACGGCCCTGATGTCGCTAGGGCGTGCAGTGATCAAGTCACACATATGCGAGATGCATAAATCACACCGTCAAATCATGCAGCAATCCATGCGCGTACAATGCGATAATGTGGGGCACTCCGCCTCATAAGGAGTCCCCTAAGTGGTCTGCCCAATGGCGTATGCTATGCTCAGTCACTACTCATATCAAGCATACATATGATGCGTATGGGTATGAATCATGGAGCTATACTAAGCATGTTATAAAGTGGTGAACTATCAACAAATGTGGGCCTACTAATGGGCCCTAGGGAGAGTTATAATGCGGACATTAAACCAACATTATTCTACAATGTGGACGTCAAACCAACATTGCTCCCAAGGCATAGCCCGCTATAAGACATCATTACACAAACCATGGGAAAATCATACATTGCAATGGACCCTAAGGACCTCCTGTTGGGCCTCGACCTATGGGCCTTGGATACATCAAGTGGGCCGCATCATATGGGCCTTATATAAATCAAGTGGGCCACATTAATGGGCCTTAGGTACATTGCAATGGGCCATATCCCATGGGCCTTTGAAACGTCACAATGGGCCTTGTAACATGTGCCACAAATACATTGAATGAGCCTAAACACATGGGCCCTGTATACATCAAGGTGGGCCTCAACAATGGCCACAAATACACAAGATGGGCCTAATCACATGGGCCTTACGTGTATACCAAGGTGGGCCTCAACAATGGCCACAAATACACAAGATGGGCCTCACAACATGGGCCTTATACATATCAAATGGGCCACATCAATGGGCCGCACCAATGTAAGTGGTGATAAAGAATTCCACCATTAAAATTCCTAGGGCCCATCATAACATTTATTTCTCATACAATCTGTTCATAGGGTCACCAAGAACTTGGTGGCCCAAGGGTCTAATGGTGGACGTTCAATCGTCACTATACAGTGTGGTCCGCATGATAAATAGATCTATCTTATTTTTGGCCCCAAGCCTTAATACAAGCTTGCCAAATGGTGGACAGTTTGGATGCAACACAAGTATCATGGTGGGGCCCACATGAAAGCCCACATCCCTTATAATAAATAAAATAAAACATAAAATTATATATAATATATATATATATATACATATATATATATATATATATATATATATATATATATACATACATACATATATATATATATGTACACACATACACACACATCACACACGCATGCACCCACCCACACACGTGCACACACATGCACAGGGGCCCACCGTCCACTGGACGGTGGGAATAAAGCACATACATCACCGTGGGTCCCAGGTGGGGCCCACTGTAACGTTTATTTGCCGTCCAACCTGTTGATAAGGTCACAGAGACCTGGGTGGAGGGAAGAAAACAAATATCAGCTTGCTTCAAAACTTCTGTGGCCCCAAAAGTTTCAACGGTGAAATTCAATCACCGCTATTTCTTGTGGTGTGGGCTACCTGAGCCGTGGATCGGCCTGATTTTCGGAGGGGACCCACCTTACGGGGTGGTCCACCTCATGGACGGTGTGGATACAACATATACATCATGGTGGGGCCACGGCTGAGGGCCGTGGAGCCCTGGCGTCCGCCCGCTGCACGCGCAGGCGCGGCCTGCGCCTCTGGCGCTGTCAGCGGCAGCAGCGCTGCTGCTGCCCTTATATTATTTATTATTATTTTTTTTATTTTTTTTTTGTAAATGGGGCCCTGTGATTCATAATCCAGACCACCCATTATGTGTGTCCCACTTGTCTGGCCGTCCAGACCAAGTTTCAGCTACATCCAAACTCCAGGTAGGTCCCACCAAGTACTTTTATATGTTCAGCCATGTCTTTACATGGTTTTAGAGGGTATGGCCCACCCGGTGATCAGATCACCTTGCCATTTTGGCTCAACGCCTAAAATGAGGTGAAAAAGGGGATGGACGGTTTGGATTGAATATATACATCAAGGTGGGTCCTATACAGGTGACCCACTTCCAATGCCTTAGAAAAGGCTGTTTTTTTTTTTTTTTTGTTTTTTTTTGTTTCAAACGTCCAGAGAGTCCCTGGACTCTCTTCCCTTTATTTTTTTTTTTGTGTTTGGGCGGGCAATGCACTTAAGGTGGGCCCTTTATAGGTGGGCCACACATGGTGAGGTGGTGTGGTTACCATATATATGTAAAGTGGGCCCCACCTTTAGATGGTTTGGATTCCAATGCATGCTCCTTTGTGGGGTCCATCCAAGTGGGCCACACAACTATATCATCACAAGAAAAGAAAAATGTAAAGAGAGAGGGAGAGAGAAAAAGAGTGGGACACACGTGTGATGGAGGGACCCCGACACTATGGGCCCTCCCTTGCATTTAACCGTACATCAAATGAAAATCAAGTGGGCCATCGGCCACATCTTAGGGTCTCAAGTGAGATCCATACCATTGATCGGTAGGTCTCACTTGGCCCACCTAAGAAAGCAAGAAAACTACCCTATCAAAGCACCCCACCGGTTGATCTCTTTGGTCCGTTGGAAAGCCTATCTCCTTGTGCTTCACTTTGACGGTGGAGATGGGAAATCAAGGGCTAGGATGAGAGGTTTTGAGAAGGGAAAGGTGGGCCACACAAACTCTCTCTTCTCTCACTTAGATGCTTGGACGTGGGATTTTTTTTGGTTGCTTTGAAAATGAAGGAATGAGAAATAAAGGAGAGGGAGGGAGAGATAAGAGAGAGGGAGAGTAGCTTAGGTAGGCAATGATGACTTGTAAGAGAGGGTGGCTAGCATTAAATGCTTGTAAGAAGGGCTAGGGGTAGGGTGGCTAGCCATAAGTGCTTGTAAGAAGGGCTAGGGGTAGGGTGGCTATAGCTAGGCTAGGGTGACTATAGCTAGGGCAGGGTGACCATAACTAGGGTGATGTCATCCATCACCCTTATAATTACCTAGGGATTGGTGCCACATGGGTTAGGTGGGTCCCGCAATGTGCGGTCCACGGTCATTATAATGCACGGTCCACATCTTATGATCTAAGCGTCGGATTGACGCACGAGACGCGGTGTTGGAACCGCAGCGACGGTGCGGTCGCACTGATACAGGTCTCGGATTAAACCGACTCGAATCTAAAGGATACGACTTACGATCGATCGCAACGTCGATTATCGGTCGTGGATTGCCGGACTTCGACGGAAATAATCGCAGGATTCATCGGAACAGTACGAACTAGGATACGGGTCTTACAACCATTATGCTGAGGGGTCTTGGGAACCGTCTGTTTATGCCGTATACGCAGGGACTTTCAGTACTCATGAAAGTCACCAATGTATTCATCACTATTGTCAGTGTGGATGCACTTCAATGATATACCTGTCTCTCTCTCGACCATAACATGAAACAATTTAAACACACCAAAGACCTCATCCATGGATTTCAAAGCATAAACCCAAACCCTCCTAGATGCATCATCTATAAAAGTAACAAAATACAATGCCCCACCCAAGGTTTTTGACCTCATAGGACCACAAACATCAGAATAAACCAAATCTAATGCATGCACTTTATTAACCTGAGAAGCAGATTTAATAAATGAAACTCTGTGTTGTTTCACTGATAAACAATCAAGACAGATTTTGAGAGGTGTACCTGTCACGTCTGGAAGGAGCCGCTTCTTTGCTAGTACTTGAAGCCCTTTTTCACTCATGTGGCCTAGACGCCTGTGCCACATGTCAATAGCTGAATCTTCCGCTGCGTTCAACCTACCCTTGCATATACTGACACTTGCCTTGTAAAGGATGCAACATTTCTTTCCTCTGGCCACGATTAAAGAACCTTTGATGAGCTTCCATTGCCCACTAGCAAATCGGCTTTCATACCCATCATCATCCAACCTTCCCGTCGACATCAAGTTGAGGCGAAGGTCTGGGATATGCCTCACATCCCTGGGAACCAATGTGCAGCCCACATTGGTCTTCACACAAATATCACTGACTCCCACGATTTTTAATACGCCAGAATTTTCCATCTTCACAGTCCCATAATCACTTGACTTGTAGCTTGTGAAGAAGTCCCTGTGTGGAGTCGCATGAAAAGAAGATCTCTAGTCTATCACCTAATCGGTGTCCTGACTCGTAGTAGTGAGACATACATCATGATCTGCAGAAAGAATAACTACAACGTCGCCATCTGAAGCGACCGCAGTGGAATCTGATTCATCTTCCTTCCATTTTCCTTTCTTGTCGTTCTTCTTACCACGACATTCATGCTTGTAGTGGCCCTTCTTGCCACAATTCCAGCAATCAACATCCTTTTTGTTACTCGACTTACCTCTTGATTTATCTCGGGCCTTCCCGCCCTTCCTGTTCTTTCCTCTCCCTCGTTCTTGTGTCACAAGAGTCTCTTGCTGAGTAGACCCCTGAGACTTCCTCCTTGTCTCTTCATTGAAGAGACAGCTAGTTACCTGTTCCATGGATATCTTTCTGTCTGGTGCAGAGTTACTTAGAGACACCACCAATGTCTCCTAACTGTCAGGCAATGAACTAAGCAAAAGTAAAGCCTGCAATTCATCATCCAGGACCATCTTCATAGAGGAGAGTTGGTTCACTATATTGTTGACTTCATCCATGCGCTCGGCCACAGAACCAACATCCTTGAACTTGAGATTCACAAGTCGCCTTATCAGAAAAAATTTATTACCGACTGTCTTCCTCTCATATAGCCCTTGTAATTTCAGCCATAGGCTAGCGGCTAAGGTTTCTGTAGACACATGGTGGAACACTGAATCATCCAACCATTGTCTAACAAACCCCACCGCCTTCCGGTCCATCTTCTTCCAATCGTCATCAGACATATCCTTGAATTTTGCTGATATGCCTAAAATTGGAGAATATAGGTCATTGCAATAAAGCAAGTCCTCCATCTTAGCCTTCCATAATTCAAAACCGATCCTACCCGTTCAATGAACTTAGCTTTGATACCACTTTGTTGGGGGGCCTTGCACAAAACCTTAGGATATAGCCTTACGAAACAAACCAGAATTATGGATAATAAAGCAATGAAAATAATCAATACATCAATCACACACCACACAAGAGATTTTTACGTGGAAAATCCTCAAAGAGGTAAAAATCATGGGACCTTGTCCAGATCGACAATCCACTATGAAGTAGAATGTTACAAACTTCTTCACTCACGCAGGAGTGGATAAACAATGAGAGAAACAAAGAAAACGGAGAGATCTCACCGATTACGAGGACATAGAAGCGCTGAGATATAGATTGCATAGTAGATAACCTCCACGAGCATAATCTCCCTTCTATAAGCTTCCTCTCTCTCACCTTTGATAGCCCTAAACCCTTTAGCAAATCCCTTATAAAGCTTTAAGAAACCCTCTTGTCATACCTAGAAAGCCCCAGGAACTCCTATTGAAAGTTTTAGGAAACTCATTTCCGCATCCCAGTTGCAAAAGGACTTGCGACACGAAATCCGTGCAAAATCGAGGAACGAATCTGTGTAACCTCACCTGGTCGAACCGAGTCCACGATCGGTCGAGAGCCACCTACGACCGGTCTAGCACCTCCTTCGACTATTCGAGCACCCCGGAGAAAAATAGTCCACAGTCGCTGGACTTTGAGTCGTGCCACGACTGGACTCCACAACTGGTCGACCACAGCCTTCGACCGGTCGATCAGGGCTCACAACCGGTCGATGACGGGTCAAAAAAACCCATCAAAACCAAATATCAAGCTGATCCAAAACTTCAATTTGCTTCGAAAAGGTTTCAGTGGTGGGTATCCCTTCTCCACCTTTTTCTATATTGTGTCACTTATGTTTTTGAAGGGCCTGATTAACATGAGCTGGCTTAAATGATGGACAGTGGACCACTCTTAGCTTTTTGTTGCATGGGCTCCCTAGCATACCCAATGGTGCATGCATCTGAGGGGGTGAACATACACGTGGGAAGACGGCATGGGCGTCAAAGATCCATGCCATTCATTATATAGTGTGCCATGTAAACGTTGTCGTTGTCATCATCATCATCATATCTAAGCCTTATTCCTTCCCATTTTGCCATTCTATTATATTTAAAGTGTCATATTATTTGAATTCATGATGGAAGTTATGGCATAGGTTTGACATCGACTACCAACTTGACACAACTCTTTTCCTTTATGTGAGCTTAGAACTGGTATGAGTGCACAAAACTCCCACAAGCACAATGTGATTTGCATCTTCTCTCTCACTCTCTTTCTCTCTATCATTATTGCTGTGTGTGGTCCAGAAGGGATCTCTTCTCCCAACATTCAATATCCTTTCTTTACAAATTGAAAAATAAAATAAAATGATAATAAAATGCATACACATAAGCAAACTCAAAACAATCAAGATTTAATAGTTAAACATATAACTTAGGCAAAATAAAGCAGAAAAGCATGTGTAGAAAACGGAAGGAAAAAACTCCAATCAATACTATTTTGAAAGGAAAAGAGAAAACCAAATCTATTGAGATGTTACATAATGTATGCCAATCTAAATACGTCCAATCTGTGCCCATTTGGAAAGGGGCATAACCCAAAAATCACATTGATTGAATGATCTTAACCATTCAATTGTGCTAATTCTAATATGCATATAGTACTAAAGAGTTCAACCATCCAAACTTAATTGAAAAAGTTGGTAAATAACTTGCTTCATCCACAATGGGTCCCAAGACTTTGGCAATCCAAGTTGATTTACATATATGCTATTTCTAGAGCGAATTTGGACGTCATAGGCTCCTCCAGCATCCCGTCAGATGTTCCCATCCCCCTTTCCCTCTTGTCCTTAATCATATCTTAGATGAGGGGATCACCACTCATCAAGGGGAAGATTTTGTTGTCTGGATAAGAAATCAGACTGGGAAGTTTAGTATTAAATCAACAAGGAAGCTGATTCGCCAACCGGGCCATACTCATTGCTGGGCTAAGTGGACCTGACACGTTATGCTGCCCCCTAAAATATTGATGCTCATGTGGAGAGTGCTAAACAATGCGGTCCCAGTAGACATCAGCGTCAAGAGAAAGGGTGCAACCTTGGCATCCAGTTGCGTCTACTGTGAGCCTGATACAAGCCGCTAGGAGGAATGCCTGGACCACCTCTTTGCAAAAGGTCAGTTGGCCAAAAACTTGTGCGTCTATTCTCTCTATTTCCTTCTTGGAAGGCCAAACAGCTGTGGGGTGTGCGGCCCAGTGGTGATTCGAGGCTAATCAAAGATTTGCCTCTAGGATCCTGAAAGGTTTGATCCCTGCCTTGATTTGCTTGGAGATATGGAGGACTAGGAACGTAAGACGATTTGAAGAAGCTCAAATCAAGCCAGACCAATCGATCCGCAACGTTTGCAGATGGCTTGCCCTCATTGCAAACTGCCACCAGCTTCCCCCCACCTCATATCAGTGCATCAGGTCGTCAGAGACTTAGGCCTCTCCACAAGATGCAGCCCTATATTTGTTGGACACGGTGGTGGATTGTGTAAATCCAAAACCGTGTAAGGATCTCTTGTGCTAGTTGTTGATAACGTGTGAATGCCGTGTATGCTAGATGTGGTGTTGAGATTTTTTTTTTTCTAAGTTTAGTTTACTAGTTGGGATAAGATAACGGTAGATATTATTCTGAATTTCTCATATGTTTGGCTGCCCCTAGGATGTATCTAGACAGGGATAAATTAGTCATTTCACCTAAGTAGAAAAGCCTGTAAAAGGCACCACTGTAATCGTTCCAATTAATTCCAATATACAACAACAGTTCTCTCTTCCTCTTTTAAAAGTTTCAGTCTTTTTAATTGTGGCTGCAGCCACACGTCAGCAAGGAGCTGGGTTTTAGACCCAACAAACTGGTATCAGATACATCAGGTGTGGTGGGCCCATAACCCACAGGTCCCAAGTTTTGTTTTTTTTTGTTTTTTTTTTAGAAAAAAGTTTCCAGCAATTTTTCAACCACAATAGAATTTTTTTCAGAAAAAATTTGTTTTGAAAAAAAATTAGATTTCAGCAAAAACATATCTGTTTTTTTTTTCAAAAAATCAAATTGCTGTAAAACAAAAAATCTGTTTTCAAAAAATCCGATTGCACCAAACACATCTGTTTTAAAAAATTTAGATTGCAGCAAACAAAAAATCTGTTAAAAAAAAAAATTCAGATTTCAGCCAGGGATCCACCATTTTAGCCAAAAAAAAAAAAAAAAAAAATCTATTTTAAAAAAATATTCAGATTTCTATTTCATCTATCTCCCTTCATTTTTTTTTTAAAAAATCAGCCATTCCTTTTAAAAAATAAAAACGATGGCCAGCACAATCCAGCCGCAGGTTTCTAAGTTGTCAAAGGACAACTATGAAAAATGGTGCATCCAAATGAAGGCATTGTTCGGGACACAAGAACTATGGGAGATCGTCACCGATAGGTATGAAGAACCTACTATGGAAGAAGAAGCCGCCTTCACCAATGAAGAAAAAATCGCTTTAAAAAATCAAAGGAAGAGAGACAACAAGGCTTTATTTCTCCTCTATCAAGGGATGGATGAATCCACTTTTGAAAAGATTGCCGAAGCAATATCAAGCAAGCAAGCATGGGATACCCTTGGCACCATCTTCAAGGGTGTAGATCGAGTGACGCGGGTTCGCCTTCAAACATTAAGAGCCGAGTTCGAAGCGACTCATATGAAGGAAGGTGAGAATATTACTGATTATTTTTCACATTTGCTTGTAATTGTCAATAATTTGAAAAGAAATGGTGAGAAGATTGAAGATGTCCGAGTTATTGAAAAGATACTTCGATCCCTTACAACCAAGTTTGAGCATGTGGTTGTGGCGATCAAAGAATCAAAAGATATTAAGAAACTCTCCATTGAGGAGTTGATGGGATCGTTGCAAGTTCATGAGCAACGAATGTAGAAGAATGCTAGTTCCATGCTGATGGAACAAGCTTTTGAGTCAAGATTGACTCTAAATGATACCAATGGTGATGTAGAAGTTCACAACGTGGTGGACGTTTTGCTAACAATAGCGCAAGAGGCAGAGGGCCCGGATACCAACAAAACTATGACCAAAACCAGCAAAAAAATACCACTTTCCGTGAAAGAGGAAATGGTAGAGGTAGATCTATGCGTGGACAGGAAGTACAAAGAACATCCAATGTTATAATTGCAACAAACTTGACCATTATGCATCTGATTGCTAGAGCAAGCCGGTGACTTAAGACGAGCTATCCAACTATGCCGAAGCATCAGGCCATGAACAAGAAAGCTCCACACTTCTCCTTACATAAGAGAAAGGTAGTGATCAACAGGATGTTTGGTATCTCAACACGGGTGCAAGTAATCACATGTGCGGCGACAAGAAACTCTTTGTGGAACTCACAGAAGGAGTCATGGTGATGTAACGTTTGGAGACTCATAAAAAATGCCAGTGAAAGGTAAAGGTAAAATCAAAATCTTTCAGAAGAATGATGTTCCAAACTATATCTCTAATGTGTATTACGTGTCCAACATGAAAAGTAACATACCGAGTCTCGGACAACTCCTCGAAAAAGGGTATGTCATACACATGGAGAACTCTTCTCTTTCCATAAGAGATATGCATGGACGTTTGATTGGAAAAGTCCAGATGGCGAAGAATCATATGTTTCCTCTCCATATAAACATAATGCTTAAGAAGTGTTTTTATGGAAAAGCAAAGAATGATTCCTGGATGTGGCATCTTCGCTTTGGCCATCTAAATTTCAGTGGCCTGAAACTTTTATCCTCATCAAGCATGGTGCATAGCTTGCTTGCTATTGAAGCTCCAGAATATGTGTGTGAGGCGTGCACACTTGGAAAACAACAAAGGAACTCCTTTCCGAGTGGAGTATCCCGAAGAGCAAGAGAACCATTGTAGTTGGTTCACATTGACATCTGTGGACCATTAGAGCCAATCTCTCTTGGAGGTAATAAATACTTTATTACTTTCATTGACGATTTTAGTAGAAAATTGTGGGTGTATGTAATCAAAGAGAAGTCTGCTGCTTTTACTATTTTTAAAAATTTTAAGGCTTGTATTGAAAAAGAAAGTAGTCTTAAAATCAAAACCCTTTGATCTGACAGAGGTGGGGAGTACACCTCAAATGCTTTTCGAGAATATTGCAGGGAACATGGTATTAACCAACAACACACTACAGCGTACACGCCACAACAAAATGGAATTGTGGAACGAAAGAACCGCACCATCCTCGATATGACGAGGACCATGCTAAAGGAGAAAAGTCTGCCATAGAATTTCTGGGCAGAGGTAGTTGCATGTACTGCATATCTGCTCAATAGGTGTCCAACCAAGAGTGTCAGATTCCAGACACCGCAGGAAGCATGGAGTGGTTACAAGCCGAGCGTGGCGCACCTTAAGATCTTTGGGTGTGTCGCCTACGCTCAAGTTCCATAAGCGAGAAGGAAAAACCTTGATGATCGTGGCGAGAAGTGCATCTTCATCGGCTACAGCGAAGAGTCAAATGCATACAAGCTCTACAACCCACTAACCAATAAACTGGTGGTGAGTAGAGATGTGGTATTTTGTAAGGAAGAAGCATGAAAATAGAACGAGAGAAACTCGGCCAAAGAAAAGCAGGTCGAGGTCGAGGAATACGAAGAAGAGAAACATGAGAAGCAAGAGCAGACACCCACATTACCCCCTTCGGATCGCAGAAGTCTAGGAGTATGCTCCATCTCTCCTGGAAGTACTTCATCAAATCAAAATTCATCTAACACATCTTCATCCGATTCTCCTTCACCCTTGGCTCCTATTAAAATGAGAAGCCTTAACGACATCTATGCAGAAATTGAGGAAGTGAATTTACTTTACCTGTATGCGGACCACGAGCCTCTCACATTCGAGGAGGCTGTGAATGAAGAATGTTGGAGAAAGGCTATGGAAGAAGAGATTCATGCTATTGAGAAGAATTGAACATGGGAGTTGACCTCACTCCCCGAAAGTTAGAAGACCATTGGTCTCAAATGAGTGTACAAAATCAAGCGGAATGCCGATGGTAAGATCGAACAATATAAAGTAAGGCTCATAGCAAAAGGTTACAAATAGAAATATGGGGTAGACTATGAAGAAGTTTTCTCCCCAGTTGCTCACCTTAACACTTTAAGAATGATTATCTCCCTTGCAGCTCATCATAGTTGGATGATTTACCAAATGGATGTGAAATCTGCATTCCTAAATGGGGTACTCGAAGAAGAAGTATACGTTGACCAACCTGAAGGCCTTTGTCATGCAAGGGGAGGAACACAAGGTGTATCGGCTGAAGAAAGCCCTGTATGGGTTGAAGCAAGCTTCTCGTGCTTGGAATGCACGGATTGACGGTAATCTTCAAGAGAATGGTTTTATCAAATGTCCATATGAGCATGTCATCTACACAAAGAAGAATTCCCGTGGTGATATGCTTATCGCTTGTTTATATGTTGATGATCTGCTGTTCATTGGGAAAAACTAGGTGATGTTTGAAGAATTCAAGCAGGCTATGTTTAAAGAATTCGAGATGACTGATGGTGGATTGATGTCCTTTTTCTTGGGCATTGAAGTGAAGCAACAAGTCGATGACATTTACATATCCCAAAAGAAGTACACAAAGGAATTTCTTGAGAAGTTTTAGATGGTCGACTGTAGCTGTAAATACACCTGTTACAATAGGCCTGAAGCTCACAAAAGATGAAAAAGGAAGAAACGTCGACTCAACCCTATTCAAGAGCCTAATTGGAAGCTTAAGGTTCCTCACAATCACTAGGCCAGATATAGTCTACAGTGTTGGGCTTCTAAGCCGGTATATGGAAGCCCCAAAAGAGTCACATTGGCTAGCTACAAAACGAGTACTGAAGTATATCAAAGGGACTATTGAATTCGGTCTCTTTTATCCATACGATGATGAAGCAATGCTGTATGGATACTCAGACAGTGATTGGGGAGGTGACCAAGTTGAGAGAAAGAGCACCACTGGCTATGTATTCTATCTCGGAACGACTGCTTTCACATGAAATTCGAAGAAGCAGAGTACATGACAACATCGTCCATCGTCTATGAGGGAATTTGGTTGAGAAACTTGCTAAAGGAGTGAAGCATCTACAGGAAGAATCCATAGTCATATATGTGGATAACAAGTCGACAATCGAGCTAGCCAAAAATCCAGTGCAGCATGGAAGAAGCAAACACATTGATACCCGATACCATTTTCTGAGAGATTATGTGAAGTAGAAAACGATGAAATTAGAGTATTGTCATACTACGGAACAGGTGGCATATATATTCATAAAGGCATTGCCGACAGATGCATTCAAACAACTAAGAACGATGCTCGGAATGAAGCCGATTTTGGTTTGAAGGGGAGTGTTGGACATGGTGGTGGATGTGCAAATCTAAAACCGTGTAAGGATCTCTTGTGCTAGCTGTTGATAACGTGTGAATGTCGTGTATGCTAGCTGTGGTGTTGAGATTTTTTTCTAAGTTTAGTTTGCTAGCTGCGATATGATAACAGTAGATATTATTCTGAATTTCTTCTATATTTGGATGCCCCTATGTAACGTCTCGAAAAAATCCATACGAAGACCCGAGTACCACCTCAAGCAGAAATCACTAAGGACCAAATCCCTTAGAAATAAGACGAGAATTAACTAAGTGCTAAATGAGATTACTTGTGAAATTAGCACTAATCACTTTAAATACGATCGGTAAGACCCAAAACTAGTAGAATCACTAACGCTGCATTGCCTAAAAGCCTAGGATCAATCTCTAAACCCAGTTGCTCTCGGGAGCGCATTGAAACTCCGTATCAGACCTGGATCGCACGTCGAAAGTTTGATAAATGCGGGACTAGACGGTTATGACTGCCTTACTGGACTTAACAACCATTTCGAAAATCAAGTCCAGATAGTATCCAGAAACGTACAACTTGGACTCGGAGCGAAGTGTGCGAGAAACGCGAATACCTTTAGAAAATAAACTCAGATTTAAGTGATTTGGGTCGTTCACTTACGGACCAAGTTTAAGGATTCAAACCATCAGAATCCGACCCAAATACACCCTCGGATCAGGAAAATTTCCCTACACAGGTCAGTGTACTTATGGTCCTGATCGAGTGCGGTGACCGTTGAATTGAAACTGGTCTGCTATGGTCGATCCATAAATTCGATCAGATTGAAAACTTAACCTAACCTATATCCAATGTCAGGGAACTTTTCCTGGACCGTATGTAGAAAATGGGCCTCCAGATGTGTTCCGTTAGCCCGAAACAACCAACTTTTAGCTATAACCTAAGTATACCATGGCCCTGAGGCCATTGAGGTCAATTCTGGGCCTATATAAACACCTAAACTCACCCCTCTCTCATTCCATACGAATTTATAAACCCTAGGAGAGAGAAGAGAGCAAAAAGAGAAGGAAAGAGAGAGAAAGTGAGAGAGAAAGTGGGAGAGAGTTCCTGGGATTCGACCCCGCCGTTCTACGTGCTAAATCGGCCTGTCTGTATCGCTATTCCGGCGATTCCGAGTCTGTTCTTGGGTAAGAAATCCTAACCCTAACCTGTTTTAGGGATTCAAATAGAGCAGATGGTGGAATACCCAACCTATCTCATGCTATAGGTTGTCGTTGTGCCGTAGACAAAGACATAGCGTTCGAACTGAGTTCATTACATGTTTACCAGTGAAAGGTGCGGACTATAAATGTTTAGGTTATGGTTTTCAAGGCTTTCAATGTCAGCAATGATTTATGTCTGAGTTGATTGCTATCACATATGCTTAGATACGATGTTTCCCGCGTATTACACATATGTATGAACTATGTTGAAATAGATGCATTCCATGTGTTTGTTGAAATGTTTAAATGAATATGGAATTATGATTTGTGCTTGCCATGATTATTGATTGCTAATGCATGATCGTTGTATACATGGCAACTCCTTTGTGAAAGGATTTGCTATAATATGTGTTTTAACTAATTTATTACATGTATGTAATATGTGTAGTCTAAGTGTTTGATAAAATGCCTGAATGAGAAAATGCTTGATGTAATGTATTTTAACGAGGGTGTTGAGATAGGATTCTCAATCCACTCATACATAGTTACAGTTTCTTGTGTGAAACCTATCTTACTACTATGTGATTTATAGATGAAATGTCTATGTGTGATAGCATATGTATTACGTGGTTGTTGAAATGCTCAAGTAAGATTTATATTTACATTGGTTGTCACATGTTGTCTTTGACTATCACATGTGAATGCCATTGTTAGAGTGTGATTGGGGCTACGATGTAGCCCAGGCAATCGGTAATGGTTAACGATCGGTGATCGAACTGTTTTAGCCACGACGGATGCATTTGACAAATCTGAGTCGTACGTCATTTGACAACAGTGGTTAGGCCATGCGGAATGCTTATGCACTCCATGTCGATTAAGTCAACGTACGCCGTACTAGTTGAGCATGTCAAGTAACCCGATTGGCCTAATGTATGTTCACCATGTATGAACGCTACTGCTTGAATCTAAGGTACCATCTTACCAGTGGAAAAGCCTGTTTAACCTTGGTACCTCGATCCGCTAAGACTCATGAGCCAGGCATGGTGGTATGGGACACTGTGGTCGAGCTGCCGGCTTACGCTGGGGCGACGAGCCTCCACGTAGTGTCCAGTG
This sequence comes from Magnolia officinalis, assembly GCA_021015155.1. Taxonomy (NCBI): domain Eukaryota; kingdom Viridiplantae; phylum Streptophyta; class Magnoliopsida; order Magnoliales; family Magnoliaceae; genus Magnolia; species Magnolia officinalis. The sequence goes on along the minus strand of JAJHSJ010000006.1, from coordinate 73,234,488 downwards.
AACAAACCAACTCGTGAGCCAAATACGGTGGTATGGGACACTGTATTCGAGTTGTCGGCCTACGATCATGTGATGAGCCCGTAGTGACCTTGAGTATACACTAGGACTACGTTAAGGTGACAAGTCTTTCCGTAATGACTTCGAGTATAAACTAGGCCTGCGTTGATGGTGTCGAGCCTCTCCGTAGCCACTTAGAACTGCCTATCGTATGAGATTAACTACGATTGATGACCCTAGATGGATCATTGTTTGGGAAATGATATAAGGGAGGTACCTTAGCTTCCCGAATCTGCTTTATGAATACACGTAATTAAGGATTTGGCTAACACGACCATGCATCGCATTGCATGGTGCTTTGGCGAGGAAGTACACGTTTACAGAGAGTGTTGCATGCCGCGATCGTGAGACGATGTCGCAGACGGAGTGCTGGTGAGGGCATACATCATTATCGCATATCATCCTTGCATTAACAAGAGTATTATTGCTTTATCATTACTACTTGACTGAATTGATAACATATTAACCTTTGCTTTATAGCTCCACCGAGTTGATCACTCACTCTCATGTTCTGGGAAGGTGCTTTAAACACCAACCAGACCCGGTTATAGTTGTAGATGATGGCGATGCTTACAAAGTGGAGCCAAACTTTTATGATGATGAGAAGGAGTTCTCCTATATGTAGCTATCAGGCGGGTCTATATAGACCATGTTCTGATCGACGGGGTTACAGGGATGCTGATTAGACGCCATTGCACATGTCATTTTGCACTTGTGGAACACCCATGTATATTCATTTTGTTCAGTTTTGGAGTATACATGTATATATTTAACCTGGTAACATGTTCACACTCTGGAGACTTATGACAGTTTATATATTCTATATACCTATCACAGTCTTCCACTTGCGTAATTTAACTGTCTCTGGAGTATGATATGTGATTTGGTATAATCTCATTCATGTTTAAGGCACTAATACAGACAACATTTAATCATCATTATCTATGTTGCATAAGTGATGTGTTGAAACTCGGGAGTTGGGCTCCTGCTCGACCCCCAATTTTCAGGGCGTTACACCCTAGGATGTATCTAGACAGGGATAAATTAGTCATTTTACCTAAGTAGAAAAGCCTATAAAAGGCACCACTGTAATCGTTCCAATTAATTCCAAGATACAACAGCAGTTCTCTCTTCCTCTTTTAAAAGTTTCAGTCTTTTTTATTGTGGCTGTAGCCGCACGTCAACAAGGAGCTGGGTTTTAGACCCAACATTATATATCATCTCTATCCATTGTCAAATGGAATAGGTCTAAGGTGGGTTAGTTTAAACTTAACGTGGATGGATCTTCCAGGGGCAACCCGGGCCCATCAGGCAGCGGAGGTATCGTTAGAGACGATAAAGGCAAGCTGATTTTCGCCTTCTCTAAAGCTTATGGAATAGGGATCACTTCCTTGCAGAAACCAAAGCAGTGATTGACAACCTTAAATTCTGCTCGGAGAAAGGCTTTAATAGGGTCGAAGTGGAAAGTGACTCGCGCGCGGTGGTGGAGTTACTCTCCTCGGAGGGGCGAGCCCCTTGGAAAATCCATTACTGGAAGTTAAGGTTTGATCAGATCAAGACAAACATCATCACCACATTGAAGCATATCCCGAGAGAGGAAAATAAAGTGGCGGATGATCTGGCTCGTATGGGCAGCGCCACTCAATCAAATAGGATCTTCACAATTGCCTCAGATCCTCCTCTCCTTTCCAGAGGGGAGTTGGTTATGGATCGGGCGGGCCTTGACTCGGTTAGGGAATCCTAAGCGACCCTTCCTTTTCCCCATTTGTCCTTTCTTGCCCGAATGTGTAATAGGCTGTTCAACTTTTCCCCATAAAAGAAATACAATACTAATTTTACTAAAAAAAAAAACAAAAAACAAAAAAAAAATGTCTAGAGCGAATTTTGTGCATGCATACATGCATATGACAAACATGCATGTTAATTTAGACTCTTTAAATCGTCGCTCCCACTATGGATGGTGAAGATCCTAAAAATCATTGATGAAATGGACCATTGAAAAGAAAGATGCAAAGCAGGTTCTGGTAAAACTGGTGAAACACACATAGCCAATTGTTGCGTAGTTGCTTTGTTCAAGAAAAAAGTCCTAAACATGAGTTTAAGTGACAATAAAGAATCATGCACCAGTTGTAAATTCAGACTACCACTATGAGAACTACGGATTTTCTTTTCAACACTAAACAGCTCCAAAACTTTTGCTTTCCTGCTAGAGACTGTGGATAAAATATATGAACACAATCCCCATCAAAATCCACACCTAGGGGAGCACAAATAAGAGGATTTGATCTTAATAGTATGGTCGTCATGGACATAGAAAATGTTTGTAATGAATGTTTATGAGTACTAGGTGGCCTATTAATGAAAACAATGTCTCCGTCCATAATATGCCTATTTATGTTTTGACCAAATTTCAAATATTTATGACCTTTTGAACCTTCCCTAATTGCGTAAGTGGCTGAACCATCTCTGTATGTTACACATAATTTATCACCACTAGTTTCTGTAAATGATCCATGTTGTATGCCGTGACCTTCTCTTCAAATGTGATCTTTTGGGCAATTTCTAATGGTAAACCAATTCTAAAGGTAGGCATGGTAGCTCAAATCATAACAAAAGACATGATACTTACTTTGCATGTATGAAGACAGGGGAAGCTAAAAACTCTTTGGCAGGCTCCTGCAAGATATCTTCACATTAATGGGCATCATAATTTTTTTTTGTTCATGCACAAATACTAGTTGGAAAAAAGGGGTTAAAACACAAATAACAGGAAAATCATCCAAATGGGCCCTAATAGAACACGCATCAAATATGATTGGGTTAATTGGGGCCCATTACATTGAAAAACAAAAAAAGAAGAAGAAACCAAAAAACAAAAAATGATATTTATCTGCCTTGCATGTTTTTCCCAACTCCCAAAGTGATCCATTCAACTCAGATTCATCAAACACCCTTAATTTTGTATTCAGATATGAAAATAGGCATATAGATTTGGTCAAAACCACAGTATAATCTTCCTCCAAGCTCAAGGTGAAGAAAAAAAGAATTTTTTTAAAAAAAATGGGAAACAATAGGCCAATGGTCTGGATTACCGAACCATGGGTCCCATTATGGAATATAATGTTTGTCCTTGCACAACTACAAATGGGAATGTAAAATTTGTAAACAAGCAACACTACTCTTAAAACAACATGAATGCAATTAAATCTACAAAAAAAAAAAAAAAAGATAAGTATTAAATAGGTGCATATAAAGAAAAGAATATTCCAATAAATTTAAATTTTTGAACGTACCAACTGATCCAATCATATGTCGAAGAAGAGAGGCAACATGCACATGGAGAGAGGAAATGAATCTTTCCAACTGTTTTTTGCTGTGCAACTAGAAAGTAGAGAAACGGGAACAGATCCCGAAGATTTTATACAATGCCTTGTAAACAGCAAAGCTAAAACAGATTGACAAAAAAAGAGTATAATAAATTTCTAAAGACCTGCATACACGCATTCACTTTGCTACTACAAACACGTAAATAGTCTAAACTAGATTTTAATAAATTACTGTGCATGAGGAGTCATGCCATTTGCATTCCCAAAACGATGCCCGGCAACAATGATCGGAATCCCATGGTTTCCTGCAGCAACAATGACCGGAATCCCATGGTTTCCTGCAGCAACAAAGGAGAAATGAACTTACATTAACACCTGCAAGTTTCGAGTTTTTCTTCATTTCCTCCCCAAACTTGTCCTTCCCAATGCAACCCATATAACTGGTTGCGCTAGGAATTTGTAGCATCCACTACAAAACACATTAAAAACTCAACCTATTTGAACAATGAATTACCTAGAATAATCAGCAGCAAAATAAAAATAAAAATAGCAATCAGTAAATACATACCTGGGCAGCCTTGATTGAATTCTGAGTAGCCCCTGGATATATCAAAATAGCATAAAACTGAAATGTTAGTCTGCGTAAATGGATATAAAAAATGTATAAAGAAAGGTAATGACTTCAAAGAAAATGTCATGTGTACTATTTCTAAGTGCTTGCGAATCAAGCGTCATACACAGCCAAAGTATCATAATTCTCCTTTTTCGAAAGAAAATGTCATTAGCAAATAAATACAGACCCAATAAAATGAAAATAGTAATCTGGGTTTATAAGATTGTTTCTACAGAAACAAAACAGCAAAATAAAAAACAAAAAACAAAGGAACTTGAAAGGTTGAATTAAATACTTACATCGGCACATGCTTTTCCTCTGCAAGAATAGCATTATTCAACTTGTTTCGTGTTCAATGGTTGTTTCTCTCCTAAAATAATCTCCTCACATGTAGTAAGACATACAACATCCAGACATTTCATCAAAATTATAAAATTCACGTAATTTAAGGCATATTGCCAGAAAAAGGCTAGCAGGATGTGAGATTAATGATAAGATACTATTGTCTTTTTTGTCTTTATGCTGATATTGATGTGCAAATGAAACAAGCAAACAGACATCCATCCATAAGTTAGCAACTTCTAATATAAATAAATTTTATTTGTTTCTTTTAACAGAAAAATTGAGGAATTTCTGATGCTTATGGGAATCTTGGAAAATGCATATTCCAAGGGTTCGAAATTGGCTAGCACAGAGGCCTGAAAGACAAACAAAACAAAAGCAACACAGCTATCTCATAACAGATATCCAGAGACGAGCTAAGAGCCCCCATCTTAGTAAGGTAATTGGTCTCCTCATTCACCTCCCTAGAATCAAGTGTAAAAGACACCAGGCAATTTCCACGAATATCAATCCCCTCTTCTGTGTCATGCCCAAAGAGCAACAAGCACTCTTATGGGTGAAGATAAGATGTGGTGTCTAAACTAACTTAGCTTCATGTTGCATACTAACTACTAACAGGTAACAAGCCAGCAACACCCATACTCTAGTGAAATTACTCACAACATTGGCATAACATGCCAATGTCCTTATTATGAAAAAAAATAAAAATGCAATGAGAAAATGCAGCATGATGATTGCTGATAGATGCATCATGTGCAATTAAGAACTGGAATCAGTCGATCATATTTTTATTCACTGTGCTATGGCCAAGTCTGATTGGAATTGCTTCTAAGGAAGTTTTGAAATCAGCTGGATCTCCAATGCTTCATTGGGGGATTGGTTTTCTTTGGGATCCTATGGAGGATTTGGAGGGAGAGGAACAATAGGATTTTCAAAGACAATCTTCTAGCGCTTTTTTTTTTTTTTCACTTGCATGTGTGCTTAGAGAAACCCCATTAACACATTTGTCCATCATTTTACAGGCATGCATACATTGTTGATCATGCATATATACAAGCATCCATATAAACAATGGAAAAAGAAAGACCAAACTGAAAGCATACCATTTCCACAAATCACATCTCTTTGGCATTTAACAAACAACTTGTCTGCATTTTTTTTTTCCAAATACTAAGAGAGGAGATGCCAAATAATTAAATGGGAAAAAGAAAAAGAGCATATCAATAAACACCTATGGTTGCTAAGTGATAGAGATTGAAAAACATCCCAAGCTTACTTTTCATGTAAAATGTCAAGTTTCAAAGTAAAATTTACAGATTTTCTTCAAATAATCCTACCAAAACAAGGACATTTTAAAGATCTTATAAAATATCCATAAACAGACGGTGTCAAGTCATAAAAAAATCTACAACAAAAGGTTCAGATCCGCCACCACGCAAAAGAATTAAAAGCCAAATTTAAACTGAAACGAAGAAAATCAAGAGCTATTCCTCAGAATCCATACTCAGAGAATAGAAACACCAACTTCAAAGCCAAATCAGTAATATCACGGGCAAAAAATCCTTCAAAAAATGTGACGTTTGAAACCTTACTCACATTATCACACTAACAACGTCAGATTTCTCAAAAAACAGAGATTCAAAACCAAAATGAACAAACAAATCAAAAGGCAACAACACCTCTTCAGATTGGCAATAGGTTGGAGCTCAACAACGTCTATTATGTTGATGACCGGAGATGGCGGTAGGGTTTCAGCGGTTGGTGGATGCGGTGTAAGGATTACAGATCGAAGAGTTGGACAGGGAGAGGGAAGATGAAGAGAGAGACAGACAAGGGGAAAACCAGAGCCCGAATAGAGATCCAAGTTGTAGCACCTACAATAGACTGATCGATTTGGTGTTTTTGCTGGCGCTTTCCGGGATGGAATGGCTCTGATCGGGACATCTCTTGTTCAGAGATCGGGCTTGGGAAAAGGAACCGCAAACCGATGGCAAAACGAGATGGATTTTGGTGATCTAGGGCTGGGAAGAGTTGATGTGGGAT
>JAJHSJ010000006.1:73186024-73228007 GCA_021015155.1 Magnolia officinalis | reverse complement strand
GCGTATACAAAACGGGAGAATTTCCAAATCCTCTTGAAAAGGCATGGAATCGAAGGGATCTAAAAGGAGAAAGGCATGGAATTGAGAGAGGGTAAGAAAACGGGCATGTCCTGGAAATCGATATTCGGGATATTACCTGCTGCTGTTTGGCGACCTGCTCCCTTAGCTTTGTGGCCTGCTTCCTTATGGCATCCATCCACAGAGCTGACGATGAGTAAGGCGACGGAAGAAATGCTCTGTTTGGAAGGTGATGGTTTGGAAAGTAGGGAAGGATCCTAGGAACGAAGAGAATACGAGGGAGAGAGATCTAATTCAGGGGCAGACTCATTTGTTAGTTTTGCACCGTTTACAAAAATGGTGGTGACTCATCCTTCTCGCCTTGGGCGGGATTGGGTGCTACCCCACCGCTAGAGATGGACGGTCCTGTCATGGAATTTGTGGGGGCCTACGTGATGTATTTTCTTTATCCACGCCGTTTATCCATTTTGAAAAATAATTTTATATTAATTTTTAAAATTTTAGGAAGATCTAATTTTCAAATCGACCACACCATAGGAAACATAGGAAAAGTGAGGATTGAAAGTCTACTGCTGAAAATCTCTTGGGGACCACAGAAGTTTTGAAACAAGATGATATTTATGTTTTCATTTCATCCAGGTTTATGTGACATTATGAACAGGTTGGATGGAAAAAATATATATATATATATATCAGGATGGCCGTAGGAAGGTTTCAACGGTGAGTGTCATTGTCACCACTGCTTCATGTAGTGTGGTCCACTTAAGATTTCCATAAAGTTATTTTCATTGATTATACCCCAAAATGACCTTTGAAAATATATGGACGGCTTGGATGAAACAAAAACATTACGGTGGGTCCCGCGACGCCCCTGACAGGACCGTCCGTCTCTAGTAGATTCAGGTGGAGGTAGCACCCAATCCGCGCCCTCTCACCCTGCACTGCTTGACAACGATACGGACGATCACTGTTTGGCTGATGACCCCAACATCAGCCAGCTAATTGCTGTCAAAGGTCGGTGGGCCCGACCGTGAGCTATGTGTTTTATCCTTACTGTCCATCCATTTTTCAACTCATTTTAGGTCATAAGCTTAAAAATGAGACAGATTCAAAGCTCAAATGAACCACACCACATGAAACAACGGGGAGAATAATATCCACCGTTGAAACCCTCTTTAAGGCTAGGTCATGTTTATCTGTCATCCAAGTTGTTTATAAGATCAAATTGACCTTGATGAAAGGAAAACATAAATATCTACATAATCCCAATTTTTTATGGCCCTGCGAAAGTTTTCAATGGTATACGTTCAATCCCCACTACAAAAGTAGTGTAGTCCACTTGAATCTATCTTATTTTTTTTATCAAATGAGTTGGCAAAATAAATAAACACTGTGATAAAACAAATTAGGCCCACGGAGCTTTGACACCAGCTATATGGCTGATGTTGGGATCACCAGCCAAACAGAGTCCTATCCTAGCCATCCAAATTGTCTGTTTGGTTTTGGATATGGATCATGTATCTGAAATTATAATCAAGCAATTCTAACCATCTAATTAATGGCTCTCAGATGGATGGTTGAAATTAAAGAAATAAGTGGTCAATATTGAAAGAGGAAATCAACGGTTAATATTGACTTAAGTTTGCAGTGTTTTTTTTAGTAATGGCCCGTCTTTGGTTGATCGACTTGGGTTGTCGTGGGCTTCATACAGCTCATCCATGCCATGTCTAAGAATCCTCTGCTTTTTTAAATAGTATAAAACTAACATTGGAATATGTTGAGGGAAGGTAATGTAACTCGCGCGAGTGAGATGGATAAGGGCCTCGCTATACACGTGTCAATATGGCACCTGTGTGGGATATCCGCCTGTTTATCAGGTCCGGACAGAGCAAGACTCCACTTTAGTTACAATACGAGTGGTTGAGTCATCAGGTGGGCGGTAAACATGAGTAAAATATCAACGGTCGGTTCTTATCTAACTATAAATGTTTGCATGAAAGGATGGCCCATCTTTCTTTTCTGTGAATTTCACTGTGGGCGAAACATGATGAATGGAATGGATTTTACATACGTTTCTGCGTTTGCACATGTACAGCAAGGCCCTCTCACGGTGCCACTGTCGCACGTACTACGTGCGGGTCTGAATTCAAACAAGGATTTCAAATATGTTTGTACGCCTGCGGTGATAGTTCATCGCCATTTACTAAGTTGCCTTTGTCTCATTCTCCATCGCCGAAATTTAAGACCGATTAAAAATTCAAAATTGAACCTCGGCCGGTTTTATTTCCAACCATCATCTGAGTAAGGCCGTTGTATACAACGATCATTGGGTCAATGTCATTGTCCGTATATACTATATACATCAATCATATAAGGTGTACTTGTTTTGCCATTGATTTGGGTGCCAAGAGCTTGCCAAAGGATATGAATAGTGTCGTTACTTCTGCTTATTCTCATCCTTATGAGTATTGTTTTAAAAGCTTCTTTTTTTTTTCTCGAGTTCATATGGAGAGAATTAACCAATCTTCTCTTTATAGACTTAATTGATAGACTTAATTGATGGGCGAGTTTTATCCATCAATGGATTCAAAGTTTTCGTGTCTTTATCGTTGAGAAAAAAAACCTTAGGAGGCGTTTGGCACATGATATTAGATGGGATTAGGTGAGATGAAATTGCATTTGGTCCCGTGCCAATTCTACTCAATGTTTGGGAAGACCGGAAAGCTTGGAATTAGATTAGATGAAATTGCATTGGTTCGTGCCCATTCTACTCAATGTTAGCAAGTTGTGTAGGTCCCACCATAATGTGTGGGCTATATCCACACCGTCCACCCATTTTTCGAGATCATTCTAGAACATGGGCCAAAAAATCAAGTAGATCTAAAGCTCAAGTGGACCCCACCATAGAAAGCAGTGGGGATTGAATACCTACTGTTGAAAACTTCTTTAGGACCACATAAGTTTTGTATATGCTTCATTTTTTGGCCCATGCCATAAATTGAGGTTACAAAACAGATGAACGGGTTAGATATAACACATTTGTTATTCTCAATAGTTTCAAATGATGGTGGGTATATCCATTCAATGTATCATCGTATTACAAACATAGCATGGAATTAAGCTTACCCCATGGTGACAGGGGACCATCCCTCCCATATGTAATGATTATGTTTTTTGAATCCCATCCCACCTAATCCTTCCTAATACCATGCGCCAAACACCCCCTTGCTCTGTTTTACTTCTTTAACAATGAGATAGGTACAATACTCAGAATCTCTATTTAGCTAACGTACAATCACATCTGTGTGAGACTACCAGAGCCATATCTTATTATTTTTATCTAAATTATCCAAACACACCATTTAGCCACAAGTGTCATGTGTGGCTCATCATCAAGTTTGATTCTAACACTTTCCCAATACTTTGGGTCACATATGGTATCATAATATAATTGATTAGATATATATAGTATTTTACTTTATGAACTCTAACATTTACTTGATATTTTATGATGGATCATGAGCAATACATTGAATAATCTAATTCATTACAAATATCATTATGGGATAACGTTAATCATCACTCTTTTTTTTTTTTTTTGAAATTTTGAAGTAAGCATGATTATAGATATATACACTCTCAATGACATGCATCCTTAATGCATGGGCACGTAATATATAAATCTCATGCTAAAGTTGTCATGCTCCAAACCCGAAAATCGGATTCATGGGAATACCGATTACGAATCCGGTGCCGACAGCCTCCGTAGTACCCCATTCTCGGCTCCCAGCGCCCATATACCAGGTTCCGATCATGGGATCCCATAAGAAGGATTTTTCAACGTACATTTATTTCGTAAGAAGTATAACCACAAGTTTACCCAAATCGCAAAAGCAACATCATCATCGCATATCCACTAATATAAACTTTGAATACAATGCTGAAAGGGAAATACATATGTCAAAATAAAATCAAAGCTCCAAAAGACAGTTGTACGCTCCAACCTCAACGCCGCTGCGACCAACGTCACCTGCACGCATCTATCATGCATAAACCTATAGAAAGCTTAGAGGGTGATGAAAGTGTGTGCGCAAGATAAGTGTCAGGCGCACAAATACGACGTAATAATCATACAATGTCAGAAATACTGGTAAAATCATGAATCATACGATATCAGAGTAAGCGGAAATACTGACAAGTCTATAAGTCAAACAATATCAGAGTACGCAATACAAGTCAGCTATGTAAATGAGGAGTCATAAAGAGCCAAATATCAGATGCCGAGTGTGCAATGTAATATACAATTCCTGATGAGTTCACGAATACCATCAGCCGTATCTAGACCATATAAATGCAATATGCGGTGCAAATGGAATGATCATGCTAGAGTGTGAAGTCGGGATGATAGTACGTAATATCACAGGCTATGGGGTCCATCGCAGGGGACTTCTATCCAAATTAGTCTCATACCTAACTTGAATAATCAGATTCAATGTGGTAAACTCCTGATCTCAGGTTAGTCGCGCGCCCCAACCGAAATCCTGGCCATTGTGAAGGTACACGTAACAAATAGTTGCGCACCACCAGCCCGAGTGAATAATGAATGAATGAATGAATGAATGAGTATGCAACTCCTGTCAAAAGCCCAACGTATTAGTAGTTTCATCTCTGGGATCATCACGGGGTCTAGTACACTCTACGTGCAAATCGCCGCCCCCACCGACACGCGACTATGCAAGTGGAATAAACCTCACTATCTGCCTGACCAATAGTCAGCCAATACTACCCGGCACGTCAATAATGGACCCATTCACGAGCTGGTCAAAACTCCTAGCTATGCCCCCTTCTCTCTGGCGGATAAGGCTACACCCCCTCCCAACTAATCACAACACAGTGGAAAACGCGGCCTCCTGGTATTCGGCACTCAGCCGCTCATTTATCCACTCGATTTCGACGTTGGGCGTCTTTTAGCCTCGGAGGTTTAGGGATTTTCACCAGGGCCATCTATGGCAGCCCGATGCTAATAACAATTTTTTGGTGTCTCATCTGGCCATCCACGATGTGCCTATGGAGGCTACGACCCTGATGTCGCTAGGGCATACAGTAATCACAACACACAATGCAATATGCATGAGTCATACAATCCAGTCATGCATCAATCTTACGCATACCGTGCGCTCATGTGAGATAACTTCTGCCTATCAGGGAGTCTCATACAACCTGCCCAATGACATATGCAATGGTCAACCACATCTCATAACAAACATGCAGATGATGTGTATGGGCATGTATCATGATGTTATGCAATCACATACTCATAATCGGTATCAATAACCGGCATCGACAATTGACCCCAGACAATGTGGACATTTAATCAACATTGCTCCCAAGGAATGACCCACATAGAGCCTAACATATAGTCGACCCATGGCCTTACATAAGGGTCAAATATATAACACCATGGGCCGCTTCTGATATATGGGACACGACTCAGGATCGCGCACAAACACACCGATAACAGATTACGGGTCGCCGGAATTCGACCGGGAAGACCGAGGAGGTATACGGAACGGTACGGGCTAGGATACGGGTCTCACAACTCTCTCCACCTAAAAAAAATTTTGTCATCGAAATTTACAGAATAGATAAGGGAAGAGGAAACATAGATTATAAACATACACAAGGCATAATCAACAAATGGAGATAGCGTTCTCTAATCTTAGTCTTGCGCTCCCAAGACGCATCATCAACACTATGGTGACCCCTACTGAACTTTGGATTAGAAACGATCGAAACTGGGAACTATGCAGCTTTATAATCTCAACGGTAGGGAGCTATATTAAAAGGTATCTAAGTTATTCGAACTCAAGGATCTAATCATTCTAAGTTCTCAACAATTATAGACTGCAGCGTAGCTATCGGCAGATATGTGATGTTATCTTCAGATATTCCAAGTTATGTTATGATACCAACTTCCGTCATGCCTCAAACCCGGAAATCAGATTCACAAGAATCCCGATCGCCGAATCGGTGCCGACAGCCTCCGCCGTACCCCGTTCTCGGCTCCCAGTGCCCATATGCCAGGTTCTGATCTGGGATCCCATAAAGAGGATTTTCCAACGTACATTTATCTCGTAAGAAGCATAACCACAAGTTTACCCAAATCACAAAAGCAACATCATCATCACATATCCACTTATATAAACTTTGAATACAATACTGAAAGAAAAATACATATGTCAAAATAAAATCAAAGCTCCAGAAGATAATTGCACACTCCAAGCTCAACGCCGCTGCGACCAACATCACCTGCACGCATCTATCGTGCATAAGCTTATAGAAAGCTTAGAGTGTGGTAAAAGTGTGTGCACAAGATAAGTGTCAAGCGCATAAATACGACGTCATAATCATACACTGTCAGAAATACTAGTAAGATAATGAATCATACGATATCAGAGTAAGCGAAAACACTGACAAGTCTATGAGTCAAACAATATCAGAGTACGCAATACAGGTCAGCTATGCAAATGAGGAGTCATAAAGAACCAAATATCAAATGTCAAGGATGCAATGTAAAATACAATTCCTGATGAGTTCACAAATACCGTAGCCGTATCTAGACCATATAAATGCAACATGCGGTGCGAATGGAATGATCATGCTGGAGTGTGAAGTCGGGATGATAGTACGTATTATCGCAGGCTATGGGGTCCATCGCAAGAGACTTCTATCCAAACTAGTCTCATACCTAATTTGGATAATCAGACTCAATGTGGTAAACTCCTGATCTCAGGTTAGTCGCGCGCCCTAACCGAAATCCTGGCCATTGCGAAGGTACACGTAACAAATAGTTGCGCACCACCAGCTCGAGTGAATAGTGAATGAATGAATGAATGAGTATGTAACTCCTGCTCAATAAACCCACATATCAGTACATTTCATCTCTGGGATCATCACCAGGGTCTAGTACACTCTACATGCAAATCGCAGCCTACTGACGCGCGACCATGCAAGTGAAAGAGACCTCACTATCCACCTGGCCAGTAATCAACCAATATCTACCTAGCACGTCGATAGCGGACCCATTCACGAGCTGGTCAAACTCAGCCTAGCTATGCCCTCTTCTCTCGGCCGGGTAAGGCCACACCCCCTCCCAACCGACCATGACACAGTGGGAGACGTGGCCTCCTGGTATTCGGCACTCGGGCGCTCATGTATCAACTCGGTCTCGACGTTGGGGCGTCTCTTGGCCTCGGAGGTTTAGAGATTTTCACCCAGGGCCATTTATGGCAGCTCGATGCTAATAACAAATTTTCGGTGTCCCATCTGGCCATCCACGATGTGCCTGTGGAGGCTATGACCCTGATGTCGCTAGGGCATACAGTAATCACAACACACAATGCGAGATGCATGAGTCATACAATTCAGTCATGTATCAATCATGCGTATACCGTGCGCTCATATGAGATAACTTCCGCCTATCACGGAGTCTCATACAACCTGTCCATAACATATGCAATGGTCAACCACATATCATAACAAACATGCAGATGATGCGTATGGGCATGTATCATGATGTTATGCAGTCACATACTCATAATCAGTATCAATAACCGGCATCGACAATCGACCCCGATAATGTGGACATTTAACCAACATTGCCCCTAAGGAATGACCACATAAAGCCTAACATATAGTCGACCCATGGCCTTACACAAGGGCCAAATATACAACACCATGGGCCGATTCTGATATACGGGACACGACTTAGGATCGAGTGCAAACACCGATAACAGATCGCGGGTCGCCGGAATTCGACTGGGAGGACCGCGGAGGCATATGGAACGGGGGTACGGCTAGGATACGAGTCTCACAAAAGTAGTCACACATACAATTTTTCAAGTAATCCTATTATTACCATTAACAAATGCATCATACTTCAAGTGAAAGCCAAACTATCATGTTCTTTTACTTTAACATGTGTATGAAGCAATAATAAATAAGAACAAAAACGTAATATCATAAACATTAATCATCAGCTGAATTGAAGTGTGCACACTACTAGAATGCTTGTATATATACTATTTAAGAAAAAACATATTTAATACTAATACTCCCATGCTACTCACTAACTCCTTAAATAACTAGTAAGGTATGCCCTTAATCAGTGGGTCCTTAGACATCAATTATGAATTGGTATATTTCATAAACACTAAATGATCTTGAATATTTTCTCTTACAACTAGAAGCTTTATGCATATGTGTACTTCGACTTAGATGAATTTTTGTCGTGATTGAAGAAAAACACCATTACACTAGTATTACAATAAATTCTAAGTAACTTTTGATCTTAATGTATAATATGAAACATTGACATAAGTTTCTATAGGGATAATGCATGACATGTTGCTTTGTAACAGACGATGAATTTTCGCTTTATGGTGGATTAATTCGTAAGTGTCTGCTTTGCACTCTTCCATAAAACAACTCTTCAGGCCACATCATGAAAATCTATTTTAATTGGGTTTTTTTTAAAAAAAAAAAATCAAGGCATCCAATATTAGTCCGAGTCTGCATCTCCAATTGTTTTTAGTTGATCAATCTATTTCTATATGAGCATGAAATCTTTCATCATCTGAAGATATTGCATCGCTTTCATTACAACTTTCTAATGATCTATTTGTAAATTCATCATGTATCTTCCAAGCATCGCAACTGCAAAAATCATGTTAGGTCAATGTAAACCTACACGTACATAATCTTTCTCATTGCAAATACACACGGGATATCCTACATTTCATTCTATTCGAGATCTTTTTAGAATAATGTTGTAAGCTAAGCTTATCACCCTTGATGACAGAAATCTCGCCCGATGCACAATTTTGCATACTAAATAATCTAAGTGTAAGTTTTATAAGACAATACTAAAGGATCTATTGATTTATTACGATATATTTCTATACCAATAACAAATGGGGTGCGGATTGGGTACTACCCCCACTAGGAGAGGTGGACAGGTCGTGTCATCCATTATTGGTTAATAAAGGGAGACCCTTATGAGACAAAAAGTCAAGTCGTTAACAACTCTCAAATGATGTTTAGATGAGTAGAAATTTGGCCAAAAAGCAAAACCTTTTTTTCTCACACGCATGGTGCCCTCTCCCTCCCTCCCCCTCCCCCCCTCCCCCCCCCCCTCCCTTTATGATGCCTCTTCCTCTCAATCTATCTCTCCCTCCCTCCTTTGGTTACAATTGAACACGTCATTAATCGATGGATCCAACTACTCTCTTTCATATATTTCTCTTCCTCCCACTCTCAACTAAGGTTATAGACAACCCTTCTTCTTTGAAAATTTCAGCAACCATCTTCTTGATTATGTATTTTTATTTTCTTCATTTATTGGACTATTTCTAAAATTTCAGTAACTCTTTCAATCGAGTTTTTAAATTTTAAGTTTATTCTTATTTAGGTAGGTTGAGATTTCAAAGATCATAATGATTCTCAATTTGATTTTTTTTTTTTTAAATCATGAATAATTTTTGTTAAAAATTCAACTATCTTTTCTAAATATTATTTTATTGATGTTACTTCTATTCTTTGATAGATTTGATAGTGATTCTTTTACTTCATATAATTTTAAGATAATTAACCTATGTGGTATGGCTCATTGTGCGAAACCGGATCCACTACTCATAAGTGTAGGCTAAGCTTATCTTGCAAAGAGGATAAATTCGTATTTTTACAATAAACTTAGGTACTCGCAGCTCTTATTTGGGATTCTCATTAGATATTTGCAATTGCTCATCTTTTGAATCCTTATTATAGTTATGCCACTAAATTTTGGTGGGCATCTTGAATCATGAAATGAGGCCCACCTTAATCAAATACAGTGATCAACACCATCAATACCTCTGCTCACGTCTTTGTCATTGGCCAAAAAATGAAAGTGATTTGAGTAATAGGTAGGCCATACGAAGTATCAAAAGTGGATAATTTTGTTATCATGAATAGAAATGTCCTGTATGGTCCACTTGATCATTACATGTAATAACCCGAGTAAATTCTAACCGTCTAATTTTAACCATTGATCGACGTATCCAATTAGTTCGATATGACCATTGATCTACAAGATCAACTGGTCCAATCTCATCTATTGATTTGGATATATCCAATCCAACTATTCATTTACTAATAAATCTAACCATGCACTTAACCATCCATCCAATGATACAATCATCAAACCGTTCATATGTTGAAATTGTTAGAACACTTATTCGTCCATTTAAACCAACCATCCATCTTGTTGGTCATATGGCCACCTACAATTATACCCATCTATCTGACCATATATCCAATGTGGGGTCTATACCAAAGGTGTACACATTACTTCTAGAGTGCCCATTACTTCTAGAACCATTGTTCATCACCATTTCATTTAACCTATCCATCTCACCAATTTATATGTACCTTGAAGTCCAGTAACTGTTCATTCCAACATCACATCTAAACATACACATATCCTATTATATGTATATATATACATATATATATATATATATATATATATATAATATATATAATATATATATATATATATATATGCATGCATCACAAATTTCACACCTCTCACAATACTGCATGCACACAACACCATCACACATGTGGTACATGCATGCGGCACACATGAGATGCATGGTGCACTAAACTAACCCATGTTGAAAAAAAGAAAAGAAAAGAAAAACGTGACTAAAAGAGACGGGAAACGAAAGCAACAACCGTTGTCTCTTCCCTCACGTGTGTAATAACAAATGAATGGAATCACTATAAATATGAGATGAGAAGGAGTTATGTTGTATGATAGGGTGTAACACGAAGAGAGAGAGTGATGTAGAGCGGGTCGCGGACAATTACATGGCAAAGATGGATAAGAAAAGGCCCGGTCGGCGACAGAAGTTATCTGGACCATCAGACCTTAATCAGGCATATCTCGCAATCCGGGATGAGTTGCCGACGAAAAATATATGATTTTGGGGGTAGAACAAGCTACTTAGCCAACCAACCCAGCTATGCCGGGTTGCGATGCTCGGAATTGTGAGAAACCCCTGATTTGACGGTCGTTTCCCTGTTTCAATTTCGTTTTTACTATAAATAGTAAGTTTTGGTTTGCTTATAACTCTTCATCCGTCGGGCTTTAGGAGTTGCGCCCAACGTGAAAAGAGCTTAGAATAATTAGGAGAACGGGTTGGTGAAGCCAAATAGGACACTTACTATTTTGGCCGAAAACCTTGCGCACTAGTAGACATCACGACTGTCTATAAATAGTAAGTTACTATTTATAGTAAGTCGCGAATTCTAGGAGTCCTAGTTGTAGTTTGATTCTGATTTCTTTCCATTGCTTAATACCTTATTTAAAGGGTTGTGAACTCATTTTTATCATTAATTAATCTATTTCGAATTTATTTAGAATTTATTTCTATTTCTGCTCTCTTTTCTCGTGGATTCGAGAAGTCTCTGTGAGGAGTCCAGAGAAGTTCCGTGGATTCGGAATAGTTATCCTCTTGAGGAAGACGGTGCTCGACCTCACGTCCTCCCTTACGTCAGAGAGTGAGAATGGTGAAGAGAGAGAGAGAGAGAGAGTAACTTCATGTTGTTATTTACGTGAGAAGAAGTAAAGAAAGAGAGGTTGAGAGAGATGGAAGAAAAATGAAAAGAGAAAAAAAAAAAAAAAGAAAAGAAGAGGAAAATAACATATATTATGTGAGTATCTCTCACTTGATGTTTATGAAAAGTTTATATATATAATATATATATATCTATATATTATATATATATATTGTTTATTCATTGTACTTATAATTAAATTTTGCCATCTAAGATGTTCTTTTTAATTTGAGTTACTCACTTACCATACTTCCTAAAATGTCATTGAAATTTTTTATTACTTCAGTTGTCATTATTTTAATATGCCTCAATTCGACTTTTATATCGTCTTATTACTAATCCTACCTTAAAATTTCATTTTTTACATTTTGACTTTGTTTTGTTAAAATTATTGTAAAAATCTTGAGTTTATATATAATTTTCTAAATTCTTATATCTAATAAATCACGTTGCATGTTTATTTCTTTCGTAGAACTTTAATCACGTATGGACAATTTACATTGATTAAAAATTTCATTTTTAGTTTGATAAATTATATACATCAAGTATTATGTATTGATTGAAGAATAGCGGTCATTAAAGATTTTAGAAATATTTGATTAATGTAATATTAAAATCACGCATCATTGAAATAGTTATGAAACGCCAGAAAATAGGTGGGGTAATCAAGTCCTCTGGGTTAAAATCTTTAAATCGTAAAAAGGTGGGGCAACTTAGACCCTTGGGTTGGAAGTCCTAGAAACTCAATTGGTACATCTTGGAACCTCAACCGTACCATTAAAAAGATCTTTTCTATTTGCATTTATTTCTTTCTTGTTGATTTTTTATTTTGCAATTTAATTATATTCTTTTAAGTTCCCTCTAACCCAAGCTAGAAGGGAAACATATTGGTTTAATATTTTTATAGTTATGATGATTGATTATTTTAATGATGAAAAAAATGGTGTATGCATGTTATCAATTGTTTAGGTTTAGTTTTTTATTCTTATGTGAGATCTATATGTTTCCATCATATAAGATCCACATTGATGGATAGGCTTACCCTGAATCAATTAGATTTCCTAGATAGGAGAGGTTCTCAACCTACTACATTTCTTTGATATTCATTATCTTATAGATATGAATTCTTAAAATCAATGGCGCTTGAGAATTTATGTAGTTTGCTAAAATAGACTTCACTCTGCGCAATTTTCTAAAATAGACTCTAGAGTTTCAGAATACACTTTTTTCGGACGATTTTAGGATTCTTCA
This sequence comes from Magnolia officinalis, assembly GCA_021015155.1. Taxonomy (NCBI): domain Eukaryota; kingdom Viridiplantae; phylum Streptophyta; class Magnoliopsida; order Magnoliales; family Magnoliaceae; genus Magnolia; species Magnolia officinalis. The sequence continues at coordinate 73,215,077 of JAJHSJ010000006.1, read as the reverse complement.
CTTCAAATCTTTGGTTCTCTTCACTCCTCACTTGGTTTTCTTGGATCTTTGGCATGTGAATTCTTCAATCTTGGTCTCCTAAGATCCATCCTTGTTTTGGTGATTCTTGAGCATCAAATTCATGCCTTTAGCACCCTTTTCAATTCAAGCTCTTAAATTCACCTTGCAACACAAACATGAGTAAAATAGAACATTAAGCTGATTCATGTTCAAAAACCAAGATATAAATTAGGAAAATTATGCATTATTTGAGTCTCAACAGTGAACATGTCACGCAAGAGGTTCCCATTACCCTGCTAGGTGTTGTATTGGCGCGGGTGTTGGCCAACTGGTGTAAACCGCCCTGGTGTTAAAAAGAATAACCCGCACTTGTTATTATAGATTATAACATATGTTGATTTATTTATTTTTAGAATTTACATTGAAAATTCTTATTTATTACTGTTACTTTACCTAAATATGTATTGTATCTTTTAGTACATTTTATTCAGATTATATGAAGTTATTTTTTAAACTGGTATTGAGATTACTCACTAGGCTTCACAGTTCACCCTATTGAGATTTTAAAAATTCAGGATCAGTATCTAGTGAAAGCGTTTAAAGAGATTTGTTTTTATATTTACATTTATTTTTCAATTTTTTAACATTTTCTGAATAAATTGTAATGAACATTTAGTATGATAGTAAAGTGATGACATGTGATGAGTCATGAGTTTGGTGACAATCTGCAATACTCAAGACATGGATATATTATTTTTAAATAAATATTTATTTATTAATTTTTTATAGTTATATTTTATGAATGAGAATCATTTTGTTAATAAATGTGTGTATTATGAAATTAAAATATACAAAATATAAGTCATGCCTTTGGGTACGAAATCAGAGTTGGATATACATGGGTACCGGATTTCGGGGCGTGACATTATATATGTTTCATTTTTATAGAAATATCATAATATCATCCGTATTTTTAATGGACAGCTTGAATCATCACGATTATAGTGTGGCTATACTGACATTTTCCAATAACAAGACAACTTGATGACGATGAGCAGATCAGTTGTTGGTGTGTGACACTCACCACTTATGGCCCATCTTGATTATTTTATATTATATCAACACTGTCCGACCATTTTTTCTAATTCATTTTAGTATTTGATCCAAAAAATTAACCTTATCCAAATATCTTCGTATAGGTTTTTATGACCTATATGAAATTAATTGACAGCGTGCATGTTCGTTACATCTTGGATGGGTTTCGCTTAAGGCATCGAAATTGAGCTCTCCCTAAAATGGTTCAGGAAGGGTGAGGTGGGGGGACGTGGTCTGATGTAACCTTAACTTGGTTGGATTAAGTTTAAAACAAGTTTGGACCTTCTTCGGACCATGGCATGCATGCCAGACAAAAATCGGCCTGGATGGGGAATGTTTGAGGTGCCTAAAACAAGTTTACGCTACTTTGGCTTGAAAGGAGTGAAGTGGGGTAAAGTGGTTTGATGGAAGTTTAATTTGCTTCGATTTGGCTCAAAATTTGTATGGAGCTTACTCAGATCATGACAGACTTATTGAAGAAATTTTGGTCTAGATAGGTCTCGTTTGAGGTGCAAAAAGAAGCCAATGAAGTTTTTAATGGTACACATTTTTTGCCCATTTTTTATTCTCATGTGGCCTACCTGAGTTTTCAGTCTGCCTCATTTTTATGGCATATCTTAAACTAAGTTCATAAATTGAATGGACGAAGTGGATTTGTCACAAACAATATGCAATGTCATACCTACCATTACAAGAGATCGGCACGTAAGGAGCGGATTAATTATTACCCAGATAAACACTTAGTGGTTGTTACCCTTACCGTGTGGGTCTCACATCGATGAATACATTGTATATCCATGCCTCCCATCCTTTTTCTTAGCTCATTTCATGAAGTTATTCATGAAATTAAGCATATCCAAATTTCCTATAGGCCACATTCTTGTAAAAAGTGATGAATAAAAATTAAAAGTTTTTTGCAGGCCCCAGAACTTTTCAATACCCGAGTATTGAAAGTCCTCGACTGTTACCATGAAGTTTAACTTGATACGTACATGTGTACGACACCAACCCAACTATCCTGACCTTACATATATTCCCTGACACGAATCTATCCATTGGGAATGATATCTATTTATATATCAAGCCATCTGACCCGTGAATTTCAAAACAAGGCCATCTGTCATGCGATTTGACGTAAGTACTTTTCCTTGAACGAAATGACGAATAAACTCCCTATCCATAATGATTTAGATATACGTTCTTTTGTAAGAATTTCTTAGAAACGTACCTATAACCACGTGAAGCCTTTAGTTTCTCAAAACTCACAGATCAACAATAATTACGAAAATGCCATCGACCTATATCCTTAATTACTCCGGAAACCCACTTTGTATTCATCCATTCACAAAATTGACCATACATCCACCCATATATATGGTTAGAGTGCTAGTCATAAAGTTTCCTTATTTTTAACAAGTCACCTGACCACCCATCAGGTTTGGATCCACCAAATGGGCTATCCGAATATCAGGATGAATCGGTCATTATGAAGATATACAGGTTTAAGTCTAAACTACTGGGTAGCTTATCAATGAAATAGGTATAAATGTTATTTTGAATTTCAAAATTAGTTAGTCTTCGAAAAAGCATCTTGGTCATTCTCGAGAGATCGGGGCCCAAGATGGACCAATGGAAAGAATACGAAAAATGAAGAATGCCCGCCAAATTTCAAGAAATTCGGGTGACGCACTTCGATGTAATGGACGTCGGAAGCTGGTTGAGAAATGGATGGTAAGATTGTAAATATTCAACATCATTACATACTACCGTTGAAACTAAAACATACCGTGCGGCCCACCCAATCAACGGATCTGTTCTATTTTCAAACCCTTATCCTAGCAGAGTGTGTTCGACGCGATGAACAGAGCGGATCGCGAGACTAAAAATAGTATAATTCACTCCATACAAAATGAATTAATTCACGTGGAATAACAAATTCTCACAGAGACGTGCATGGGTTTCAATGGTGTGAGTAACTCACACACTTGTAGAAGGTGTGGCGCACCTGGAACTCAGATTTGATTCGTACTTTGACCCATATACCAAAACATTATGACAAAGGTAGTGAAGGGAGTAGATTTTCTAGAAGGCAACCACAAATGGCCCCCCCACCTATTTTGAGCAGCAACATGGTTTCACATTAGTTTTAACGGTGGGTTTCACCCACATGCTTTTGCAAACGTATGGCTCACCTAGTACTTGGATATGTTTCATATTTTGGCCACTAGGTTCTTTTAACCGTTGACGTTTGATTTCACGAAGATCCGGCCGTTAGATCAACAAAAGCCACCGTTAGAGCAAGGAGATCAACTTGTATGGCCCACCTAAGACTTGGATCTGCCTCATTCTTTGGGCTAGGCCCTAAGTTGGGGTGACAAAACAAATGAACGGTGTGGATCAAATCACGAACACCACTGGGGACCTCATATTTGATGTATATGCACAGCAAGTACGTGCACCTGTTGTGCATCGAACCATAGGGACCGATCAAGCTTGGTTGACCCGAACTAATGAAGGGAAATTTTGAAAATCCTCCTGCTCGCTACTAACGAATGGAAATCATCCGTTTTTGTCTGCTCATGGGCCACCACACTCACCCATTAGTACGATTAAAACCGTCCATCTTGTAGGGGTTTTGAATTTGTCTAAACCCCTAAAGTTTCACACGATAATTCATACGTACAGCCGCACAAAGCCGGGCGCAAACCGACTGTGTGCAACAAGTTCTTTCCAAAAATGGAAAACTTCCGTTTCTTCCGTTTGATTTCACGCTGGCAATCCGCGTGCCCTAACGTCCGTCTATCCCAGCCTTCCATTTAGGAAAGATCTCAGCCGTCCAATTTTATTTGGGCGTCCCAAGAAAAGCCAGACCGGTTTTGGTTTCTACCCACCGTTTGGGGGAAAGTTGTTTCTACCAGATCGAATCTGGTTCATCCATTGCTCATCCGACGGTGTAGAGTGAGCCTAGGTTAAGGTATAAGGTGAGGAGAATCGGGCAGCAAGGCCTCTCCTCCCTATTATTGCGTCCGCTCGAGAAAAGAACCAGCCGCAGCCTTCAAACTGCGAACCCACTACCCAAACATCCTTAAAGCTTCATTTTTCTCTTTCTTTAAGCTTCTTAGGATTGGTCATGACCCTCCAGAAGCCCCCATTTTGGAGAAAATATTAGTCGGGTCCAGATCTGCCATTAATGACGATCGTCTCCCTCAGCAATCATCGGTCGCTGACCTGCTGCTAAACTGCGTTCTGAGCGCAGCAGGGAGGAAAGGAGTGGAAGGAAGAAGAATAGGGGAAAAGGGGGAGAGAAGGTCAGAGGAAATAAGGGAAGAAGCAGATGGAGAAAGAATTAGGAAGAAGAAGAAGGGTGTTCGAGGGGTGGTTGGGTTCGGCTAAGTCTCGACTCGCTGACTCATTGAATCGAGTTGGGCTGAAGGGTTCTTGGCCTCGTTAGAGGAGGAGAATGAGGAGAGGAAAGAAAAAGAGAGAGAGAGGAGAGAGAAAGAAAAGAAAGGAGAAACAAATGAGAAAGAGAGAGGTGAAGCTGCTGCTATTGCTACCGCGGTTGACTCAGTTGCTGACTCAGTATCCGAGTTCTGGTCTGACTGAGTTGCTGGATAGAGTCCAGCCACACCATCTAGTCAGGAGAAGGAAAGAGAAGTAGAGGAAAGAAAGAAAGAAAGAAAGGAGAAGGAAGACAGAGAAGAAGATCGGGTCAACTCGGTTTCAAACCGAGTCAACTCACTGAGTCAAGGCTGACCCGAATCCATGCCATTCAGGGACCGTACTCGGTCCTCAGACAACTACGTTGGGGCGCCCGGTCCCGATCCTAGTACTATGCATCGTCGCCAGGTAACATTTCCAACCAAATCCAAATCGACCGAGTCGACTCAATGAACCAATGCTTTCCTTCTAGATTATATATGCCTCATTATATTAATAGCTTGGCTACACTCTTATTATTTAGGTTGCGAACATTATATGTGATTAACCCCTAATTTGTGCTAGAACTACTTATTATAAATGAAACTACAATTAGTGAATAGTTGTATTTTAGTCACCGCTTCTAAATATTATCATTAAAAATATATCGTAATAATTATTACCATCACAAGGGTTGAGGTTGTCATAGTAGATAATAAAAATTATATCGCTAGTATAAATGACAATTTTACAATTATTAATACTATCAATGTGGTTACCATTCCTATCATCATTATTTTTAAGATCTGGAATGAATAGCCGTTAGTAACTTATTCTCTGATATTAGCGATTACGTATAAAATAATATTATTACTAAACACTAGTATGTTAATTGTCACTCTCAAATATTATCATAAATAGTAGATCATAATATTAATTATCATTAGAATGATTATTATAAATATGACAGCTAATATGAAGTATAACACTAACACCAATAATTATCCTATGACTATTAAGTTTAAAGTGTAACTAATACGCTAACTAGCATCCAAGCACTAAAGTCTAAAACTAGACTTAAACTCGAGGGTGGAACCCTAAAGAAAAACAATCCAAACCCTAGGTTATGTGGGTCTTGACCATAAATGCTTGATAGGACATTGATCTCACATGCAATGTTACAATTCATGGTAGGGTTCAATTCTAAGGATGCACGGGCTTCCTATCAACGTCAGTTGGTGGATTCGATGCATGAGGTGATGATTCTTCCCCTTGAGCTTTCCATCTTCTCATTAGCTTAAGTTATAGTTTTTATTTAAATTCATAATTGATATCTCCCTTTTATAATAACATGTGTTAGCTGGTGGAAATTGAATTGTTGTATTACATGCTTAATGTTTATCCTGTATATTTAATTCATGTTATTGGATTACTTGTGGACTGCTTTTGAGATTTAAACTAGTATATTAGTGGGAAACCCCCACCTATAAATGTACACCCATACTTGGGATGTAACTTGATCGACAGGTTTCCATTAAACATCCTAAGGTGGTAGCCTCATGGGCAGAGGATGGTGGTCATGGGACACTATGCCCGAGCCGTCGGCCTATGCTGGGCCATGCGCTCCCCGTAGTGACAATGAGCTTATTTAAATTGGCTGGTTGCAATTAGACTAATAATGGGTTCGCTAATCATGCATGCATAGCACAGACCAACATCTATTGCTGCCATACGTAACATATACATTCGCCTGTCTGGATGTTTTGCCCGAGGCACCAATCATCATCTGTTGTTATCGTACATATTTGTTTGTCTGGATGTTTTACCCGATGTACAGACCGTCTAGATGTTTTTTTTGGGTCGATGATTTCAAGGGCGACGAGCCCAATGTCCGTCTGGATGTTTTACCCGGGACAATGATTGCAATGGTGATAAGCCCAATGTCCGTCTGGATGTTTTACCCGGGGTAATGATTGCATGGGCGACGAGTCCTATGTCCATCTGGATGTTTTACCCGGGATAATGATTACATTCACGCATCCATGCATATAATAAGACTGCATTTACTCTATTTTGGTTGTCTTGATGTTTTATACTATTTCTTACCTAATGCGGTGGTGTGTAATCTTGAGGAGAGTTCACAATGAGTTGGCCACTCATCCATCAAATATATAACCATACAGGTAGCACAGGTGGCCTTGATGATGTTCACAATCATATTGGTGAGGAGCAGGATATGGTTGACAAGGGTGCATGATTATATTTACTAAGGGCTGCTACAGGATTTCACAACTCAAGATTGTTGCAATTTTACTTTATTTCACATGTAATGTTATTTCATTTTGTATTCGTAAGAATGGAGACATTGGTTTGTATAAGTCATTATGGGCACTCTCTTGTATACTCTAAATGAAATTGAAATTTTCTTTTATGCTGATTTGTCCACTCTACGCTCATCTGCTTACTCTGATAAAAGAAAAATATTATATCTGACCATCCTTTAAAGTTAACACCTGACTTTTTGGAAAATGGGTTGCATACTCGGGTCCTGAAAAGTCGGGGTGATACAGTTGGTCTCAGAGTATAGTTTAGACAAACTTGGCCTTGGAAAATGATCTTATACAAACTTTAAATGCCTCAAGTTAGGATGTTTAAATTTAGAAATTTGAACTTAGGATAATTTCCCTTAGACTTAGAAGAATGGTTGAGAACGTGAAAACCCGAACTTAGGTTCCCTTAGAAATGGTTAAGGTAATCATTTGAATTGATGTGGAATCTCATTGAAATTAAGAGAAATTGAGAACATAGATACTTCAAAATGATAGGATCCCTGAAACATTGTTTAATAACTAATACGACTTAAAAATGAGTGTAGGTTCCCTTGAAAGATTTTAGGTTCAGTCATTCAAACTTAGAAGTGAAAATTTTAGTTCTCTTATAAACTACCAGGATAGTTGCCTGAACTTAGAGACTAAGCTTAGGTATGGTGGGGAATAAGTGCCCACTATGATGCAAATGTGAATTATGATGAACATTTCTTGAATTTGACTCTCAATGAACACTCCTTAGAAAAACTTAGAAATTGAACTTTTTCAAGATTTTCTTAAAAGTTATGAATAAAATCGTCATGAGATTTGACAAATGAAACTAACTTAGAATCGTAGGAATTTTCCTTAACCATCATATTGTACGTTTGATTGGACACAAGTGCCCCCTAAACTTAAGAGTCGTACTAGGAATTGTAGCTTGGGTGCCTTAATACGTTTCCTAACTTAGAGAAAACATTTCCCTCAATTCTCAATTCCACCACGTAAAATTTATTAGAAGCAGAATTATAGAAAATTTAGGTGGATTTCCAACTCTAGGCTAAGTATGTTGGAATTTGATTGAAACCCCAACTAGATTTAGCAAAATTTTAAACTCAGGGTTCATGGAGAAGACCCTAGTCCTGAAAATTTTTGCATTAAGCTTAAATGATCAGAGTGCGATGTGGAAGCGTAATGGGCCACATAGACTTGTCCTTTATGAGGATATAAGATTACGAGATATTTCCCCATGAGTGCAGAATAATCGGGATCACGAGTCGACGAAACCGTATTTATACAAAGTCTATATGGTTTGGCTCTAGTTCTAAGTCCTAGAAAATCTCAACGATCTCAATGCTCTGATTAAGTAAAGGATCGAGATTTAATAGGATTATGAATGGATACCAAAATCCTCTGTCCTGCGCAGACAGATGATCGATGTATCGGGCTCAAACCTACTACGACCATCTATTCGTGTTAGCCTGAACATTGGAAATTTGAAATCTTTAAGGGGGGTAGGTTGCAATGACTCTTGTTCAAGTGGTGAGTTATGAGCACTTATACGAATAACCTTAATACAAAAAACCAACGGATGCATATGGACACCGTAAGATATATTGTGCTGAATCTCGGGGATGAGATTTTCTTTAAGGGGGGTATATTGTAACACCTCGAACTTTTCAATACCCAAGTATTGAAAGTCCTCGAGTGTTACCATGAAGTTTAACTTGATACGTACATGTGTACGACACCAACCCAGCTATCCTGACCTTACATATATTCCTTGACACGAATCTATCCATTGGGAATGATATCTATTTATAGATCAAGCCATCTGACCCTTGAATTTCAAAACAAGGCCATCTGTCACGTGATTTGACGTAAGTACTTTCCCTTGAACGAAATGACGAATAAACTCCCTATCCATAATGATTTAGATATACATTCTTTTGTAAGAATTTCTTAGAAACATACCTATAACCACGTGGAGCCTTTAGATTTCTCAAAACTCACAGATCAACAATAATTACGAAAATGCCATCGTCCTATATCCTTAATTACTCCGGAAACCCACTTTGTGTTCATCCATTCACAAAATTGACCATACATCCACCCATATATATGGTTAGAGTGGTAGTCATAAAGTTTCCTTATTTTTAAGAAGTCACCTGACCACCCATCAGGTTTGGATCCACCAAATGGGCCATCCGAATATCAGGATGAATCGGTCATTATGAAGATCTTCGGGTTTAAGTCTAAACAACCGGGTAGCTCATCAATGAAATAGGTACAAATGTTATTTTGAATTTCAGAATTAGTTAACCTTCGAAAAAGCATCTTGGTCATTCTCGAGAGATCGGGGCCCAAGATGGACCAATGGAAAGAACATGAAAAATGAAGAATGCCCTCCAAATTTCAAGAAATTTGGGCGGCGCACTCCGACGTAATGGACGTCAAAAGCTGATTGAGAAATTGATGACAAGATTATAAATATTAAATGTCATTACATACTACCGTTGAAGGAAAAAGATACTGTGCGGCCCACCCGATCAACGGATCTGTTCTATTTTCAAACCCTTATCCTAGCAGAGCGTGTTCGACGCAATGAACAGAGCGATCGCGAGACTAAAAATAGTACAATTCACTCCACACAAAATGAATTAATTCACGAGGAATAACAAATTCTCACAGAGACGTCATGGGTTTCAACAGTGTGAGTAATTCACACACTTGTTGAAGGTGTGGCGCACCTGGAACTCAAATCTGATTTGTACTTTGACCCATGTGCCAAAACATTATGACAAAGGTGATGAAGGGAGTAGATTTTCTAGAAGGCAACCACAAATGGCCCCTCCACCTATTTTGAGCAGCAACATGGTTTCAAGTTAGTTTTAACGGTGGGTTTCACCCACATGTTTTTGCAAACGTATGGCCCACCTAATACTTGGATATGTTTCATATTTTGGCCACTAGGTTCTTTTAACCATTGACGTTTGATTTCGGGAAGATCCGCCCATTAGATCAACGGAAGCCGCCATTAGAGTTAAGAGATCAACTCGTATGGCCCACCTAAGACTTGGATCTGCCTCATTCTTTGGGGTAGGCCCTAAGTTGGGGTGATAAAACAAATGAACGGTGTGGATCAGATCACGAACACCACTGGGGACCCCCACATTTGATGCATATGCACAGCAAGTATGTGCACCTGTTGTGCATTGAACCATAGGGACCGTTCAAGCTTGGTTGACCCAAACTAATGAAGGGTAATTTTGAAAATCCTCCCGCTCGCTACTAACAAATGGAAATCATCCATTTTCTCCACTCATGGGCCACCACACTCACCCGTTAGTAAGATCAAAACCGTCCATCTTGTAGGGGTTTTGAATTTGTCTAAACCCCTAAAGTTTCACACGATAATTCATACGTACAGCCGCACAAAGCCGGGCGCAAACCGACTGTGTGCAACAAGTTCTTTCCAAAGATGGAAAACTTCCGTTTCTTCCGTTTGGTTTCACACTAGCAATCCGCATGCCTTAGCATCCGTCTATCCCAGCCTTCCATTTAGGACATATCTTGGCTGTTCGATTTGATTTGGGCGTCCCAAGATGTAACGCCCTGAAAATCGAGGGTCGAGAAGAAGCTCAACTCCCGAGTTCTAATGCATCACTTATGCAACATAGATAATGATGATTAAATGTTATTTGTGTTAGCATATTAAACGTGAATGAGATTAAAGCAAAACAACATATTATACTCCAGATACGATTAAGTTAAGCAAGCGAAAGATTGTGATAGATATATAAAACATATAAGTAATTGTAGGTCTCCTGAGTATGATCATGTTAACAGGTCAATAATTTACATGTAAAGTTTCAAAATATACAAAATGTATAATGTCATCTAATCAGCAACCATGCAAGCCCCATCGATTAGGACACGGCTCACATGAACCCGCCTGATAACTGCATATAGGAGAACGCCTCCTCATCATCCTCGAAATCTGGCTCCACCTCATAGGCATTGCCATCACCTGCAGCTAAGACAGAGTCTAGTTGGTGTTTAAAACACCGTCCTAGAACGTGGGAGTGAGTGATCAACTCAGTGAAGCTATAAAGCAGAGGTTAACATGTTATCAATTCAGTCACGCAGTAATGATAAGGCAATATAATCAAGCATTCCTAAGTACTCTTGTTAATGCGAGGATGATATGTATTAATGATGTATGCCCTCGCCTGTACTCCCTCTGCGAACTTCATCTCATGGTCGCGGCATGCACCTCTTCCACAGTGCTCAAATCCAACACCAAAGGCACATGCAATGCGGTGCATGAACGTGATTACCGAGTTCTTATTAGACCTTTTCATACAACAGGATTGGGAAGCTAAGGTACCTTCCTTATATCATTTTCCAAACAATGATCCATTCTAAGGTCGTCAGTCCTAGTAAATATCATACGATGTTGCGGTTCTAGGTCACTACAAAGGGCTCGTCACCTGATCAGTGTAGGCATAGTTTATACTCTAGTCACTACAGAAAGGCTCGTTGCCTCAACACAGTCTTAGATTATGCTCGAGGTCACTAAAAAGGGCTCGTCACCTGATTAGTGTAGGCCGATGGCTCGAATACATTGTCCCATACCACCATATTTGACTCACGAGGCGGTGTTGCTCATTGGTCAGTACGGGGAGGCTCGTCGCCCCAGCGTAGGCCGACAGCTCGACCACGGTATCCCATACCACAATGTCCGGCTCTGTCTTAGCGGATCGAGGTACCAAAGTTAAACGGGCTATTCACTGGTAAGTTGGTACCTTAAATTCAAGCAGTAGCGTCTATACATGGTGAACATACATTGGGCCAACACGAGAAGCATCCGTATATATCGTATACTTGACCCCTTGCTCTAGCAATACTAGCACAGGGGCAGACATCAACTTGTCCTTCAGCTCCTGAAAAGCTGCCTCTGCCTTCTCATTCCAGGTGAACTTGAGATCTTTCCGAGTTAGCTGAGACAACGGTCTAGGTATCTTGGAAAAATCCTGAATGAATCGACGATAGTAACCTGTCAGGCCAAGAAAACTTCTTACTTTGGTAACCGAACCGCGTTGTTCCCAGTCATGAACTGTGACTACCTTAGCAAGGTCCACCGCTATTCCTTCCTTGGACACCACATGTCCCAGGAACTTGACTTTCTCTTTCCAGAAGTCACACTTCTTGTACTATGCGAACAACTGGTTTTTCCTGAGAGTATCAAAGACTGCTCGCAGGTGCTCCTTAGGATGTCATCTATAAACACGATAGCGAATCGGAATAGAAACGGCCGAAACACCCTGTTCATCAAGTCCATGAACACGGCCGGTGTGTTTGTGAGTCCAAACGACATCACAAGGAACTCGTAGTGCCCAAAACTGGTCCTGAAAGCCGTCTTCTGCACGTCCTCATTCCTGACGCGCAACTGGTGATACCCTGACTGTAGGTCAATCTTCGTGAAGTACTGTGCCCCATTTAACTGATCAAACAGATCGTCTATCCTGGGCAAATGATACTTGTTCTTCACCGTCACTTGGTTCAACCTGCGGTAATCAATACACAACCGCAGTGATCCATCCTTCTTTTTCACAAATAACACGGGCGCTCCCCACGGAGAGACACTGGGTCGTATGAAACCCGCATCCAACAAGCTATCGATCTGTCTCCTCAATTCCTCCATCTCACATGGAGGCATCCGATACCTGCGTAACGAGATGGGTGTCGCACCAGGCACAAGATCAATGGTAAAATTAATCTCGCGCTGAGGAGGTAATCTAGGAATCGTCATGAACACGTCCTCAAAATTTTGAACTACTGACGTGCCCTCAAGTGTCGGACCATCAACATTCTCTAACAAGGTGGCATAACAGCTAACATGACAGGGCCAACTGACCTACACTGGAAAAGTAAAGACCGTGCCGTCAGGTTCGTAGGCTGTCACGACCCTAGTCTCGCAATCTATCTCTGCCCTCATTTCGGTGAGCCAATCCATACCGAGGATAATGTCGTAGTGCCATAGCGGGGCGACGATCAGGTCGACACGCACTGTCCTGCTACCCAAATCTACTGAGCAAGCCTTACAAATTCGGGTAACATCTGAAAAAGTCCCTGTAACAGTAGTGATTCTCACTCCCTTCGTAGGAGTAGTGACCAATCCCAGCCGCTTGACTGCGACGCATGATATGATCAAAATAGTGGACCCAGTGTCCACCAATAAAAAGACAGGCGTACCTTGAATCTAAGCTGTGACTTCAAAAGCCACAGGTGCTACGTCTAAAGCCTCGGATGCCTCAGCTGTAAATGAGTGCACCCGAACCTGCTGTGAATGATTCGACTGTGGCGCCATAGGTCTCTGAGGCGGCCTGAACCGAAGTATAGGTGACCGAAATAATGAATGCGCTGGTGCTGACCGCAGAGGTGGTGCTAATATGACCTGAGGAAGCTGACGGTTGATCCTCTGAGGTGGCGAAAACCCGTTGTCCCTCATCCTGGTGAAGCAATTTGTCTTTGTGTGGCCTGACCTCTTACAATAGGTACACTACACGTCAGATCGTCTCATCGGGGCTGGTGCAGCCTTAAGCCTGCCCGGTGAATCTATACGCGGCCTCTTACCGAGGAACGGTCTGCTCGGACGATCCGGTCGCGGCCTAGGAGCCACAGGTGCTCGCATACGAGACTGCCTGTCTCCGTCCTGCTCAGCTCGCATAGACATGCTCACTAGCTTAACATAGCTGGGTATGCTAGTACAACACATCTTCGAACGGATCTTGGGTCGCAGACCCTCAGAAAATCATCGCATACGCATCGGCTCATCTGCCAATATCAATGGAGTGTACTTGCCCAGCTTCGAGAACCTATTCTCGTATTCTGCCACTGTCATCCCTCCTTGACGGAGGCGAAGAAACTCACTTTCCTTCTCATACCGATAAGTGAGGGGATAATACTTCTCATGGAAGCGGGTCTTAAAAGCTACCCACATCCATACGTATCCAACGACAATAGTCCGAAGGGCACTATCCCACTAGAGGCTGGCTTCCTTCTCAAACATGAAGGTGACTAGCTCAACCTGATCTACCTCAGCGCAGTGTAGCGGCTTTAGCATCTTAGAGATGCGGTCAAGCCAATACTCGGCCTCCTCGGGTCTATGAGTACCCGTGAAAGTAGGAGGCCGCAAGCACTGGAATCGCTCGAATGTGCCGCTGGTACTCGCGTTCCTAGCAGGGTGTATAGGAGATGCAGGTGGGGTCACACCCATACTCTTAGCAAAGACTCCCTCAATGGTGGCCAGAAACTGCTGCTGTTGTTGTTGTTGCTGTATCTGCTGCTGCTATATCAACAACATCATCTGCTCCAGCCTATCAGGAGGTGGAGCGGACTGTGGTTTCTGAGGCGTCGAGTTAGACGCACGGTTCTGCTAAGGAACCAACGGTATAACAGGTGGTACCACAGGTGGTGCCACAGGCGGTGTCATAGGTGTCGGCCCAGCAGTGGTGCTAGGGGCAGGCTGAGAATCCGACATGGTCTCGTAAATCGAACCTAAGATGGGGTCCATATGGCTATCACTTAGGGGAGGTGCCTCGTCAAACGATTCGCCCAGTTAGAGACGTGCCGAGCTCCGCGTGCTCTTAAGTGGCATACCCTATATACAACATAGGGTGTAACCTGTGAGGTTTAGCATATAACACTCAATTCTTCAAGCATTCTACACAATTCACAGCAAAAGGAGTCGCATGCATTTCATTAAACAAAATTTGTCACCATACATGAAATATAGTTTTACATGAATTATGACAGGAAACGCATGTAAGCTAATCTAATAAGCCTTAAACACAACACACCATCAACCTATCCTACCGCTAAGCCTGTCAAGGCTAAAACATAGAAACTAAAAAACAAGCAACAAAGCAAATTAAGAGACGACTGCGAGCATGACTAGTTATCTGAATCAGGCGATGGTGGGGGTGCCCTCTTGTCCTGTACACAACACAGGATAACCCTCAAGGTGCGAGACACCTTCTTGAATTTTTGCTTCACGAAGGCCTCGGTCTTTTCAAGTTTGGCTCGGGTCGCAGTGACCTCCTGTCGTAGGGTGGCCTGACCCTCATCAAGTTGAGCCAAACGGGCTTCTAAAGTAGCCCGATCACCAGACTCCTGTGCAGCAGGAGGAGAGCCCTCATCTGTGTCCTGGGCCTCCTCTTCCTCTCCCTGCTCTCCTACTTCCCTTATCTCATCTCCTTCTTCATCACTCTCCTCTTCTTCGCTTTCCATCTCATCCTTGCTCTCGTCGAGTCGGGCTTGACGCTGTCGTGGCCCAATCTCCATATTGTTGAGAGTAGTGTCATTGATGTAATGGATCGACATAGGAACTTTAGCGCCAAGTCTGTAGGTGAACTCATGTGCAAGCTTGCATATAAGTCGGCGAAGGGAAGTGAAACAAACATCCTAGAAGAGCATGCAGTCTGTACTATCTACAGAAGTACATACGTAGGCACGCACAGCTTCTCTCCTTGCCCAACACGGTATAGAAAGTCCACCATCAGGCGCGTGCACTCATTGCGATTGCTCCACCTGGGGTACACGTTGTATGTGAAGATGTGGTGGAGCAGGCGGAAATCATCATTCATATTGGTTGGGGATCGAGATCCCGCTTTGTCCTCATCTCTTGATCGACGCTCTGACCTGGGACGGCGCCTCTCCGCCTTCTTGAACGAATAGGGCGGCTAGGCCCGGCCTCATCCGTAAGAGTTCTCTTCTTTTCCATGAGAGAAAGAAGTGTGGAAATCGAGAAAATCGCTGCCACAAACTCAAAAAGAGCCATTGGAGTGGAATAAAATGGAGAAATAGGATGGGTTATTCGATTCCAAGGTCTTTGAGACACAAAGTGATGTTTATGTGCTCAAATGGGAAGAAAAGAAGGAGATAGGAGAGGGGTTTGAAAAACAATGGTAGGGGCCGTGTGTATTGAAGAAAATGAGAAAATAGGAGAATGGAGGGGAGATTTGAGAGAGGAAAGAGGGGATTTTAGAGGGAAAGGAAAGCTTGGAAACGTACAAGGGGAGAGTGGGGTGCAAATCGGGTAGAAAAGGGGGTTCTCACACGTGTTTGTGGGCCCCACAGCGTCCCACATACATCGGCCCAATAGGCCCGAGGTGTCTGGCCAGCGAGGCCTCGCCAAACCGGCAATGCCATCGCCGGTCTCTGGTGATTCTAGCGAGGGCTCAACACTTGGGCGATGACACCCCCTGGATGCTGGAAATGTGCGGGGTCCACTTTGGATCCCCCCGGATTGCTCCGTTTGGCCCTCGACTCCGTTTCGAGTCGTTTCGGGTTCCCACTTGCGTATATTCAGGTATCTTGGGTTGTTTGAGGTTAGAATGAGTTAAATCTTTGTTTAAACCCATCGATTGGCGGTCTAAAAGTGATACGGGATCGCCTCAAGGGATCACGGTGTGTACGGGCCTAATCTCGGATGTCGATTTAGGTTAATTTAGCCGAACCAGCGAAACTGGGAATCCTATGCCTGTTCCTACGTTTTATCACACCTTCCTAGGTCAAAGTGCGTCAGTATGCATCGTGTAACTATAACCTAGGTCTAGTTTAATCCAAATCATGCTTTAATACCAACTTGTAACGCCCTGAAAATCGGGGGTCGAGCAGGAGCTCAACTCCCTAGTTCCAACGCATCACTTATGCAACATAGATAATGATGATTAAATGTTGTTTATGTAGCACATTAAACATGAATGAGATTAAACCTAAATAACATATCATACTCCAGAGACGATTAAGTTAAGCAAGCGGAAGACTGTGATAGATATATAAAACGTATAAGTAATCGTAGGTCTCCTGAGTATGATCATGTTTCCAGGTTAATAATTTACATGTAAAGTTTCAAAATATAAAAAATGTATAATGTCATCTAATCAGCAACCCTGCAAGCCCCGTCGATCAGGACACGGCTCACATGAACCCGCCTGATAACTACATATAGGAGAACGCCTCCTCATTGTCCTTGAAATCTGGCTCTACCTCGTAGGCATCGCCATCACCTGCAGCTAAGACAGAGTCTAGTTGGTGTTTAAAACACCATCCTAGAACGTGGGAGTGAGTGATCAACTCAGTGGAGCTATAAAGCAAAGGTTAACATGTTATCAATTCAGTCACGCAGTAATGATAAGGCAATACAATCAAGCATTCCTAAGTACTCTTGTTAATGCGAGGATGATATGTAGTAATGATGTATGCCCTCGCCTGTACTCTCTCTACGAACTTCATCTCATGGTCGCGGCATGCACCCCTTCCACACTGCTCAACTCCAACACCAAAGGCACATGCAATGCGGTGCATGAACGTGATTATCGAGTTCTTATTAGACTTTTTCATACAGCAGGATTGGGAAGCTAAGGTACCTTTCTTATATCATTTTTCAAACAATGATCCATTCTAGGGTCGTCAGTCGTGGTAAATATCATACGATGTTGCGGTTCTAGGTCACTACAAATGGCTCGTCACCTGATCAGTGTAGGCCTAGTTTATACTCTAGTCACTATAGAAAGCCTCGTCACCTCAACGCAGTCTCAGAGTATGCTCAAGGTCACTACAAAGGGCTCGTCACCTGATTAGTGTAGGCCGACAACTCGAATATAGTGTCCCATACCACCGTATTCGGTTCACGAGGCGGTGTTGCTCACTGGTTACTACGGGGAGGCTCGTCGCCCCAGCGTAGGCCGACAGCTCGACCACGGTGTCCCATACCACCATGTCTGGCTCATGAGTCTTAGCGGATCGAGGTACCAAGGTTAAACGGGCTATTCACTGGTAAGTTGGTACCTTAGATTCAAGCAGCAGTGTCCATACATGACAGTGTCCAACATACACATATTGGGTCAATCGGGTTACTTGACGAGCTCGACTGGTACGAGCGTACGTCGAGTTGATCGACATGAAATGCGCAAGCACTCCGTGTGGCCTAACCACTGTCGACAACCAAAGTACAGCTCGAATTTATCGAACACATCATGTGTGGCGAAACAACCTCAGCCACCCACCTGAGATCTGTTACCGATTGCCTGGACTATAGCATAGTCCTAAACACACTCCAGATCAATAGCATTCAAATGTAATAGCCAAGATAACATGTAACAATATAATTAAATATAGATACCATATCAGCCTTTCAGCGAATACATAGAATACATATTAACATACATGAGCATTTAATCTACAAATCACATAGTAGTAAAATAGATTACCTGAAGGAAACTGTAACCCTAAAGAAGGGGATTGAGAATCCCATCTCAACACCCTCATTAAGCACATTACATTAAACATTTCCTCACTCAGGCATTTTATCAAACACTTAAACTACACATATCAACATACATAACATAGGAAAGAAAGAGAAGGAAAGAGAAGCATCTGAGTTGCTACTGCGGTTGATTCAATTGCTGACTCAGTATCTGAGTTTTGGCTTGACTGAGTTGCTGGATAGAGTCTAGCCACACCATCTGGTCAGGAGAAGGAAAGAGAAGCAGAGGAAAGAAAGAAAGAAAGAAAGGAGAAGGAAGACAGGAAGAGATCGGGTCAACTCGGTTTTCAAACTGAGTCAACTCACTGAGTCAAGGCTGACCTGAATCCCATGCCATTCACGGACCGTACTCGGTCAATAGAACTACACGAAGGCTGTGGGGCAATCACTCATAACCAAACAGTCGTCCTAGTCCTCACTCCAGTGATCGTCGCCAGGTAACATTTCCAACCAAATCCAAATCGACCGAGTCGACTCAATGAACCAATGCTTTCCTTCAAGATTAGATATGCCTCATTAGATATTAATAGCTTGGCTACACCCTTATTATTTAGGTTGCTAACATTATATGTGATTAACCCCTAATTTGTGCTAGAACTACTTATTATAAATGAAACTACAATTAGTGAATAGTTGTATTTTAGTCACCGCTTCTAAATATTATCATTAAAAATATATCGTAATAATTATTACCATCACAAGGGTTGAGGTTGTCATATTAGATAAAAAAAATTATATCGCTAGTATAAATGACAATTTTACAATTATTAATACTATCAACGTAGTTACCATTCCTATCATCATTATTTTTAAGATCTGGAATGAATAGCCGTTAGTAACTTATTCGCCGATATTAGCGATTACGTATAAAATAATATTATTACTAAACACTAGTATGTTGGTTGTCACTCTCAAATATTATCATAAATAGTAGATCATAATATTAATTATCATTAGAATGATTATTATAAATATGACAGCTAATATGAAGTATAACACTAACACCAATAATTATCTTATGACTATTAAGTTTAAAGTGTAACTAATACGCTAACTAGCATCCAAGCCCTAAAGTCTAAACCTAGACCTAAACTCGAGGGTGGAACCCTAAAGAAAAACAATCCAAACCCTAGGTTATGTGGGTCTTGACCATAGATGCTTGATAGGACATTGATCTCACATGCAACGTTACAATTCATGGTAGGGTTTAATTCTAAGGATGCATGTGCTTCCTATCAACGTCAGTTGGTGGATTCGATGCATGAGGTGATGATTCTTCTCCTTGAGCTTTCCATCTTCTCATTAGCTTAAGTTATAGTTTTTATTTAAATTCATAATTGATATCTCCCTTTTATAATCACATGTGTTAGCTGGTGGAAATTTAATTGTTATATTACATGCTTAATGTTTATCCTGTAT
This sequence comes from Magnolia officinalis, assembly GCA_021015155.1. Taxonomy (NCBI): domain Eukaryota; kingdom Viridiplantae; phylum Streptophyta; class Magnoliopsida; order Magnoliales; family Magnoliaceae; genus Magnolia; species Magnolia officinalis. Next base: position 73,195,502 of record JAJHSJ010000006.1, on the reverse strand, counting down.
ATTTAATTCATGTTATTGGATTACTTGTGGACTGCTTTTGAGATTTAAACTGGTACATTAGTGGGAAACCCCCACCTATAAATGTACACCCATACTTGGGATGTAACTCGATCGACAGGTTTCCATTAAACATCCCAAGGTGGTAGCCTCATGGGCCGGGGATGGTGGTCATGGGACACTATGCCCGAGTCGTCGGCCTATGCTAGGCCATGCGCTCCCCGTAGTGACCGTGAGCTTATTTAAATTGGCTGGTTGCAATTGGACTAATAATGGGTTCGCTAATCATTCATGCATAGCACAGAGCAGCATCTATTGCTGCCATACGTAACATATACATTCGCCTGTCTGGATGTCTTGCCCGAGGCACTAGATGATCTGTTGTTATCGTACATATTTGTCTGTCTGAAAGTTTTACCCGAGGCACAAACCGTCTGAATGTTTTTTCCGGGTCGAGGATTTTAAGGGCGACGAGCCCAATGTCCGTCTCGATGTTTTACCTGGGACAATGATTGTAATGGTGAAAAGCCCAATGTCCGTCTGGATGTTTTACCAGGGACAATGATTGCATGGGCGACGAGTCCTATGTCCGTCTGGATGTTTTACCCGGGACAATGATTGCATTCACGCATCCATGCATATAATAAGACTGCATTTACTCTATTTTGGTTGTCTAGATGTTTTATACTATTTCTTACCTAATGCAGTGGTGTGTAATCTTGAGGGGAGTTCATAATGAGTTGGCCACTCATCCATCAAATATATAACCGTACAGGTAGCACAGGTGGCCTTGATGATGTTCATAATCATATTGGTGAGGAGCAGGATATGGTTGACAAGGGTGCATGATTATATTTGCTAAGGGCTGCTACAGGATTTCACAGCACCAGATTGTTGCAATTTTACTTTGTTTCACATGTAATGTTATTTCATTTTGTATTCGTAAGAATGGAGACATTGGTTTGTATAAGTCATTATGGGCACTCTCTTGTATACTCTAAATGAAATTGAAAATTTCTTTTATGCTGATTTGTCCACTCTACGCTCATCTGCTTACTCTGATAAAAGAAAAATATTATATCTGACCATCCTTTAAAGTTAACACCTGAGTTTTTGGGAAATGGGTTACATACTCGGGTCCTGAAAAGTTGGGGCGATACAGTTGGTCTCAGAGCATAGTTTGGACAAACTTGGCCTTGGAAAATGATCTTATACAAACTTTAAATGCCTCAAGTTAGGATGTTTAAATTTAGAAATTTGAACTTAGGATAATTTCCCTTAGACTTAGAAGAATGGTTGAGAACGTGGAAACCCGAACTTAGGTTCCCTTAGAAATGGTTAAGGTAATCATTTGAATTGATGTGGAATCTCATTGAAATTAAGAGAAATTGAGAACATAGATACTTCAAAATGATAGGATCCCTAAACATTGTTTGATAACTAATACGACTTAAAAATGAGTGTAGGTTCCCTTGAAAGATTTTAGGTTCAGTCATTCAAACTTAGAAGTGAAAATTTTAGTTCTCTTATAAACTACCAGGATAGTTGCCTGAACTTAGAGACTAAGCTTAGGTATGGTGGGGAATAAGTGCCCACTATGATGCAAATGTGAATTATGATGAACATTTCTTGAATTTGACTCTCAATGAACACTCCTTAGAAAAACTTAGAAATTGAACTTTTTCAAGATTTTCTTAAAAGTTATGAATAAATCGTCATGAGATTTGACAAATGAAACTAACTTAGAATCGTAGGAATTTTCCTTAACCATCATATTGTACGTTTGATTGGACACAAGTGCCCCATAAACTTAATAGTCGTACTAGGAATTGTAGCTTGGTTGCCTTAATACGTTTCCTAACTTAAAGAAAACATTTCCCTCAATTCTCAATTCCACCACGTAAAATTTATTAGAAGCAGAATTATAGAAAATTTAGGTGGATTTCCAACTCTAGGCTAAGTATGTTGGAATTTGATTGAAACCCCAACTAGATTTAGCAAAATTTTAAACTCTGGGTTCATGGAGAAGACCCTAGTCCTGAAAATTTTTGCATTAAGCTTAGATGATCAGAGTGCGATGTGGAAGCGTAATGGGCCACATAGACTTGTCCTTTATGAGGATATAAGATTACGAGATATTTCCCCATGAGTGCAGAATAATCGGGATCACGAGTCGACGAAACCGTATTTATACAAAGTCTATATGGTTTGGCTCTAGTTCTAAGTCCTAGAAAATCTCAACGATCTCAATGCTCTGATTAAGTAAAGGATCGAGATTTAATAGGATTATGAATGGATACCAAAATCCTCTGTCCTGCGCAGACAGATGATCGATGTATCGGGCTCATACCTACTACGACCATCTATTCGTGTTAGCCTGAACATTGGAAATTTGAAATCTTTAAGGGGGGTAGGTTGCAATGACTCTTGTTCAAGTGGTGAGTTATGAGCACTTATACGAATAACCTTAATACAAAAAACCAACGGATGCATATGGACACCGTAAGATATATTGTGCTGAATCTCGGGGATGAGATTTTCTTTAAGGGGGGTAGATTGTAACACCTCGAACTTTTCAATACCCAAGTATTGAAAGTCCTCGAGTGTTACCATGAAGTTTAACTTGATACGTACATGTGTACGACACCAACCCAGCTATCCTGACCTTACATATATTCCCTGACACGAATCTATCCATTGGGAATGATATCTATTTATAGATCAAGCCAACTGACCCTTGAATTTCAAAACAAGGCCATCTGTCACGTGATTTGACGTAAGTACTTTCCCTTGAACGAAATGACGAATAAACTCCCTATCCATAATGATTTAGATATACGTTCTTTTGTAAGAATTTCTTAGAAACGTACCTATAACCACGTGGAGCCTTTAGATTTCTCAAAACTCACAGATCAACAATAATTACGAAAATGCCATCGTCCTATATCCTTAATTACTCCAGAAACCCACTTTGTGTTCATCCATTCACAAAATTGACCATACATCCACCCATATATATGGTTAGAGTGCTAGTCATAAAGTTTCCTTATTTTTAACAAGTCACCTGACCACCCATCAGGTTTGGATCCACCAAATGGGCCATCCGAATATCAGGATGAATCGGTCATTATGAAGATCTTCGGGTTTAAGTCTAAACTACCGGGTAGCTCATCAATGAAATAGGTACAAATGTTATTTTGAATTTCGGAATTAGTTTGCCTTCGAAAAAGCATCTTGGTCATTCTCGAGAGATCGGGGCCCAAGATGGATCAATGGAAAGAACACGAAAAATGAAGAATGCCTGCCAAATTTTAAGAAATTCGGGCGGCGCACTCGACGTAATGGACGTCGGAAGCTGGTTGAGAAATGGATGGCAAGATTGTAAATATTCAATGTCCTTACATACTACCATTGAAGGTAAAACATACCGTGTGGCCCATCCGATCAACGGATCTGTTCTATTTTCAAATCCTTATCCTAGCAGAGCGTGTTCGACGCGATGAACAGAGTGGATCACGAGACTAAAAATAGTACAATTCACTCCACACAAAATGAATTAATTCACGTGGAATAACAAATTCTCACGGAGACGTGCATGGGTTTCAACAGTGTGAGTAATTCACACACTTGTTGAAGGTGTGGCGCACCTGGAACTCAGATCTGATTTGTGCTTTGACCGATGTGCCAAAACATTATGACAAAGGTGGTGAAGGGAGTAGATTTTCTTGAAGGCAACCACAAATGGACCCCCCGCCTATTTTGAGCAGCAACATGGTTTTACGTTAGTTTTAACGGTTGGTTTCACCCACAAGCTTTTGCAAACGTATGGCCCACCTAGTACTTGGATATGTTTCATATTTTGGCCACTAGGTTCTTTTAACCATTGATGTTTGATTTCGGGAAGATCCGGCCGTTAGATCAATGGAAGCCACCGTTAGAGTTAGGAGATCAACTCGTATGACCCACCTAAGACGTGGATCTGCCTCATTCTTTAGGCTAGGCCCTAAGTTGGGGTGACAAAACAAATGAACGGTGTGGATCAGATCACAAACACCACTGGGGACCCCCACATTTGATGCATATGCACAGCAAGTACGTGCACTTGTTGTGCATCGAACCATAGGGACCGGTCAAGCTTGGTTGACCCGAACTAATGAAGGGAAATTTTGAAAATCCTCTCGCTCGCTACTGACGAATGAAAATCATCTGTTTTCGTCTGCTCATGGGCCACCACACTCACCCGTTAGTACGATCAAAACCATCCATCTTGTAGGGGTTTTGAATTTGTTTAAACTCCTAAAGTTTCACACGATAATTCATACGTACAACGACACAAAGCCGAACGCAAACCGACTATGTGCAACAAGTTCTTTCCAAAAATGGAAAACTTCTGTTTCTTCCGTTTGATTTCACGCTAGCAATCTGCATGCCCTAGCGTCCGTCTATCCCATCCTTCCATTTAGGAAAGATCTTGGCCGTCCGATTTGATTTGGGTGTCCTAAGAAAAACTAGACCGGTTTTGGTTTCTACCCACCGTTTGGGGGAAAGCTGTTTCTACCAGATCGAATTTGGTTCGTCCATTGCTCATCCGACGGTACTGAGTGAGCCTAGGTTAAGGTATAAGGTGAGGGGAATCGGGCAGCAAGTCCTCTCCTCCCTGTTATTGCGTCCGCTCAAGAAAAGAACCAGCCGCAGCCTTCAATCTGTGAACCCACTACCCAAACATCCTTAGAGCTTCATTTTTCTCTTTCTTCAAGCTTCTCAGGACTGGTCATGACCCTCCAGAAGCCCCGTTTTGGAGAAATATCAGTCGGGTCCAGATCTGCCATTAATGGTGATCGTCTCCCTCAGCAATCATCGGTCGCTGACCTGCTACTAAACTGCGTTCTGAGCGTAGCAGGGAGGAAATGAGTGGAAGGAAGAAGAATAGGGGAAAAAGGGGAGAGAAAGTCAGAGGAAATAAGGGAAGAAGCAGATGGAGAAAGAAATTAAGAAGAAGAAGAAGGGAGTTCGAGGGGTGATTGGGTTCGGCTGAGTCTCGACCCGCTGACTCATTGAATCGAGTTGGGCTGAAGGGTTCTTGGCCTTGTTAGCGGAGGAGAATGAGGAGAGGAAAGAAAAAGAGAGAGAGGAGAGAAGAAAAGAAAGGAGAAACAAATGAGAAAGAGAGAGGCGAAGCTGATGTTATTGCTAACGTAGTCGACTCTGTTGCTGACTCAGTATCTTAGTTCCGGCCTGACTGAGTTGTTGGATAAAGTCCAGCCACACCATCTGGTCAGGAGAAGGAAAGAGAAGCAGAGGAAAGAAAGAAAGAAAGTGTGGCATCCTGGATTTTCATTATTTTGGATTTTCAAAAATTCTTGAATATTTTTTTAAAATTAACTTATATTATCACTTACTGACCATTAGCACTCAACATTAGTTTATACACGAGTGGTTCAGTCTGGTCACGATCAGACCGTGTGCAGGACATCAAGTCAAATGATCAGTTTGTACTTGGCGACAGCTTGTGCAGGCCGTGCAGCAGCCTAGGAAGGTTAGAAAAATCTAAAAATTTGGAAAAGCATAGATCCCACTGGGCTTGTGGTCCATCGCGGACCACGGACCTAGTGGACACCCAAAAATAAACTATTCAGGTCGTCCCAATGGCACTTGCCAAATGCAACCCACTAATGCCAGAATTGGAATCTTGCACTGGTAAATAAAACTGGGATTTCAGGCATTTCAACCATTGGATTTCTTTCAAATTTACGGTAAAGGTCTAATGTATTTTTCTACGCCTGCCCACAAAATCTGGGTCCCGATCGTGGCACGGTGATTGTTGATCGCGAATCGGACCCGTGCGACCAAACCCCATATCCGATCGTCCCCAAATTTTGCATGACTCTTCATCGGGCCATGGAGCGCCTACCCTATAAATGTTAGGGCCAGGGGGCCACCAGAGATTCTCCAATCACCAGAATGGACTCCATAGGGCCATTTAACAATCAGAACAGTTTGATCAAACCCCATAATCGTTCATCCATTTGTTCCCAAACTTTGCATGGCCCTTCATCAGACCATGGAGCACATGTCCTATAAATTTTATGACCAGAGACCCATTAGGGCAACCCCGTTACTCTTTTAGCCTAAAACCGACGGTTTAGAGTAAGCATGACCAAATCTCCACTTTCACTAGTTATAAATAGGTCACACTATGAACATAGTTAATCCAAACCCTAATCAGTGCTCACGAGAAATATCAATACCAAATTCATTCCAGAAATGTCCCGATTTTTCGAAAAGGCTTTCGACCGCTCGTTGGCGGGCCACTAGTTCCAAAACTATAGAAGAATGTCCGTCTCACTGGTCTTGACGTCCATCGCGGGAGTCAGACCTGAGAACTGCCTAGAACCACTCAACTTGAGCAAAAGGACAAGTGCATGAGAAGCGCAAATACCCTAAAGCAAGGAGTTGAAACTTAAGTAAATTGAGTCGTCGACTCTTATGCAAAGTTGAGGATTTTCGACCGTCGGTTTGCAACCAAACTTCACACGTGGAGTAAGGATATTTCCCTGCTCATATCCGTATAGCCGCGACCCCGATCGACTATCGGTGACCGTTGAACAGACTTCTCATCATATCTGTCGATCGGCGCATCCAAATGGCGGGCCGATCGTATCCATACGTAGATCATCATTAGGGCTAACTATCCTACAGTATACATCAACATGTACACCCCATAGTGGGCCCTAGAGGCTAGAAAAACCCTCCCAAAGGGTTAGTTTGGTAAACCCAACACTTGGGGCCATTGACACCAAATCCGGCACTATAAAGGGGCCTCATTTGGGGCACCCCTCTCCCCATACGATTTTTGCCCTAGAAGAGAGAGAAGAGAGAAGGAGGAGAGCAAAGAGGAGAGGGAGGGAGAGTGAAGGAGAGTGGAGGTAGACCGTAGGCAAGGTGGGGCCTAAGGGAGTTCAATCTTGCACCTCCCTACCTCTTCTTCAAGGAAGAACCTCCACCACGACCGGAAGAACCCTTCTCCGCCGATTTGATAGGTAAATCTCTCATCTTCTTGGAAACCCCTCATGTTGAGGGAGGATTTGCATGAGATTCTAACATGCAATGCTTTGCTTTAGGGATTCCGGCCAATCGACCCAAAATCTAAACACTCCTAGGTCGTTTCTCAAGAATTCAACGATCCATAGGTGCAAACTATTAATCTTAGGTGGCCTAACACCAATTATATCATGAGTTTAATGATTCTGTTTGCTTAGGTGAAGCATATGTAGGATCTAGAGAGACCTTAGGATTTGGGTGCTTGTTTGAGATGTATGGAATTGTATGTTGCTTACCCTTTCTTATGATGTTGTTTGTGCCTCACTTGTTTGAGATGTTGTGGATGACTATATGCTCATGCGTTACGTGATTTTCTCATATGTTGTTGCCTATGATGTGCATGATGATTGTCCATGTGCATTTGATTCCTTGAAATGTTGCAAGTGTTCAACTTCCTCACTAACCCACACACTCACATGCACCTTGCTCCTGATAACGTAGTATGCTTGCTAGGAATATTTGACTCATAGGTTGCGATGTATATGAACATGACATTTTTGTGCTAGTTGATAATCTTGATGGTTGACATGCTATGAATCAACATTTAACCCTCGGGTTGGTCGGAAATATGAGGAGAGACGGTAGTTCCATCGGTAGGACTATGCTAGGGCTAAACCCGTGAGTTTGGACGGGTGTGTACCGGTGACAGTAGTTTGACTACATGGGTCCCTTGTACCCGATGCCGCTCGTCGCATGCTCGCCTGACTCGTGCGGTCTAGCCTACTATCTGACCAACCTTGTTTGCTCACATATGTATGGAATTTGGAACACCCTACCACCGTTGTAGTCCATTGATAACGAATTGAATATCGATCCACAATCTCGTGAGCCAAGCATGGTGGAATGGGACACTGTGTCCAAGTTGTCGGCCTATGTTGGGGTGACGCGCCTCCCCGTAGTGACCGCGAGCGATCCCTTTCTCTCGGTACTCCCCATGTGCTTGAAGTCGGGGATGGGGAACCCGACGGGATCACGGTTCGCGGGGTCTGTGGCCTCACACGTTGGGAGGTCTTGGCCTCGTAACTAGTTCAGGGCATTTGATATGTGGGGTGTATTAGATTCCCCAATCTGCTGGATGAACGGACTTAACTAAGAACTAAGTTAACATTACACTACATTGCATTAGCTAGGGTGGTGACTCGGCAGTCGAGGTCGCTCTGAAGGAGTGTTGACATACGCGATCGTTAGACGGAGTCGCTTGAGGGACAGTTGTGGCGAGGGCATGCATCATATCATCTATCATGCATATGCATTAATAAGATTAGATATGTGTTTATGAATGACTGCTTTTCATTAAATTCATAGTATAATTGATGTCTGATGTAACTTAAGACTAATAGCACCCACTGAGTTGATCACTCACTCCCACTCTGGGACGGTGTTTTAAAACACCAACTGGACTCGCACGTAGATGCAGGTGATGCCGAGTGTGAGGAGCCTGACGACGCGAGCTTCGAGGAGGAGGGTGAGTTCTCCTACTTCTAGATGAGGAGCGGGTCTCCGTCGACTCAGTAGATGGGACGTTGGATCGCTGAGTAAAAACAATTCTTTTGCATGATAGTTTTGTGATTTTTGTTGGCTTGGACGACCCATTTATATTTTTGGACCTGTATATATATATATATATTCCAGTAGGCTAGTTGTGGTTGTGTTTCATGATCAAGTTGCACCATTAAGCTTGATTAATCATAAAACCATAAAATTGATGATAAGTGACACTCGGGAACTTGGGAGTCGAGTGTATGCACGACCCCCGATTTTTAGGGCGTTATAAGATGGTATCAGAGCTAAGTTTGGAATTAGTTGGGCCGTGCAGTGGATTATGAACTCGTTAACGCGTTGACTCGAGAGGAAACGCGACAGAGACTTAAAATGCTAGGAACCATCACAGGCCTTGAGCCGACAATTGTAGACGGAGGGTAGGACTTCCAAGGTGTTAAGGTTCGGTAGCGAGGGGGAGTAGTAACGTTAGAGAAGAGGATCCGAGAGTCCACCTAATTAGGAAGTTTAGCTAGTCCAGTCCACCTAATTCCTAAGGGCCCGTTGGGCTAACTGAAATAGGTGGGATTAAGGTGAATGGAATGGTAAGAGTAGCAATACATACATGTGTAAGGTATTGTCCCTAGATTGTCTGTATCCTATATTTTCCAATACCAGGTTTGGGATGCATGCAATTAAAGGTAAATCGCAGGATTTCCTTTCAAATTACACTTGGAAATCCCATATCACACCTTCCAACACAAGACTCATTCTACAAAGCCTATGAAATAAGTTTTAAATTCCGTCCCACACCCATTCCACACATGTCATTCCCAAATCTTGAGTTGGGAGTAGTATTGCAACCCATTTAGTACAACTAAATGCCCTTAGCCAGACAGGC
>JAJHSJ010000006.1:73138387-73185924 GCA_021015155.1 Magnolia officinalis | reverse complement strand
TCCTTCAAGAAGCCTTCCAGAAACTTTGGTATTAAAAATTCCCTCCGAGCCACACCATATGTTCTGATAGGACTATATTTCCACTATGAAGTTCTATTCTAATATTTTTATTTGGCTGTTTTTCATTTCGATTACCATTAATAGCAAGATAGCTTTGTCACATGCCAAAGAGACCACACCCCATGGTTTGAGCCAAACCGTCTGATGGGTTAGGTTGCTTGCTCTAATTCACTGAGCATTAATCGACTCCTCTTGTCCTTTATCTATATAAGGCACCACACATTCTTTTCACAAGATACAATAGAACCTCATTTACGAGATTAGTAAGCATAGTTCTCTACTGCATTTTTTTTTTTGGCGAGCCTCTTATCTTCTATACCCTTATCCACTTCAGTCCACTCAGTTAGTCAATTCTCAAACCCTTTCTAAACTTTTCTCAATATCATTTAAAAAAAAATCCTAATCACTTCTCAACTTCCATCCCTCAAATCCATTTTCTTAAACTCTTCTCCTAATTCATCTCACTCAACATCTCCAAACCTATCTTCTCCTCCATCTCAAACTCATTCACCAAATCCATTCTCAACACACTTTTCCTTCAACACCCCCATTTTAATTATTATTTTTTTTTTTTTATTTAAAAAAAAAACCTATTCTCACCACCTACCCCTTCAATAAAACCTATTCAAAACCATCCACTCTTCACTCCCATAAGCTCATTCACAAAACCCAACGATTTGCAAAATTGATTTTATACACCTTGGCATAGATTGATCATAGATTGTTGCAAATGGAAATTTTTTATATAAGGATTGATAATAATCAAGATGCAAAAATTTACTGTCCATTTTCAACTTCATTTAAGCCCATTATTAATCTTTTTCCATTCCCTTCCTTTCATAGGTAAATTGGTGTTGTTGCCACTAAACGAGCACACCCTTTTGAGTTTTGTGGCCACAGACCTTAATTTTTTTTTTTCCATCTCCAAAGCTTTTCAGATAAAGAAAGCTACTAAAGATGCTATGTAGTCCACATAACCAATGGAATTTAAGTTGCCTCTAGGATCCAACACATTGACCTGAATGGTGTGATCTGACCCTTTAATAGCTTGGGCTAGGTATTCCATCCGATAAGTCGCCCTTGTTGTCTTGTTGGAACTGTAGCAGAAATTGAGTCTTGATCGACTTCATTAACTCTCTCCAAATCACCCTCATCACTTCCTAAGCCTTGATTTGCTGCAGCAAAAGGGAATAGGCATCCCCGTCCTCGCCCAACCCAGAAGAATAATAGCTTAACTTTACGAAAAATTAGTAGTTGTTTTGAGTTAGTTAGGACTACTACCATGTATTGAAGATAGTTAAAACTCCTGCTTGGTTTGTCTACTTTTTTCTTTATGTTTGGAGTATCTAGTAATACATGTAAATTCATACAGTAGGATATAACTGGCCATATTAATGGCATTTTGAATTCAATATGAATGTATGGATTGTTTTGGAATTTTCTTGTCGTCTTGTGAATGCTTGTATGAATAATTCCCTTACTGTGTCCATATTAGCGTTATTAGCACTTTAAACTACCAGAATACCTTAAAACTTTCGATTCTTCCTTCCCTGTTAAAATTTATGAAATCAAAGCGTGATTTGCCCATAACTCACTAGCCATATAATCAAAATGATAATGTCGAGAGGAACCTTAAGTTCCTGGAAACCTTTCTAGGATAGTCGTTTGATCATAGGCACTGTGGGAGACTCACCACCCACTAAAATATTATAAATGGGAAACTTGAACTTTTAAATAAATTTTGATATCTTCAAAATGTTAAGAATAATCGGACTATGGAATTACGGAACCATACATTTGCGAAGCATTTACGGCCTAACCTAATTCTCAATCCTGGGCGACTACCAATGGACTCACTGCTTTGACCGAGTAGAAGACCGGGATCCACCAGGACGAAGAAGGGATACGATGAGCCTTCTACCCTGGTCAGGTAAATAATCGACGTATCGAGTTCAATCCCACTATAACCGTCTCTCTGTATTGGTCTAACATTGAAAATAAATATTTCACTCTAGATAGAGGGAAGTCATCGCCATGAATCTAAATCTTTAAAAATAAATAGGTAAATAAATAAATTTTAGTAAACCATCAGGGTGAAAAAGTTTTAAGGGGGTAGATCACAATGAGCTAGGGTGGCGTATTTATTATATACCCTAAAACGTATAGAAACCCGAAGCTAACAAAACTTAAGCAAACGAACTGATAATATCTTTATTTATTACCCTTAGACAATTTCGGGGACGAAATTATTTTTAAGTGGGGTAGATTGTAACATCCTGGATTTTCACTGTTTTGGATTTCCAAAAATCCTTGAATATTTTTTTTTAAAATTAACTTATATTATCACTTACTGACCATTAGAACTCAACGTTAGCTTATACATGAGTGGTTCAGTCTAGTCACGATCAGATCGTGTGCAGGACATCAAGTCAGATGATCGGTTTGTATTCGGCGACAGCTTGTGTAGGCCGTGCAGCAGCCGAGGAAGGTTAGATAAATCTAAAAATTTGGGAAAGCATAGATCCCACTGGGCTTGTGGTCCATCGCGGACCACGGACCCAGTGGACACCCAGAAATAAACTATTCAGGTCGTCCCAACGGCACTTGCCAAATGTAACCCACTAATGCCAGAATTGGAATCTCGCACTGGTAAATAAAACTGAAATTTTAGGTATTTCAGCCATCGAATTTCTTCCAAATTTACGGTAAAGATCTAATGTATGTCTACACCCGCCCACAAAATCTGGGTCCCGATCGTGGCACGGTAACTGTTGATCGCGAATTGGACCCGTGCGACCAAACCCCATATCCGATCGTCCCCAAATTTTGTATGGCCATTCATCGGGCCATGAAGCGCCTACCCTATAAATTTCAGGGCCAGGAGGCCACCAGATATTCTCCAATCACCGGAATGGACTCCATAGGGCCATTTAACAATCGGAATCGTTTGATCAAACCCCATAATCATTCATCCATTTGTTCCCAAACATTACATGACCCTTCATCAGACCATGGAGCACCTGTCCTATAAATTTCGTGACCAGAGACCCATCGGGGCAACCTCGTTACTCTTTTAGCCTAAAACCGACGGTTTAGAGTAAGCATGACCAAATCTCCACTTCCACTAGTTATAAATAGGTCACACTATGAACATAGTTAATCCAAACCCTAATCAATGCTCACGAGAAATATAAATACCAAATTCATTCCAGAAATGCCCCGATTTTCCGAACAAGCTTTAGACCGCTCGTTGGCAGGCCACTAGTTCCAAAACTATAGAAGAATGTCCGTCTCACTGGTCTTGACGTCCATCACGGGAATCGGACCTGGGAACTGCATAGAACCGCTCAACTTGAGCCAAAGGACAAGTGCATGAGAAGCGCAAATACCCTAAAGCAAGGAGCTGGAACTTAAGTGAATTGAGTCGTCCACTCTTATGCAAAGTTGAGAATTTCGGACCATCAGTTTGTGACTAAACTTCACAAGTGGAGTAAGGATATTTCCCTTCTCATATCTGTATAGCCGCGGCCCCGATCGACTATTGGTGACCGTTGAACAAACTTCTCATCATATCTGTCAATCGGCGCATCCAAATGGCGGGCCGATCGTATCCATACGTAGATCACCATTAGGGTTAACTATCTTACGGTATACATCGACATGTACACCCCATAGTGGGCCATAGAGGCTAGAAAAACCCTCCCATAAGGTTAGTTTGGTAAAAACCCAACACTTGGGGCCATTGGCACCAAATCTAGCACTATAAGGGGCCTTATTTGGGGCACCCCTCTCCCCATACGATTTTTACCCTAGAAGAGAGAGAGAGGAGGAGAGCAAAGAGGAGAGGGAGGGAGAGTGAAGGAGAGTGGAGGTAGACCGTAGGCAAGGTGGGGCCCAAGGGAGTTCAATCTTGCACCTCCCTACCTCTTCTTCAAGGAAGAACCTCCACCACGACCGGAAGAATCTCTCTCTGCCGATTTGATAGGTAAATCTCTCATCTTCTTGGAAACCCCTCATGTTGAGGGAGGATTTGCATGAGATTCTAACATGCAATGCTTTGCTTTAGGGATTCTGGCGAATCGACCCAAAATCCGAGCACTCCTAGGTCGTTTCTCAAGAACTCAACGATTCATAGGTGCAGACTATTAATCTTAGGTGGCCTAACACCAATTATATCATGAGTTTAATGATTTTGTTTGCTTGGGTGAGGCATATGTAGAATCTAGAGAGACCTTAGGATTTGAGTGCTTGTTTGAGATATATGGAATTGTATGTTGCTTACCCTTTCTTACGATGTTGTTTGTGCCTCACTTGTTTGAGATATTGTGGATGACTATATGCTCATGCATTGAGTGATTTTCTCATATGTTGTTGCCTATGATGTGCATGATGATTGTCCATGTGCATTTAATTCCTTAAAATGTTGGAAGTGTTCAGCTTCCTCACTAACCCACACACTCACATGCACCTTGCTCCTGATAACGTAGTATGCTTGCTAGGAATATTTGACTCATAGGTTGTGATGTATATGAACATGACATTTTTATGCTAGTTGATAATCTTGATAGTTGTCATGCTATGAATCAACATTGAACCCTCGGGTTGGTCGGAAACATGAGGAGAGACGGTAGTTCCATCAGTAGGACTATGCTAGGGCTACACCAGTGAGTTTGGGCAGGTGTGTACGGGTGGCAGTAGTTCGACTACATGGGTCCCTTGTACCCGATGCTGCTCGTCGCATGCTCGCCCGACTCGTGCGGTCTAGCCTACTATCTGACCAACCTTGTTTGCTCACATATGTATGGAATCTGGAACACCCTACCATCGTTATAGTCCATTGATAATGAATTGAATATCGATCGACAATCTCGTGAACTGGGCATGGTGGAATGAGACACTGTGTCTGAGCTGTCGGCCTATGTTGGGGTGACGCGCCTCCCCGTAGTGACCGCGAGCGATCCCTTTCTCTCGGTACTCCCTATGTGCTTGAAGTCGGGGATGGAGAACCCGACGGGATCACGGATCGCGGGGTCTTGACCTCACACGTTGGGGGGTCTTGGCCTCGCAACTAGTTCAGGGCATTTGATATGTGGGGTGTATCAGATTCCCCAATCTGCTGGATGAACGGACTTAACTAAGAACTCAGTTAACATTATCACTACATTACATTAGCTAGGGTGGCGATTCGGCAGTCGAGGTCGCTCTGAAGGAGTGTTGACATACGCGATCGTTAGACGGAGTCGCTTGAGGGACAGTTGTGGCGAGGGCATGCATCATATCATCTATCATGCATATGTATTAATAAGATTAGATATGTGTTTATGAATGACTGCTTTTCATTAAATTCATAGTATACTTGATGTCTGATGTAACTTAAGACTAATAGCACCCACTGAGTTGATCACTCACTCCCACTATAGGACGGTGTTTTAAAACACCAACCAGACTCGCTCGTAGATGCAGGTGATGCCGAGTATGAGGAGCCCGGCGATGCAAGCCTCCAGGAGGAGGGTGAGTTCTCCTACTTCAAGATGAGGAGCGGGTCTCCGTCGGCTCAGTAGATGGGACGTTGGATCGCTGAGTAGCAGACTCAGCCATATTCTTTTGGACATGATATTTTTGTGATTTTTGTTGGGCAACGCCTTGGGCGATCCATTTATATTCTTTTGGACCTGTGTGTGTGTGTATATGTGTATATATATATATATATATATATATATATATATATATATATATATATATATGTCTTTCATTCCAGTAGACTAGTTGAGGTTGTGTTTCATGCTCCAAGTAATTCCAAGTTGTGCAATTAAGCTTGATTAATCATAGAACCATAAAATTGATGATAAGTGACAGTTAGGAACTTGGGAGTCGAGTGTATGCACGACCCCCGATTTTCAGGGCGTTACAGAAAGAAAGGAGAAGGAAGACGGGAAGAAGATCGGGTCAACTCGGTTTCAAACCGAGTCAACTCACTAAGTCAAGACTGACCTGAATCCCATGCCATTCAGGGACCGTGCTCGGTCAGCAAACCAACTACGTTGGGGCTCCTAGTCCCGATCCTAGTACTATGCATCATCGCCAGGTAACATTTCCAGCCAAATCCAAATTGACCAAGTCGACTCAATGAACCAATGCTTTCCTTCTAGATTAGATATGCCTCATTATATTAATATCATGGCTACACTCTTATTATTTAGGTTGCTAACATTATATGTGATTAACCCCTAATTTGTGCTAGAACTACTTTTTATAAATGAAACTACAATTAGTGAATAGTTGTATTTTACTCACCACTTCTAAATATTATCATTAAAAATATATCGTAATAATTATTACCATCACAAGGGTTGAGGTTGTCATATTAGATAATAAAAATTATATCGCTAGTATAAATGACAATTTTACAATTATTAATACTATCAACGTAGTTACCATTCCTATCATTATTATTTTTAAGATCTGGAATGAATAGCCATTAGTAACTTATTCGCCGATATTAGCGATTACGTATAAAATAATATCATTACTAAACACTAGTATGTTGGTTGTCACTCTCAAATATTATCATAAATAGTAGATCATAATATTAATTATCATCAAAATGATTATTATTAATATGACAGCTAATATGAAGTATAACACTAACACCAATAATTATCTTATGACTATTAAGTTTAAATTGTAACTAATATGCCAACTAGCATCTAATCCCTAAAGTCTAAACCTAGACTAAACTCGAGGGTGGAACCCTAAAGAAAAACAATCCAAACCCTAGGTTATGTGGGTCTTGACCATAAATGCTTGATAGGACATTGATCTCACATGCAACGTCACAATTCATGGTTGGGTTCAATTCTAAGGATGCACGTGCTTCCTATCAACGTCAGTTGGTGGATTCGATGCATGAGGTGATGATTCTTCTCCTTGAGCTTTCCATCTTCTCATTAGCTTAAGTTATAGTTTTTATTTAAATTCATAATTGATATTTGCCTTTTATAATAACATTTGTTAGCTGGTGGAAATTGAATTGCTGTATTACATGCTTAATGTTTATCCTGTATATTTAAGTCATGCTATTGGATTACTTGTGGACTGCTTTTGGGATTTAAACTAGTACATTAGTGGGAAACCCCCACCTATAAATGTACACCTATACTTGGGATGTAACTCGATCGACAAGTTTTCATTAAACATCCTAAAGTGGTAGCCTCATGGGCCGGGGATGGTAGTCATGGGACACTATACCCGAGCCGTTGGCCTATGCTGGGCCATGCGCTCCCCGTAGTGACCGTGAGCTTATTTAAATTGGCAGGTTGCAATTGGACTAATAATGTGTTGGCTAATCATGTATGCATAACACAGACCAACATCTATTGCTGCCATACGTAACATATAGATTCGTCTGTCTAGATGTTTTGCCTGAGGCACCAACCATCATCTGTTGTTATCGTACATATTTGTCTGTCTGGATGTTTTACCCGCAGGGAGGCTCTTCGCCAAGTGGTGATGAACGCTAGCGGCCACGAACCACCTCCAGGGGCGGTGCTTGCTTTGAAAGGCCTGAAGCTTGGCCTGTCTGGATCGGCTTCTCAGCATACTAGGAAACCTTCCTCTAAAGCCCGTACCTCATCTGATGGTCTCAAATGTTCTCATTGTGGCAATACGAAGCATACACGTGAAAACTGCTTCCAGTTGCATGGGTACCATGATTGGTGGCACAAACTTCAAGTTAGAAAAAAATGAGATGATACGGCTGAAGGCGCGGGAAAGGCTGTTACGGCAGCAGCCGAACCTTATCTCTCTCTCTCTCTCTCTCTCTCTCTCTCTCTCTCTCGTCCCACCCACTGCCTCACCTAAATTAGATTTCTCACCTGCGGATCCAGGTAACCTCTGTCATGTCGTGCTTAGTCGTCACCACGATGTGGACAGTAGTGATTGGCTCATCAACTCTGGGCTCATGGATCATATGATGTTTGATCCCATGGATTTCTCCCATCACCCACCTCCAAGGCGCACCAGCATTGCAAATGCTAATGGAGTTACCTTACCTGTCACAGGGGCCGGATCTGTAACCCTATCACCATCTCTTCATTTACCCAACACTCTAGTTGTTCCCTCTTTATCTCACAAACTATTATCTATTAGCCAAGTTACTACAGATCCAAATTGTGTGGTGCTGATGTTTTCCGATATTTGTCTTATTTAGGATATTCTCACCAAGGAGATAATTGGGCGTGGTACTAAGAGGGAGGATTATACTACATGGAAGATTTTAGTTTGGGTCGTGCGCATCACATGTTTTCTACACTTGGTTTTAAGGCTCGACAGATTTGGCTGTGACATCGTCGTTTGGGACATCCGTCATTTGGGTACTTACAACATTTATTTCCTGATTTATTCTCTAATGTGGAGACTTTTGAATTTCACTATGATATTTGTATTTTAGCCAAAAGTCATCATATTATTTATCCATTAAGTATGAATAAAAGTGATACACCTTTTGCTTTAATTCATTCTGATGTATGGGGACCTTCTCCTTTATCTACTATATCTGGTATACGGTGGTTTGTGATATTTGTTGATGATTGCACCCAGATGACATATTTATATTTAATGAAACATAAGGATGAAGTGTTTAGTATCTTTCAGTCATTTCATGTTATGGTTCAGACCCAGTTTTTCGCTCAGATTCGGATTCTCCGCTCTGACAATGGTGGTGAATATGTTAATCACCACTTTCATTCCTATTTTTAACAACATGGTCTTATTCATGAGACCTCATGTCCTCAGACCCCTCAGCAAAATGGAGTCGCCGAACGGAAGAATCGGCATATTCTTGAGACTGCCCGGGCTCTCCTTCTAGGCGCTCATGTCCCCACATGACATTGACATGATGCTATTACCACTGCCGTACATTTAATCAACTGCATTCCTTCCAAAATATTAAATTTTAAGACCCCATTACAGTCTCTGTCAGTCTCAGTCTCTCTACCTACGACCCTAATGCTCCCTCCTCGCATATTTAGGTATGTGGCGTATGTGCACCTCTCTAAGAACCAACACACCAAACTTGACCTATGTGCCCTTCGCTTTCTCTTCTTGGGCTATGCTATGTATCAAAAGGCTACCACTGCTATGATCCTGCTACCAAACGTATCTATGTGACTATGGATGTCACCTTTCTGGAATCCGGACCGTTCTATCCTTCTTCGGCATCCACTTCTTCTCTTCAGGGGGAGACACTAGATTAAGAGTTGAATTGGCTGAGTTTTGATTGGCTTGAAGATCGGAATGACACACCAATAATTGACGAGGATTCAACAAATACATCTTCAGGGCCTGACATATCCTCTGAATCTAGAGGGCCTTCGGCAACTGAGCTCACATTATCAGGAGAAGAACCCGAATCTCCCATCTCTCAGTGCTTGCAGACCGATCTCCTGATGTAACACCATGATTCTCATAACCCGAGGATGATCGCTCGAGTACGACGACCCAAGGGTTACGTCATGAAAAGAAACTATTATTCATCTACTTACCAACACATTTCATAACATCGAGATATAATCGCTGTATAAACTAATAAAAGGGGTTCAACATAAGTGGATAAAAGTAAATAAGTAAAGCAAGATCCCATAGCAGGAGATTTTTAATTACAATTCTCAAACTAAGCAAAAAGAAGATAATGTCTGAAAACATGAAAGTAAATAGGTCCTATGTCCTCAGTTGAGCTCCAACTGCTCAACCGTATCAGCATACTGTCCTTCCTCTCCATACTCCTCATCAGCTGCGCCATGGGTCCCCTCAAAGGCGTCACCTTCTTCCATCAGACCCGTACCTATTTGGTGCAACCACACTATTGGGTGAATGAAAACTCAGTGAAAATTTTCCACAAGGATTCATGCATACCATATCATTCCAAAATAGCTTAAACCAAACGTAATCAATTATATTGAGGATAATGTGAACTTAAATGCAATCGTATGGATGTATGAATGTATGCTCAAGATACAAATCTGGGGATACACATCCAGCTGTCAAAATAAAGGGATCACCCATGGAGAACTAGTCACCCAGAAAAATACTCAAAGGTACGCCCAAGGAGAACTAGCCACCCGAAAAAAAACATGTAGGTGAGTGCGCCCAAGGATATCTCTTGAAAAAATACACGGGGTACGCCCGAGGAGTGTCTAATTCTAGAAAAGCCTCATGAAAAGAAAGAGTGCCCAAAGTGACACAAATGCACATGCTTTATGAGTTTAACCGAAGTGATACGACTCACAATAAATCAGACAGAGTGTGGCTTACATTAAGCACTCGGAAAAGCCCGTATGTTATGTGTGGATGTCATGTACCATGATACTCATATACATTTAACAAGATTGCTTTCACAAGTATGATCAAAGTTCACGGTCTTTTAATAGAATATCAAACATCCACCTGTGAGCCCAATATAAGTCCATTCACTTTCTCTATTCCCAATGAGGGCCCATAATTATAACATTTCAAGTATGTAAGGTTAATAACAAATTTGTTCAACATTTCTCGTGAATGACAACATTCCACACCTAACTTAACATTGTAAAATAAGATGACATGAAATATCATGACCCTTATCAGTACTCGTAGGACTATGCCCAAAAATCAAGCTTCTACTAAAATATCATAAAATCACATTCCAATGTTATAGTTATCAACTGTGGGACCTGAGTAAAGGAATTTAATGTACTAATGCATGTCCATCACATTCTTATGAGAAAACTAAAGAGCTAACCTATTATTAATGCCATTTTAAAACAGGGTTAAAATCAAAGTATGACAAATCTACTTTACATAATGAGTGTTGTGGCAATTTATCCATGAAATGGAAACAAGGATTTTTACATGCACTTAAGAAAATTACATATGTGGCAAAACGAATATGCTAGAATCCTTATGAGATGGATTAGAGTGACCAAATTTAGGTATTTTCACATAATATCTCATTAAAATTAAAGGGACAACACTACTATTTGCACAGTTACAATGTCTTTATACAACTACTTTAGAATTCCATGAAATGTTAAAGCCGTGTGGGATATCCCTCACCTTGATTGAATGAAGTGAGTCTATGAGCTCCTGGTTTGAGGTTGATTGAAGGAAAATGTCTTTCAAATATATCCGTTGCAAACAACCCTTGAATAAAGTATTATAGAATCCCACTGAGTCAGTACCGAGTTGACTCGGTTGGGTACCTAGTTAAAAGACTAGGTGAATGAGAGGGATACTTGGGGTCTTCCTTAGGTTCCTTCGGTTTCTGAATCAGGTAGTGGTCTTGAAATCCTTTTCCAATGGTTCCATACGTTGGACCTTGAAGGTAAAAAAACTCTAACTCGGTTAGTGGTCCACTGAGTCAACTCACCAACTAGTTGAGTGAAAGACTAGTCGAAACAAAAGGGGGTTTAGTGATATTACATAACTGAGACTGGCTGCTGGGTAAACAAAATATTCTAGAGGTAAGCAATTTCACTACACCCTCATTTATGAATAACATAGATACGTCTGCTGGGTATACCTTACCTTTCAGGCATAACCGTGGCAAGCCACCAAACAGATACTCTCCAGACATTGAGGAAAGAAGGTCGAGGTATCCAATTGCCAACTATGTTTCCACTGAAAAGCTACCTGAACCTCTCAAGACATTCTCACACGAGCTGTCCGCATGTCATATTTTCACTACAGTTCAGGAAGCTTTAGCTGATCCTAAGTGGACGCAGACAATTGAGGAAGAAATGAGAGCACTACTAAAGAATCAAACATGGACCTTGGTTCCATTGCCCAAAGGAAAAAACAGTTGGGTACAAATGGGTCTTATCTGTTAAACATAAGGTAGATGGATCTATAGAACGATACAAGGCAATGCTAGTCGCAAAGGGATACACTCAGACATATGGCGTAGATTATCAAGAAACTTTTTCGCCGGTAGCCAAGTTAAATACAGTCAGGGTCCTATTATCTCTTGCAGCCAACTTGGACTAGCCATTGCACCAGTTTGATGTAAATAACGCATTTCTCCATGGTGACCTTGAAGAGGAAGTCTACATGGATACTCCTCCAGGCTATACAGCATCTTCAAAAGCTGAAGTTGTGTGCAAATTGCAGCGAGCACTGTATGAATTAAAACAATCACCTCGAGCATGATTTGAGAGGTTCAGTCTGGCAATGAAGAAGTATGGCTTCCACCAAAGTAATTCAGATCATACATTACTTCTGAAGCACCAACGGAGCAAGGTAACAACTTTAATTGTATATATCGGTGATATAATTATCACAAGGGATGATAAAGAGGAAATCACTATGCTTCAGAAACAATGGGCGACCGAGTTCGAGATGAAAAATCTAGGAGGACTCAAATATTTTCTGGGAATAGAGGTTGCTAGATCAAGGCGAGGTATATTTATTTCTCAGCGAAAATATATATTAGACTTACTATGTGAGGTTGGAATGTTGGATTGTAAGCTAGCAGACACTCCAATCATTCATAACCACAAGCTCAGAAAATATCCAAGCCAAATGCCAACGGACAAAGGAAGGTACCAGAGATTAGTTGGTAAACTTATTTACCTCTCCCATACCCGTCCAGATATTGCCTACGCAGTGAGTGTAGTAAGTCAATTCATGCATCAACCTAGTAAGGATCATATGAAGGCAGTGATTCGGATTTTACGATACTTAAAATCCTCTCTGGGAAAATGGCTTATGTTTTCGAAAAATAATCATCTTAAAGTTAATGGTTATACAGACGCAGATTGGGCAGGGAATACTATAGACAGAAGATCCACCGCAGGATACTTCATGTTTGTTGGAGGGAATCTTGTTATATGGAGAAGTAAGAAGCAAAAAGTGGTGGCATTATCAAGTGCTGAAACAGAGTTCCATGAAATGACTAAAGGACTTTGTGAAATCCTGTGGCTCAAAAGACTTTTAACTGAAATTAGGTTTGCTCCTACATCCGAGATAGACCTCTTTTGTGATAACAAGACAACTATTGCCATTGCTCACAATCCGATCCAGCATGATCGTGCCAAACACGTGGAGGTTGACAAACACTTTATCCAAGAAAATCTCGAAGCTAAAATAATTCGGTTTCCATTCATGAAGTCCGAAGACCAACTGACGAATATTCTTACAAAGGCCATATCAAGCAAAGATTTCTACAACTCACTAAACAAGTTGCACATTGAAGATTTGGATGCTTCCACTTGAGAGGGAGTGTTGGTGTGAGTTGTCAAATCAATCAATTAGTTGTCAATTAAGAGAAAATAAGAAAGATTATATTCGTGATTGTACAATATCTATGTATAGCCAAGAATAGGGTTGCTAATCTCCCTATATATTTGTACAATATCTTTGTAAAAAAAGCAGAAAAAAGAAATACAATAATAGAAAATCTGACAGTTTCTTGTCGCAGAGATTGATTTAGGTGCATTTGGTTGTGCCAAGTCAGACCTGTATGGATCTTACGATCCCTAAGGCCAAAATATACGAGGACCCTGACTTTCATATCGATCCGACCATTAGATGTGCCACACTTGTTAGATCTAATTGTAAACATTAGTTTGTATATTTGATTATAAGAAGGGTGATCAGACGTATCAGATCTGATAACTACCATTCATATACATTATGGGACAAATCTATCATGACATCTATAACTGTGGATAGATCAGATCATCTGGTAGGCCACACTGATCATAAGAAGGGTTATTATTAACAGTCTTAGGAGAAATGTGGATCCTATATGGTTTATATCTGGATAATTCATTGACATTTTTCTTAAAACAATCAAGTGGAAGTTAATGGATGGTTTGGATCTAATCCAAAGATGTAAATAACCCCTTAATCTAAAAATGAAGGAAAAACTTTCATAACATTAAATTAATATTCAATTAGTAACTTATTAAGAATGTATAAATTGTGTAGGGTTTGTTGACTAGTGGTTAGCCACCTGAAGTGATCAGTCAAAGATGGAACCCATTATATGATGAAATTAGATCAAACAATAACGTGGTACATATGATTGTTAGGATTTCTGAATTTAAATCAATTTGATCATCTTGTGGATTTTTCGCTGTTGCACTTAGGTAAGTAATCCCAACATGTCTTATGTTCATGGAAATTAAAATATAATTGATTGTGTGGTTGATTGATTGATGTGTTGTGTTGATTGATGTATTGTTTTGATGATTTAACTGATGATAATATATGAAATTGTGTCACATGCTAATCTATGATATCACATTTGCTTATTGGAGACATGATGAAATCACATACGTATATTTATAATAAGCCAAGTACTTATAAATAACTATGAAATGATAAAATCATACATCATCCATTGCATAAGTACTTTACATTGTCGATTCTGGGGGACTTCCCTAGAAGAGCGTTGATTCTGGTAGAATCGTTACCAGATGCGAGCGATGCCTATGCTTACCGAAAGGTAGAAGCCTACCCAACGGGTGGATGTAGGTCGCCGATTATCCAACCTAAACAGATGACGATCACCCTATCTGATGCATTCATAATCACGTGCATTCATGTAATTTCACATTATATATTTTGTACTATTTTAATTGGTATATACATGAACCATGCTGGGTTATTTCGCTAAGCCTGACCAGCTTACCTTTGTATTGATGGAAAAATCATAGAAATGGAGATATATTTGATGAAGTTGTTTAGGAACCAGAGCATGCAGTGGAACCTAAATATGACCAACGGGAAACGTGGTCGTACCTATCAGAAAAGGAACTAACTGCATTTGAACCGTTCCTAATTATTTAATTAGCATTTTACTTATTATGATGATCTAATTTATATATAATGAATGATGGTATTAATTGTAGGATTCAAAACATTTAATTAATTTTTATTTAATTGAATTGTTCTAGGTCTATAACAAGTATTCATTGGTAAGCTATATTGACGGATGAATAATGCCTAATTTATGTTCATGAAATGTTTATGAATGTTAAAAATGGACAGATGTTGATGCTTAAATTATTTTGTGTGAATGATTGTGAATGAGCCCAATAGAGTTTACTAAGTACATAAAAGCTTTCCTAATCAGTGTGTAATCAATTTCCGATTGTGTCCCTCGAACTCCTATGTGGGTGAGATCCTAACCGTAGGGCCCACTTTGATGTGTTAACCGTATATCCAAGATGTCCATCTATTTTTATAGCTTATTTTAATATACGGCCCAAAAAATGAAGTAGATACAAATTTCAGGTGGACCACACCTTTAGAAACAATGGTCATTAAACGTTCGCCATTAAATACTTCCTAGCGTCCACCATAATATTTATTGAACATCTAACCTTTTGATATGGTCACACTAACCTGGATGTAAGGAAAAAAAAAAAAACAAAAACAAATATCAGCTTGATTTAAAACTTGTTTGGTCCATAAAAGGTTTTTACTAGTCAATAAGTATTGTTTGGTGTGGTGTGGCCCACAATGGCATATGGCCTCTTTTTTTTTTGTTTTTTTTGAACATCTCACTGACAACGATGGGGAGAGTCCATGGTGAGTCCCACAGCCTCTGGAAATATCGAAAAATGAAAATCACACAGGCCCAGCCCCTACGTACAGCAAGCCATTGAGAATTGGAGTTGCCTTGATGCGGGTTGGCCCACCAAGGCCCATTGTTATTTTTGGGCCTTAGATTGGGTGAGCCACTTGCTTTTGGCACATATACGATGGGGAACCATCAGTGGGTCCCACGGCCCCTGGTTGGGTTGGAAAATAAACATCACAGTGGGCCTAAGGAGGCTTCAATGATAGTGCCATTCCTAATATTTCCCATGGTGTGGGGCCCACCTTGATGTATTTCTTAAATATCTATATTGTTCATCTGTTTTATTTATTTATTTATTTATTTATTTTTTTTAAGAACGTGATCCAAAAGTTTAAGAAGATCGAAATCTCAGGTAGACCATATCATTAGAAACAGCAATGAATGGCCGTTAAAAACTTTTTGTGGGCCATAAAATTTTTGGATCACTCCTATCTTTGTATTTTCCATTCATTCATGTCTTCTTGACATTATCAACAGGTTGGATGGAAAATAAACATTATAAAAACCTTACTATAGGCCCTTTGGAAATTGTAATGGTGATGCACTCAATCACCGCTGGTTCCTGTGGTGTGGTCCATCTTAGATTTGGATCTACTTAATTTTTTGGTACCATGTCCTAAAATGAGCTGGAGAAACGGATGGACGCAGTGGATATACAAAAAATCATCAAGGTGGGCCCCACTGTAACGGCTAGGGTTTCTTCGTTGGGAAGGTACTTGCCAAGTGTTACCCGGGTGACATCTTATCAGGCGACCCACCTTCATGAAAGTTTTGTATATCAACGTCGTCTATCCTGATTTAAAAATCACTGAAAATTACATGGACTACTAAAAATCAAGCATATTAAACAAAAATCACACCAAAAAATTGATACATGTGGACCACATGAATTGATACAGTTATAGTGGCTAACATTGTCTTACAATCTCTCTATTATTATCGTCCACTAAATCACTAAATTGCCTAAAAATTCAGCCCCTGGTCCTAAAGTAGGGTGACACACATGGGTGAATTTTACACACACATCAAGGTGGGCCACCCCAGAGTTTTCATGGCATAGGACACTTTGATCGTCCTGATTGTAGCTTTTAAATGCTCCTCATGCATGCAGAAATCGGATTGCGTACTGAGTTACTCAGTACACTTTCATCGTACTGAGTAAACTCAGTTGGGCCCACTTGAATGTATGTGGTCTATCTACCCCGTCAATCCGATTTTCCATCTAATTTAAGGGGTTGAGACTAAACTTGAAGCATATCCAAAAATCAAGTGGATCATACCACTAGAAACAGTGGGGATAATGATTTCCACCTTTGAAACATTTCTAGGCCCCACAGT
Organism: Magnolia officinalis; assembly: GCA_021015155.1. NCBI lineage: Eukaryota > Viridiplantae > Streptophyta > Magnoliopsida > Magnoliales > Magnoliaceae > Magnolia > Magnolia officinalis. Next base: position 73,168,901 of record JAJHSJ010000006.1, on the reverse strand, counting down.
GATGCTTATTTGTCATCCAACCTGTTCATAAGACCATTCAGACATGGATTAAGATAAAAAAAACAAATATAAGCTTGATCCAAAACTTCTGTGGACCCTAAGCATTTTTCAACGGTAGACATTCAATTCAACTGTTTCCTGTGGTGTGGTCCATTTGAATAATGTATATGCCTAATTTTTTGTCTAAAGCCCTAAAATTATCTGATAAAATGGATGGACGGAGCGGATAAAATACATAAATCATGGTGGACCTCACAGAGTTTACTCAGTACGCTAAGCGTAGTGAGTAATTACTACGCAATCCGCTTCCATTCATTGCTTTCAAATGTCAATTGGCACGGCTATTTTCTTGCTTCCTCATCATGCCCCACCAAGAAGTATGTGTTTTATCATTCCATCCATCCATTTTAAATCATTATTTTAGGAAAGTAGTGATTCATGAATACCAACCATTAAAAACATTCTATAGCCCTTCATTTTTATATGGCACATTATGATTATTATATGAAATCTGATTTAACAATTCCATGTACCATTAAAATTTAAGCATAGAGATAAAAAATCACACGTAAAAGTGATTCAGGTGGGCCACACAAAATGATAATTTTTCAAGGGTTAACAATTTTTACACTCTCTCTATTATTGTGGTCCACTGGAATAATTGAATTCACTAAAATATCCTCCCTAGGCTTAAAATAGGGTGACGTACATGGTGGTCCAGATGAATTTTACACATACATCAAGGTGGGCCATTCCGATTTTTACATAGCACAGACGGTTTGAGGTTTGCTTTTAAACGGTCCTTATGCAGTGATTCTGACGGGGTATTTTCTTACACGCTCATCACGTCCTGTAGGCCACACCATGAAACACATCAGACCAACGTTGGGGGACATCAGACCAACGTTGGGGGACTTCAGACCACTTCACTCCATCCGAGCCGGTTCCAGGTGAACAAGGTTTCAACGCTGCAAATGGGTCCCACTTGGGCCAAAATTTCTCCGGCACACCTGACACAGTCCAAGGGATGTCTAGAACAGTTTTGAGCTGAATCGAACCAACTTAATAGCCCTTCATAAAACTTCACCCCACTTCACTCTATCCGAGCCCGATTCGTGTGAACTCAGTACCTTAAACGGGCTCCATCACGGTCAAAAATTCTCTAGCATGCTTTTCATGTTCCGAGGAAGCTTCACATGAGTTTTTAGGTGAATCGGATAAAGATAAAGTTACATCAGACCACCACTTCAACTCACTCGAGCTCAATTAGTGTGAACTCAGTTTTGATCCGTTTGACAGCCCGATTCGACTCGAAATCTCTTCGGCAGGCTTTACATCGTCCGATGAAGTGTGACACCAAATTCAAACTGAATTAGAAAAAGATTAAGTCATATTAGACCACTTTACACCAATTTACCCCCACCTACATCCAATTAATGTGAACTCGGTTTTGGTCCGTCTAACCGGCATGATCCGACCCGAAATATCTCCGGCAAGCTATTTTATGGTCCGATGAAATGCGACACCATATTTGAACTAAATCGGACAAAGATTAGGTCATATCAGACCACTTCACACCAAATTATCTCACCTATGCCTGATTAACGTGACCTCAGTTTCGGTCCCTCCAATAGGCCTGATTCGACCTGAAATCTCTTCAGCAAGCTCTTCATAGTTCGATGAACTGCGGCATTAAATTCGAACTAAATCAGACAAAGATTATATCACATCAAACCACTTCACACCAATTTAATCCACCTGCTCTTGATTAATCTGAACTCAGTTTCGGTCCCTCCAAGAGGCCTGATTTGACTTGAAATCTCTTTGACAAACTCTTCATGGTCCGATGAAGTGCGACACCAAATTCGAATCGAATCGGACAAAGATTAGGTCACATTAAACCACTTCACACCAATTTACCCTACCCGCACCCGATTAATGTAAACTCGGTTTTGGTCCCTCTAACAAGCCTGATTGACCCAAAATCTCTCTGAAAAGATCTTCATGGTCCGATGAAGTGTGACACCAAATTTAAACCGATTTGGACAAAGATTAGGTCACATTAGACCACTTCATACCAATTTATCACACCCACTCCCGATTAATGTAAACTCAGTTTCGATCCCTCTAACAGGCCTGATCCGACCCAAAATCTCTCCGATAAGCTTTTCATGGTCCGATAAAGTGCAACACCAAATTCAAACTGAATCCAACAAAGATTAGGTCACATCGGACCACTTCACACCAATTTACCCCACCCACGTCTGATTAGTGTGAACTTAGTTTAGGTGCCTCAAATGTGCCTTGTTTGGACAGATATTTCTAAGATGGCCATGTAATGGTCTAATTAAGCTCGATACCAGATTTGAACCGAATCGAACGAAGATAAGGTCACATTAGACCACTTCACCCTACTTCATCTCATTTGAGCAGCATATAATTAAACTCAAGTGCGGTAGACATTTAATGAACACTTTTTCAATGGTGTGTGGTTCGCTTGATCGATCAATTTATTTCATTTTTATTCAATCCATAAAATTTTGTGCTAAAAATGGATGGACACATAAATCACTATCTGCCACTTAAGTTTAAGATTGTACGTCCATCGTACTATGCTACTTGTACGCCAACTACTTAACGCTTTAGTGGATTTAGTCATGGATGTTTTAAAATCAGTGTGGTCATTACCGTGGAGCCTATCTTAATGTATATATTCCATATCTATATCATTAATCCATTTTTCTACCTCATTTTATACAACTTTCCAGAAACGTCAAGAAAATTCAATTACAAGGTGGGCCATATCATGGGAAATAACGATAATTAACTATTATTAGGCCACAAAGGTTTAAGAATAAGCTGATAATTGTTTTTTTCCTTACTTTCTAGCCTTATGTAACCTTATCCATGAATTGAATTACAAGTAAAAGCTCCATAAATATTAATACAACCCTTCTCAAAATTTTAATGGTAGAGCGCTCAAACTTCATTGTTTCATATAGTATGGTCCATTTAAGATTTGGATTAGGATGATTATTCCTTTCATGTCCTACAATGACATGTAGAAATGGAAGGACAGTGATAATATAGAATAGGCACATGAAGGTGGGCCCCTTGGTTATGGTCGCACCGTAATTGGTGGAGCCAGTGGCTAACCAAACTCATTCTATTATGAGTAGTGACAGACACTGTTTGCACTCCTACATGTGACGTTGTATTAGGCTCACAAATTCTTTTATTTAAGATCTATTCCTACCATTAAAATGTAAACACTATATTTTGAAAAACCTAAAAATATTAGGCAAATACGATGATCAAGTGGACCATACCAGCTAAGTTGTTTTTAATGGTTTATACATAATTAAATGTTCTTACTTCTAATGGCCCGGTGCTATTCAAAATAGTCGTATTTTTAAAATTTTTTTTTCCAATGAATAAAAAGTATGTGAGAAAAAGGATGGAAGGTGTCAATCTCCAATGTTAATAAAAAGTGGGCCTCGTTTCAATATTCAAAAGGCAAAACCAAATATGGATGGCAAACTAGTAATTTCTTTACTGTAAAGGGGCAAATATAATGCATAAATTTTATGTTGTGTTGCATCCGACTAGATTCCCTTATTTTCATATTGACAAAAATACCATTGTTAGAATTGATGAGGGGTTGGGATGATTCTGCCCCTCTCATGGCCCACCTGAGATATTCTTTCAAATCATTTTTCTCCATGGAGGAAAGCATGTTTGGACGCACATGATGGAAGGATTGAATGTCATGAACGACATACAAATGACAACATAAAACAATTTGTAGGAGAAGCTTAACTTACACTCACTATATCCTCCAGCATAACATGTAGCGTAAGCAAACGCCTATAAGCTTTCTATGAAGTTCTAGAATGCGTGTGTGCGTGTGCATGCGTCATGCATATGATAGATATATTGCGTCAATGTTAATATAAATATTAGAGTAAATAGCAAAGATAGAAGGCCAAACATGCCAACGTCCATGTGTGTACCGAACCATACCAATGCCATGCATATATGTTATGAGATAATATAAGCATATCTAGTTAGTCAACTAAACATATTATTATGGAATCATGCTATGATATAAGGTAAAAAGAGAACATGATGAATGATCGAGTCGCAGTGCGTGGTATCTACGCTAATAGGGGCCTCACACCTAGGGCTTTAATATATATGTCTCATATCTAGCATGTGAAGTAGTTACAAAATAATAAACTCTTGATCCTAAATAGTCCCATACCTATTATATGACACTTAAATAGTATTTATACATCCACAATTCCAAGCGTTTAATCTACATCTCAGTATGATTCCCATATGGAATCACCGAAATCTAATACACAAGCACTGTTCCACAACACGCAACTATGACAATAGTAAGAGACTTCACCACTCACCTCATTAGTGGTAATGCCAACACCCACCTTGCTCACTAGTAGTGAGGCCATTTTTAGGTTAGTTAGGCCGGACCTCAATCACCACTCCACACTCAAGGCTGGTGAGGCTGCACCCATTTCCAACCGACCCCGACACAGTGAGATATCGATGCGGCTGCTGGTGTGCGATATTCATACACTCATTTATCTACTCGGTCTTGACATTGGAGTATCCCGCGTCCACAGGATTTAGGGATTTCATCAAAGGACATCCATATCATCCAAGTGCTAGAACATATTTTCGATGTCCATACCCGCCAACTACGATATGGCTGTGGTAGCCACAACCCTAATTCTGCTAGGGTGTGTGTGCAAATGTGTTATACAAATACGTGAATGCATGAATCCATCATCCGAGCCATGAAATTATGTCGTGCAAGCCGTGCATATACCTGTTCCTTGAAATGCCCTAAGCCGTAGAGACACTAAACAATCTTGCCATACATGGGCAAGCCAAAACTATGAATAAGCCATCATTTAAGTCATGCATATATGATGGGAATGAAATATGATAATGTACAATTACAACTACTATGCATGAGGTGTGTAATATTGTATCAAGCATAAGAGTAGCACTATACAAAATATAAGAGCAATGCTAAATTGATAGTAAAATTAATGCTACATCTAGTGAAGAGTAAGTGCAACCTTAATATAATGAAAACATCATAATAACATAAAGTAAGTGATATAACAATCATAAATGCAAACATTGCACAACTTACTGATGGAACGCTGCATAAATCATCAAGGAGGTGTCATACCAACGCATATGTAAAATATCGCACCATCATGATAAGGGGAAGCGTTTCATTCACAATAGGTGAGGGTCACAAGGCTCTACCTAAGTGGTCTTTCAAGTCAATAGGCCCACTCAACAAGCCCACACCCAAGCAGCCAAAACATGCTACTATCGGCGTTCAAATGAGGCTACTATCGGTGTTCAAATGAGGCTAACAATTGTAGGATCCACAAACGATCACAGTAGGCCCATGATGGACATTAATGTGGGCCCTACAACCATCCCTGAGTAAGGCCCAAGAGGGTGGGCAGTCTACAAGCAACCAAATCTGGGCCCAAGATGGGCTCAACATAGGCAAAGTATGGGACCCGAATGGGGCCCTATAACTCCAAGGACGAGTCCTGAGGTTGGACGGTGCGGCTATAACACATACATCAAAACGGATCTCAAAGAAGGGTAGTGTGGGTGCAACACACATCAAGGCAGGCCTAGGCACGGTCACACACATGCATCAAGGTAAGCTACATGCGTGGGTACAATGCACACATCAAGGTGGCCCATGGTAGTACAAGAAAGCGAGCTTACGGTGCGACCGCATTACATACACAACAGTGTGTGGTGGGCATTATCATACCCACGGCCCCATGGTGTGGCCCACAAATCTGCCCCAATGCTTGGGTTCACAGCCGAAATGATAATGGTAAAAAGAATGGACAGCATGGCTAAACAATGCATTCATCACAGTGGACCTCACACTAGGGCACATGTTATGTGGACAGCATGCTTGCGAACACTGTCCCGCAGCGTGGCCTATTACGTGGGCCCCTAAAACAGCCCGACAAGCCTACGAAAGGTCGAATTGGTGGGCGCCCAAACTTCTGATGGTGCGGCCCACTTAGTCTTCGGATCCGCCTCATTCCGGGCCCGTGCTCAACAATGAGCTACCTGAACGGATGGATGGGGTGAATATACAATACCTTATCAAGGTGGGCCTCCACAGTGGGCCCCACCCTCTGGACAGCATGCAGCAGGCACACCCCGCCTGTCAGCTGAGGTTAAAACAAAAACATCAGTGGGCCAGAACACCAATCGGAGTTCGGGTCTGGCCCACTTAAAATGGGCTGGAGAAAACAGATGATGAACTGAGTGGATTTGGTCACGGTCATGACTGGGACTTTAGGAAAGGTTTTTAACTGTGGACATGTCCGTCGCTATGGAGGGGCCCACAGAGCTTTGGATCAAAAGCTTGTACAGGTTGGTAGAAAAAGTCATCAGGGTGGAGTCACATAGATTTGGATCTGTTGCTGGAACAAGGGTCGTTGGGGCCAGGGAAAGTTTCAACGGTGCACACCCAATCACCACTGTTCCCTTAGATGAGGTCCATTGGAGCTTTGAATCTGTTCCATTTTTGGCTCGTGCCCTGAAATGAGCTGGCAAAACAGATGGGCAGCGTGGATCAGACAAGCATCAAGTGGGCCCAGGGAGATTTCATTGGTAGGCGTTCAAACAAGACTGTTTCATGTGGCGCGGCCCATCTAAGATTTGGATCCAATTCATGTTTAGGCACCTGCTCTAAAATGAGATGGCAAATCAGATGGACGATGTGGATTGCACATGCTTCACGTGGGCCCCACTGTATGGTGGGCTCACTCCCAAAATAAGCTGGAAAAACAGATGGCCTGGGTGGATTTTCAGGGACGTGACGGTGGACCCAGGAAGCTTTTAACGCTGGACAGTAACTTTTTTGAGATAAGTTTGGTTTAAGAGCAATTATAAGTAACTTTAAAATAATAATAATAATAATAAACTAAAAGTACTTGGGGCTGTTTGTTAACTTGAAATTTTGTACTTAACGCGAAATTTGAAAAATGCTTCATGTTTAGTGGTGTTTGTTAAAATGGAAGAAGGAAAGGGAAATCAAGAATGCGCTCCGTGATTATTATTTTTTTAATCTAAACTTGTCCTTTGTGATAAAGATTTTCTCCCTTGTGTTATGCACATCCCAACTTTTAATATGGGACACTTCTTTGAACCCACCATGATTTATGTGTTAGATCTATACCGTCTATCAACTTTTCTATATCATTTTAAAGCATGATCCGAAAAAAGATGCACATGCAAAGCTCAAGTCAACCACGCCACATAAAGTAGTGGGACAGGAACGACTACCGTCAAAACCTTCCTGAAGTCCACCGTGAAGCTTATTTGCTATCAAATCTCTTTATAAGGTCACATAGACCTGGATGAAGGAAAACTACAAAAATCAACTTGATCAGAGTCTTATGAGGCCCCAATAAGTTTTCAATGATAGACACCCATTTCCCACAGTTTCTTATAGTGTGGCCCACTTAAGCATTAGATTTGCCTTGTTTTTTGTCTTAATTTCTAAAATAATATGAAAAAAATGAATGGACGATATGGATAAAACATATATATCATAGTAGGCCCCACAAAACCCTTAATTGTCCATATTTAGGTAGATCTTGGTGGGGTAGTACGCAATCCCCTCCCAGATTTGGGGTGCGAATTATGTGCAGATGCTTTTCGCAAGAAGTTCCTGCGCTGGAATCTTAGTTGGAGCCCACCGTTATGTTTGTGATAAATCTAATCTGTCCATTCGTATTTTGAGATCATTTTAGGATTGGAGATAAAAAATGAGGAGGATACAGGACTTAAGTAGGCTGCACTAAAGGAAAAGGTGCCTAGGAAAATTCCTATTGTTGAAACCTCCTCAAGGTCGACGGTGATGTTTACATGCCATCAATACTGTTCATACTGTCATTCCTAGTGAGATGAACTCAAACCACAAATATTAGCATGATTGAAAATTTCCGTGGCCCCATGAATATTTTAATTATGGGCGTCCAATCCTCACATTTTCGGCTCATTTGAGTATTGGATATGGCTCATTTTTATCATTATGTTCTAAAATGATCTCACAAAACGGATGGACGAGGTGGATTTCACACAAACATCACGGTGGGCCTCACCTAGATTCTAGTGGTGGACTTCTTGGGAAAGGCTTTCCCATGAAATCTGGCTCACACCTGGGACCTGGTTTGACTAGTGGCGATGCCACTAGCCTGGTGGCTAGTGGTTGGTGCTCTGTGGGCCCACCATGATGTATGTGTTTCATCTATGCCATTCATCCATTTTTCCAGATCGTTTAATAGACCATTGGTATAAAAAATGAGGCATATATAAATCTCAGGTGGACCACAGCAAAGGAAAACAATAATGATTAAGCGCCCACCATAAAAAATCTCTTAGTGACCAATTTAATGTTTATTTGACCTCAAACCTATTGATTAGGTCATACAGTCCTGGATTGAAGGGAAAAAACAAATATCGACTTGATCCAAGACTTTTGTGGGCCCAATAAGTTTTTAATGGTGGGCAATCAATCAACACCGTTTCTTATGATGTGTTCCACTTGAGATTTGATCATACCTCATTTTTGGGATCATGCCATAAAATGACCTGTAAACATGGATGGATAGCGTATGAAATGAATACATCATGGTGGAGCCCACAGAACACTGACCAATAGCCATTGGCTAGTGGCAAGGTAACTAGCCAATCTTCCTGCCCACTCTGGGGGAGTGGATTTGGTGCGACCCCGGGATCCACCGAGGTGGGTGGGACCTTGACAGTGGGGCCTACTGTGATATGTGTGACTACATCTATACCGTCCATCTATATTGAAAGCTTATTTTAGAGCATGATCCAAAAAATAAATTAGCTTCAAATCTTAGATGGACCTTTGTATGCGAAACAATGGTGATTGGCCATTTAAAAATTCTTTTGGGCCATAAAAGCTTTGGATAATGTTAATATTTGTGTCATCTCTTCATTTAGTTGTTTGTGACCTTTTCAATAGGTGTTGAGTGTCAAATATTGCACATTAGACTTTAGTTGTTACCTGATTTTATGAACATGATACTGTTTAACGGCCTATTTTAATTGTATTTGTGTTGCAAGGTGCATTTAAGGGTCTGAATTGAAAAAAAGTACTAAAAGCAAGGATTTAATATTCAGACATTACCAAGGAAAGGGATGGACCCCAGGGGAACAAGATTGAAAAGTTTACATGCCAGAGATCCCAGAAAATCAAGCCAGTCAAGTTAAACGGGCCCAAAAATCGTCCAGAATGTAAGATCACAGGGTTTTCACCATCTGATTGGCTTGAAACTTTATATATAGCCTGAAGACCATAAATTAACCGTACACATCAAATTACATCCATTGGATCATTGTGAAAATGGCCCAACGGACAGATCATCCCACAAATCGTCAAACTGGGCCCCACCTGATATCTGGATATGCTTCAATTTTGGTCTCAACTCTTGAAATGAGGTGGAAACACAGATGGACGGAATAGATTTCTCATATGCATCAAGGTAGGATCCACTTTGCGTGAGTGGGAGTGCACACCGGCTGTGCACTCACATTGCACCGAGCCAACAAAGCAGTCAAACTGCGTTTGACCACAATTTTTTCCGCCGATTTCAAATTGGCTGCAAATCCGAAAACAGGACCTGCGGCCCTTTCTTGTGGGCCACCATCATGATTCAATGGTCCGATCCGGACCGTCCATTAGAATCCCACAGGCCCACTGACTAAGACATAGGTGGAAAATTTCCAAGAAGTAGCGAGGATCTGATTTCAGCTGTTAAAACGGAAGATAGATGGTGCAATGAAACAATCCATGGGCCACACCGAATCTGATCCGAAACCAGCCATTTCCAATTTACTTTTCGATGTGCATTCAGTAGATGGAGTGGATTTTCCTGAAGACATCGATCATGGCCCCACCATCAGCACAGCGCAACGAATTGCGCAGGCTCTGTTACGCGCGTCCGAGATCCGGCTGATCCGGACCGTTTTTCGATCGTGGACAGGATCGGTTCAATGATCCTGGCCATTCAAAACCTTCCCAAGGTGGGTCCAAACAATCCCAAGGAGTCTGAACGGAGTGGATCTTGCGTCAGATTTCTGTTTTTCTCTCAAAAACCTGTCACTACGCAAGGCATGTCGCTGTTGCTGCGTAAAGAAGTTTACGCACTCCAAACCGACTCCCAGGCTCTATAAAAGGAGGCAAACGTGAGAGGGAGAGAATCATCCAGGCATCTTAGAGTTGGAACGTGGAGCAGGGAGAGAGAGGGAGAAGTCACGTGGAGCAGCTTCTCTAGTTTTTTTTTTTTTTTTCTCTCCTCTGTTTTTTGTTGCTTTATGTTTTTTTTTTTTTTTAGAGATTTAATTTAATTATGGTCATGATTTGCTAAACCTCTTAGCTAGGGCTAAGAGCTGAAGCTTGTACCGTGATGGGTAGACTTCTACAGCTTTAATTCATGTTTTATGGATTATCTTTAATTATAGTTTGATATTAACGAATGCTTTCAGTTTTTAATGGTTTGTTGTAACTTAAATTACAATGGATCTGCGATAGCTTTAAGCATGTTCTTAGCATTATAGGGATTATGAATTTTGGAGTCCCTCTTGTTCACCATCGTCTCCTGGGCATGGTTGGATGATGGAATCCTTCATAACATTCATACATCCCTTAGATTGGTTGTGAATTGGTTAAATTCTGTTGTTTGCTTTGTCTCATGGGCATGGTTTTGTGATGGAATCAAGTCTAATTCTCATACCTTTAATCTTTTGAAAACTAGATCAAAGGAAGTTCAGAGTCAGTTTTAGTGATATATCTTCCAACTGGATGAAGACGGGATTCGAAGTCCAGTTGAGTTCATGAATCAAGCTTAGATTTCCATAATCTCTACAAGTGGATCCTTGGCACCCTAGTTCCATACCTTTGAATTCTATAAGTTTTAGATTAATATTTTATCATTATTTCCTCATATTCTTCTGATTTAGATTTCATCTTCTTCCAGTTCTAAGTTTTAGTTATTTTCAGATTACATACAAGGTTCAGTCCCTGTGGATTCGACCTCGGTCTTACCGAGATTATTACTACATCATAACCCTATATTTGGGGTGTGAACAATAGGTTGGATGACAAATAAACATTTTAGTGAAATTCATGGAGTTTTTAAAGGTAGGGATTCAATCACAATTTTTTCATATGGGTAAATGTGTCAAATTAATATATTTCAAACATTTCAGACGTTAGTTAACAAACAAGTAATTCTAGATTCACTATTAGTTTTCCAACTTCATATTTAGATTTCAGGTTCAGACTTCGAATTTCAGATTTGACAAATGGGCCCTTAATCACTTAAACTTAATGAGTAGAAATCAAGATAAGCTACTTGAGGCATAAGTAACTTAAGTAACTTACAATCAAAGCGCCCCTTAAGTTACTTTTTTCACTTAAGTTAGTTATTTATTCATAAGTTATTATTATTATTTTTTTAAAAAGCCTTTTGAGTTATTACGAATCTACTTTTCTTACTCTCCCTCGCTCTCACAGTCCATGTCAAAGGAGGCTCTTTCCGTAACAACCCATTTCTTTTAATGGTGGTCATCTCACTCCCCACTGTTTCTTATGGTGTGGCCCACTAGAACTTCAGATCGACCTCATTTTTGGGCCCATGCCCTAGTATGAACGAGCAAAAATAATAGACGGAGTGGATTTATATTGCCTTCTTTGCAGGGCCCACCATTGTTTTTAAAAAAAAATAAAGGAAAAAAAAACAATGCAGTGACGTGTGCTAGTGTACGTCACCGCACAACTTAAGCTCTCTCTCCAATTTCCTCTCCCATTTAAACTCTCCTCTTTCTTCTTCCACCATTCTTCATCAGCGGAACCCACCAAACAATCCAGACCGCTCACCATCAACCTAAGAAGATTTTAACGGCAAACGTTCAACCCCACTGTTTCCAGTCTTATGGCCCACCTAAATTCCAAATCTGCCTTACCTTTAGAATCATGTATTATTACGACCCGACAAAGTAGCTGGATGGAATGAATTTCTCATAAACATCTCGTTGGACCCACCTAACTTCCGTTGCAGCAAGGGATTTGAAAGGCTTCCACAATGCAATCCATGCAGATTGAAACCTCTCTGATTTTTCCTCCTTTCTCTTTTCGTTTTCGAGTTAGCCTATAAATTGGAAAATCTCGACTGTCCATTGGGTCCATCTCCAATTTACAATATCCAAACTATGCCATTCAACCTCCACTCAACACACCAGGTAGGTGATTTTTTCGATTGAAAAAAACTACATTATTATATGCTTTCATTTCATTAATTATTTATTTCATACTGCTGATTTAAGTGATTTGATTTTGGTTTTACGTAATGTAGAATGCATTTATTTGACTTCTAATATGTGGAATAAATTTATTTGATTATTATTAAATGCTTTTAATAATATTATAGGTACTCTGCTCGAAAGGACCATTATGTTATTTTTATGGGGTGTTCTACCTAGGGTCATTCCCGAAAGGATCGGCACGGTACGGGTGCTCTGCCAAGGGTCATTCTCGAAAGGATCGACATGGGTGCTCTGCCCTGAGCGATTCCCTAAAACGATAAACACACACGGGTGCTCTGCCCTGGGTATTTACCCTAAAAGTTTATTCACCAGGTGCTTTGCCGAGGGTCATTCCTTAAAAGGATCAATACCGGTGCTCTGCCGAGGGTCATTCCCTAAAAGGATCAACACGCACGGGTGCTCTGCCCTGTATTGAACCAAAAATGATTTTAGATTACTATATTATCTTATTTTGTTATTACGAAAAATAAATTATTATTGTTGTCATGAAAAGTGACGATTCTATACTCGTAATTAATCATATTTGTATTATTGAGTTTTATTTGTGTTAACGTAAAAATTTCAATTTTGGGAAGGATGTGACCCTACGAGCTGTCGCGTTCACACCCGTATAGATTATTTTGCAGGGTTTGTATATGAAGAATCAGTTAGGAAAGATTGAAGACTTTTTCCCTTATTTATTTAGAAGTTAATTAAAGATGAATGCATGTTGTTATTAATTATTTTTTAATATCAATGTAACTAAATATTCAATGATTGATTTGTGGATGTTATTTAATAATAATTATTTTGACTCTTTTTAGTTGCTCTGATTGCCTTGAAAATGCATGAAAATAATGTGGGTTGCGATGTATATTTTGTTTAAGTACAACTCATAGTCTTGCAATTCAGGTTCGGGCCTGGCCAACTCGGGTACCGAATTTCGGGGCGTGACAGATTGGTTCTGTAACACCCCGTGTTTTTAGGACCCGAGTATATAACCTATTTTCCAAAAACCCGAGTGTTAGCTTATAAAATCCAGTGTAAATTTGAACCATTTATCATTAATCAGAGTTAACAGCAACGAAGCTAGATTAAACCATGCATTATATAAAAACATTCTGATCATTACAAAATTCCAAATGTAGCGCCCATACAGGACTTATACAATTCCAAATACAAAGTTCATTAATAATAAAAAACCAGAAACCTATCATGTAATGGTGGAACTTAATATGGGCCGCAGGGACTCGCCTAGCTCCCCAGATAACCGATCTGCTCTAGAGACCCAGTGAACGTCATCGACTCGCCCTACACCTGTATCAACTGTTATGGTTTGATAACGTCAATGGCTATCGCAGTGAGGAACACCCTCTAAGATTACACACTCATTATTCATAATCCAATATAGATTACAAGTCATGAAATTAGATACACTAAACAGGGCACTTCTTAGTCATACTCATATTAAGAAAATCAAACCAATCAACAGAATTTCATCATAAGCAAAATATAATGGCAGTCGCAATGCAAGGAAACATGTCCAAATAACCAAACAATCAACCGTACGACTTTCTATTACACCCGATAAATCACATTTGTACGTGAACTCCACAAGATGGTTAGAAAATCGATAAACGAACTTTAGCTCCACCCGGAAATCATGGTACAAGTGAAATCCATGAGGTGAATAGAAAATCAACCTTCAAACCTCTTCTTCATCCAGAGATCATGTCGTACGTGAACTTTACAAGATGGCTAGAAAATCGATAACGAACTTCAGCTCCACCCAGAAATCATGGTACGACTGACACCGCAGATGAAGAGACAAACAACATACAAACCCTAAACCACTTGAAAATGGTACGACTAAAACCGCAGATGAAGAGACAAACAACATACAAACCCTATACCACCCGAAAATCATGTCGACGTGAACACCACAAGATGGCTAGAAAATCGATAAGCAAACTTCAGCTTCACCCAGAAATAATGGTACGACTGAACACCGTAAGATGACTAGGATAACAACATACAAACTCTAGACCACCTGGAAATCATATCGTACGTGAACACCGCAAGATGGCTAGGAAACAACAGAATATGCAAATATAACCAATAAGCCACAAAGGGCACCAATGACCCATCTAAGCTACAAGGGCAAATGTGCGATTCAAGCCGTGTAAGGCAAACGTGGACCGTAGGATCATGAGTCCAAGGTAAGTTCCGTTCAATTCATTATTCAAGCACAAGTGGTAGCATATAAATAAATTGATACATATACAATAAAGGATAACATGTTATCATTGAACCATTCATGCATGTTATAATTTAAAAGAAAGCGTTTATCGTCCAACACATGAATTTATTTCACAACAAATTAGCATATTCAATAGCAAGGTAAGTAACTCAATTAGAGGAATCATGTCATCATCTATATCTAGATTGATGAAATTAAGTGGGAAGCTCAAAGGGTGAGTCCTCACCTTATGATTTAGTTTGCGTTATTAGATGGTGTATGTTCTTCTTAGGATTGAGTCCTACTCAACTGAAATCGCAAGAGGTCAGCTCGATCTTACATGGGCTGTCTTGATTTTTGCCTAGAGTTTAAATATGACGAATTCAAGAGATGTGTAAGGTTCCTACATATTTAAATAAAATTTAGAAGTAAATACTTTCAACTATCGTGACTTTAGAACTTAGAATATGGAGATGCTACTTACCTATCCCACTGAGTCAACCCAACGCAGATTTGGGTCCAAGCACCACTCGACACCAACTGAGTCAGCTCAAACCAGCCCAACTCCACCGAGTTAACTCGGAGGGTGCAACCCAAAATCCCAAATCTCTCTCCTTCCTCTTCCTTCCTTTCTCTCTCTTTCCTTCTTTGCTTTTCTCTCTCACTCACCCTCTTTCCTCTATTGCTGGGACGTCCCACGACAAACTAGACCGAGTCAAACCCGGGATCAACTCGGCAGTGAGTTGACTCAACTGCCAACTCTCTCTCTTCCTCTCTTTTCTCTCTTCTCTCCCTCTCTTTTTTTTTTCTTGCCGGAACGTCAGCAACAACCCCGACCTAAGCCAAGGCCTCCATTCTAGCTGAATACCAAACTGGGTTGAGTCAGCAAGTCAGCTCGACCCGCCAGTGCACCTTCTTCTTCTCTCCCTTACACACTCTCTCTCCCTCTCCTTCTCGTTTCTCTCCTCCTCTCTTTTTGTTTTTCTTCTTCCAGCGGCTGAAATTTGACAGGGACGGTCCCCTTTGTGTCCTCTACAAGATGGATGGATCAGATTGATCCATCAAGGTCTTGATCATGGGCCATGATTCGAACAAACGGACAGTTGTCTGTCTGTTCAAAAACACCAGGACGCGGGAGATGAAAAGGAAGGATTTCCTTCTTAGGAAATTTTCGGTCAGAGCTGCTCTGACCGGTCTCCAAGGTTCAGTGCACAGCGGATGCACGTACCTGCTGTGCATACGCAACAATTGTGGGGTCCACAGTGATGTCTGTGATCTGATCCACACTGTTCATTAGTTTTGTCAGCCGGACTTAGGGTCTGGCCTAAAGAATGGGGTAGATCCATAGCTTAGGTGGGCTATACAAGCCAATGTCGTGTTCAATTGGTGGTCTGCGCGGCCCATGGAAATCTGAAGTGGAATCCAGCCCGTCCATTATTTTTAAAAAAATAATATATATTAAGTAATACAAATTACATTATAGTATATAATATAGTATGACGTATAATACATTGTATTTATTTTATACTTTATATAAATAATTATTTATTAATTAATAAAGAATTTAATTTGAAATATTATATATATGTGTGTATTTATGTATTTTTCTTATATATATATATATATATATATATATATATATATATATATTCTATATATATGTTATAATACAATAATATGTAGTTTAAATTACAAAATGTAATTATTAGTCGATATACTTCAATTATATGATAATGTGTTGACATACAATTTATTTTATATATAGTTTAAATAATGTAAAATAAATGGTATACATAATTTGTATAATTAAAGTAACATATGTATTATTACAAATGATTAAAAGTCATTTTGTATTATAATATATTTATACATTTAGAGTGAGTTATTATGGATCAACTTAAGATGGGCCACCCATCTGACTTTGAGGTAGATCTATAGCTTGGATTCCCCTACATATCAGTTGGACGGTAGATCTCGAACCTCGTAGTTGTTCCACCATCTCGATGGTAGGATTTAGGCCAGAGTGTGAATGTTCACATAAATCGAGGTTGTATTTATACTAAGTCGGGTTCTTATGGTAACACCCGAGTAGAGAAAAGTACGAGGTGTTACAGTATCAAAGCCTAGGTTTTAAATTTTCACGAGGACCTTAGATGTATGTTATACTAATGATTAGATTAAGCCTAGACTAGAATCAATTTGAGGGCCTATGATAGAGATTGAATTAGATAATCAAATATAAGATTTTTTGCTTTTGTGATAAAAAAAATAAATATAAAATATGAACTTAGCTCTCACGCCCCAAATTCGGAAATCGGATTCACAGGAATCCCGATCGCCGAATTCGATGCCGACAGCCTCCGTAGTATTCCATTCTCGACTCCTAGCGTTCATACGCCAGATTCCGATCCTGGGATCCTACAAGGAGGATTTTTTTTTTTTGTATATATTTAACTCGTAATAAGCATAACCACAAGTATACCTAAATCACAATGGCAACATCATCATCACATATCCATTAATATAATCATTTGATTACAATACTGAAGGGAAATACGTAAATCGAAAATCAAGCTCTAGAAGATCGCTACATGCTCCAAGCTCAACACTACTGCAACCTAACATAACCTGCACGCATCTATTGTGCATAAGTTTATAGAAAGCTTAGAGGGTGGTGTAAGTGTGTGCACAAGGTAAGTGCTAAGTATTCAATACAATGCCATCATCATATAGTATCGAAAATACTGGTAATCCATAAATCATACAATATCGGAATAAGCAGAATTACTAACAAGATCATGAATTACCAAAGTAAGCAGAAATACAAACAAGTCCATGAGTCAATCAATATTAGAATACGCAATATAGAACAACTATGCAAATGAGGAGTCATAAAGAACCAAATATCAAATGTCGAGGATGCGATGCAGTATGTAATTCCTGATGAGTCCACGAATAACGTCAATCGTATCTAGACCATATAAATGCAGAAACACAGTAACCCAAAATACCATATGCCGTGGATGTAATGCAATATGCGGTGCGAATGGAATGACCATGCTGGAGTGTGAAGTCGGGATGATAGTACGTAGTATCGCAAGCTATGGGGTCCATCACAAGGGGCTTCTATCCAAACCAGTCCCATACCTAAATTTGGATAGTCAGACTCAATGTGGTAAACTCCTGATCTCAGGTTAGTCGCATGCCCAACTGAAATCCTAGCCATGCGAAGGTACACGTAACAAATAGTTGCGCACCACCAGCCCGAGTAGATAGTGAATGAATAAATGAATGAGTATGCAACTCTTGCTCAATAAGTCCACATATCAGAACGGTTCATCTCTGGGATCATCACCGGGGTCTAGTACACTCTACATGCAATTGCCGCTCACTAGACGGGCAACCATGCAAGTGGAAGAGACCTCACTATCCGCATGGCCAGTAGTCAGCCAATATCTACCCGGCACGTCGACAGCGACCCATTCACAAGCTGGTCAAACTTAGCCTAGCAATGCCCCCTACCCTTGGGCAGGTAAGGCCACACCCCCTCCCAACCGACCACGACACAGTGGGAGACGTGGCCTCCAGGTATTCGGCACTCGGGTGCTCATGTATCCACTCGATCTAGACGTTGGGGTGTATCCTGGCCACAGAGGTTTAGGCATTTTCACCCATGGACATCTATGATGCCCGTATGCTAGAACCAAATATTTTCGGTGTCCCCTCTGGCCATCCACGATATGCCTGTGGAGGCTACGGCCCTGATGTCGCTAGGGCGTATAGTAATCACATCACACAATACAAGATGCATGAGTCATACAATCCAGTCATGCATCAATCCTGCGCATATTGTGCGCTCATGTAAGATAACCTCCGCCTATCAGGGAGTCTTATAACAACACGCTCAATGACATATGTAATGATCAACCACGTCTCATAACAAACATGCAGATGATGCGTATGGGCATGTATCATGATGCTATGTTGTCACATACTCATAATCGGTATCAATAACCGACATTGACAATCGACCTCTACAATGTGGACATTTAACCAACATTGCCCCCAAGGAATGACCCTCATGGATCCTAACATATAGTGAACCCATGACCTCACACAGGGGCCAATTATACAACACCATGGGCCTCTCTCAAGAGCTTACTACACATCCCGATGGGCCTAATATACATCATGCTGGGCTTCATCGCCTAACCCTTAAATGCATTACAATGGGCCTCATCATATAGGCCTTACACACGAGCTGAATACACATCACAATGGACTTCAAATACGGGCCATATATACATCACACAGGCCGACTACACACCACAATGGGCCTCAACTACGGGTTGCATATACATCATATAGGTCTCGACAATCGACCTCGACAATTCAAAAATCGGCCTCGACAAATCGGAATCGGCAATCGGCCACGACAAGCAGAATCGGCAATTAGCCACGATCGGTAATCGGTCACGATAATCGACCTCGATCGGTAATCGGTCAATTAGCCATGACAAGCAGAATCGGCATTCGGCTATGATCGGTAACTAGTCACGATAATCGGCCTCAATCGGTAATCGGTCAATTGGCCATGACAAGCAGAATTGGCACTCGGCCACTATCGGGATCGATCGATAATCAGAATCGGCAAATCGGCCACGACAATCGGGATCGATCAATAATCAGAATCGGCAAATCGGCCACGATAATCGGGATCGATAGATAATCAGAGTCGAAAAATCGGTCACGTCAATTGGAATCGGCAATCGGCTATGACAATCCGATCGATCGATAATCAGAATCGGCAAATCGATCACGACAATTGGGATTGATCGATATTCAAAGTCAGCAAATCGGTCACGTCAATCAGAATCGGCAATCGGCCACGACAATCGGGATCGATCGATAATCAGAATCGGCAAATCGGTCACGACAATCGGGATCGATCGATAATCAGAGTCAGCAAATCGGTCACGTCAATCGGAATCGGCAATCGGCTATGACAATTGGGATTGATCGATAATTAGAATCTGCAAATCGGTCACAACAATCGGTATCGATCGATAATCTAAGTCGGCAAATCGATCACGTCAATCGGAATCGACAATCGGCCACGACAATCGGGATCGATCGATAATCAAAATTGGCAAATCGGTCACGATAATTGGGATCGATCGATAATCAGAGTCAGCAAATAGATCACGTTATCAGAATCGGCAATCGGCCATGACAATCTAGATCGATCGATAATCAAAATCGACAAATCGGTCACGTCAATCGGCCACGATAATCGAAATCGATCGATAATTGGCCTCGATAATTGAAATCGATGAGAATGGGCCTAACAAGTCCTAAGGAAAGGTCACAATGTGGACATCTAGCCATCATTGCCTAGTAATGTGGACATTCAACCAACATCGCTCCTAAGAAGTAGCCCACACAGGGCTTAACATATAGCGGGCCCCTGGCCTCTCACAAGGACCTTATACACAACATGATGAGCCTCATCGTATCGGCCAAAATAACAATGGGCCATGAATACATCAAGTCGGGCCGTATCACATGGGCCTAACACACATCACTATGGGCCACATCACATGGGCCGGAAATACATCTCAATGGGCCTCATCATGTGGGCCATAAACACACACATCAGGCCTTGCCCATGGGCCTCGAATACATCATAATGGACCATAACTCATGGGCTTCAAATACGCAATAGGTGGGCCCTATACATGGGCCTAATATACATCATGGGTGGGCCCTGCACATGGGCCTCATACACGTCACAATGGGCCACATCATGGTGGGCCACATATATCACAATGGGCCTTGTATTCATCAAGTCGGCTGCATCAATGGGTCGCACTAATGGCCCTCATACACATCAAGTGGGCTACATCAATGGGCCACACTAATGGGCCTAATACATATCACAATGAGCTTGCCCATAGGCTACAAATACATCACAATGGGCCTAAGATTCAAGCAGGTGGACCCCATCATATGGGCCTTGTATACATCACATCGGCCCCACTCATGAGCCCAATATACATCACAATGGGCCTCTCCATCTGGGCCGCAATTCCATCACACTGAGCCATACAACAGGTGGGCCCTGCACAACCAGCAGGTGGGTCTGCACCTCCCAAATGGGCCTACCAGATGAACAATCATGGATGTACAGCTCATACATCAAGGTGGACCCTACCATAACGTTTATTTTCCATCTAATCTGTTCACAAGGTCACAAGACCCGGATAAAGAGGAAAACAAATTTCATATTTATCCAAAACTTCCGTACTCCCAAAAGGAGTTTCAATGGTAGGCATTCAATCCCCATTGGTTCTGCAGTGTGGTCCACCTGATAGATCTGCCACATTTTTAGTCTCAAGGCCTTAAGACGAGCTCGCCATCTGGATGGACGGTTTGGATGAAACACAATGTCAAGGTGGGCCCAGCTGATGGGTGGCGAGGATACACTACATACATCAAGGCCCCACCGTCCATTGCTACTGGACGGTGTGGCAGAAACACATATATTAGGGTGGGATCCACGTCCCTATCTACTGGACGGAAGTAGATACAACATATATATCAAGGTGTGGCCACGTGGTGGCCCCCCAGCGTTGGGTCAAGCAGATATTTGTATTTGCCTCTCCAGATTGGATGAACGGTCTGGAATACAACACGTTCCTCATGAGGTCCCACTACCTACGGACAGTGAGGATGGCACATCAAGGTGGGTCCACGTCAGTGTGGCCCACCCACTGGTTGGATCAAACTGAGATTTGTATTTTTCAACAGGCAGGAGGATCCTGCCCGCTAGACAAACAGCGTGGATAAAACAATTACATCATGTCGAGCCCACGGTCACGCGGCTGGACGGTTTGGATATATAGCACATGCTTCAGGTTGGCCACACATGGCATCAGAGAGAGAGAGAGAGAGAGAGAGAGAGAGAGAGAGAGAGAGAGAGAGAGAGATGAGCGACCCCGCCACTATGGGTCCCTCTAAATACAACGCATACATCAATTGGGTCCCATTACAAGTGGGCCCTAAATCAGAAACCAAGATGATGAAACACCCATTCCGCTTCTTCTAGGCTCCATGGACTCCTTAGCTCATTGTCTTCAACTTTAATGGAGGAAGATAAGGATTGGATGGCTACCACACAAAGCTCCTCTCATGGAGCTCTCTTGCTTGGACGTTGGGATGCTCTTGGAAGGAAATGAGAAATGAGAGAGAGAGGAGTGATGTAGTAAATAGAGGGTATGGTTCTTGTTGACTTGTTAGTGAGAAAGGAATGGGATGAATAAGTGTGTTGTTGACTTTGGAAATGGGAGAGAGATGGGTGTCATGCCTTGTTGGTAAGAGAGGCATGGGTGTTGTACTTGTTGTACCTGACTTAATTGATGTGATTGATTTGATAGATTCTCTTGGGATTTGCAACGTGCGGTATTTTCTTCAAACTAAACATGGGCCCACATCTCCTGGCCCGGGTATCGCCTCGGCCTACGAGACGCGGTGTCGGAACTGAGGCGACGGCGTGGTCACAGGGGTGCAAGTCTCGGGTTGAGCTAACTCTGATATGTGAGACATGACTCAGGATCACGCGCAAACGCCGATAACAGATCTCGGGTCGCCGGAATTCGACCGGAAGGACCGTGGAAGCCTACGGAACGGTGCGGGCTAGGATACGGGTCTTACATTAGCAAACCCTATGTATCTATATGACATCAAATATGATATTAATTAGGCTTGACATTGAACTAACATCCCAAAACTGGACCCTAAGAAATTTTTAAGAATTTTTATCCTACTACGGTGAGTTGGACAACAATAGTAAGCAGAAAACACTTAAATTATAAAAACCATAACTAATTAATTATAACTCCATTTAAGGCGATTCAAAATATTAGTCGTAGATTAACAAGTTTACTTTTATGGAAAAATAATACAAAAATATAATTCTAGGTATCTCCTATAGAGATTTTAATTTAGGTGTATACTAGTCAGAAATCATCTGCTTCTAGGCAGACTTAATTTTCTGAATTTTAGGATCTTTTGAAAACTTTGGATTAAGCTGAAATTTTATAGAGTTATAATAAACTAATAGATGCAGGAACTAACATCCCAAAACTGGACCCTTGTTATAAAAAGTTTTAGACCAATCCGATACTTATAAATACTAGAAACATTAGCAGGAACAATATCCTCATAATTTGATTTTTTTTTTTTTTTTTTTTTTTTTTTTTTTGCATAACAACCTTGGTACATATCACAGCTCTTATTCTCTTGATCTTCATGTGTAAGTCTTTTAGATCATCTAATCTTCCTTGTAATCCTACAAAATCTTCAACATAATAATTAAAAAATATATAATAAAATAAAATAAAATTAGACTAATCTAATATTTGAAACTATCCAATGCATCAAATGGAACAATACATTCAACATTAGAAACTTTTGCACTTCAACTTCAATATATATCTCAACACCGTCCTTGTTGAACCATCACATATACCAACTCCAGCCACCAAATCCTTCCTTGGAAATCGAATAAATATTTTGTGAAACATATCTTCAACCGATCTTATATTGTACTTGTAAATGACTTGCATTATGTCACTCTATCATAAACGCCTGACCCGATGCCTTTAGAGTGGATCACTTGCAAATAGAGTAATTAGGACCTAAAGTATTTTTAGGTTGTTTTGGTTATACCGACCATGATCACACTTCTACATCACTGCTGTTAAAATCCTGTTACAACTGTGGATATGAAGAACATGTTGTATGTCTATGCACGACCCCTTCCTCTTCGTCAACCGTAAAATCAGGGACCACCTAAGCAAGTCTATAGGTCACCTCCACAGAATGGGTTGCCATCCATGCAACAAAGTTCTGCACTGCACTCTTCAGCGAAACCATCATCTCGAGATAACCTCCACCATATTTTAAAAAGTGTCATGGTCGTAACCGAGGTCATAACAGTAAGGACACCCACAAGACATCTTGAGATCACACCAACCATCCCACAACAGATTAAGCGAATAGGAAGTAGATATCACCGATCCTCACACTGGTAGCCACAACATTCGAAGTTAGCCACAACATTCGTAATTACAACTGCAACCCTTAAAGACTCAACTGTAGCACCTTGTTTCTCCATGGCCATACCAAGTATCTTAGCAACAACATTCGTTGTACCCGTCACATTATAGCCATGTCAAGGACCACGTCGACAATCTCAAACAACTACCTCCACTACATCAACGATGACAACAAAATCAAAGACCTACATGACACTGATGTCAGCCCTTGGTTATGTCGCCGCACTATCAGAAAAGAGTAGGTTTCTACCAATAATTTCATAACACCATCACTTGAAGAGACACCACAACTAACGTAAATGTCAACGCAAACTACGTCATTCGCAGACCCACCATGCAATTTTAGTTTAGGCATTAACATAGTAAATTCCGGGGACAAAATTTTGTTGAGGGTAGAATGTAACAACCCATTTCTTTTAATGGTGGTCATCTCACTCCCCACTGTTTCTTATGGTGTGGCCCACTGGAACTTCTGATCGACCTCATTTTTGGGCCCATACCCTAGTATGATCGAACAAAAATAATGGACAGAGTGGATTTATATTGCCTTCTCTGCAGGGCCCACCGTCGTTAAAAAAAAAAAAAACAATGCAGTGATCACCACACGACCTAAGCTCTCTCCCAATTTCCTCTCCATTCAAACTCTCCTTTTCTTCTTCCACCATTCTTCATCGGTGGAACCCACCAAACAATCCAGACCGCTCACCATCAACCTAAGAAGATTTAACGGCAAACGTTCAACCCCATTGTTTCCAGTCTTATGTCCCACCTAAATTCCAAATCTGCCTTACCTTTAGAATCATGTATCATTACGACCCGATAAAGTAGCTGGACGGAATGGATTTCTCACAAACATCTCGTTGAACCCACCTAACTTCCGTTGCAGTAAGGGATTTGGAAGGCTTCCACAATGCAATTCATGCAGATTGAAACCTCTCCGATTTTTCTTCCTTTCTCTTTCCATTTTCGAGCCAACCTATAAATCGGGAAATCTCGACTGTCCATTGGATTCGTCTCCAATTTGCAACGTCCAAACTATGACATTCAACCTCCACTCAACACACCAGGTAGGTGATTTTCCCGATTGAAAAAAACTACATTATTATATACTTTCATTTCCTTAATTATTTATTTCATATTGCTGATTTAAGTGATTTGATTTTAGTTTTACGTGATGTAGAATACATTTATTTGATTTCTAATATATGGAATAAATACATTTGATTATTGTTAAATGCTTTTAATTATATTATGGGTGCTCTGCCCTGAAAGGACCATTATGTTATTTTTATGGGGTGTTGTAACACCCCGTACTTTCCAGTACTCGAGTGTTACCATTTAATTTAATTTAATAATAATATAAAATAATAATAATAATAATAATAATAATAATAATAATAATAATACAACCTAAATATATATATACTATGAAATGTTATTTTATAAATATTCAAACTTTCACATTAAAATGATATGTAACTAAAATCCATATTATATGCATGTACTTACAAGCAGTGTTCAAAATATCGGTATCGCACAATGTATCGCACCCTTGGGATATAGATACGTATCGGTTATCGCATGGGATATATTGTTTGTATCGCATAATTTATCGCACTTTTTGAGAAACATGGGGAAGCATTGGGAAAATGGTTGAATTTTTCAATGAAACTTCAGGGATTATTAAAAAAGACCTTAATACACACTTTTAAATCATAAAATCTTAAAAAAGAAGTGCACATAATAGGTTTCCTTTGTATAGCGTCTAAGCTATGCGTTGTCCTATTGAATTCAAACAATTATATTCAGTATCCACCCCATCCATCTGTTTTTCCATATCATTTTAGGACATTATCCAAAAATTGAAGCAGATCTAATAATTAGGTAGACCATACCGTAGGTAACAATGGTGATTGACCATTAGTGGGCCACAAAAGTTTTGGATCAAGCTGATAATTGTTTTTTCTCTTCATTCAAACTTATGTGAAGTTATCAGCGGATTGGAGGCCTAATAAAATATAGGAAAAA
Organism: Magnolia officinalis; assembly: GCA_021015155.1. NCBI lineage: Eukaryota > Viridiplantae > Streptophyta > Magnoliopsida > Magnoliales > Magnoliaceae > Magnolia > Magnolia officinalis. Next base: position 73,143,092 of record JAJHSJ010000006.1, on the reverse strand, counting down.
TTAAGGTGCACCTTAAGAAGTTTTTAATGGTACCATGTTCAACTAATACTGTTTCCTTGAGTATAGTCCACCTGATAATTGGATCTTCTTAATTATTAGGATCATGTTGTAAAATGATATGAAAAAACAGATGGATGGAGTGGACATAAAATACACACGTCAAGTTGGGCCCCACGGTACGGTTGTATGGTCTTGGGTGAGGCGGGGTCTCACCTAATGCACTCCTATAGTACTGAGTAAACTTATTGGGTCCACCGTAAATGTACATGGTTTATCCATGTAGTCCATCTGTTTTTCCGGCTCATTTTAGGGGTTGAGTACAAATTTGAAACATATCTAAAGGTCAAGTGGACTATACCGCAGGAAACAATAGGAATAATGATTTGCACTGTTTAAACCTCCCTTAGGGCCTACAGTGATGTTTATTTTTCATCCAACCTCTTCATAAGATCACAAAGATATGGATAAAGGAAAAGAACAAATATCAGCTTGATCCAAAACTTCTTTGGCTCCCAAGGATTTTTTTTTTTAATGGTAGATGTTTAATTCGCACCATTTTCTGTGGTGTGGTCCACTTGAGCTTTGGATATGCTTCATTTTTTAGGCTAAAAATCATAAAATTATATGGTAAAATGGATGGATGGAGTGGATAAAATACATGAATTATGGTGGGCCCCACAAAGTTTATGTAGTACATTACTCACTACGCCCGCTTCCTACCATACTACAAAGACGGCAGTGCCGGACGCGGATTTCCTGCGAAAGCCTTTCGTAGGAAGTTCCCGCGCTGGAAACTTGGGTGGGACCCAACGTGATGTTTTTGAGAAATCCACACCGTAAATCTATTTTCTGAGCACATTTAGGACTTGAGACCAAATGAGAAGGATCCAAGACTTAAGTGGGCCGCACTAGATGAAAAGGTGGGTAGGAAAATTCCTACTGTTGAAAACTCTCTGGAGTAGAAAGTGATGTTTACATGCCATCCATACCGTTAATAACGTCATTCCTACTGGGATGAACTGAAAACACAAATATTAGCCTGATTTGAAACTTATGTGGCCCCATGAATATTTCAACTGTGTACGTTTAATACTCACATTTTAGGCCCACTTGAGTATTGGATACGGTTCATTTTTGTGCTCTTATCCTAAAACTATCTCAAAAATGGATGGACGGAGTGGATTTCTCACAAACATCACGGTGGACCCCCTAGGTTTCCAGCGTAGGAAGTTCCTACAAAAAGCTTTCATAGGAAATCCGCGTCCGGCAGTGCCGCTCCTGCAACTCAAGTGGTATCAATGGTTCAAAGTTACATGGCCCCACAATAATGTATTTATTATCTACAACAACCGTTCATGAATTTGGAGAGATCATGAGCCCAAAAATGAGCCATATTCAAAGCTCAACTGGACCACACCACAAATAGCGGTGGGGCTGATTCTCACCGTTAAAATATTCATAGGGCCCACTATAATGTTTATTTTCCATCCAATCTGTTCATTAGGTCACACAGACTTGGATGAAGAGGAAAAACAAATATCATATTGATCCAAAACTCCAATGACCCCAAAAGGGTTTCAATGGTAAACGTTTAATCTCCCACTCCTGTTTGCAGTGTGGTCCACTTGATCTTTGGATCTGTCTTATTTTTCAGCTCAAGCCTTACGACGATCTTGCCAAATGGACGAACGGTTTGGATATAACACATACCTTATGATGGGACCCACGGCACGGAACTTGGTGACGTCAACACACCAGTCAACTAGGTGGTGGTGCGGTACACCTCGATTTCCATAAAAAAAGGGATCAACGCCATTTTTTTCGAAGTAGAGAGGGTTCCAGCCTTCCGGAACCCTAAAATCTCTCCAAAATCTCACAGATCTTTGGATTTTGGCGAGGATTTCTCCGGATTTCAGCAAGGATTTCGCCGGATTTCGCCCAAATACTTGGATTTCTCCAGATTTCGATGGATTTCTCTTCCAAATCGAAGATTTTGTTTGCATTAACCTACGGACGATGCTTTGATTCAAATGGCCCACCAAAGGGAAGCTTCTGATCATAAAAATCTCTTGTACGGGTATCAAAATCCACCTGTTGAAAGTTTCTTTATATATATTTTTAATTTTTCTAATTTTTTTTTGGATAATGACACTGTCTCGGACGATATTTGGTGTTTTTTTTTTTTTTTTTTTACTTGGTATCTTTCGACGATATATCGCACGATATCGACAATAATATCGTGCGATATCTGAAGTTTTGGATTTTTGGTATCTTCCGGGTGTTATCGGAGGAGTTTCGTCTCGCAGTGGTGCGATAACAATAATATTGGCTGATAGTATCGATATTTCGAATACTGCTTACAACATCATTAATATAAATTACAAGCTATAGAATTTGTAATACATAAAAATAAATATACTAGGAAAACTTATAATGAATAACATATTTCAAACAATTTAATGATTTAACTTTTAAAAACCTAACATACAAATAACATATATGTATATATATACATTAATCTCTGCTTACTGACCATTCATATAATTTACATATATTAACAATTTGCGATAATATAAATTATATATGATGAAATATATATGGAAATCATTTTAATAATAATAAAAATAATGATAATAAAATGAATATATTAGTACTATACTATATAAGGTATATCTTAATGCATTGATGGATGTACATCTGGTGGGCCCCACGTGGGACCCACCTCTGTGATCAGGTTGCTAGTGCCACAGCAACTGCTGCATTAACATAAGCCAATCCCATGGCTCTAATCACGTGGCATGTTGTAACCCAAGATGTCCAGTTGTTGGACGCAATTGTGGGACCACCATGATGTCTTGTATATCATCCTCACCATGTGCCTTATCAACACTGTCCACACGAGGTACATATGGACCCCACCATATAAGTGTTTTACCTGCACTGCTTGTGCAGTGGATCCCAACCTGATGTGAGTGTTTTTTTACACTCTCCATATGACGGTGGGCCCTACCATTGATATATGTGTTCTTCATCCACACCGTCCAACCCTCTGGATGGGTGGGGCCCACCTTGTGATGTGTTATATATCCGCACCATCCATGGGACCCCACTGTAATGTATGTATTTTATGCACATCGTTCATCCTAGAACGGTGGTGCATGGGCCACCACGCTGCACGTATTTTACCCACGTCGTCCAGTCCAGCTGGATGTGGGCCCCATCAACACGGACCACACAATTTATGGATGTGTTTTGTACACTCCGTCCCGTTGGGATGGTGTTGACCCACCTGATCATAGGAGTTTCATGTGTGAGGCCCAGTTCAACCCATAGTAAGGATGAGCTTGAGCCAATAGGCCACCCTGCTTGAATAAGTATATGATGGGCCTAGCACAATCATAAAAGGCCTTGTTGTTGCATTCCTTTGAACCTTCTTGTTGGTTGAACAAAACCGTAGGAATACCTGACAAAAATAAATTGTAATTTTAGAGATTGAGTGACCTTAGGCCATAAGATAACTTGGACCAAGTACGCGAACACGACCTTCCAAGTGATTATTCTTCCCCTTGAGCTTTCCATCTTTCCATAACTTAAGTTATAGTTTTTACTTAAATTTATAATTAATATCTCTCTCTTATAATCACATGTGTTAGCTGGTGGAAATTGAATGGCTATATTGCTTGCTTAATGTTTATCCTGAATATTTATTCATGCTTGTGTATTATTTACGGATTGCTTATGGAACTTAAACTGGTACGCCAGTGGGAAACCCCCACCTACATGTGTACACCCATACTTGGGATGTAACTCGACTGGTTGTGATAGTAATGGACCTTGGGCTTAGTGGTTATTGAATGATGATTTAAATTAACCATTGATGTGGGCCTACCATCCAGGGTTGTTGTGTCCAACGGTTTTCAAGAATGGTCTTTTATTGCATGGTTTTTGATATTCGCCTTATGTGGCATGTTTTGATACTCGCCCTATGTGGTTTTTGTTTTGATATTTTCCTATATGGGCTCAATGTTTTATACTATGCAACCATGCGATTGTAAGCCCCATATGTTGTAATATGATTAACCACTAGTCGACGATTTCCATTAAACATCCTAGGTGGTAGTCTCATGAGCCGGGGATGGTGGTAAGGGACACTATGCCCGAGTTGTCAACCTACGCTGGGTTTCTGAGCTCCTTGTAGTGACCTTGAGCTTACCTAAATTGGCTGATTGTAACTGGACTAATAACGGTTTGGCTAATCATGCATCCATAGCATGTTGGCGATGACGGGTGGGTTATTCTGGATGCTGTGGCATGTGCCCTTAGGATCTTCGGGTATTGTTTTCGCTAGCTCCCAGACCACCGACTATCGACCCCTATCCAACTGGATGATTTCCCAGGTCGATGATTTGCATGGGTGACGAGCCCAAGTCCGTTTGGATGTGCATCCCCAGGTCGATGTGCATTCATGCATCCATGCACTTAAAAAGACCGCATCATGTTTGTTTTAATAATGCTTTGTTGTTTTATAACTATGCTTACCTAATGCGGTGGTGTGTAATCTTGAGGGAAATTCACAATGAACTGGCTACTCATCCATCAAATATAACAACTGTACAGGTAGAACAGGTGCCCAGATGATGTATTTGATCAAACTTGATAGGAGCTATGCAGGTTCCATGGATGCACGACCGTATTGCTAAGAGGA
>JAJHSJ010000006.1:72991574-73138287 GCA_021015155.1 Magnolia officinalis | reverse complement strand
ACCCATTCAATAGGAGTACTTTTGTCATTTTAAAATCTTGATGCTGAGTAGCCAGCACATGCCTTAAGTGCGTGCAAGCACATAAACCCAAACGTGGTTTGCTAGAATACTTCTAGATGTATTGCTAGGGTCCTTTCTCATTCCTCGGTGGTAGACGCACAAGAGTTTCAACACAAGTTCATGGGTTCAAGTACCCATTGTGGTGTGAGTGCGTGGGTGTGTGTGAGGTGTGAATGTGTGTAAAAAAAAAAAAAGGAAAAAAAAAAAAAAAGAAAGGAAGGGAAGAAAATGATGTATTGCTATAGGAATCTGGAATCATTGGGACTTTAGTATTTGAATCTGGAGTTATCTTCCAATAATCCAAACTGTCTATATGATGGATCTTACCTTACATGGGATATATACAGAATATAAGATCTCTTAGATTGTGATATTTTATGCCTTTGACTCCTTCCCTTTGAATTTGGACAGTCTCCATAACCTTCTAATAGCGTTGATAATATTTCAATCTAGGAGTTATTTTGGATGTCACCCCTCTGTTTTGGTCATTGTAAAGGACCCAGATCACAGCTGATGTCCTGACATATCCTATCAAGTACCATACTCTACTAGAATATCTACTAACTTCCCTTCTACAATCACTCTACCCCGCTCTCCACATCTTGCAACCTCTTCTTCAAAGGGTACTACTATTGTGTGAAGCCACACCCACCTAAAACTGCCCCCATCTCCTACCATCCATATTTGTTTATTCCTACAGTCATCCGACCTTCAAATCCACTGTTATTTTGCAACCAACCCTTCTCTACAGCAGATTTTTAAAATCTGGCCTTACAAGAGGGCTAAAACTTCGGCGGAGCACTATGCATGGACCGGATGTCGGATCGGGCCAAAACTTGATGGATGTGTGGCCTAGCCCTGGCCGACCAAACTCGAGGTGGCGGTTTTTGGGTTCATGGGCCCCACACACGTGCGGACAACCACCAACGCACGTGCGTCAGACCCTGCACGCTGTTCACACGTGCGGACTAGGTACAAGTCTTCTCTCTCCTCTCTTTCACTCATCTCCCACCTGATTTCCCTAACCCTAACCCTAGATTGTCCTAAATCCCAACTTTTATGCCATTTTCTTCAACATTAGGGTTCCTCGAATTGAAACTTGTGAATCACTTGGATTGAGGAAATATTTATGTGCATGTGTGGATGAATTTACTCTCATTTGAGCATTGTTTGGTCTATAACTTTAATTGATTCAGCCCTAAAATGTATAGGCTTGGACCTGCATAGATTCCCCTTGTTGAGTGCTTGACTTTATGTGGGATGTGGAATTTTGTGTGATTGTTTCTGAATTAGTATGATCTAAAGCTTGGAATCTTGCATAACATATTTAAAATATCATGTCCTGCATCAAATTTGGTATCAGAGCTTAGAGTTCTTATAGGGGAATGCATTGCATGTTTAGCGTTTGGTCTATTCACGTTTAGTTTGTATTAACTCTCATCGTAGAGTCTTGTAGGATCATTTAGTCTCATTTAGTCTCATATAGTTGTGTTAGAGGGTCTTTGAGTTAGGGAGTAGTTGTATGCCCACACGTACTAGTCGCGGTTTTAGTTTGCACTCAACGCTAAACATAAAGTAATTGCAAGAATCAATGGACAACCTAACCATGCAGTTTGAATCTTTGGGTAAGCGCTTGAAACAACATATTGACAATTGCCTTAAACAAATTAATGTGCGCGTTACCCAATTAGAGACCTCCACCCGGGCGAACCCCACTATTGGAAAAGATGCCCAATCTCAGGCAGGTGGTCAGGAGGATAGACCAAGGAATGAAGGTGGCCAAGGAATCGGGTATGGGCGCGCACCCATGCACCCACCCCGTGAGGGACATCAAGACCACTATGACCCCGATGCGCAACTCCTCAGGGAAGTTAGAGTAGATGCCCCCACATTTGATGACCACTTGGACCCTAAAGCTTTTCTAGATTGGTTGACGGATATGGAACACTATTTTGAGTAGTATGACATGTCGGATGCTCGTCGAGTCCGATTCGCCAAGATGAGGCTTGTGGGACAAGCAAAGAGGTTTTGGGCTACTATAGAGCGAAAGAAAGAAAGCGCGAGGGAGTTCCCAATAGCCCATTGGGGAAAAATGAAAAAAAAAAACTCTTAAGGAAAAATACCTCCATTTTTCTTATCACTTGAGGTTGGTTGAGGAATGACAGTCTCTTCGATAAGGTTCTATGAGTGTTGCTGAATACATTGAGAAGTTCGAAGAGTACTTGACCCGTTGTGAAGTTAATGAGGACCATGTACTCACCCTTGCTTGATTTAAGACGGGACTCCGTTTTGACATTAGGAGAGAGTTGCTCGCCAATGACATAGACACTTTTGAACAGATGTATCAAGTAGTGTTGGAGGTCGAATAATACCTTAAAACATCTGTGGGAAGGCGGTTTGAGTTTCGCGATTCAAGCACTGAGGCCAACCTCTTCTGGTGCTAAGCCTAACACTGGGTACTAAAACAAACCTTCCAGTAGTTTTCAGTTCAGGCCCAAGGATGATAAGGGTAAAGAGGTTATCGGGTCTAGCTCGCGTAGGAGTGGAGCAACTAGGTTTTTTAGGTGTCAAGGGTTTGGTCACTTTGCCCACCAGTGCGGCACGAGAGAGGGCATCAATGTGCTCCTTATTGATGGAAAAGTAGAAGTAGTGCCCCCATAAAGTGACAGTGAGGAGGAAGAGTATGAGCCAACAGAAATCCCTAGTGATGAGGAAGAGGGATCGCAAGAGTCTGCGACCCTGGCAGTTGTGTGTTGCACCTTTGCTCAAGTAAAGAATACCGACGATTGGTGCCGCAACACAATCTTCTATACCTATGCGAAGTGTGGGGATAAGAGTTGCAAGATGATTATGAACAATGGTAGTTGTGCCAATGTGGCATCAACTGGTATGGTGAGCCGTTTGGGCTTGAAGCTCGAAGCCTACCTTCAACCCTATAGAGTGTCTTGGGTTGATGAGACTTCCATTCCAGTCTTACACCGTTGTCTTGTCCCTATTCAGTTTGGATCTTATAAAGACACACTCTGGTGTGATGTTGTTCTTATGGATGTTGGCCATATCATTCTGGGTAGGCCCTGACTCTATGACAGGGATGTTACCATATTTTGTCGTTCAAATGTGTGTACATTCTGGTTTGAGGGCAAGAACATGATCGGAAAAGAGTCCACCACATACAGTGGTGTGAGCGGCTCAGAAGAATTGAAGGAATCGAAGTCCAAGTCTAAGCCTCTCCATATTCTAAATGCCAAGGACTTTGAGCGAGAGACTAAGTCAGACTCGATAGTGTACGCCCTTGTGGTTAAGGAAAGTGCACCAGAGGCTAGTGTAGAGTTACCCACTGAGGCTATTCCGGTAGTGGATGAGTTTCGTGATGTCTTTCATGTGGATCTACCAGATGAACTTTCCCCTATGAGGGACATATAACACGCCATTGATTTAGTCACTGGGGCGACTCTACCAAACCTTTCTCATTACAGAATGAACCCAAAGGAGCATGCGGAGTTGAAGAGACAGATTGATGAGCTCATAGAAAAGGGTTTCATTCGAGAGAGCATGAGCCCATGTGCTGTGTCCGCCCTTCTTATACCTAAGAAGGATGATACATGGAGGATGTGTGTTGATAGTAGGGCCATTAACAAAATCATAGTTAAGTATCAATTTCTCATACCGCGTCTTGATGACATGTTGGATATGATGGCCAATGCTACTATCTTCTCAAAAATTGACCTCAAAAGTGGTTATCATCAAATCCGTGTACGTCCTGTGATGAGTGGAAGACGGCCTTCAAGACGAAGGATGGGCTATATGAGTGGCTAGTTATGCCTTTTGGGCTGACTAATGGCCTAAGTACTTTCATGCATGTAATGACCCATGTGTTGAGGCCCTTCATGGGGAAGTTTCTAGTTGTATACTTTAATGATATCTTGATTTATAGCATGACCAAAGAACAACAACTCAACCATTTTGAAGCACGTTTGTGGGATCCTTAGACCCAAGAAATTGTACGCCAACCTAAAAAAGTGTGCGTTTTTGTCTAGTAGTGTTATCTTCTTAAGTTTTGTTGTGTCAGCTGAGGGCGTAACGGCGGATCCTGAGAAGGTTAAAGCCATTGTCAATTGGCCTGAACCCCGTAATATTCACGAGGTGCACAACTTTCACGACTTAGCCACATTTTATAGGCGGTTCATTCAAAGTTTCAGTTCTATTATGGATCCCATCACGGATTGTAAAAAGGGGAGAGTTTCAATGGACAAAAGTAGCCTCGAAGACCTTCAAGGAGATAAAGGTCAGGATGACCGAAGCTCTAGTCACGTGACTTCTGGATTTTTTGAAAGTTTTTTAAGTCGCATGTGACGCATCAAGAGTCGGCATAGGAGGAGTACTTAGTCCGGAAGGGCACCCTGTCACCTTTTTTTAGTGAGAAACTAAATGAGGCGAAACAAAAATACTCCACCTATGACAAAGAGTTCTATGTGGTAGTGCAATCATTGCGCCACTGACATCATTATCTATTGCCACAAGAATTCGTTTTGCTCTCAGATCACGAGGCCTTGACTGAACTCTTAGAAAAAATTAAACCATAGGCACGCCAAGTGGGTGCAATTCCGTCAGGAGTTCAGTCACAAGGCCGGTGATTAAACACTAGCTCTCAGATCAAGAGGACACTTTTGTGCTTTAGCACAAGGCCGGTGTAGAAAATAAGCCTGCGGACGAGTTGAGTCGTCGAGTCGCGTTATTCAATTCCACGAGTGTCGAAGTCACGGGCCTCGAGCGCGTCAAAGAGGATTATTCTGAGTACCCAAATTTTGGAGTTGTGTACGCATCGTTGTTAGGGAGTCCGTTAGGAGCTAGTAGTGAGTACTTGATTTTGGACGGATATTTGTTTAGGAGTTACTGCTTGTGCATACCTCGCACCTCCCTCCGCGATTTTCTTGTCTGGGAGTTACGTTCAGGAGGGGTCGCAGGTCATTTTGGTCGAGACAAGACCATTGCCCTAGTGAGGGATAGGTTCTATTGGCCAAGCCTCAAGTGAGATGTGGCCAAAATTTTAGGACAGTGTCGTACTTGTCTGCTAGCAAAGCAGAAAAAACTAGAACACGGGACTATACACACCTTTGTCAGTTCCATTCACCTCGTGGCAAGACATTAGTATGGACTTCTTGCTTGGTCTTCCTAACACTATTCGGAAACATGATTCCATATTTGTTGTCGTGGACTGTTTTTCTAAAATGGCCCACTTCATTTCTTGTTTTAAGATCTCTGATGCATCTCATGTTGCCAAGTTGTTCTTTAGTGAGGTCGTCAAACTTCACGGGTTATCAAAAACCATAACGTCTGACCATGATATGTGATTCATGAGTTATTTTTGGAAGACACTATGACATATGATGAATACTATGCTCCAATTTTCTTTTGCCTACCACCCTCAGACTTATGGTCAGACTGAGGTGGTCAATAGGAGCCTATGGAGTTTGCTCAGATGTTTAGTGGGGGAGCACACCAGGACGTGGGACACAATACTACCTATAGCCGAGTTTGCATTTAATAGTTCTGTCAATAGATACACAGGTTTAAGTCATTTTGAAGTCGTTACTGGTTATAAACTTAGGAAGCCTATTGATCTTGTCGCCATGTCACTGTCCCATAGGCCATCAGAGTCTGCAGAGTCCTTTGCGCATCATGTTCATTCATTGCATCAAGAAGTAAGGCGAAAGATCACTACTAGTAATGAATATTACAAATTTTCTACAGACCAACATAAACATTTCTAGGAATTCAATGTAGGGGACTGTGATGGTCTGCATTAGGCCTGAGCGGTACCCTCGGGGAGCCGTTCATAAATTACACGTGCGTAGCGTTGGACCATTCAAAATTATAAAATGAAACGATCTTAATGCGTATGTGGTAGATCTTTCACATTCCATAGGAATTAGTTCCACATTCAATGTGGAGGATCTAGTTGCTTTTAAGGGAACCACTGATACATTGTCCGGCCTTTCGCCCAACCATCTTGATTCCCCAGATCTGTCCCTTGATCCATGGCCTCTTCCCGACCCTTCTTCCCACCCTCTAAATCTCATACCCACCCTTCCCACACCCAGAGAGGAGATAGAAGATATCCTGGACCATCAGATATTTCGACGTCGAACGGCGGATTTCAAAAGTTTCTGGTCAAGTGGAAGTCACGCCCAGCTTCAGACAATACGTGGCTCACTGAGGAGGAGCTTTAGAGATTTGATCCTGACATCTTGAAGTAATTCAGGAGTTTTGTTTCGCTAGTGGCGAAATCTTCACAGTCAGGGAGAGTTGATGGGGACATCACGCGCACACGTACGCCCCCTACACACGTACGCGAGGAGGAAGGCCCCACCATCGATATCTGAATCAATGACGACGTTTAAGGAGGGCCTCCTAGTTAGAGGATTGCGTTTTGGTTCATTGGAGTGGACCCGATCGTCATGTGAATCTCACCATGGGATCCCATGATCGTGGCCCAGTATTCTAAATAATCTAGTACTTTGGATTTTGCTTATTATTGTTATTAGGAATATTATAGACGGTTTAGATTGTTTTGATTAGTTGTTGTTTTTTATTACTTTGTTTCCAAGTTATAGGGTGCGCACATGACGCGAGTTTTGGGGTACATGATTTTATTATAAATAGGCACCCATTGTAGTCTTTTTTCTCATTGATGATTGAAATAAAATTTCTGCGTCTTCCTGCTCCTTCGTGAGTTGTGAAAACCTAATTAGGTGCAAAGCTCTCCCTTCTTCGAATGGCTATTACTATGGTGTGAGACCACACCCATCCAAAACCGCCCTCATCTCCTACCATCCATATTTGTTTGTTCCTACAGTCATCCGACCTTCAAATCCACTGTTATTTTGCAGCCAACCCTTCTCTACACTATATTTTCAGAATCTGGCCCTACAGGAGGGCTGAAACTTCAACGGAGTACCACACACGGATCGGAAGTCGGATCGGGTCAAAACTTGGTGGGTGTGTGGCCTAGCCCTGGCTGACCAGACCCAAGGTGGTGGTTTTTGGGTTCGTGGGCCCCACACACATGCGAACAGCCACCAACGCACGTGCGTCAGACTTTGCACGCTGTCCATGTGTGCAGACTGGCTACAGGTCTTCTCTCTCCTATCTTTCACTCATTTCCCACCTGATTTTCCCAACCCTAACCCTATATTGTCATAAATCCCAACTTTTATGCCATTTTCTTCAACTCTAGGGTTCATCGAATTGAAACCTATGAATCCCTTGGATTGGGGAAATATTTATGTGTATGTTGATGAATTTACTTTCCTTTGAGCATTGTTTGGTCTATAACTTTTGTTGATTCAGCCCTAGCATGTGTAGGCCTAGACCCGCATAGATTCCCCTTGTTGAATGCTTGGCTTTATGTGGGATGTGAAATTTTGTGTGATTGTTCCTGAACTAGTATGATTTAAAGCCTAGAATCTTGCATAGCATATTTAAATTTTCATGTCATGCATTACTATTACACATCCTAATCTTAGTTATTAGTATGTCCTTTTTTTTTTTACTTGGTACTTTTCATCGTTGATCTTTAGCAATGTTGTCAAAATCATTATCGGATCGCAAATCGTAATAGGGATTGAATTGTATCGTAAATCGTAAGATGTTTTTAGGATTTTCTTAAAAATTAAAAAAATTGTAAATAAATAAGAAAAAAAATAAAAACTCTTCAATCATCCTTTTGCCATCAATATGCACCAAGTAATACCATGTCATGATAATGTTAGAGGATTCTTATCGTTCTTTTGTTGTCTTTTAAAATATTTCAAAAAACATACAAGGATCCTTTGATACTTTATGTTATTGTTACTATTCTTAAATGTATAATCACGTTGGAAAAGCAGTAATTGATTATGTAGACCAACGGAAAAAGATATTTTGATTTCTAACCACCATTCCAAAATACATATAACTCAGACATGATCGTAACCATCCATAAAAACATTCTAGATAATTCATTCATTGGTTTGGTGTTTCGTCCAATTAAAATATAAGATTTTATTATTATTATTATTATTTTAAAGCTCCATGATATAACATTGAAGAGAACATATATCATTTAATTTCTCATAAAGAACAAAATAAAATAATTTACCTTTCTAAATTATTCTTAAAGTACCCACCAATTTAAAAACTTAAAATTAAAGTCAAGTGAAGCTTAAAATAGAATACAACTAGTATAATGCGAATTGTAAATCAGGATTTGAATAGTAAATTGTAGGATTTTGACAACATTGATCCTTAGTTGGTCATTGATGAAAGGAATCAAGATGGGATTCAAATAATTTTTGCCTAAGATTTGACTCAAATCGTAATTCATAGGATTTTGACAACAATGATCTTTAGTAGGTCATTGATGAAAGGGTTAAGATCTTTCAACTCGAGAGCTTTTTTTATTTTTATTTTACATCCCGCACAAACAATGGACGGATCATATTGTACAGATAAGGATTATAGAAATATTGGGCAATATTTGTAAAGATTATTATGTAGATTTAAGATATCTTAGAATCTCTAATCCTCAGATTTGTAGCTCATTTACAGGTCTGTATACAAACATCCTTTGGGCTTGAGATTGTTACGATTTTATCATTCTTCAAAAACTAACTCGGACTTGGATCAATCGACCAATTAGTGAAGACTTGGATGATTCTAGTAAATTTTAACAACGCCAAGTATATCTTAGTTATTTATGATACTGGTGCAACTCTCAAATCCTCAACCATAGGGTGTGTGAAACTATTGCATGGACTAGGTAAAAAAGGAGAGGAATGGGCCCCACTCTGTCATTGGTTTTTTTATTATTATTGATGAATGTGTTTCTAGAACTTGTTATTGCAGTAAAATGGTCAATTTGGGATATTACTCTTTGGATATCCTTGAGCCAAAAAGTATACATGTCATGCACGATTGATTTTAACTATTGGCTGGGCATGCTATGGAGCGTCCATAGTTCAAAAGCCAGACTAATTGTGTGATCCTAGGGGGCCGTTTGGATATTACCAAATAAGTAGCTTTTTTAACTTATGTATGTTAATAAGTTACTTTTCTTAGATAAGTTAGTTTGGTTATTAAACTTAAATGAGTAGCCTTTTAGAAAAAGTAACTTATTTTTATCAGTTAATTTTTTTTATTGCTTTTCAACTTCCAAAAGTAACTTATTTCTTTTATTTTCATTAGTTACACATAATTTTAGGAAATTACTTTAGGGAATATGTTCTAGTGGCCCTAAATCCCTTCTCAGCTTATGAGATTGGAAAATCATCTAATGAATGGGTAGATGATCTACTATACCTGACCCAACCCCTCCTTTCCCTCTTCCCTTTTCCTTTTAGCCTACTTGAGCAGTAGGCTAGCAGGGACCCCACTCGACCCCACCACCTGGCGAGCGGCGACGACCCCATCTTTATCTCTCCTTCTCTGACTTCTTTCTCCTCCAGTCATTCTCTTCAAGAATCAAAGAGGTGTGTTTATCTATGTGGTTGTGTTTGGGTTCGCCGAGTTGAGTCAATGTTAGGGTTAGGGTTGAGTTGCGTCGGGTTGAGTCAAGGTTGGGCTGGGATGGTTAGGGGGCTAGTTGGGTTGTGTCGGGTTAGATCAAGGTTGGATTGTGTTGGGTTGGGTTAGGGTTGGCCGGTTGGATCAAGGTTGGGCTGCATGGTCAGGGGACTGGTTGGGTTGTGTCGGGTTGGGTCAGGTCAAGGTTGGGTTGAGTCAGAGTTGGGGGGGGGGGGGGGGGGGGGGGGGGGGTGGGGGGGGTGTTGGGTTGGGCTGGGTTGATTACTTGAATTATTTGAATTACTTGAATTGGAAAATTCTAAAATTACTTGAACTACTTGAATTAGGAAATTCTAGACACGTTAGTTGATTACTTGAATAATTGCCAGTGTTAGTTGATTACTTGAATTGGGAAATTCTAAACTCATGTAGACTTGTAGTTGATTACTTGAATTTGATTTATGCTTAATTCAAGTATAAATTATGTATTAAATATATGATTTGTAGTTATATACTTTAATTAAACACAAATCGATTAGACTTAAAGCGACCCCACTTGACACTTGACAAATGAATTTAATAATCTACCTACCTGTTTAAGAATTCATATATAATAAATTGTATTCAAATCAATTATTGATTTGATATTCTTTGTATATATGAATTCTTAAATTGTCCAAGTTTGACAATTTAGTAATATATCATGTACCTAATCTTGCTTACGCAATTTACATGGAGTTTGAGATTTCTCAATTGATTGATTGCCCCCCTCCGTGAATAACAAATAATGGTGATGACACTCAAATAATAGAAAATTTTTACATATGAGAATTATGAGGAGATGTTATCGAATTTTCGACTCGCATGTAAATTGTGTGAGTAGAGTACATAATATATTATTGAATAAGATAAAAAGTGAAATTAAATTTTAGAAAACGTTAGAAAATGCCCACTTACAAATCACATATTAGAATGACACCTTCCAACTTTGCATATTTTACGTTTGTTTTCTTATCTTCATATTTAAATATGGCTCGTGAGGAAGTCTCTACTACTCCTGGTGCAGGTGCATCTCCTACATCCCCTCTAGTTGTCGATGTCTAATGAGATGAGGAAAACTTAAATTCAGATACGTCTAATAAAGGGAAAAAAATATTAGCAGTTTATGATGATTTTGAAGATGAAGAGGTAAAAGAAGGTATGAACCTTGTTACCAAGGTTAGATGTAAGTGTTGCGAGTCAACCTTGGCAAAGCATTCTGGGGGATCAACTTTACATTATTGCAGACACTATTAATTATGCTAAGAGCCCAAAAATCTCACGTTTAAGCTAGCTATTACTCTCATTTGCCTCATTTGGAGGAAACGACTCATAAGCTACTCTCTTTACTCATAAGTTTGAAAAAGACAAATTGAAAGAGTGATTTGCAATATTAGTTATTGTTAAGGAGAAACCATTTAGGTTTATAGAGAGTAGAGTTTTTGACGAATACAACAGATACTTGAATTCCAAATTTAAGAAGTGCTTGCAAGTCACAATGAAAAGAAGATGCATATAAATGTATATGAATGAGAAGACAAAGATGAAAGTCCTTTTGTCATCAGTTTCAGTCTCACGTATAAGTCTTACTTCAAACTTGTAGATGGCATCCAACCAAATGAAGGGGTACATGTCATTAATTGCACATCATGTGGATGCGGATTATAATCTCATATTGGTTTGATTATTTCAAACTGCATATACAGTTGTCTTCAGGAGTGGGGCATTGAAAGTAAGATATCTTCAATCACGCTAAATAATACATATGCAAAGATATTGTGATTTCTTTTTTGTGGAGTTAATTCAAGACATCATGAAATCTTTATGTTGGGGGAAATGTTTTTTAGGTCAGATGTTGTACTCACATTCTGAATCTGATTGTGCAAGATGGGATAAAAATAATTGACGAAACAATTGAGAACATAAGAGATAGTGTGAAATATATAAGGGGATTACCATCGAGACTTAGTGTCTGAAATGATATACTCCAACGTTTGAATTAGGGCAGAAAGTTGGGCGGGTTCAACCCGACCGACTCGTGACCAACCCGACATTAGGTTGGGCTTGGGCATGATGTATCGGGTTTGGTCTCAGACTTGGGCCATACAAACACCAACCCGATAAAACTTGGGTTGGGCTCGGGTTGCCAGACCCAATCCGAACCCGATCAATATATAAGTTTCTTATAAATTAATTATAATTGAATGCGGATTGTCTGTGTTAAAGGCATAGGAAATTCCAAAGTTGTCGAGTTTCATTGGTCCATGTCATTTCCGATGACTCAAGCTAACAAGATACGCCAGATTCTCTCTCCCAAATAAATTGCTTGATATACAATACGACTTTTAAAGGAGTAGTTGTCCTATATTTTAGCTTGTTTGTTTAGAAAAAATGAACTTTTTAAAATATAAATAACTACATATAAAATTAATAAAATTATAGGTACAAAAATAAGGCATGTATTGAAAAATGAAAATATAATAAACTAATGTAATAATGAAAATATTAGCATATATCTACTCGACTAACTCGACCGAGACCGCTTGGGTTGGGCTTGGGTTAAGAATTCCCAACCTGAGGTTGGGTTGGGTTGGGTTAGGGTTAGGGTTGAGGTATAGGAACCTTGGGTTGGGCTAGGGTTGAGCACCAACCCGACCCAACCCGCTTGACTTTCAGCCCTAGTTTGATTATTGGATCACAAAAAAACATTGAAGTTAGATGTGTGCACCCGTTGGAATTTAACATATGAAATATTGGATGCAACAGTCGAATTGAAACTTGCATTCTCAGAATTTGCGGTACGTGACAAAGCATATGCTTGGTTACCTAATGAAGATGATTGGAGAAGAGCTAAAGATGTTCGTAGTTTTCTTCGAGTTTACTATGACTCTACGAAGATATTTTTCGGAAATAAATATCCAACGGCAAATCTATTTCTTCCAAAACTTTGGAAGATTACGAATGATTTTCAAAGAAGTGTCACAAAAAGTCCAGATTATAAGAATATGACTAAGCATGCAAGTGAAATTTGAAAATACTGGAGCGAATGTCACATATTAATGGCTTTAGCTATTGTCCTTGATCATCGCTGTAAAATGGGATTGGTTAGTTACGTTTATATAAAGATTTATTTGTTTGGCAAGGTGGCAATTGAAACATCCAATGTTCGTGTGGTGGTTGAAGAATTGTACTCTTCTTATGTAGTTAATTCTATTACAATGCAGGACATACAACTTATGTGTAAACGTGACTATAGTTTGTCTGTAGGTAGTGACAAATTTCTCGATGAGTACTTCTTAGCCTTAAAACAAGATGAATTAAGTTAACAAACAAACGAGTCAGAATTATATGTATATCTCAAGGAGTCAGTTGTGAAGGTCTCCAGCCAAGACTTTGACGTCTTAGATTGGTGAAAGACTAGAGCTTGTGTAGGAAAATACCATACATTATCGTTGATGGCCCAAGATATTTTATCAATTCCTATCACAACAGTGGCATCAAAGTCTACATTTAACATTGTTAGTGGGGTGGTGAACAAGTATAAAAGCTCTCTTGCACCTAAAATAATAGAAGCGCTCGTTTGTATATAAGATTGGTTGCGTCCAATTTTGGGTGTTAGTTCATTTGATGAAGAGGACGAGACCGAGAGTCTAGATGAGACTACACATTCATCCGTTTAAATGTGTTTTTTTAATTTTTAGCACATATTAATATTGTTAGTTGTTATAATTCATATTTTGTTTTGTAAGACTTTAATTTTTATTATGTTTGGAGTGACTTGATATTGACTAGAGGTGTACACGAACTGAGCTAGCTCGGTTAGCTCGCTCAACTTGCCTCGAAAAAGCTCGATTCGACTCGATTCGAAGCTGAGTTTGAGCCGAGTCGAGTTGATTTTTTGAGCTCAAGAATGAGTTTGAGCTGAGTTCTAGCTGGCCCCAGCTCGACTCGACTCGGATCGAACCCAGCTCGAATCGAACTCGGATCAAACCAGTTCGGTGACTTGGTTACTTTGATATTGATGTTGCTCACCAAGTGTTTGATGAAATGAGTCAACGAAGTGTGGCTAGTGGCAAGGAAGGTATGTATATGAAACAAATACCTTTTTTTTTTCTTGATTTTTATGTTGCTTAGAAGGTGTTTGGTAAAATACCTGAAAAACCTTTGCTGATGTTTTACATACAATGGGATTTTGAAGGTGTAGTCCAGGTGTTTGTGGAAATGTTGTACAGGCGAACTCGGCTCGATCTTGGCTCGAATTGGCCCGAGCTGCTGACCGAACCGAGCCGAGTTGGCCAGTCAGGCTCGAGGATGGAGCAGAGCCGAGTTCGAGCCGAGGTCACTAGTGGTCGAGCTGAGTCGAGTTGAGGCGAGCTCGACTCGGTTCGACTCAATGTACACCCCTAATATTGACATTTAAATTTTGAACGTACTATAATTTATTTCTTATAAAGTATATCGGCTTCATGACTTCGCCTAAAAACATAATTCTCTATTAACAAAAACTCTTGTGCGGAAATGTCATCTGATGACCCATTCGTTGACATTTGAGATTACGGTACCTAAGTCTACTCCCCAACATTTGGAAGAACGAAGATTAAATATTGTTTATGTGGAGACAAATTCGTGAACAAAACAAACTGGCTTAAACTACACATATTTGGTCAGGGAAGAGACGTAAAACTATGTCCCAATGCCTCGAAAGAAGTATGAATTATATTACAGGCTCTCTTGAATTCAAATAAGAAAAAGTCTACCCCCTCCACAGTAAATTCAACTAGCCATAAAAAATATAATAACAAGCCTATTATAATAGATGTAGATTCAGAAATAAAGAGAATGTAACAAATTAGTAGGGAAGAAGAAGAGGAGAGTGCCAGATTAAAAGCTCTGAAAAAAGAGGTGGAGACATCTAAATATCGATGTCCTACAAGACAACATGACGCCGAGGCGGGGCCGAGCACGGAAAGTAAGAAGAGTTATAAAACATCAAAGTTTTTCTCCAAGCTCTCCTCATTTTATAAGATATTGGGAACTTCTTATAGATCTGCTAATAAAGAAAGCATGAAAAAATTAGCTAAATCTGTACAGGAACATGATGGTAAAGTTTCACAACCTTCTAATTCAAAAGAAGTAAACAATTATATAGGAGAAGATAACACTCCCGGATATGCAAACATATCTTTTGTTGTCGATGAAACTAGAAAAGCATCAAGTGGACGAGACGACGAAAGCGATGCTGATGGATGGGGTTCAGATGAAGGTGATAACTCTCTTATCTACCGACCAGGAAAGCGCTCCTCATATCGACCATATTAACAAGTTATTGATGAATGTTGAGTGGGTTTAAGGTTTTGTAGTAACAAACATTCTCATGTTGTTACTTGTTAACTTGTAATAACTTGGTATGCACTGCCACTGCACTTACCTCGATTCTAACAATCTTGATTTTATCATTTTAATGATTTTATTACGATTTTCAAAATAGTATTAAAAAAATTCATATAACTCGACTCAAACAACTCAATCGACCCGACTTGATCCCAGCTCAACTCAACTCGAACCAGCGAGCCGAAGCAAGCTAGAGGGGTGAGCTCGAAGACCGAGTCGAGGTGAGCTCGAGCTTGGGTCATGGTGGGGTCGAGCTGAGCCAAGCTTGGCCTAGCTCAACTCGAACTTGACTCGTGTTTAGCTCTATGGGCAATTAATAATTGTGGCCCCCATATGATGGATGATCCACATCAAGGTGGGTCCCACATGATTGACGGTTTGCATTAAAGGTCATCCTAATGATGAGTGGTTCATGTCCAAGGCTAGTTTCGCATGATGGTCGGCCCACATCCAAGGTAAGCCGCGCATGATGAGCAACCCACATCAAAGGTGGGCTACACATGATGGCCAATTAATAATGGTGGACCCCACATGACAAATGATCCACATCAAGGTGGGCTACACATGATGGCCAATTAATAATGGTGGACCCCACATGATAGATGATCCACATCAAAGGAAGGCCTGATGAGTGGCCCATATCCAAACAATTCCCTCATGGTGGACGGCCCACATGATGGGCGGTCCACATCAAAGGTGGGCTCCACATGATGGGCAATGAATATTGAAGATGGGCCCCACATGATGGACAATAACATTGATGGTGGGCCCCACATAATGGATGACTAACGTCATTGATCAATGGACCCTACCTAATGAATTATGCACATTAAAGGTCATTAAAGGTTGGTCCCTAATGATGAATGGCCTACAATCAAGGTGGACCCTACATGATGGACGAGTGGGGTCCACACAATGAACGATCCACATCCAAGGTTAGCCCTACATGATGGATGGTGGATGTAAGAGGGACCAAACAGATGTTCAGGAAAATTACTTATGATATTGGAAACTAAATGTGCTTTTCTATTTATTTATTTTGGATGATAAGTATGTTGATTACCAAACATACTTATCTGATTATTAAGTAGAAACCAATATAAGCTACTTATGTTATAAGTAACTTATCTAAAGTAACTAATGATCATAAGGCCCACTAAGTATCTGATCAAGCCCTCTTAACCGACACTATTGGTAGGAATAAGAAAAATCATTCATATTTAATAGGAAATGCCCTTTGTTTGGAAGACCATGATCATCTATTAGTTTGTGATTTTTTGGCCATAAGAACCTAAATGACAGGTGCCGTCTTAACAAGCGCTTCGAATCTTACTATGAAGGTATAGTAAGGATAATTTCCTGTTTGTCAAGGATATAGAAGTTTGGCACTTTTAGATGGGAGAGATCTGATGTGTCCAGTCCCTTACCGTAGAAGATTCTCTCTTGTACATGGGAGGTTGGTTCAATGGGCTTTAACAAAATTCCTTAGATATGTATTCATGCTTCAGAAGAAGAAGAAAAAAAGTTGCAAGAACATGACTATCAATTCATCAAATGAATATAAACCACAAAATCAATGTTAAAAGAAAAAGGAATTAATAGTTAGCAAATTGGACACAATCCATGTGTAGATTTTGCATAAGTGACCTACTCACCTATTGGCAATGGTACCATGACTAGTGGTCTACCGACTATCCGGTCAACATACCACTTATTTAGAAAATCAGTTCCATTTTTTTTTTTTTTTTTTATTTAACACACTCTCGGTGCTTGGTTTGTTTCCTGTCACACGTGTAATGTGTGCAAACATATCAGAATTGATATAGTGTTGTGCTCAATCCAAACTAATTAACTTCGACCCCATACATGAATGTATGTGACCAGAATCTGGGAAGATTTGTTGCTTACTCAACCACTTGCAAAATTGTACAATGACCAATGATAATCCAAGGGTGGGATTCTTCCTCCGAAGATAGGTTGCTTTGTGCATTCCATAAGAAATGACTTTTCATAACACTAGTGCAATCAAACAAAAGAAAAAATAAATAAATAAATAAATAAATAAAATTACAATCGGCCACTAGGAGCTACTGCAAGCATGCATCTCTTAAAAGAATTACATGATATTGGATAAAGAACCAATATAGCTTATAAGTTTAGATTTGGATTACAACTAAAAACTATAACTAAGAATTACTGCTATTTAATTATTGTTACTATTAGGATAACTAAGATAAAAGATAGATTAATTTGATTGTTGGATTATATTGGGTTTTGTGTTTTTTTTTTTCAGCTATTTCTTTAGTTATTTATATATTTTTGTTATGCTATGCAACTTATTCTTCCATACGCTTCTTTCATTACTTCAGCGGTTATAGTAGTCAAAGAGTCTTTATCTAGATCATTCCCTTGTTACATTTTCCTTTTATGATTGTTCCTCTTCTGTCGGCGAGGCTTTGTTTCTCTTAGTCGCCACTCATGCTTCAATCGCACATGGGCCACATCTTAGACTGCTCGGTTGTGCCCCATCTTTCCACTTGACCGCTTTTCGCACCTTGGATTGCTCGACCATGCCAACAGTAAATCTGTGAGAGGTGCTCCCAACATCCTCGCATGTCATATATTTCGTTTGCAATAGCACATTTCCTTTCCTAATCAACTTAGCCAAAATTAGGCTACAACATTGGCCCTCACATCGCCTCATCTTTAGTTAAAAAGGTGAGGGAAGCTAAAGGGTGAGGTCGACGTTGATTTGTTGTTAGGCGCAATAAATGTGATTGCTCGGCAGCATAAAAACATCGATTTTTGCTATCTTGGTCGAACTCGACCATCTCGATTGAGAAACATCACATTCGATCGTCTTGGTCAAATTCGGCCATCTTGATCGAGAAACATCGAATTCGACTATGTAGGTCGAACTTAACCATTTTGGTTGAAAAATATCAAATTTGGCCGTCTTGGTCGAACTTGGCTATTTTGATTGAAAAACGTTAAATTCGGCCATCTTAATCGAAAAATGTCGAATGCATCCATTTTGGTCAAACTCGACTTTCTTGATCGAAAAACAACAATTTTGGCTGTCTTGGTCAAACTTGGCTATCTTGATTGAGAAACGGCAAATTCGGTCGTCTTGGTCAAACTCGGCCATCTTGATCGAGAAACGACAAACTCGGCCGTCTTGGTTGAACTCAACCATATTGATCGAGAGAGAAAATTTGACCGCCTTGGTCGAACTTGAACGTCTTAATTGAGAGATGGCAAATTCAGCCATCTCGATCGAGAGACAACAAATTTGTCTGTTTTGGTCGAACTCGGTCGTCCTGATCGAAAAATGGCAAAGTCGGTTGCGACAATGGAGATTGTCGGTCAATCAATTCCAAATAGGGCTTATGGTCGACCGACGTAGTAGTGTAGTCAAGAACTTGGCCTACTATTTCTTGGACCATTTGAATAATTTGATCATGATTCAAATGGCGAGATTCAACCATTGGAGGTGGTTCATGACCTATCTGGTTTTGTCTTCCATGATACAACGGATTCATAGGAAATGGTTGCCCCCCCAGGTATACCCTGATTTTTTTTTCTTCAGGAATGACATTCCTAACTTCCTGTTCGGGTTGTCAAAACTCAACAGGCATTGGAGCGTTATGTATCTCCTAGATTGGAGCAAATGAATATTCTGTTATAGAAGGGGTAACTGCGATGTTGGCGGTACTGGCACCAGATTTTCGATAGTACTAATATCAACAATTGACTAATGCACATTTTGTTATAGCACAGTAAGTATTTTTTTTTTTCTTCAGAAAATGTCCTATTTAGGCTTCCAACCTGGCTGGCAATCCATCTGTTGAAGGTTTCGACCTGAATTCGTGACTGCTCAACCTGGGCCTGTAACTGCTCTGCCATATGTCGTTCATCATTTGCATATCACGTAGTCCAACCATCATTATCTGAAAAATATCTGTCAGTCATCTCACTTTCTCATGACTTTTATACCAGTTCATGTTTTATGTCCCACCACATATGCGAAAATTGTTGGCACTCGGTTTGTTTCCTGTCACGTGTAATGTGTGTGGGCGTGCTAGAATCGTTATAGCAACTTGATTCAAACCAATCAACTTTGACCCAAAGTGTCAAATTAAGCAGATACGTCCAATATGAATGTATATGACCAGAATCTAAGAAGATCGGTCGCTTACTCAACCACTTTGCAAAATTTTATAATGATCAAGTGATAGTCAAATGGTGGGGTTCTTCCTCCGAAGATGGGTTGCTTTGTGCCTTTCATGAGAAATGACTTTTCAGAATGCCAGTTTAATCGAACAAAAGGAAAAACTAACAATTGAATATATCTTTCGAAAAAACTGTGTGATATTGGATAAAGAACAAATCCAGCGTATGAGCGTAGATTTGGATTACAACTAAGTTAAGAATTACCATCACTTGATTATTGTTACTCCTAGGATAACTGAGATAAAAGATAGATTGGATTTGATTGTTGGATTATAACGAATTTTGTGTTTTTTTTTTTCCAATTATTTTTCTGGCTATTTATAGATTTCTGCAATGTGGCTTATTTTTCCAAATGTTTCTTTCATTACTCCAGCGGTTATAGTAGTCAAATAGCCTTTCTCTAGATTTTTCTATTGTTACGTTTTCCTTTTGTGATTGTTCCTCTTTTGTCGGCTAGACTTTATTTCTCTGGATCGCCACTCATGCTTCGATTGTGCATCGGCTGCAACTTGGACTGCTTGGCTGCACCCTATCTTTCTACTTGACCACTTTCCACACCTTAGACTGTTCGCCATGCAAATTGTAAGTCTGTGAGAGGCACTACCAATATCCTCGCATGCCATATATTTCCCTTGCAATGGAACACTTTATTTCTCTTGCAATGGCACGTTTTCTTTACCAGGAGAATTAGACTACAACAACACCCACACACACCACAATGGGCACTCGAACGCATGACTTTAGTGTTGAAACTCACAAAGTGTACCACTGCCATGAATAGGACCTGAAAAAAGAAAAAATAAAATAAAGTAAATCAGTACCATGAAAGCAATAGGCTCCACTGTAAAGCTCGCCTTCTTAAAATTCAACCTGATCCATTCACTCGGTGAGCTACACATGTTTGTTGCATGTATTGATCTCCTATAAAAGTGGACCTAGTTCTACAATCCTTCTAACCATCGCTCTTGTGCCCACTTCCTACTATTGCTCTCGTTCCTGCTTCCTCCCTACTATACTCGTTACATTTTGAAGGAAATGCTTCCTTACCCCTACTCGTGCCGGCTTACAAAGAAATTGATTCATGATTTAATATTCTACTAAACAGATGTTTCATAATGATAACTAGACCTACTTTTTCTCTCTTCAATTTTGATTGTCCATTTTTTATTTTTTATGTTATTCATCAGACTCGGTTTGTGGGTTGGTGTGATTTTGCATCAAAGCATTGTCGATAGCGTTACAGACAATCAATCGCTGATGGAATGTCCATAAATGGCCATGATTCGTTGATAACATAGGCACACCATATATGGGTCATGCACCAAGAATCATCCGGATTGGAGAAACCAGGATGCGGATTTCCTGTGTTGGAAACCTAGGTGGGGCCCACTGTGATGTTTGTGAGAAATTCACCCTGCCTATCCGTTTTATGAGCTCATTTTAGGACATGGGACCAAAAATGATCTGGATCCAATACTCAAGTGGGCCAAAAATGTGAGGATCCAATAGGAATGCCGTATGACGTTATGAACTGTATGGATGACATTTAGGGCCTGTTTGGACGGGCATGCTGGATGGGATTAAGTAGTATTAGGGTGGATTGCACACCTTTCAAGACAGTGTCAGTGGATTACATGCAATCCCCCTGGATTGCTGTATCCAGTGCCCAGGTATGGCGTGTTTGGACGGGCGGATGACAATCCAGGTATGGCATGTATGGCGTGTTTGGATGGGCGGATGGCATGTTTAGACGGGCTGCTGGTCGATGCTCTGTGGGACCCTCCACAATGTATGTGTCTCATCCATGCCATCCATCTAATTTAACAGATTATTTTATGATCTGACAACAAAAATAAGTTACATCCCAATCTTAAATGGATCACATTACAGGAAACATTATTGAATGAGCGTCAACATTGAAAAAACAATTTGGGGCCATAAAAGTTTTGGATCAAGGTCATTTTTGTTTTTTGCCTTCATCTGGTGCTGTACGACCTAATCAACCTATTGGATGTCAAAAAAATAGTACAATGGGCCTGACAAGGATTTGAATGATGGATGTCCGATCAATATTGTTTTCATGTGGTGTGGTCCAATTGAAATGCATATACCTCTCATTTTGTAAATCAAGCCATAAAATGATCCGTAAAAATGGATGAATGGAAAGGATGAAACACATACATTATAGTTTCCAAAAAAACCCCTATTCAGCATTGAATCCTACAGGATTGCATCGTAAGCCCAGAAACCCCCTACCATCCAGCGTCCAAATCCCTCACAATCCAGCCGATTTTCATCCAGCCGCAAATCCACCGCCCGTCCAAACAAACAATTGCTCGGACGCCGTGGAATTTGAGTACCCAATCCAACTTAATACAGGCTACTCCAGCGAACGCTGCCCAACCAAACACGCCCTTAAACACCACTGTCGACCCAGGGAAGTTTCAACAGTAAGAATTTCCCTACCCACCTTTTCCTTTAGTCGGCCCACTTGAGTCTTGGATCCTATTCACTTTCAGTCTCAAAGTCTTAAAATGAGCTCACAAAATGGATGTACCGGTAGATTTCTCACAAACATCGCGGTAGACACTATGTTTCCAGTGCTGGAACTTCTGCCAAAGGCTTACCAAGAGATCCGTGTCCGAGAAACCAAATCCTTTATTAGGAAACGGATGGGCTACTGCCCCTGCCACCAGCCAATGGCTGATGGTCGGTGCTCTATGGGCCCAACATGATGTATGTGTTTCATCCATGCTGTTCATTTATTTTTCTATATCATTTTAGGATACGAGACCAAAAATGAGTTATATCCCAATTTCAAGTGGACCACGTTACAGGAAACAGTGTTGAATGAATGTCGACCATTAAAAACTTTTCGGGGCATAAAAGTTTTTGATCGAGCTTGATCTTTGGTTTTTTCCCTTCATCTAGGTCTGTATGACCTAATCAACAGATTGGATGTCAAATAAACAGTACAGTGGGCCTTAGGAGGATTTTAATGGTCAATATCCAATCACTATTGTTTTCCTGTGGTGTGGTCCACCTGATATTTATATCCCTCTCATTTTTTGAGATCAAAACATAAAATGATATGTAAAAATGGATGAACGGCATGAATGAAACACATACATCATGGTGGGGCCCACAGAGCACCGACCATCAGCCACTAGGCTAGTGGCAGGGGAGTAGCCAATCCGTTTCCTATTATTAGGTGGCCAGCAGATACCACCGAGAATTAAAATACGAGGACAAACCTCATCCAACTAAAAGGAAAATGGCCAAATATTCTATGTCAGAGGATGAGGCTTTTGGTGAACAAACCATTCGTGGTGGGTCCCATCATACCAACCGCTTAGCTCACCAAACCAGCTTTTTTGGAAGGTGAGAAATTGAGTACAAGGGACTCATCCTGACCTCAGGAGCATATGACTCCTCTCCAAATGGGTCTTTTGGTTGCTGGTGGGGAACTCTTTTTGTATGCTTTTGATGAACATACCCTTTTTTCTTTTCTTTTTCTTGGGTTAGCTTGTTAGTACGCACCCATGTCAGTAAACACACTCCATGTTAGCCACCCCTGCTAGGATCGATACCAAGACCTCAAGTGTTGAAACGAGGTATCTCCACTCAGTCAATCTGTCAGTTGAGCTATGGATCTGGGTGTTTTCATGATCATACCCTACTTGGTTGGGTTTAGCTGTAGTTTGGACAATTGGACCATTGTTTTGATGATCCGGAACGTTGATCTATCGGCCCTACTTTATGGATGAGAAATGCCCCAAAATGCTTCTTGAATGGATAATTATCTAAAAAATTATTATTTCAGAAATGGCACATATTCAACTTACAAAAACCAAAGATTCTTGGGTAGGAGAGATTTGTAGGGAATGAATCATCCATTGTGAGTCCCAAATATCCAACGGCTTAGATCATTGAACCTTATTCATCCGAACAAAAAACTTCAATCCATTTGTACCAAGGTATGCAAAAACGGTTAAAGGTGTCTACAGTTACCCATTATGAGGCTACAACCCCCGTTACAGAAAAATGGCCCATAAAAACAGCTTATGGGCAGTTACATTTATTTTTTAAATGGCATGATCATATACAGCACATATAGGGCTGTGCAACGAGTCGAGGTGGGCCAAGCTCGGCTTGACTCTTCCATGCTATACTCGAGTTCGAGCTTTAGCTGGAGCTTGCCCTCGAGCTCAACATTGAAGCTTGGCTTGTTTGCCAAAGCTTTCGAGTCAAGTTTACCTTGGTAGGGTAAGAGAAAGAAAAAGAGGGAATAGGGACGGGTAGGGTTGGTTAGGGTTTTTTAGTAAAAACTTTTAAGTTTTAACTTCTTTTTTAAAACTTATATATATATATCTATATATATATATATATATATATATATATATATATATATATATATATATATATATATATATATATATATATATATTACTCGAGCCGAGCTCGAGCTCGAGCTTTGAGTCGAGTCGAGTTGAAATACACTATGGTCGAACTTGGCTTGAACTCAACTCAAGCTTTAGTAAACAAGCTTGACTCGCCTTGAGTCGACCTTTCAAGCCGAGTCAATCGGAGCTGAGTCGAGCCGAGTCGAGCGAGCTTTTCGAGCTAGCTTGACTCGTGTACAACCCTAAGCACATATCATAACATCCTGGCACCGGGAGGGACGTGATGAGTTCAATCTCTGTCTTCCTCAGGGAATAACTACTCTAAATTCATGGAGCTCTCTGAATTCCTCAGAGAGTTTTCTTAAATCCATGAGGAATAAAATATAAATAATTTCTAATAAATTTAAAAATAAATAAATTAATAATTAAAAAAGAAGTTATAATGATCAAATCTAGGACGAGCTTTTAAACTCAAACACCCTACAAACATTACTTGCTATAAATAGTAAACTTATTATTTATAGATGGTCGCCATTCAACTTCGTGGTTTTCCACCAAAAATATTTAGTGTCCAATATATCCTAACCATGTTATTCTGCAAAATTTTCTAAGCCATTTTCACTTTGGGCACAACTCCTAGAACTAAAAGGATCAAAAGTTATACTCGAACTAAAACTTACATTTATAGTAAAAATGAAAATAAAATGAGCTTTTAACCGTCGATCTATCGGATGGAATCTTGAAAATCTGGTGTGGGCAACCCTAACACAGCTGGGTTGGTTGGCTAAAGTTGCTTCTCATACCCCCAAAATCATATATCATATGCCAAAAAACTCATCCCAGTCCGTGAGATATGACTGTTTTAATGTTCCAACAATCCAGATTATTTCTGCCTCCGATCGGGACTTCTCTCGTCCATCTTTGCCATTGAGGTGTCAGTGACCCGCCCTACATCATATCCACTGTTACCCTCAACACCTTGATTAATCTTACAATTTCTTCCCCTTGCAAAGTTTATGCAACTGCCATCATAGACATTTTTTAAAAAATTTTATTTAAATTAAGCATAAACATATTGCAAATGCATTTCATTAAACACGAAAAATGCAAGAATTACATTTAGAAGAAACCTTGCAAACCTAACCCAAATACTATAAATTATCTAATTCTCATATACATGTACAAAAGAATAGTGAACTCGAGCATTAGTTCCATGAAAATCTAGAGTAATCGTGTTTGGATGCCCGGATTCACTTAAGAACTCTAGGTCTCATGGAACCCATTTCTACAAAAGCAAAAAAAAAAAAAAAAAATGCATGAAGGAATTCTTTCATAAAAGCAAAGATGTCTCTTCCACGCAGCTCATCTCCATTTTTCAAGATCTGCACATCCAAACGACTCTCATTTCACAAGCAGGGGTTGATTTGTCACATAAAAGAGCCGAGATAGGCAACATGCAAGGGATAATTGGAGAAAGATATTGCCATTGAATTTCGACTGAAAAACAAATCTTCAGCAGCTTCCACTATCACACAAAAATAATCTATGGCGATACTTACTACTAGCATACATAATTCCAATCTCCATATTGACATCATTTCCTCTCTCTCTTTCAAGTCTCCGCACCCATCTCTTTTTAGGAGGAATCTTTGGTTAGCCTTTCGGAGTGCCCAAGAGCCATCTCTCTCTCCTCTGATATTTTCTCTTTTGAGATTATCCAAACTAGCAGTTTCTTTCACGCCTCCCTTCCATGATTTATCATTGCAGCATGACAGCTCCTTTTATCTACTCGGCATGTGAGCGATTAGGTGAGACTCCGGACTCACCCAAAACGATGCGGCCCTTAAAGTGGGGCCCACCCTGACGTATGTATTCTGTATCTACACCGTCCATCTGTTTTTCTATATCATTTTAATATCATTTTAGGGCATTATTCCAAAAATGAAGTAGATTCAATTTTAAGATGCGCCCTAAGAAGTTTTTAATGGTAGGGCGTTCAATCACCACTGTTTCCTATGGTATGGTCCACCTGATAATTAGATCTGGTTTATTTTTGGGATAATACGATAAAATGATTGGAAGAACGGATGGACGGCGTGGATTCAGAATACATATATCAAGGTGTGCTCCATGTTAAGGGCCGCACCGTCTTGGGTGAGGCCGGCGTGTTATAGAATCCGCTCCCACGCGCATTATCACGTGGGAAATTTTTTATAATGGCCTTACGCTGCGTAAAAAATTCAAGGTTCTGGACTCTCTTCTATTAATCTTAGTTTTTTGGCCAGGAGGTCACTTTTTACTTTTTTCTAAGACAAAAATGCCTTTTTGCTAGCCTACTTAGTAAGATTTTTTATTTTTTATTTTTATTTTATTTTATTATTATTATTTTTTTACACACGCACACACATCCCCACATACTCACACCCAGTGGAATTTCACCACCTATATGGGTTATCGAACCCTTGACCGGGTGTTGAAACTCTTGAGAGTCTACCACCCCAGCAAGAGCAAAGAACCCACCTACTCGGTAAGATAAAAGAGCTTTTTGAAAAATGAATTTTGGGTCCCACTAAACCATGAATGAGTTTATTCCTTAGCTGATTCTATCCATTTATTTTAAGCAGACAAATGTGAACCACATAAGGTTTTTTTTTTTCAATTTTGGAATTGTAGTTCTCAGTGGCCTATAATAGTATATTAATAGCCCATAATAGTATTAATATCGTTCGTTAATTATAAACTATTTCCTTCGGTGTGCTCCATCTGTGAATTTTTTTTCCCTCAAACTTGTGCTGATTATATGAAATTAAAACTCATTTCATGTGGACGGGTTGAATTTGCTTTAGATAAGCTAGTGGGCCCACATAAATGAGTTCTTATAGTGGGGCCTTGTCGGAAGAAGGTCATTTGATATTTTCCTTCTTTTCTTCTTTGTTTTTTTTATAAGAGGAGACCACACAAGATCCAAACCTCTACGATGATTAGTAGTTGTACGGAGCTCTACCATACTCTCTGGAGGACCATGATAATTTTCAGCGAAAGTCTGACGTAGCTCGATACACTCTTTGGACAGAAAATAATGGTTTTTTAAAGATTTTTTGCCACACACTTCAGTGTAGAAGATTTTTATTTATTTATTTATTTATTTATTTTTATTTTTTTTTGCGTGGATATGAATGATGGGAGTATGTGAAAGGGATGAGATTGTGGTGGTGCTCCTCTATGGAAGGTGATCTCATTTTCATAGTGAGTTTATTTTTAAAAGCCAAGCAATGTGTATCATAGATTTTTACTATGGATCATCGATGTGCACCATGGATCACTGATATTCGCTGTGGATCACCAATATTCACTTTGGATCGCTGACGTGCACCGTGTATCTGTTGAGAAGTGGAGCCACATCTGGGGCCGCCCACGACCAGTCGAGGTTGCGCGGATTTCGTGTCGGAAGTCCTTTGCAACTGGGATGCGAAAGGAGTTTCGCGGATTTCGTGTCGCAAGTCCTTTCGCAACTGGGATGCGAAAGGAGTTTCGCGGATTTCGTGTCGCAAGTCCTTTCGCAACTGGGATGCGGAAAGGGAAGTTGCCAAAACTATAAATTGGGGTCCCTAGGGCTATTCTAGGTTAAGGTGAATTTTAAAATTATTCTGAGGTGTGGGCAAAGGATTTTCTCTGTACTTCCAAGGGAGAGGTTAGTATATTGCCTTGTAATTTTCGTTTCTCTTCATAGTGGAATTTTGCATCCGTGGTTTTTTACCCTAGTTTGGGTTTTTCCACGTATATCTTGTCTTGTGGTTTGTTTTGGATTGCTTTGATCTATTTCTAGTTTATATTTCTTCCTGTCTATCGTTTGTGGGTGAGGCCTTAGATTGGATCTAGGCTCACTGCGTTGTTGGCGTGCTGCGCAACAACTGGTATCAGAGCTATTGGTTTAGTTCTATTGGGAGCGATGGCAGAAGATGGGAAAACTAGAATTGAGAAGTTTGATGGTTCAAACTTTGCCTTCTGGAAGATGCAGATGGAGGATTATCTGTATCAGAAGGACCTCTATATTCCTCTAGGAGGAAAGAGAAGAAACCAGAAAAGTTGACAGATGATGAATGGTTTTTACTGGATAGGAAGGCTTTAGGAACGATCCGACTCTCTTTGTCTAAGAGCGTCGCCTTCAATATATCCAAGGTAAAAACGACAAAAGAATTAATGGAAGCCCTAGCCACCATGTATGAAAAGCCCTCAGCATCCAACAAGGTTCATCTTATGAAACAGCTATTCAACATGAAGATGTCAGATGGTGGGAGCGTGGCTGAACATCTAAACGAGTTCAATACAGTCACGAGCCAGTTGGAATCCGTTGGCATTGCTTTTGAGGATGAGGTCAGGGCGTTATTGATCTTATCCAGTTTGCCAGACAGTTGGGATGGTTTGGTGATTGCTGTGAGCAATTCTTCAGGATCGACAAAGCTGAAATTTGATGATGTGGCCGGTCTAATTCTCAGCGAAGAATCTAGAAGGAAGGCATCAGGAGTTTCAGGGGATTCAGGAATGCTCTAAACGTTGAAGGAAGAGGAAGATCGCTGAACAAAGGAGGCAATAAACACGGGCGTTCTAAGTCAAGGAATAAGTCCAAGGGACCGAAAGACAAAGACGGGTGTTGGCATTGCGGCAAGAAGGGGCACATGAAACGTGATTGCAGGGCGCTCAAGAAACAAGAAGGAAGCTCTCAAGGTGGGAAAGATTCAGTGAATCTGTCTGAGGAGAGCGACACAGAGGCGTTGATCTTGTCTCTTGATGCGAGGAATGAGTCTTGGGTTATAGACTCGGGTGCTTCGTTTCATGCTACTTCGTGTAAGGAAGTTCTGCGTGATTATGTGTCAGGTGACTTTGGGAGAGTCTACCTGGGTGATGATGAGCCGTGCAATATTGTTGGAAAGGGAGATGTTCATGTAAATCAGAAAGACGGAACGGTCTTGAAATTGAAGGATGTCAGACATGTACCGAGTTTGAAACGTAATCTGATCTCAGTGGGACAGTTGGCTGATACCGGTTATGTGACGACATTCACCAGTGACTCCTGGAAGATCACAAAAGGTGCCTTGGTAATATCTCGAGGCAAAAAGGAAGGTACTTTGTACGTGACTTCAGGATCGTATAGTTCACTCGCAGTCGCATCAACTGGAGTGAATGGGCAGTTATGGCATCAGAGGCTGGGACATATGAGTGAGAAAGGGATGAAAGTGCTATTGTCAAAAGGGAAGCTACCAGGGCTGAAGTCTATTGACTTGGAATTCTGCGAGGACTGCGTGTATGGCAAGCAGAAGAGGGTAAGCTTCAAGAAGACGGGACGCGCTCCAAAGACACATCTGTTGGAGCTTGTACACACTGATGTGTGGGGACCGGCACAGGTATTATCTCTTGGTGGCTCACGTTATTTTGTTACCTTTATTGATGATGCTAGTAGAAAACTGTGGGTCTACTTCTTAAAACATAAATCTGATGTATTTGATGTATTTAAGAAGTGAAAAGTTATGGTAGAAAATGAGATAGGTAAAACAGTAAAGTGTCTCAGATCTGACAATGGGGGAGAGAATATTGTGATAAGAGGTTTGAGGAGTATTGTGCAGCAAATGGAATCAAACATCAGAAAACGATTCCAGGGACACCACACAGAATGGTGTGGCTGAGCGCATTAACAGGACCATCCTTGAGCGCGCCAGGAGCATGAGGTTACATGCAGGGTTGCCCAAGACCTTTTGGGCAGATGCTGTGAATAC
This sequence comes from Magnolia officinalis, assembly GCA_021015155.1. Taxonomy (NCBI): domain Eukaryota; kingdom Viridiplantae; phylum Streptophyta; class Magnoliopsida; order Magnoliales; family Magnoliaceae; genus Magnolia; species Magnolia officinalis. The sequence goes on along the minus strand of JAJHSJ010000006.1, from coordinate 73,108,847 downwards.
TGCCGCATATCTCATCAATAGAAGTCCCTCAGCACCATTGGATGGTGGGCTACCAGAAGAAGCGTGGACTGGGAAAGAAGTGAACCTTGCACATCTCAAAGTGTTCGGTTGCACTTCATATGTTCACATTGATGCAGAGCACAGAAACAAGCTGGATGCGAAGTCCAGGAGGTGCACGTTTATAGGCTATGGACAACATGATTTTGGCTACAGGTTTTGGGATGCAGAAAACAGAAAAATCATCAGAAGCAAGGACGTAGTCTTTAATGAAAAAGTGATGCATAAGGACAGTGTGCAGGAAAATAAGGCCGAGAAAAAGGAATTCGTAGAGTTGGAAGAGTTACCGGACATGGGTGTTACAGTGCCACAGGATGAGGCAGAGCCGCATACACCAGTTGTGAGGAGGTCTACTCGGGAGAGGAGACCCACGGTCCGATACTCACCCTCCTTACATTATCTACTACTGACAGATAATGGTGAGCCAGAGTGTTTTGAAGAGGCGTTACAGTCAGATATACGGGTTAAGTGGGAGCAGGCCATGGATGATGAGATGGACTCTCTTGAGTCTAATCGTACATGGGAGCTAGTCACTCTACCCAAGGGTAAGAAAGCTCTTCATAACAAGTGGGTTTACAGACTGAAGGAGGAGCACGATGGTTCGAAACGGTACAAGGCCAGATTGGTTGTGAAAGGGTTTCAACAAAAGGCAGGTATCGATTTCACTGAAATATTTTCACCGGTAGTGAAAATGTCTACGATTCGCATGGTCTTGAGTATAGTGGCTTCAGAGGACTTACATCTAGAACAGCTAGATGTTAAGACAGCCTTTCTTCATGGGGACTTGAAGAAGAGATATATATGCATCAGCCGACAGGATACGTGGCACCAGGTAATGAGAACAAGGTGTGCAGACTGAAGAAGAGTATATGGCCTGAAGCAGGCCCCGAGGCAGTGGTACAAGAAGTTCGATAGTTTCATGTCGGGAAACGGTTTTAGGAGATGTCATGCAGACCACTGTTGTTACTTGAAGAAGTTTGATACGTCATACATCATCCTTCTTCTGTACGTTGATGATATGCTTGTGGCTGGCTCAAGCATGGAGGACATCTCAGATCTCAAAAGACAATTGTCTAGAGAATTTGCCATGAAGGATTTAGGAGCTGCAAAACAAATCCTAGGTATGAGGATAAAGCGTGATAGGGAAAACAAGAAACTGGTTTTGTCACAGGCAGATTACATAGCCAAGGTACTTGATCGATTCAATATGGGAGGTGCTAAGCCGGTTAGCATTCCATTAGCCAACCACTTCAAGTTATCTAAGGACCAAGGTGCAAAGACGCAGAGGAACGGGACTATATGGCTAAAGTCTCATACGCGTCAGCTATTGGGAGTCTCATGTATGCTATGGTGAGCACGAGGTCAGACATTACTCAAGTAGTGGGAGTTGTTAGCAGGTTCATGAACAACCCCGGAAAGGAACATTGAGAAGTTGTGAAGTGGATCCTTAGGTACTTGGTAGGTACTAAGGACGTAGGGCTGTGTTATGGTGGATCGAAAATCAAGTTACAAGGCTACGTGGATTCAGATTTGGCAGGAGATATCGACAGCAGAAGAAGCACTACGGGTTATGTTTTTACTCTGGGTAGTGCTGCAGTCAGTTGGGTCTCTCAGTTACAAAAGATAGTATCTATCAGTACGACAGAAGCAGAATATGTTGCGGCTACAGAAGCATGCAAGGAGATGGTGTGGATGCAAGGTTTTATGGAAGAGTTGGGTAAGAAGCAAGCAGATTGCAAGCTGTACAGTGACAGTCAGAGTGCAATACACTTGGCTAAGAATTCAGCCTTTCATTCAAGGACCAAGCATATTGCCATCAGATATCACTTCATACGTTCGTTACTGGAAGATGGATCGATTGCTCTGGAGAAGATTCATACAAGTGAGAATCCTGCGGATATGCTGACCAAGGCGGTCACAAGGGAGAAGCTGAAGCTCTGTTCAGCTTTGATTGGTCTTCAGGCTTGAAGACGGGGAGGTGGTGCACTCCGGATGAAGAAGACAAAGGTTTATGGAGATGTGTCTCCAAGTGGGAGATTGTTGAGAAGTGGAGCCACATCTGGGGCCGCCCACGACCAGTCGAGGTTGCGGGATTTCGTGTCGCAAGTCCTTTCGCAACTAGGATGCGAAAGGAGTTTCGCGGATTTCGTGTCGCAAGTCCTTTCGCAACTGGGATGCAAAGGAGTTTCGCGGATTTGTGTCGCAAGTCCTTTCCAACTGGGAAACGGAAGGGAAGTTGCCAAAACTATAAATTGGGGTCCCTAGGGCTATTCTAGGTTAAGGTGAATTTTAGGAAATTATTCTGAGGTGTGGGCAAAGGATTTTCTCTGTACTTCCAAGGAAGAGGTTAGTATATTGCCTTGTAATCTTCGTTTCTCTTCATAGTGAAATTTTGCATCCGTGGTTTTTTACCCTAGTTTGGGGTTTTTCCACGTATATCTTGTCTTGTGGTTTGTTTTGGATTGCTTTGATCTATTTCTAGTTTATATTTCTTCCTGTCTATCGTTTGTGGGTGAGGCCTTAGATTGGATCTAGGCTCACTGCGTTGTTGGCGTGCTGCGCAACAGTATCGCCACTATTAACTTTGGATTGTTGATCTGCACCGTGGATCACCGATATTCACTGTGAATCGCCAATGCGCATTGGGTCCACATGGATCTTTGGTAGTCATGGTGGATCACCAATATCCAAATTCACTTTGGATTGCTGATACTCACTGTGGGTTGCCAATAACACTATGAATCGTCGATATTCACATACATTAAATGCATTGCAGACCGAAATCTAAAGGTGTACACGAGTCGAACCTAGTCGATCTTGGCACAGCTTAACTCGGCTCGGCCACTAGCTGACCCAGCTCAAACTCGACTCGGCTCGGTTTGGTAAGCAACTCGGGCCAGTTTGAGCCAAGATCGAGCCAAGTTCGCCTGTGCACCATTTTTACAATCACATGGACTGCACCTTCAAATTCTCACTGTATGTAAAACAGCAGTAGCGGTTTTACAGGTATTTCATCAAACACCTTATAAACAACATCAAAATCAAGAAAAATAGGTATTTATTTCATATACATACCTGTTATGGACAGATGTCTTAAATCTGTCTGGTGGTCTGTCGATGATATCGATAGGGTTTTAGATAATATCGACAGATGTCTTAGATCTGTCTGTTGGTCTGTCGATGATATCGACAGACAATCGATGATATCGAGGCTGTCATTGAGAAACCTTCGATGACATAGATAATTGTTGAATTTTTCACCCCTAGTTGCTGGACAGTTTTGGTCCTCTTTCGATATCATCGAAGGTCCGTCGATGATATCGACAGACTGTCGATGATATCGAGGCTGTCATCGAGAGACCTTCGATGACATCGATAATTGTTGGATTTTTCACCCCTGGTTGCTGGACAGTTTTGGTCCTGTTTCGATATCATCGAAGGTCCGTTGATGATATTGAAGCTGTCATCGAGAGACCTTCGATGACATCGATAAGTTCCGCAGATGCGATGACGGAAACGCAGATTTTGCGAATTTTGTTTCCTATTTGGATTATACCTCTTTCTATTCTTATTTAAAGGGGTGTATGCAGGATTGGGATGTATATTAAGGCTTTCTAAAAGAGTTCCAAGGGTTCCTAAAAGAATTTTGGGGTTTCTAAAGGGTGTAGCAAGGGTGAGATTCGAGGTTGTTCGAATCGGGTAAGTCCTCTCTTTGTAATTCCTATTTTCATAGTGGAGATCTGTCGCTTTGTGCTGTGGTTTTTTCCCGCAAGGGTTTTCAACGTTAAATCCGTGTTCTCTTGTGTGTGCTTCGTGTCATTGGATTGCTATCCTAGATCTAGATCTGTGTGATTCCGCAGGTCAAAATCCCCAACAATACCTTCCTTGCCACCAGCCGACACTTCGTTGAGTCATTTCATTAAACACTTGGTGAGCAACATTAATATCAAAATAACCGAGTCACCGAACTGGTTCGATCTAAGTTTGATTCGAGTTGGGGTTTGATCCGAGTCGAGTCGAGCTTGGGCATGCTCGAACTCAGTTCGAAATTTTTTCGAGCTCAAAAAATCAGCTCGAACTCAATTTCGAACCTAGTCGAATCGAGCTTTTTCGAGTTGAGTCGAGCGAGCTAACCGAGCTAACTCGGTTTGTGTACAGCCCTACCGAAATCCTTAGACTTCCAAATGCATCCGTTGGAGAACGAAAACATCGACCTCAAGAAGCAAATCACTGTCATACAGCCATCGTTCTGCTTATATATGCTTTTTAACTGTCAAGCCTCATTAATCCCATCTTTTCAGTTTTCTAATCTTTTTGCATAAATTAATCTCTTTTGCTATGGCTTGTGATGTTGCTCGCAAGGCTATTACTTTCTTTATTTCTCTCTTTGAGTTAGATTTGTTGGTTTTGTGTCTTGTACGAAGGAATGGAGAGATTGTTGCACATCTCCATGAACTCTAACTCTTTAAAACTACAAACACTTTTGCATAGGAAACGACCATCATTTTACGACTACTTCAAGCTATTTTTGAATAATTTCATGAGGCCCGACACTTTTATATTCTGATGACATAATGACTTCATAATCATCAAGCTCGTCATGAACAACTTAGACAAATGTAAGAAGACAATAATGTCTATCAAGCCACCGTAGATGTGCTCCGCATGGATTATTATAACACCAGGTACTTTTTCCAACAACTCAATGCTCGAAAACAGATTGATACATCAAATTAGAAGAGAATGTTGTCTTGTAGAACTAGAAGTTCGTCTTCATGAAGTCGAAATTGTGCTTCAATCAGCCCAACATGTAGCATTATTAACATCTGAAACTTTTGAAGAGGCTAAATAAATCTTAACTAATCCTTCTTGCGACAATATTTGTCCTCTATAAATAGCCAGATGTTGAAACAATTTTGTGTAAGGAGAATTTATCTAGGATAGCTGCAACCTTAGGCAATTGCACCTCTCGATATGAGTTGGTGCGAAATTGGCTAAATTAAGATATTAAGATGTCTTTATATATATTATATATATATATATATATATATATATATATATATATTATATATATATATATATTATATATATATATATAAAATCTTCTGACTATATTCTATACATATTTTATCTTTTTAATGAAGAAAGCCTATTTTTGACTTTTTGCTTTATCTAACACCATACTTTGTCTTTTATGCTGTGAATAGATTCCGCATAATTAACTTTGGTCGAACCTACTAATTTATTTAGGTATGGTTGTTTCCCACATTGTGAGAATGTGTCTTTTGAAATATCGACCACTTATGGCCGATGTACTTATATTTCCTTGAAGATTTGGTAACATATATACCCCACCTTGTAAATCTTTATATACGTGATAAATGGATGAATGTTGTATTGAATAGATGTTGTCATGGAAGAATGTTGGAATAGATGAATGTTGTATGGTCGATAGTCGATATTCACTGTGGATTGTTGATACTTACTGTAGATCACCAATGCTAATCGGTGATCCACCATACAACATTCATCCATTACACCATTCTTTCATCTTAACATTCTTCTATTACAAAAATCCATCCATTATAATATTTATCACATTTACCCTTTACAATATTCTTCCATTACAAAAAATCATCCATTACAACATTTTTCCACACCTTCCTTTCACAAATTCTCACGAACTCTCACCATTCATTCCCTACAAAAAATTTTTTTTTTAAAAAAAAACAACTACAAAGGGAACTACCACACCCTCTTTCCTTTTACAAACTCTGATCATTAATACCCACCAATAAAAATAAACACAATACCTAAAAGAAACTACATTTGGCCACCATAGTTTTTACGTTAGATAGTGTAGCCAAAAAACTTCAAAAAAAAAAAAAAAAAAACTTTTATTTTTGGCCTAGAAATTGTATTGAGCTTCACTGGAGCTTCAATGGAGATTTGCTGAAGATTGTTGTGATCTCCCAAAGAATACCATGGCAATCTGTATAATTACCAACTCTCGAAAAAACTTTGACTCGTCATGTGTCCCCTCCCGTGAAAAAAAAAAAAAAAAAAAAAAAAAATGAAGAAGAAAACAAAGGAAACAGTCAAACGACCTTCCTGCAATAAAGGCCCCACCATAAGAACCCATCTCACATCTTACGTGGGGCCACTAGCTTGTTGTGAAGTAATTTCATGTCGTCGGCCAAATTTTGATGGCAAAACTCATCATAAATAGACTATATTGAAGGAAATCGTTCAGAATTAACACATAACGTTAATGTAGTTGTAGGCCACAAAGAGCTTCAACAGAAAACTGGAATATATATATATATATATATATATATATATATATACACACACACACACACACACAACACACATTGTGGGTTCACGATTGTTCAATTAAAATGAACGGATAAAATCAGCTAAAAGGTGGAGCCTAATCCTTATTTTAGAAGGGCTCACACTCAATTTTGAAAATAAAAAATAAAAATCAACTTCCAAGACAAACTACATTTGAGGGAGTAGCTGATGGAAGGGCAATTTAATCGAGAAGAAAGTAAAAAAAGTGTTCCTGTGGCCATGAAACTAAGATTTAATTAAAGAGAGGAGGTTCCATTGTACCTTAAGCCATTGTAATAAATTTCCCTTATCATGTGAGCCGCAGGTGTGGCCTCATCCTCACAGGGACACGGTGTGGCCCTGAACATAGGGCCCACCTTTGATGAATGTATTGTACCGTAATGTTTACTTGTTATCCATTATGTTGATAAGGTCACACAGACATGGATGAAGGGAAAATCAAATATTAGCTTAGTCGAAAACTTTTACAGTGTACAGGAAGTTTTTAATGCTCAACCACTACAGTTTCCTGTAGTGTGGTCCACATGAGATTTGGATCTGTTTCATTTTTGGATTCGTGCCCTAAAATTTCTGACAAAACCGATGGACGGCGTGGATATACAATACATACATCAAGGTGGGCCCCACAGCAGTGCCGCACCGTGTTGGGTGAGGTCGGGGCCGCACCTAATCCGCTCCCCAATGATCCTTTTCATTTTGCACCCACCCTGCTGAGTGTCTAATGTTGTCAGTCTCTTGTTTTCTAACGTCGATTTGAAGGCCAGAAATGGACGGCTTAGATTATCTGCATAGTAGGTCCCTTTTTTATATACTTGCCATCTATGATAGCGGGCACCACGTGGACGGTCTCGATTTTCACAAAACCACGAATTTGAAAGGAAAGTCTGCAGTGGATGGAGGGCTGTACGAAGTTCTAGTTGTTACCCATTCTACCATATCATTTCCCTTCGTTTATTCGAGAGGAGGGTGGTCCCTTGATTACTGACATCCTAAAGCCTTTTCTATTGGCTGTAACGTAGAGAACTTTGATACCATCGCAGACAAATAATCTACTCGGCCGGCCTTAGCTCGTCGTGATCAGTCCAAGCCCACGCCACCTTGTTTGTCCTTTGTTACATTTTTATTGGTGGTTGGGTCCCGATCCCATCTGTCCGTCCATCCCGTGCACTGCATCAAGTTCGCCCAATGATCTAAAATCAAACATTAGGTGGGCCATACCTAAGGGAGCAAAAATTCTTGGAATGGCCTGATTTTTTGTTGATCCCGTCATCCTTGTGGGGTCATCTTATGACGAATGGATTAGATGGTATATACCAACCACGTTGGACCTCACAAATCAGCTTGTGTTCGGACCGCGGAAGCACACAAGATGAATCAAGTGAAATAATCCAATCGCCACAATCAAGCACCATGCAAATATACTGATTTTAATATGAAAAAATTCTTTCGAAAAAAAACTACGGCACAAAGCGACAAATAATCACTATGAAAGAAGAAATTACAAGAGTTTATAGAATACTCGATTTGAATAAGCCTATAATCACCTCGAGCTACACCCTTGAAACCCTAGGAATGAATTGGAAAAGCTCCATATCTACCACAATCCCAATTGCACTCCTACATATAGCTTTAGGAATAATCACAATCGAAATCGAAAACAAATTCCGCAGATACACAACTCTGCGCAACTTTGTGATACATTCGATGGGACTTTGATGTCATCGACAAATTGTTGATGACATCGAACCCCACTTCAATGGCATCAAACTAACACAAAACAGTCCAAAGATAAAACATGAAAAATCGAATTTTCTCGATTGCATTTCGATAGGTCTCAATGGCATCGAATGGGTACCCAAATAGTCCAGCAACCAGCTATTCAATAGCATCGAATAGTTGTCACGTCCCTAAATCTAGTGTCGGTAATCCGTGATTACTATACACTAAATTTTGGTTGACAGCTTCCGTGGAACTCTGATTTTGAGGCTTCCAACTATCGTATACCAAGTCCCATAAGCGGGGCTCCACAAAGAGAATTTCTGAAAGTAAAGACGACAATGTATCATTTCTCAAAATTTCATCATATTCAACATGTGTTACTGTGTACAACTGAGCACATCAAGGCAAAACCAAAACGTAAACGATGTCATATTTACTATACCTGATGTACATATACAGGGTACTACAAAAAATTATATACTGATATGTACAACATAAAAAGGACAACTGGAGTCTTTAACCTCTACTCCTGCAGCTCCCTATTCTCACCTGTAAAAAAAATAAAATAAAATAAAATAATATTAAAAAAAAAAAAAACCTTGAGCTACTAAGCCCAGTAAGTGCATGTGTACAGTGAAAATGCATGTTTCATGTCATGCTCATATCATGAACAGGCCTACTGGGCAGATAATAATAAAATAAAGATATAATGCATGATGCCACTTTTCATGTTCCAAATCATTTTTCTATTTATATCAATTTTCCGTTACAGAGGTAGGACTTCTATCCACCTGTAACATACATACTCTTTCAACATTTCAATAACTTTTCAAGTTTCCCAATTGGAACACCAAGGTCTGAAACAGAGGTGGGACTCGCATATGATTACTACCTACTTGCACAGGCTTTTTCATTGTGGTCAACTACAAAGGTGGGACTACATAATTCATGGGTCGAACTAATCTAACTCACTTGTATTGAACCTCACTCTCTGCCTAACAGCAAGATGTCATAAGTCGCGTGGCAAAACGATAACGGACAATTTACGATCTCATCACGCGCAACCTATCTTTGCTTGCTCATAAGCAGGTCAAGTCAAACCTCTCAACCAATCGACACGCGTCGGTGGGAGTCGCCGCTTACTTTGGTATTTCGGCATTCCTGCGCTCTGTTCTTCCACCCAGTGTAGGCATTGGTTGCTCTCAATGGTACCAATCGGGATTTAGGGACTTTCACCCAAGGACCCTCTAATCATGTCCTGTTAAATTACAAATTTCGGTGTGGTGTCAAACTCAAGTCATAACAAAGTATGTTTCATCGCATTTACAATCACCGTATCCATAAGTGCACACACAATCACAATATATCATGTTCAAGGCAACCATAGGACGACCTTCTTCATGTGGTCTCCTCATGAATTTAAGTTCCTCATAGGGGTATCATGTAATGCATCCTGTATTTAGACGGTTCACATACTAATCATAGACACATCGTGTGTCGCAACACAACCCACTATGATCATCATACCATGATATGAATCATTCAATCTCAATCATACAATGATACAACAACTATGAACCATGCAATGATATGCACATGATCTAGTCAATATAAATCCAACTCGGGATTCATTCCGCTGTAAGACTTCATGCCACAAGCATGCTTTTTCTCCAGAGTTAGCTACACCAAAAGGAGGAAGGATAACTCTTTCAAACATTTGGTCAAACAGGTAGCAGGCGGACTTTGTAAGGGACAAAGATGGAAACCGATGGAAATACTTATAAATTTAAACAAAACTAAAGCATATGAATCCCTTGGGTGTGGGCCACATGGATGGTTTAATTGATGGTGGAGATGGGGTCATGATGGGTTGATCTTGCATAGCTTCTCCCATGGCCCTTTTTTCAAGTTCATCTCTATCATTCAATCTTCCATCAATAGCCTAACCAACTAAATCAGAAAATCCAGCGTCATAGCCATTAGTGAGGCAATTCAAAGCTCTCTCTCTCTCTCTCTCTCTCTCTCTCTCTCTCTCTCTCTCTCTCTCTCTCTCTCTCTCTCTCTCAACAACCATAGACTAGAAAATCTATTTTTTATAGGGCTTTCAAGTAATCTAACGCACATATATGCGTGCTCATAATCTATGCACTCACCTGTAACAATCAGAGGATTGAATTTCAAACTCGGCTTGTACTTCCTTTTCTTCTTCTTCTTATCAACTTCAAACTTAAGCTACTCTTCTTTTCTTTTTTCTTTTTGTCTCTACACTCACCTTAGGCTTCCCATGACACAAGGAAGAGAGTACTCGAAATGGGTTGTTGAAAGAAGGTTTTTATGTTTATGGACTTGAAAATGGTTTTAAAAATGGCTTTTGTCTAAAAAGAAGGGTTAGGGGTGTTTTGTGATGTTTTTGAGAAGTTTAAACTTATGATAACGATAGAAAAGTATTATTTAAGTGATTTGAAATAAAGCATTTGTAGACACCCCACCCAAGCTAATATCTTGAGAAAGCTAGGACAATTCGGGAACCGTGATTTAAACCCTAACCAAACCTGAGCTATCACAAGTCATCATTCATGCCAAAGCATATCCAAACCTTCACCCACAATCAACCCATTTCTCAGTCCATTTTTAGGTTACAATCGAAACAATTTTGAGCCATTTTTAAGCCAAATATCCAAAACGGACTTTATTTCACTCTCAGGACCCAAAAAAGGACCCACCGGCCAAATTTCAGGAGAAACTGTACCCGATGTGCTAGTTTGACTACCACCGACGGTAGTTAAACTACCGCTTCCTCTCAAAAAACCTGCGCGGAGCCAGTCACACGAGTTTCGGACCAAACCCAGCCCGGGCAATAGTTGGACTACCGCTACTTACGGCTCGCGTGTGGACATCTTGGGACAACTGTCCCAGCGTCTGAAAGTCAACTTTCTCCTATAATTACCCCCATATCCGAGCTTATTTACCATTTTACCAACCCCAACAGCCAATGGGAGTGTGCTACGTGGCACCTCTCTCCCCTCAACCAATCACCACTTGCCACATCAAATTTCACCCCTCTCAAACCCAAAAATTATAATAGAACCATTGGAGAAGGCTATAAATAACCTTCTCCTCTTCATATTTTAGCATTCTCCTCTTCATATTTCAACATACCTTCTCATCCAGAGAGAGAGAGAGAGAGAGAGAGAGAGAGAGAGAGAGAGAGGGAGGGAGGGAGGGAGGAAGAGAGTGAAGGAAAGGTAAGGAGCTCCTAAGCCTCCAAATTTCTGATCTTTTGGCCACCCCCTAACCCTTCCTCTTGACTTTTCCAACCCACAAGTCTAGCCTAGATTGGTTATAGTTCGGTCCATGTCTTAGCCTACTCAAGATCAAGCCAAAGATCCATTCATTTTACATATAAGCATTCATCATGACATCTATTCCCTTCTTAACCCCCTGCTTCTCTAGATCTCTAGTGAACGTATGCTCTTTGACTTGCCATACATCGGATCTTGTCACATCAGAAATTTCTAGTGATCTAGTCCACTTTTCTTTACCTTTTTACATAAGCACCATTACATCTGCCTTCTAGACGCGCCGTTGGACGTATGCTCTGTAGCTTGCCGAAATCTCGGATCTTGCTACATCAGAAATCCGCGTGTGTGCCTAGTCCTATCTCGACCACAGCATACATCATCCCTTGAGATTGTTTCACTACACTAAGTAGAGACCGTACATTTGTACGGGCAGAGAGGGTGCCTAACACCTTCCCTCTTTGTAACCGAGGTCCCTTACTCGGAATCTCGGGTCGCAGATCAGGAGTCAATTTAAGGTAGGAGAGTCTTCGGGTTTCTTCAACCTTACATATTTCGTGGTTCTAGCCGACCACAGGATTTTGAAATCATTCGGCTAGTGGCGACTCCAACATCCATAAATCAGTTTAACCACCCCCGCCACCATAACACACCCAAAAAATCAGCATGGGGGCCGATTTCCAGTGTCTACAGCATTCTAAGAATTTTTAAAAAAATCGAGGTCATTTGAGTTATTTTATCAAAATATATATGTGCATATCTGTTAATAACTTACAATTCGAGTATCACATTGGCATGCTGTTTTCGCCAGTAATTCCGTAAATCAACTACGGTCACAACGGTTAGGCTCTGGACCTAACAGAATTTAAAAACTTGATGATGGCCCACTTTCAGATAAAATAAGGACATAGTTGTCATTTCTCAGATTGTTTAATTTTAAGTCCGTATATTAAAATTCGGACATCGGGTTGAAATGTGGCTTGTGGCTCGATAACAGAACAACATTATGATCAAGTCAAAATATTCTCAGGGCCAATGGACCTATAGTTAACGGCTATCCAGTGTACGAACTAAATTTCGGGGCCTCAGGTCATACAAGTCTCCCCTCCTTAGAAAATTTTCGTCCTAGAAATTTTAAAACATATTCGGTTATAATAGTACAATACAACAATAACCATATCATACTTATACGTACCTACGAATCAAATAGATGAGGGTAACGACTGCGTATCTCTGCTTCCCGTTCCTAAGTTGCTTCTTCTACAGAATGATAACCCCATTGAACTTTAAATAAGGGGATGACTTTAGTACAAAGAACTTATTCTTTTTTATCCACGATACAAATTGGTTACTCGATATAGGATGCATCTTCCCAAACTGCTAAGGATTGACAGTCAATAACAAGTGCTATTATCTTCGGATCACATTTACGAAGCATCGAGACATGAAAAATATTATGAACTCCAAATAATTGGGGTGGCAAAGCGAGACGATAAGCTACGGTGCTAACTCGTTCAACAATATCAAAGGGCCCTATAAAGCTCGGGGCTAACTTTCCCTTAACACCAAATCGTATTACACCTTTCACTGATGAAACTCAGAGATATACACGGTCTCCCGACAAACTCTAAGGGTCTACGCCGGCGATCTACAAAACTCTTCTGTCGACTCTGAGCTGTAAGCATACGTTATCAAATAAGATCAATCTTTTCAGACGTTTTTCGTACAACATCAGTATCTAAAAGACATCGCTCACCAATTTCAGTCCAACAACTTAGGGACCTATAAGGTCTACCATATAACGCCTCATAGGGAGTCATGCCAATAGTCGCCTGAAAACTATTATTATATGCAAATTTTGCTAACAGCAAGTGGTCGTCCCAACTACCAGAGAAATCTAATGCACATTATCTGAGCATGTCCTCGAGAATCTGGTTAACTCTTTCGAACTGTCCATCTGTTTATGGATTATATGTTGTGCTAAATCTTGAAGTAGTCCCCATTGCTTTTTGAAAACTCTTCCAAAACTTTGATATAAACCTCGGATCTCGGTCAGATACAATCGAAACAGGTACACCATGTAATCTAACAATTTCGTTTAGAAACAAAGTTGCGAGCCGATCTTTAGACTAAGAAATGCAAATAGGAAGAAAGTGGGCTGTCATTGTCAAACGGTCTACAATAACCCATATAGCATCATGTTGACGTAAGGTTCTTGGTAAATCCACAATGAAATCCATAGTTACATGTTCCCACTTCCATACTGGTATCTCCAAAGGTTGCAATTCCCCTGCAGGCTTTTGGTACTTTGCCTTTACTCGTTTGCAAACGTCACACTCTGACACACGCCTAGCAACTTCACGTTTCATTCCAGTCCACCAAAATTGCTTTTTCATGTTCTTATACATCTTCGTAGATCCTTGGTGGATAGTAAACTTAGTACGATGTGCCTCATCCATAAGGGTCTTCTTCAATTCCGAGATATCTGGAACATATAATCTACCCTAAAACCGAAGTCCACCATCCAAACCTATCTGCCACTCTGGTTGATTTTTTCATATTATCACATCTTTACAAAACAACGCCCATTGATCAAATTGTTGGGCTTCTATTACCTGAGATATCAAAGAGGGTTGAATAGTCAAGTTTGCTAATTGAACAACTGAGTACTATAGAGTCATCTCAAATTCATATTTAGGTATATCTTTTACCATTTTTCACTCTCGCATCATCAATTGTACTACTTAGGCCTGTGACTGACAACTTAAAGCATCCGCCACCACATTAGCTTTTCCCGGGTGGTACTGAAGATCAAAATCATATTCGTTCATCAATTGCATCCAACGTCTCTACCTCATATTCAACTCGGCTTGTGAAAAGAGGTATTTCAGGCTCTTATGATCCGAAAAAAGTTTGAATTTAACCCCATACAAGTAATGCCTCCATACTTTTAAGGGAAAAAACTACCGCTACTAACTCTAGGTCGTGTGCGAGATAATTTTGCTTATGATTCCTAAGTTGGTGGAAGCACACAAGATGAATCAAGTGAAATAATCCAATTGCACCAATCAAGCACAATGCAAATATACTGATTTTAATATGAAAAAATTCTTTCAAAAAAAAAACTACGGCACAAAACGACAAATTATCACTATAAAAGGAGAAATTACAAGAGTTTATAGAATACTCGATTCGAACAAGCCTATAATCACCTCGAGCTACACCCTTGAAACCCTAGGAACGAATTGGAAAAGCTCCATATCTACCACAATCCTGATTGCACTCCTACATATAGCTTTAGGAACAATCACCATCGAAATCGAAAACAAAGTCCGTGGATACACAACTCTGCGCAACTCTGCGATACATTCTATGGGACTTTGATTTCATCGACAGATCATTGAGGACGTCGAACCCTACTTCAATGGCATCAAAGTAACACAAAACAGTCCAAAGATAAAACCCAAAAAATCAAATTTTCTCGATTGCATTTCAATAGGTCTCAATGGCATCAAATGGGTACCCAAATAGTCCAGCAACCAGCTATTCAATAGCATTGAATAGTTGTCACATCCCTAAATCTAATGTCGGTAATCCGTAATTACTATATACTAAATTTTGGTTGACAGCTTCCGTAGAACTCTAATTTTGGGGCTTCCAACTATCACATACTAAGTCCTATAAGCGGGGCTCCACAAGGAGGATTTCTGAAAGTAAAGACGATAAACACGTATCATTTCTCAAAATTTTATCATATTCAACATGTGTTACTATGTACAACTGAGCACATCAAGGCAAAACCAAAACATAAACCATATCATATTTACTATACCTGATGTACATATACAGGATACTACAAAAAAAATATATACACTGATATGTACAAAACAAAAGGAACAACTGGAGTCTGTAACCTCTACACCTGCAACTCCCTACTCTCACCTGTAAAAAATAATAATTTAAAAATAGAAAGGAAACCTTGAGCTACTAAGCCCAGTGAGTGCGTGTGTGCAGTGAAAATGCATGTTTCATGTCATGCTCATATCATGTACAGGCCTATTGGGCCGATAACAATAAAATAAAGATACAATGCATTATGCGACTTTTCATGTTCCAAATCATTTTTTTATTTATATCAATTTTCCGTTATAGAGATGGGACTTCTTTCCACTTGTAACATACATACTCTTTCAACATTTCCACAACTTTTCACATTTCCCAATTGGATCACCAAGGTCTGAAACAGAGGTAGGACTCGCATATGATTGCTAACCCACTTGCACAGGCTTTTCCACCGTGGTCAACTACAAAGGTGGGACTACATAATTCATGGGCCGAACTAGTCTAACCTACTTGTGCTGAACCTCACTATCTGCTTAACAGTGAGAAGTCATAAGTCGCCTGGAAAACGATAGCAGACAATTTATGATCTCGTCACACACAACCTATCTTTGCTTGCCCATAAGCAGGTCAGGTCAAACCTCTCAAACAATCGACACGCGTCAGTGGGAGTCGCCGCTTACATTGGTATTTCGGCATTCCAGCGCTCTGTTCTTCCACCCAGTCTAGGCATTGGTTGCTCCCAATGGTACCAATCGGTATTTAGAAACTTTCACCCAGGGACCCTCTAATCATGTCATGTTGAATTACATATTTTTGGTGTGGTGTCCAACTCAAGTCATAACAAAGTATGTTTCATCACATTTACAATCATCGTATGCATAAGTCCACACACAATCACAATATATCATGTTTTTCAATGCAAGCATAGGACGACCTTCCTCATGTGGTCTCCTCATGAATTTAAGTTCCTCGTAGGGGTCTCATGTAATGCATCCTGTATTTAGTCTGTTCACATACTAATCATAGACATATCGTGTGTCGCAATACAACCCACTATGATCACCATACCATGATATGAATCATTCACTCTAAATCATACAATGATACAACAACTATGAACCATGCATATGATATGCACATGACTTAGTCAATATAAATCCAACCCGGGATTCATTCCACTATAAGACTTCATGTCACAAGCATGCTTTTTCTCAAGAGTTAGCTACACCAAAAGGAGGAAGGACAACTCTTTCAAACGTTTTGTCAAACGGGTAGTGGGCGGACTTTATAAGGGACAAAGATGGAAACCGATAGAAATACTTATGAATCTAAACAAAATTAAAGCATATGAATCCCTTGGGTGTGGGCCACATGGATGGTTTAATTGATGGTGGAGATGGGGCCATGATGGGTTGATCTCGCATAGCTTCTCCCATAGCCATTTTTTCAAGTTCATCTCTATCATCCAATCTTCCATCAATAGCATAACCAACTAAATCAGAAAATCCAGCATCATAGCCATTAGTGGGGCAATTCAAAGCTCTCTCTCTCTCTCTCTCTCTCTTTCTCTCTCTCTCTCTCTCTCTCTCTCTCTCTCTCTCAACAACCATGGACTAGAAAATCTATTCGTCTATATGGCTTTCAAGTAATCTAACACACATATATGCATGCGCCTAATCTATGCAATCATTTGTAACAATCAGATGATTGGATTTCAAACTCGGCTTCTATTTCTTTTTCTTCTTCTTCTTCTTCTCAACTTCAAACTTAAGCTACTCTTTTATTATTATTATTTTATTTTATTTGTCTCTACACTCACATTAGGCTTCCCATGACACAAGGAAGAGAGTGCTCGAAAAATGGTTTTAAAATTGGTTTTTGTCTAAAAAGAAGGGTTGAGGGATGTTTAGTGATGTTTTTGAGAAGTTTAAACTTATGGTAACAATAGAAAAATGTTATTTAAGTGATTTAAAATAAAACATTCTAAGAATTTTTTAAAAATCGAGATCATTTGAGTTATTTTATCAAAATATACATGTGCATATCTATTCATAACTTACAATCCGAGTGTCGTATTGACATGTCATTTTCGCCAGTAATTCCGTAACTTTACTACGATCACAACGGTTAGACTCTCGGACCTAACAGATTTTGAAAACTCGATGATGGCCCACCTCCAGATAAAATAAAGATATAGTTGTCATTTCCATATTGTTTAATATTTTTAAGTCCGTATATTAAATTCGGACATCGGGTTGAAATGCGGCTTGCGGGTCGATAACAAAACAACATTATGATCAAGTCAAAATATTTTCAGAGCCAATGGACCTAAAGTGAACGGCTATCCAATAACAAACCAGATTTCGGGGCCTCGGGTCTTACAATAGTGGTCGATGACATCAACAAACTCTGTTTCTAAATTGATTTAAGACATCTAAAACAACATTTTGATGGGTTTTTATTGGTTAGGCATCCCCCTGCAATTACTCCTTTTGGCGTGTCCCACCTAAGTTTCCAATCAGACTTACTGTCTCATGGCCAAACATATCTAAGGGTGCACCTCTAGGATGGTATAATCTAATACACAACATGGTGGGCCCCACAGTCATGGAACTTACAGTGATATTGACGCTACGTGATCATTACCATACATTAATATTATTTTCTTCGTCACGTACTTGCTGTTATTATTATATTATATATTATTAATAATATCAATCACGTGGGCATGCATTATTATTATTGTCGTCGTCGTTGCTATTATTATTATTATTATTATTATTATTATCAATCACATGGGCTTAGCCCAGCTGAGCTTCACCAAACCCAGGCCCTTGAGGATGGACCCAGTCCAGCGCTGAGCCCAATCCATATGGACCAAGGAGCAGGGAAAACTCGATAGGATGGCTGGATCCATTGACACCCTTGTGGTCCATGCACATGCACAGAAACATCATATTTCAATGGGCCAGAACAAGATCAGCCCATTTATTCTTGGAGCCTAAACATTAATCCAACGGTATATATTCATGCTAGGGCCGAGCCAATGAAAGTCGATCCTGAGCGTCCATGGATGGGCCAAGATCCAATATCAGATCAAGCATCAATAGAGAATTTCGGTCCCTCGTCAGGCCCATTTCCTTTTCATGCTGAAAATCGAGTTGAAGGACAGCCATGGGCCTTTCATTAAGCCCAACTCCAGACCATGACGAGATATTCGCAGCAACTAGACAAAATATAGATAATGCTGCCTTGTCGGTTGGTGGGCCACAGATCTCGCGTCTTATTACAGATTCAAAGGAGCGTCCTTCATCACAGTTCTCCACTGTACACGTCCTAGTTCGTGTATGCTACTGGTGTGATCGGGGCCATTGATTTGGTGGGTCATCACATGATTGCCATATTTAAGGGTATAGGACTATTTCAACCATCTGATCACTATCCGGAAAATAAGCGGTCGGCTGAAAAAATGAGGAAGGTTCGCATTCGGTATCACAACTTACAATGTGCGATGTTGGCCATCCATCATGTGGACACCACCTCCAGCGTGGACCGTCCATCATGTGGGGCCCGCCTTGGATGTGGGTCACTCATCATTAGGGCCGACCTTTGGTGTGGACCATCTATCATGTGGGGGCCACTTTGATGTGGGTTGTCTATCATGTAGAGCCCACATTTATTATCAATTGTCCTTCTAAGCCCACCTTTATTATCAGACCATCCATCATGTGCGCCTGCCCTTCAACGTGGGTTGCCAATCATGCGGCACTCACGTTGGATGTATGCCATTCATCATTAAGGGCTGACCTTTGACGTGGAGTATCTATCATGTGGGGCCCACCTTAATGTGGGCTATCCATCATGTCAGGCCTGCTTCAATTTCTATTGTCCATCATGTGGAGCCCGCCTATAATGTGGACTGTCCATCATGTAGGCCCCACCTTTGAAGTGGGTCATCCATCATACCGGCCCACTTTGAATGTGGGTTATTTACCATTGGGGGTCGGCCTTTGATGTGGATCATCCATTATATGGGCCCACAGTAATATGGTGTCATCCACCATGTGGGGACCACCTTTAATGTGGATTATCCATTGTGTGGGCTTCACCTTCAATGTAAACAGTCCATCAAGTGGGACCTCCTTTGATACGACGGTGAGAGTGTCACGTCCCGAAATTCGGTACCCGAGTTTGCTAGGCCCGAATCCGAATTCCAGGACTGTGAGTTGTACTTAAACAAAATATACATCACAACCCGCATTATTTTCATACATTTTCAAGGCAATCAAAGCAACTAAAAAGGGTCAAAATAATTATCATTAAATAACATCTACAAATCAATCATTGAATATTTAGTTACATTAATATTCGAAAATAATTAATGACAATATACATTGATCTTTAATTAACTTCTAAATAAATAAGGGAAAAAGTCTTCAATCTTTCCTAACTGATTCTTCATATAAAAACCCTGCAAAATAATCTATACGGCTGTGAGCGCGACAGCTCGTAGGGTCACATCCTTCCCAAAATTGAAAATTCTACGTTAACACAAGTAAAACTCAATAATACAAATATGATTAATTACGAGAATTGAATCGTCATTTTACATGACAACAATAACAATTTATTTTTCGTAATAACAAAATAAGACAATGTAGTAATCTAAAATCCTTTTTGGTTCAATTCAGTGCAGAGTACCCGTGTGTGTTGATCATTTTAGGGAATGACCCTCGGCATAGCACCGGTATTGATCCTTTTAAGGAATGACCTACGACAGAGCATCTGGTGACACTACAAGAAAAATAGGCATTACCGGCGGCCAAAACCGCCCCTAAAAGTCCAAAAAACCGCCGGTATAAGAATTACCGGCGGTTGGGCGGCTGCCGCAAAATGGGGGCGTCGCTGCGTCATTTACCGGCGTTCGTCCTTTTTAGCGGCATTTTTGGCATTTACCGGCGTTCGTCCTTTTTAGCGGCATTTTTGGCAGCCGCCGCTAAAAGTCCTTTAGCGGCGCTTATTACTATTTACCGGCGACTTTGCTGATTGCCGCTAAAAATTGTTTAAGCGCCGGTAGAAATCAAAAAAGCGCCGCTAAAAACAGTATGAGCGCCGTAGAAAGCTTTACTAATCGCCCGTAAGAACTTTTAAAACGCCGGTATAAATTTTATAATAAACGCCGCTGAAAACCGTAACATGTGCTAATGAGAGATTAAAAAACGCCTGTAAAATCTGTTTAAAACGCCAGTAAATTATTTGCAGTGTAAAAGAAAAAATAATATAAACAACTAAAAATTCTACTAGGTTGAATCTTCTAAATCAAAAGACCTTTACAGGCTTAAATTAGCATTCAACCTGTAAATCATTTACGACCAGCCTCAGACTTCAGCGACGTCCGAGGCGAGACTTCTCAAATGCACCTCAAGAACCAGAACTCATGCATATAGAGGACCTTTGTCAGCACCACCCTGCCATGCATAGAGCAAAAGGGTATAAGAAAAGGGTATTTTCTTGTCAAAAATCATTTAACTTGTTTTTTAGTTTCCCCGGAATTTCAAAGGCAGTCCACTTTAAAAATCAACATGTTCAGTCAGCCCCATCCAAAAAACAACTGCTTCAAGTTACTTTCCAAGTCAACAATAGCAACTATTTAAGTTTCACAAATAATGCATCACGGGTCAAGGCCCTTGGTTTAGTAATCCTGACCATTGGCCCTGCCATGGATGGAACATGCCCCAAAAACCTCCTAAATGGAACAATCCCAAGTTCCTGACCTTCATTTTATGGCCTGAAAATAGACTGTCGAGGGAAAAGAGGAAAAAATTAAAAATTAAAAAGAAAATGAATTGAAAATCAATAGAATGAATGAAAAAAAAAAAAAACTTTAGAAATGATGAAACTGATTCTTCAATTCATTTGCAATTTTTAGTTTTTAGTAAATAAGATTCAGCTTTTTCTCTTTGAGACCTGAATTGAATTTTAGGATTTTTCAAAAAACATTATACTAATGTTTACCATTCCTACTCATAAAACCAAAATAATCAAAATAATAACTGAATTCTAACCGAGACAATGACCTGACTGTTCTGTGGTGAATTGGAGATGGATTTGAGATGTTCTTCCGCTATTCTCTTCTTCGAATTCCAATAAGCCAAGCCTCTTTCTCTCCCTTGGTGAAGGATCGGTTTCTTTGATATGTCAATGGAAAACCCCACTAGTCAGAAAACACAAAATACAAAGTGCACATAAAACAACTATAGAAAGGCAATTTTCTTGCTTGAGAACTGAATCCAATTGACAACATGAATTTTGGACAGTTTTGAATTGGAATTCATGACTTTCAATCCAAATAATTTTAGGCACCCCCCTCCAAATCCACCTTGGAACGAAAATCCTCAAAAGGCTCATTTTAAATTTAAAAGAAGAAGTGGGAAGCAAAATCCTAGATTTTGAATCATTTTCAACTATTATAAAACCACTCTCCACTTTTCAAGGGCCATAATTAAGTTCCCAATTCCACATCTAGGCTGCCAAACACAACTATAAAAAGAAATGTAAAATTCAGGTTTGAAAATCTAGTAAGTTAGAATCCAAATCCATGCAGCCAAACGACACCTAATAAGCTCGAAATCTTGTAATGTACTTGAGTAAAAACCAATAAAATCTCTTCATTCCTTTCAATGGATGCCCACGCTCCTGTTCACATTTGAAGTCTAATGAGTTTCCATGTCATCATTTATAACAATTAATAACAGTTTGTAGCTAACCTGTCTCTGAAATTATCACAAAGCAAGGATTTAAATGACAATGGAGCCACCAAGACTCCCAAACAAACAGCTTCATAACTATCTCATTAAGTATATACAAGGGTAAAGATAAATTTTAGCCAAAAGGCCCTAATCACTGACAACCGTTGCCATTGGAGGAGAATAAAATGGAAAACAGTTGCCATGCATTGTTAAAGGACCTTAAGGAGACACAAAGTGACACCAACACGCAAGCACTACTAGACACACCCTCGAATATGCAGGCCTGTGTGAAATGGAATTACCCCCAAAAAAAAAAAAAAACTGTTCACAGGTTGAAATGAATAGAAACACAATAACTAAACTGCAAAGATCCTGAGTTTAGCTCTAGGAGAAACTGAAAATCTACATATATTCCCCACACAAACAAATTAGCAGTGCATGGGACTAAATTTAGAATTGGTGCAGGAATGAGAAAAAGAAAAAAGCAACAACTATTTCAATCTCAAGAAATTCTTTTTCATCTTTAGGACAATCTAGTGTAATAAGAAACTGGATTCTAGGATAAACTACAAGATTCTACTTGTAGGCCAAAAGAAGAAGCATCAAAGTCGATCAATCTTGACTGTTAAAATCAAGATATACAATTTCCAAACAAGATTTAAGAGCTCTGCATTGGTTTGAGAGAAATGATTTTAGCAAAGAATCAGGAAATTCTCATTAAAGATTCGGTACGTTACCGTTTTTGAATTTCCCAGCTTATTCGAAAATTTACACTCAAAGCCCTAATTCACTCAATTCAAGTACAAAAGCATCTGAAACCAGACAAATTGCTGCAAGAAACCTTCGACCATGACAAAACCATAATTTCTCAACGGATCTGAACCAATTATATTTAAGTAAATCAGCTTTTGCTAATCATAAAACTATTCTTTGAACAAGAATTCCTTGCAAAATATCATAGACATGGTGACTTAAAAAAGTCAAGGGCTGGGACAGACCTATTCTTGCAAGTATTGGGTGATAGCTAGAGTCACCTGCTGAACAAATGTCTACATCAGTAAGTGTTAAATGTCTTCTCACACATGCACATCAGCCAATGTTCTACTATTAGTATTTAACCCACAAAAACATGCAACTACGTAAAGGACAATAAATTCCTACAAATATGTACAATCTTTTATATTTAAGGGTCTGGATTCAATGATGTGATGGGGTAGAACACATATCAAAGATTCGAGCCTATCTTTCAAAACATATGGTTTTAAAAGCTTAGTGAATTATATAAGATTTTTATTTTTAAATATGAGTTTAAACTGGAAAATAAGAAGAGGTCATCTATCCTTTACACAGCCTACTGATACCGACTGTTCATCTGGTGGACCCACGTCTGTATATATAACCTGTACTCACATCTCCATCAAAGCTTATGTAAAATCAAGATAAACTCAATCCAAATAAGACAGAAAAGACTCAGAAACAAACATTCAAGGCAACCATATCTCACCTGATCATGAGATTGTGAGTATCCACCATTACCACTGACTTACTTTTCTAAACACTCCCTGCAACGAAAATTGGATTAAAAGACCTAATCTACTGCATGGATTAAAATTCATCCTATATCTATTCCAGCAAGAAACTAGAAAGAAAAGAAATTGAAGACTTGCATCTTTTTCAAATTTTCTCCAAAATGGCCTAGAGAACTTTGATTCATCCAAGTCGCCCAAATCGAGTGTTTTAATCCGCAAAGAGCTTATTTTAACACAAAAAAGATGGATGTTTTCCTTGGCTACTTTTTTATTTTCCATTTCCACCAATCCAAACAGCCCCTAACTGAAGATAGAAATTGCAAATTTACAATAGACAAGTTGAAAAAACAAGCTTTGTTCTGTCACTTTCAACTGATTTTCCCTTATTTTTTAATTAAATGTCAATGACTGCATGGTGATTTGGGAAATAAGAAAACATGGAGGCTTTAGGAATCTGATTAAATGGGTTATTGAGAGAAGAAGAATAGAACCTGGTAATGCGATGAAAGCGTTGGAATGGCAGGACATCTCTGCCTTCCTTTGATGCATGGTAGCCAATTTGCAAGAGTTACACAATGAACAATAGCAACCTTTGACATATATAAGAATGTGTAATAAGTTACTGACCAATGAAGATAAAGACTGTTGCTGGAGTTGTATCAGCTGCTGCTGCCTGAGCTGAGTCTCAACCTAATAGGTCTGAGAAATTTGTTGGGCAGACTGAATTTGTGTATGTGACTCAGATTGAGGCTGAGGAACTGCAAGTTTCTGTTTGTACAATTTAAAATACATTTCCAATCCATTCATCAGGAAAAAAGCTCCATCAAAAAAGAATAAGAAAACCCATGAGCTAAAAAACATCAAAATAGAAACCCAAAGTGCAAATATATTACACAAGAGAAGGACAAAAACATCATAAAGAATTGGGGCTCTTAGCGATTCAACATGGGCTGAGGGTCTGTGATGGAAGTTGGGAAGTTTCCTTCCCAATCCAACCTACCAAACAGTCCCTTCCACTGATTGTGCCTATTGGTTGTGTTTGGCAAGCATCAAGGTACACTCATAATCTGAGTTACACTATCTGTTAATGGTGTTGACTATCCTTCTGAATATATGCATGCATGTAATGTAATTGTATGTTAGATGAAGAAATCAGGGTATACCTTAAAAAGGTCAACTCGCCTCTGAACGCTTGCATTTTTAGGCTCAATCTCAGTTTCCTTGCCTGTTTCTTGTTCAATAAATTTATGTTCTTCTGACTGAGATACTGGCAATGGTTCTCTCCCAACAACAGCAACAGACTCTTTAGCCTTTGTGGTTTTGACAAGGTCTGGTATAAAAATGAGTGAATCCATCTTGCTCCTCGATCTTGGTGG
Organism: Magnolia officinalis; assembly: GCA_021015155.1. Lineage (NCBI taxonomy): Eukaryota > Viridiplantae > Streptophyta > Magnoliopsida > Magnoliales > Magnoliaceae > Magnolia > Magnolia officinalis. The sequence goes on along the minus strand of JAJHSJ010000006.1, from coordinate 73,083,918 downwards.
GGCCTCACCTGGCATGCCTTGCACTCTCCTCGTAATTCTCAAGTAACATCTTGCCTGCCTGTTCATTCAGGGCCAATTCTTGGAACGACTCTATCAGTAAACACCTGACCACCTCCCATCATCAGCAAAATCACTGACAAAATCAAGAACATAGAACCAAATATCAAGGCTACTAAGTAGGTGGGGTTCATATATAGTGGGGGATAGCTGGGCCATCAGCAGTTAATCACTGTGAACAATGCCTGGCTAAAAAATCAAGGTCCATCATCAGGTATTTCACAAGAGTGCATTGAATATAACCATTGTTTCATCTAATTTCTTACCATTATCCTCAAACACATGCTGCCCTACTAGATGAATGGACCAGCCTGGCTTGACAACAGATCTGCTTTAATGTACCACTTCCATGGTGTCATACCTAAGGAGATTGCTGGATAGACAATAATATATGGAAACGAGGGAAGCCTACAATGGTCAATGAAACAAAGTCCAAAAGAGCTTGATTCAAATATTAGCAATCACATCACTCTGAGCAACTGATGGAAGGTACTGCTCTAAAGAGCTTGTAGCGAATAATTCATGATAATATCTCTACATAGAAGAACAGAACAAAAGGATAGCCCTCACCTGCTCTGCGAGAAAGTGTGCAGAAACAGAATTCAAAGAATATGAACTCAGCTTACAGTCTATAATTTAAAACTTACATCCATTGGCAAGAAGTCATGGTCGTCATTGTATTTCTATAATTTAAATGTGGCCCACATTGGCAATTGATGAAAACCTAGGAAAACCACAATGAATAAATAAATAAATAAACCTCACAAAAATCACCATGAAGAGATCAATAAGATGGTAGCAGAAATCATCAGCAAAGAAACAGTATTATGGAAATTAAATGCACCCAAATTTGACTTTCGACAAAGACAAGCAGATATCTTGTCCTTGGCTGAAAAATATAGTCAATCTAACCACATGCATCAATCCAACATGCAACTAACCATATTTCTTCTCATCAAAGCTATAGATGAATTATTGAAAATGGCCCGCACGATCATCACAATTTATTTTCTTCAAAAGATCAAATTGAAGCAAAGGATAATGTTGATTGTCAAGACTCTATAATGAAAAAATGTACAACTAGCTGTGCTGGGGCCCACCTTGGTGTATGTCAGTCATCCAATCCAATCCATCCAATAGGATTGTACCACCATGAAATAGAATGGCCCAAAGATCATGCCCATATGATCACAAAAGAAAACAATGGAAAACCATCCGAAAACCTCCAAATCAAGTGGAGGCCCACTTGATGGTTGGATTGGCATGGCTTTCGAGCACTCGCAAAGACCAGAATTCACCCATGTCATTTCTTATAACCACCATTTCGAGCTCCAATGAGAACCATCATAATTTAGTTTCCAACCCCTGACTGATGGCCACTTTCATCTTTTTCTAATTATTTCATTGTACTGTCTTCACTTCCATTGCGTTCAAGTCTCTTAATTCTCTGATTTCGTACAGTGGTACTTCATACTTGGACCAATTCCTTTTCCATGTAGTCCTACATTTTGAAATAAGTAACCAAAACCAACTCATTTGTGACCTTACTCAAATTTTATGGGAAAATGAGTTGAGGCAATTGATTAATTAAAAAAGATAATATCTCACGTTGCCTTTGTGATGCATGTGACTGTGTTCAAGTTACTTAGGATCTAGCCATTCTCAACCTGATTTTTTTCCTTTTCTTTTCTAATCAAGTCATAAATAGTTAAATCAACATTTAGTCCAGCTAACATGACAAAAATTTGCATGAACAGTCCACTCAACATGAATTCTAACATAGAAGTGAAAAATCAGAGTATATCAACTAAGAGTATTTATACTCAGACAATATCTACAAGCAGGAACAATGGACCAGCACTAAATATCCATAAACTCCAGTGAGAAGATTAAATTGTGATGTAAGAGGAAGGCTATATAAAATTGCAAAGTGACGTATTGAACAATGTTACAGAATTGGCAAGTACCAGGCCTAATGCTTGCAGAGAAAGAGTTCGTAGCACTCCTTCCGACATGTCTACTGGAATACAGATTGCACATCAGATCGAAAACATTACAGTCAAACAAAATCATGAAGATTATCAACCACGTGAGGAGAAAAAAAAGAAAGTGTAGTAGGTGAAGCACAAGCAAAATTTCAGAAACAATAAAGGGAACACAGTCAAAATTCACCTGTTTTCAATCTTTTCCTTCCCACTTTTCAAAAACGGTAAGTCAAGTCAGGTTTGACAATGCTAGAAGCCAAGTCATATTTGACAAAAGTGAAATAAAAGTTGATGTGGAATTCCAAACAATTCTAGTGAGGAATGGTTAATTGATTCAAATTAACATATCATGCAGCATACTTTTCTAGCTCATGTCTGATGTCAAGTACTGCTTCTTTGATAGCAATTACCTTATAAAGGCACTTGTAACTGAGTCAAGGGAAGAGGTTCTCCATTTGCTACACGGATCTGCCACTCTACAAGGTGTTGGCCAACAATCATCTCAATTACAGGGTGATCAACCTATGAATATGCTTAACCTCAAAAATAACCACCTGGTTGAGAATATTGAAAGTACTAGTGGATGTCTACTGCTTGTTAGATGAACTGGTAGAGACAAGTGCACCTCTATAAAATTGCCTATGAATGGCAGTTGATTCTACCTCTGTAAATGTAGAAGGGAGACCTTAGATTGGGACCATCCACCTAATCTGGTCCTGCTTTGCATGGACCATGGCTAAAAGCATCTAGCTAGTAGGACAACTACTTTCTTTGCCGCTCCATATATTCACTCATATCCAATCATATCATGGCTGTCTCCTACAACAATGTCAGTAAAAAATTGAAATTAGCTATACAGTAAAAGAACTGTTGTAATATAGAACTCTCTCTGGCCATTAAAAAAGACCGGATTTATTTTTTTAAAAAAATCCATACCGTTTCTACCTAGATTTTTGCATTTTCCACCACCTGCATAAACATAATAAAGATGAGATCCAGAATGAAGCTCTAGCTAAACCATCAAGAACCCAAATTCCTCAGTTTAAAAATGACGAATAGAGTCACGGTAATTACAAAGTAGACTGCAACTCAAGCCAATACCTGAAAATCTGTAAACCCCTTGATGGGGTCTACTCCAAAGGCTTCCAAAACCTAGCCATCAACCAGCTCGTCTGTCCTCCTACACCGTACTGAAAATAGAGACCTAGTATGTGTTTAGATTATTACATTGCTGTTTAATTCCCACTGGATTCATAGAGAATAGCTGAAGACACTCATTGACTTCAGGGGGCCTAAGTTGTATAAGCTAGCCATGTTGTAGCGGTTTGTGCACCTCAGAGCTCTAACCTTTTGTAGAGTTCTCAAGTTCTTTTAATATAAAATGTTCTTGTGCTTTTATATTTCTGACATGTAAAATGGTACCAAAGAAGTTTAATTGTGTTTCACTATATATGATTTTGTTTTGAGTTGGATTGAGGTTGACCAGATTAGTAACCAAACCTCGAGATAGAGAACAAAATCAAATCACAAGAGCACATCTATGAGCAAATGAGCAAGGGAGGCATCTACTTTCCTAAAAAATTGGATTAGCAGACTACAAAGAACTTGCAGATGAAACTTTCATCATTACATGGAATATACGTTGTAGGAAAACCTTTCTAACGAGCAAGCCTTGCCCAATTACAACCTCCCAAGTAGGAATCTATTAATCGATTGGTCCAATCAACCAAACCTATGACTTTCAAGTCACAACTTTTGAAGACTGTAATGGGACCTTTTGAAGAAATGTGGGTGTGAAAATCACCCTGTTTTAGAGCATTAAAAGAGCTTACAGCCCAAGACTCCCAAGTTCTACATTCAATTAGTAGGAAGTTAAGGCCGAAGCATGCTCACCCAAACTAAAACATCAATAGTTCAAGCTAAGCATTGTAAAAGTCGAATCCAAGTAGGAAGCTATAGCCAAAATATCCAGACATACACGCCAAAACTAAAACAGCAATCATTCAAGCCAAGCATTGTAAGAGACCATTTGGAACCTTGATTTCGTCAATACAAAATGGACCAATACATGCATTTTAAACTGGATTGGCACAAAAAAATTGTTTGAACTGTAAGCATTGCCAATCCTGGATTGACCAATTCAACAATCCAAATGGGCACTAAATGTACCGAATGCTCAAATAGTCAAATCCATCAATCTGAACTGCCCATTCAGGCCTAACAGTGTCGTATGGCTGATCAAACAATCATAACCAACCAATCCAAACAAACACAATGGGTGAACAGACAGATACCCACGCATTGAATGAAAGGAGCTGCGGGTATCAACAGCTCACAGGACTTCTGATACTTCCATATCCCCCGAAGAGCCACAGTCCCCAGCCTGAACCTGCAGGGGTTCCGCGGCTTCCTCCCTGATGAAGTCCCTGCTCTTCCAAAACCGATCCACCATCAAAACTCAACAAAGACAAATAAAATAATAATAATAATTTAAAACACACACACACACACACACACACACACACACCTGCCCGTGCATTTGCAGGTACCTCATCCTGTCCACTCGCTTGACATTCCTGTTTTGGTCATTCAACTGGTTTCTCAACTTGCCAAATCCCAACCAGTCAAAACACAGCGATAGAGAGACCAGAACCCAACAAAACACCTCAAAAACCCAACAAAACCAGAGCAGCATGTAATTACGAAAATACCCTTTCCAAAAGAAACATGGTAGCACCAATCCAAGGTTATTATGGTCAATCATCTGGTTTTAAAGCTTCTATCAACCTATCAAACAGAGTGGGAAGAGTGCTTCAGCCCAACAAAAGAATAACCAGCAAGTCATGACACCATCTAATTATGAAAATACCCTTTACAAAAGCGAACCATGGAAGCACCCATCCAAGGGTATTACGGAGATCCAACTGGTTTCTACTCTTTTAACAAGCAAACACCTCAACCCCAAAAACCCAACAAAACCAAAACACCATATATTACGAAAATACCCTTTTCAAAATAAAATCATGGGAGCACCAATCCAAGGGTATTATGGTCATTCGACAGGTCTTACCAGACCATCAAACCAACCAAATACGCTTCAACCCAAAATCCCAACAACATCAAAATACGAAAATACCCTTTTCAAAATAAAAACATGGAAGCATAAATCCAAGGGCATCATGGTCATTCAAATGGGATCTCAGAAGTTCTAACAGCCAATCAAACCAACCAAATCCCGCAACCCAAAAACCCAACAAAAACCAAAATCTCATTTATTCTAATTATTTTTCAGAAACTTCAAGAATTCAACAAATCAACAGGAGAAAAATAAAATAAAAAGAGGATTAGAAATGGAAGTGAGAAAAGTACCGATTCCAGGGTTGGGCGAGCCGATGACGCTGGATCTTCTTGAGATCCTGTAAGTTAGAAAAGAGGGAAGAAATGGAAATTTGATTTTCAGGGGTTTTGAAAAAGACCCAAATAGGGGAGAAAAAGGTACACCATCCGCAGGAGCACCTGAAATGGTAGTCTATGGGAAGCGGTGCAGCAGACATTGTGGCCTACACCCTACCTGGTTGGAGCCGTTAATCGAGTGTCTTGAACCGTGGAAGGCACCATGGATTATATGATTCGTCCGACCCTTATGCCCTATGCAAATGGACGGATGACGATGAGATGGAGGAGATTCATCATCGAGAAGTGAAAAGTCACCAACCCAACAGGGCGATTCTAGCATGGCGGACGCCTTAAAGACGAGTGATTCTGATGTACACTGAGAGGGCCCCATGTATGGCGGAAGTGTTGGTGACTACATTTTAAAATGGTACCACGGCCTGCTGAAAAGAGAGAGAGAGAGAGAGAGAGAGAGAGAGAGAGAGAGAGTTTTGGTCAGTTATTGAAGGGATGAGAGAAGAGGGGAGAAGGGTTTTGAGAAAGAAGAGGGGAGAAGGGTTTTGGGAGTGAAGAGGCGCGCGGGAGAGAAAAGCGCGAGGGCGCGCGATTTGGGGGGTAAAAATTAGATTTTAGGTTTTTTTATTTGAAAGGAGCGGCAGTGGAATAACCGTACAGGGGCGGGCACAAAAAAACGCCCCTGATTTTCATCTACAGTGGCGGTTTACTGTGGCCGCCTGTGATAAAAACGCCCCTAATATTGATATTTTTTGTAGTGTGAATAAACTTTTAGGGTAAATACCTAAGGCAGAGCATCCATGTGTGTTGATCATTTTAGGGAATCGCCCAGGGCAGAGCACCCATGTCGTTCCTTTCGGGAATGACCCTAGGCAGAGCACCCGTACCGTGCCGATCCTTTCGGGAATGACCCTGCGCAGAACACCTGTAACACCCCGTGTTTTCAGGACCCAAGTATATGACTTGTTTTCCAAAAACCCGAGTGTTAACCTTAAAGGATGGTCAAATTCGAGTGTATTTTTTTTTTCCATTTATCAGAGTAAGAAAATGAGCGTAGAATGGACAAATCAATATAAAGAAAAATTTTCATTTCATTTAGAATATACAAGTGGTTGCCCATAATGACTTATACAAACCAATTGTCTCAACATTAACGATTATCATATTTGCATACATAAGAAATAACAGAAAGTATATAAATATAAGCCGCATGATCACGCTGCTCCTCTTAGCAATACGGTCATGCATCCATGGAACCTGCATAGCTCCTCATCAAGTCTGATCAAATACATCATCTGGGCCACCTGTTCTACCTGTACAGTTGTATATTTGATGGATGAGTAGCCAGTTCATTGTGAATTTCCCTCAAGATTACACACCACCGCATTAGGTAAGCATAGTTATAAAACAACAAAGCAATTAAAACAATACATGATGCGGTCTTTTTAAGTGCATGGATGCATGAATGCACATCGACCTGGGGATGCACATCCAAACGGACTTGGGCTCGTCACCCATGCAAATCATCGACCTGAAAAAATCATCCAGTCGGATAGGGGTCGATAGTCGGTGGTCTGGGAGCTAGCGAAACAATACCCCGAAGATCCTAAGGGCACATGCCACAGCATCCAGAATAACCACCCGTCATCGCCAACATGCTATGGATGCATGATTAGCCAAACCGTTATTAGTCCAGTTACAATCAGCCAATTTAGGTAAGCTCAAGGTCACTACAAGGAGCTCAGAACCCAGCGTAGGTTGACAACTCGGGCATAGTGTCCCATTACCACCATCCCCGGCTCATGAGACTACCACCTTAGGATGTTTAATGGAAAATCGTCGACTAGTGGTTAATCATATTACAACATATGGGGCTTACAATCGCATGGTTGCATAGTATAAAACATTGAGCCCATATAGGAAAAATATCAAAACAAAACCACGTAGGGCGAGTATCAAAACATGCCACATAAGGCGAATATCAAAACCATGCAATAAAAGACCATTCTTGAAAACCGTTGGACACAACAACCCTGGATGGTAGGCCCACATCAATGGTTAATTTAAATCATCATTCAATAACCACTAAGCCCAAGGTCCATTACTATCACAACCAGTCGAGTTACATCCCAAGTATGGGTGTACACATGTAGGTGGGGGTTTCCCACTGGCGTACCAGTTTAAGTTCCATAAGCAATCCGTAAATAATACACAAGCATGAATAAATATGCAGGATAAACATTAAGCAAGCAATATAGCCATTCAATTTCCACCAGCTAACACATGTGATTATAAGAGAGAGATATTAATTATAAATTTAAGTAAAAACTATAACTTAAGCTAATGGAAAGATGGAAAGCTCAAGGGGAAGAATCATCACTTGGAGGGTCGTGTTCGCGTACTTGGTCCAAGTTATCTTATGGCCTAAGGTCACTCAATCTCCTAAAATTACAATTTATTTTTGTCAGGTATTCCTACGGTTTTGTTCAACCAACAAGAAGGTTCAAAGGAATGCAACAACAAGGCCTTTTATGATTGTGCTAGGCCCATCATATACTTATTCAAGCAGGGTGGCCTATTGGCTCAAGCTCATCCTTACTATGGGTTGAACTGGGCCTCACACATGAAACTCCTATGTATCAGGTGGGTCAACACCATCCCAACGGGACGGAGTGTACAAAACACATCCATAAATTGTGTGGTCCGTGTTGATGGGGCCCACATCCCGCTGGACTGGACGACGTGGGTAAAATACGTGCAGCGTGGTGGCCCATGCACCACCGTTCTAGGATGAACGATGTGCATAAAATACATACATTACAGTGGGGTCCCATGGATGGTGCGGATATATAACACATCACAAGGTGGGCCCCACCCATCCAGAGGGTTGGACGGTGTGGATGAAGAACACATATATCAATGGTAGGGCCCACCGTCATATGGAGAGTGTAAATAAAACACTCACATCAGGTTGGGATCCACTGCACAAGCAGTGCAGGTAAAACACTTATATGGTGGGGTCCATATGTACCTCGTGTGGACAGTGTTGATAAGGCACATGGTGAGGATGATATACAAGACATCATGGTGGTCCCACAATTGCGTCCAACAACTGGACATCTTGGGTTACAACACGCCTCGTGATTAGAGCCATGGGATTGGCTTATGTTAATGCAGCAGTTTGCTGTGCTACACTAGCAACCTGATCACAGAGGTGGGTCCCACGTGGGGCCCACCAGATGTACATCCATCAATGCATTATAGATATACCTTATATAGTATAGTACTATATATATTCATTTTATTATCATTATTTTTATTATTATTAAAAATTATTTTCCATATATATTTCATCATATATAATTTATATTATCGCAAATTGTTAATATATGTAAATTATATGAATGTCAGTAAGCAGAGATTAATGTATATATATACATATTTGTTATTTGTATGTTAGGTTTTTAAAAGTTAAATCATTAAATTGTTTGAAATATGTTATTCATTATAAGTTTTCCTAGTATATTTTATTTTTATGTATTACAAATTCTATAGCTTGTAATTTATATTAATGATGTTGTAAGCAGTACTATTCGAAATATCGATACTATCAGCCAATATTATTGTTATCGCACCACTGCGAGACGAAACTCCTCCGATAACACCCGGAAGATACCAAAAATCCAAAACTTCAGATATCGCACGATATTATCGTCGATATCGTGCGATATATCGTCGAAAGATACCAAGTAAAAAAAAAAAAAAAAACACCAAATATCGTCCGGGACAGTGTCATTATCCAAAAAAAAAATTAGAAAATTTAAAAATATATATAAAGAAACTTTCAACAGGTGGATTTTGATACCCGTACAAGAGATTTTTATGATCAGAAGCTTCCCTTTGGTGGGCCATTCGAATCAAAGCGTCGTCCGTAGGTTAATGCAAACAAAATCTCCGATTTGGAAGAGAAATCCATCGAAATCTGGAGAAATCCAAGTATTTGGGCGAAATCCGGCGAAATCCTTGCTGAAATCCGAAGAAATCCTCGCCAAAATCCAAAGATCTGTGAGATTTTGGAGAGATTTAAGGGTTCCGGAAGGCTGGAACCCTCTCTACTTCGAAAAAAATGGCGTCGATCCCTTTTTTTATGGAAATCGAGGTGTACCGCACACCACCTAGTTGACTGGTGTGTTGACGTCACCAAGTTCCGTGCCGTGGGTCCCATCATAAGGTATGTGTTATATCCAAACCGTTCATCCATTTGGCAAGATCGTCGTAAGGCTTGAGCCGAAAAATAAGACAGATCCAAAGATCAAGTGGACCACACTGCAAACAGGAGTGGGAGATTAAACGTTTACCATTGAAACCCTTTTGGGGTCATTGGAGTTTTGGATCAATATGATATTTGTTTTTCCTCTTCATCCAAGTCTGTGTGACCTAATGAACAGATTGGATGGAAAATAAACATTATAGTGGGCCCTATGAATATTTTAACGGTGAGAATCAGCCCCACCGCTATTTGTGGTGTGGTCCAGTTGAGCTTTGAATATGGCTCATTTTTGGGCTCATGATCTCTCCAAATTCATGAACGGTGTAGATATAATAAATACATTATTGTGGGGCCATGTAACTTTGAACCATTGATACCACTTGAGTTGCAGGAGCGGCACTGCCGGACGCGGATTTCCTATGAAAGCTTTTCGTAGGAACTTCCTACGCTGGAAACCTAGGTGGGGTCCACCGTGATGTTTGTGAGAAATCCACTCCGTCCATCCATTTTTTGAGATAGTTTTAGGATAAGAGGACAAAAATGAACCGTATCCAATACTCAAGTGGGCCTAAAATGTGAGTATTAAACGTACACAGTTGAAATATTAATGGGGCCACATAAGTTTCAAATCAGGCTAATATTTGTGTTTTCAGTTCATCCCAGTAGGAATGACGTTATTAACGGTATGGATGGCATGTAAACATCACTTTCTACTCCAGAGAGTTTTCAACAGTAGGAATTTTCCTACCCACCTTTTCATCTAGTGCGGCCCACTTAAGTCTTGGATCCTTCTCACTTTTGGTCTCAAGTCCTAGAATGTGCTCAGAAAATAGATTTACGGTGTGGATTTCTCAAAAACATCATGTTGGGTCCCACCCAAGTTTCCAGCGCGGGAACTTCCTGCAAAAGGCTTTCGCAGGAAATCCGCGTCCGGCACTGCCGTCTTCGTAAGTATGGTAGGAAGCGGGCGTAGTGAGTAATGTACTACATAAACTTTGTGGGGCCCACCATAATTCATGTATTTTATCCACTCCATCCATCCATTTTACCATATAATTTTATGATTTTTAGCCTAAAAAATGAAGCATATCCAAAGCTCAAGTGGACCACACCACAGAAAATGGTGCGAATTAAACATCTACCATTAAAAAAAAATCCTTGGGAGCCAAAGAAGTTTTGGATCAAGCTGATATTTGTTCTTTTCCTTTATCCATATCTTTGTGATCTTATGAAGAGGTTGGATGAAAAATAAACATCACTGTAGGCCCTAAGGGAGGTTTAAACAGTGCAAATCATTATTCCTATTGTTTCCTGCGGTATAGTCCACTTGACCTTTAGATATGTTTCAAATTTGTACTCAACCCCTAAAATGAGCCCGAAAAACAGATGGACTACATGGATAAACCATGTACATTTACGGTGGACCCAATAAGTTTACTCAGTACTATAGGAGTGCATTAGGTGAGACCCCGCCTCACCCAAGACCATACAACCGTACCGTGGGGCCCAACTTGACGTGTGTATTTTATGTCCACTCCATCCATCTATTTTTTCATATCATTTTACAACATGATCCTAATAATTAAGAAGATCCAATTATCAGGTGGACTATACTCAAGGAAACAGTATTAGTTGAACATGGTACCATTAAAACTTCTTAAGGTGCACCTTAATTTTTCCTATATTTTATTAGGCCTCCAATCCGCTGATAACTTCACATAAGTTTGAATGAAGAGAAAAAACAATTATCAGCTTGATCCAAAACTTTTGTGGCCCACTAATGGTCAATCACCATTGTTACCTACGGTATGGTCTACCTAATTATTAGATCTGCTTCAATTTTTGGATAATGTCCTAAAATGATATGGAAAAACAGATGGATGGGGTGGATACTGAATATAATTGTTTGAATTCAATAGGACAACGCATAGCTTAGACGCTATACAAAGGAAACCTATTATGTGCACTTCTTTTTTAAGATTTTATGATTTAAAAGTGTGTATTAAGGTCTTTTTTAATAATCCCTAAAGCTTCATTGAAAAATTCAACCATTTTTCCAATGCTTCCCCTGTTTCTCAAAAGTGCGATAAATTATGCGATACAAACAATATATCCCATGCGATAACCGATACGTATCTATATCCCAAGGGTGCGATACATTGTGCGATACCGATATTTTGAACACTGCTTGTAAGTACATGCATATAATATGGATTTTAGTTACATATCATTTTAATGTGAAAGTTTGAATATTTATAAAATAACATTTCATAGTATATATATATTTAGGTTGTATTATTATTATTATTATTATTATTATTATTATTATTATTTTATATTATTATTAAATTAAATTAAATGGTAACACTCGAGTACTGGAAAGTACGGGGTGTTACAACACCCCATAAAAATAACATAATGGTCCTTTCAGGGCAGAGCACCCATAATATAATTAAAAGCATTTAACAATAATCAAATGTATTTATTCCATATATTAGAAATCAAATAAATGTATTCTACATCACGTAAAACTAAAATCAAATCACTTAAATCAGCAATATGAAATAAATAATTAAGGAAATGAAAGTATATAATATGTAGTTTTTTTCAATCGGGAAAATCACCTACCTGGTGTGTTGAGTGGAGGTTGAATGTCATAGTTTGGACGTTGCAAATTGGAGACGAATCCAATGGACAGTCGAGATTTCCCGATTTATAGGTTGGCTCGAAAATGGAAAGAGAAAGGAAGAAAAATCGGAGAGGTTTCAATCTGCATGAATTGCATTGTGGAAGCCTTCCAAATCCCTTACTGCAACGAAAGTTAGGTGGGTCCAACGAGATGTTTGTGAGAAATCCATTCCGTCCAGCTACTTTATCGGGTCGTAATGATACATGATTCTAAAGGTAAGGCAGATTTGGAATTTAGGTGGGACATAAGACTGGAAACAATGGGGTTGAACGTTTGCCGTTAAAATCTTCTTAGGTTGATGGTGAACGGTCTGGATTGTTTGGTGGGTTCCACCGATGAAGAATGGTGGAAGAAGAAAAGGAGAGTTTGAATGGGAGAGGAAATTGGGGAGAGAGCTTAGGTCGTGTGGTGATCACTGCATTGTTTTTTTTTTTTAACGACGGTGGGCCCTGCAGAGAAGGCAATATAAATCCACTCTGTCCATTATTTTTGTTCGATCATACTAGGGTATGGGCCCAAAAATGAGGTCGATCAGAAGTTCCAGTGGGCCACACCATAAGAAACAGTGGGGAGTGAGATGACCACCATTAAAAGAAATGGGTTGTTACATTCTACCCTCAACAAAAATTTTGTCCCCGGAATTTACTATGTTAATGCCTAAACTAAAATTGCATGGTGGGTCTGCGAATGACGTAGTTTGCGTTGACATTTACGTTAGTTGTGGTGTCTCTTCAAGTGATGGTGTTATGAAATTATTGGTAGAAACCTACTCTTTTCTGATAGTGCGGCGACATAACCAAGGGCTGACATCAGTGTCATGTAGGTCTTTGATTTTTTTGTCATCGTTGATGTAGTGTAGGTAGTTGTTGAGATTGTCGAAGTGGTCCTTGACATGGCTATAATGTGACGGGTACAACGAATGTTGTTGCTAAGATACTTGGTATGGCGATGGAGAAACAAGGTGCTACAGTTGAGTCTTTAAGGGTTGCAGTTGTAATTACGAATGTTGTGGCTAACTTCGAATGTTGTGGCTACCAGTGTGAGGATCGGTGATATCTACTTCCTATTCACTTAATCTATTGTGGGATGGTTGGTGTGATCTCAAGATGTCTTGTGGGTGTCCTTACTGTTATGACCTCGGTTACGACCATGACACTTTTTAAAATATGGTGGAGGTTATCTCGAGATGATGGTTTCGCTGAAGAGTGCAGTGCAGAACTTTGTTGCATGGATGGCAACCCATTCTGTGGAGGTGGCCTATAGACTTGCTTAGGTGGTCCCTGATTTTACGGTTGGCGAAGAGGAAGGGGTCGTGCATAGACATACAACATGTTCTTCATATCCACAGTTGTAACAGGATTTTAACAGCAGTAATGTAGAAGTGTGATCATGGTCGGTATAACCAAAACAACCTAAAAATACTTTAGGTCCTAGTTACTCTATTTGCAAGTGATCCACTCTAAAGGCATCGGGTCAGGCGTTTATGATAGAGTGACATAACGCAAGTCATTTACAAGTACAATATAAGATCGGTTGAAGATATGTTTCACAAAATATTTATTCGATTTCCAAGGAAGGATTTGGTGGCTGGAGTTGGTATATGTGATGGTTCAACAAGGACGGTGCTGAGATATATATTGAAGTTGAAGTGCAAAAATTTCTGATGTTAAATGTATTGTTCCATTTGATGCATTGGATAGTTTCAAATATTAGATTAGTCTAATTTTATTTTATTTTATTATATATTTTTTAATTATTATGTTGAAGATTTTGTAGGATTACAAGGAAGATTAGATGATCTAAAAGACTTACACATGAAGATCAAGAGAATAAGAGCTGTGATATGTACCAAGGTTGTTATGCAAAAAAAAAAAAAAAAAAAAAAAAAAAAAAAATCAAATTATGAGGATATTGTTCCTGCTAATGTTTCTAGTATTTGTAAGTATCGGATTGGTCTAAAACTTTTTATAACAAGGGTCCAGTTTTGGGATGTTAGTTCCTGCATCTATTAGTTTATTATAACTCTATAAAATTTCAGCTTAATCCAAAGTTTACAAAAGATCCTAAAATTCAGAAAATTAAGTCTGCCTAGAAGCAGATGATTTCTGACTAGTATACACCTAAATTAAAATCTCTATAGGAGATACCTAGAATTATATTTTTGTATTATTTTTCCATAAAAGTAAACTTGTTAATCTACGACTGATATTTTGAATCGCCTTAAATGGAGTTATAATTAATTAGTTATGGTTTTTATAATTCAAGTGTTTTCTGCTTACTATTGTTGTCCAACTCACCGTAGTAGGCTAAAAATTCTTAAAAATTTCTTAGGGTCCAGTTTTGGGATGTTAGTTCAATGTCAAGCCTAATTAATATCATATTTGATGTCATATAGATACATAGGGTTTGCTAAAGTAAGACCCGTATCCTAGCCCGCACCGTTCCGTAGGCTTCCACGGTCCTTCCGGTCGAATTCCGGCAACCCGAGATCTGTTATCGGCGTTTGCGCGTGATCCTGAGTCATGTCTCACATATCAGAGTTAGCTCAACCCGAGACTTGCACCCCTGCGACCACGCCGTCGCCTCGGTTCCGACACCGCGTCTCGTAGGCCGAGGCGATACCCGGGCCAGGAGATGTGGGCCCATGTTTAGTTTGAAGAAAATACCACACGTTGCAAATCCCAAGAGAATCTATCAAATCAATCACATCAATTAAGTCAGGTACAACAAGTACAACACCCATGCCTCTCTTACCAACAAGGCATGACACCCATCTCTCTCCCATTTCCGAAGTCAACAACACACTTATTCATCCCATTCCTTTCTCACTAACAAGTCAACAAGAACCATACCCTCTATTTACTACATCACTCCTCTCTCTCTCATTTCTCATTTCCTTCTAAGAGCATCCCAACGTCCAAGCAAGAGAGCTCCATGAGAGGAGCTTTGTGTGGTAGCCATCCAATCCTTATCTTCCTCCATTAAAGTTGAAGACAATGAGCTAAGGAGTCCATGGAGCCTAGAAGAAGCGGAATGGGTGTTTCATCATCTTGGTTTCTGATTTAGGGCCCACTTGTAATGGGACCCAATTGATGTATGCGTTGTATTTAGAGGGACCCATAGTGGCGGGGTCGCTCCCATCTCTCTCTCTCTCTCTCTCTCTCTCTCTCTCTCTCTCTCTCTCTCTCTCTCTCTCTCTCTCTCTGATGCCATGTGTGGCCCACCTGAAGCATGTGCTATATATCCAAACCGTCCAGCCGCGTGACCGTGGGCTCGACATGATGTAATTGTTTTATCCACGCTGTTTGTCTAGCGGGCAGGATCCTCCTGCCTGTCGAAAAATACAAATCTCAGTTTGATCCAACCAGTGGGTGGGCCACACTGACGTGGACCCACCTTGATGTGCCATCCTCACTGTCCGTAGGTAGTGGGACCTCATGAGGAACGTGTTGTATTCCAGACCGTTCATCCAATTTGGAGAGGCAAATACAAATATCTGCTTGACCCAACGCTGGGGGGCCACCACGTGGCCACACCTTGATATATATGTTGTATCTGCTTCCATCCAGTAGATAGGGACGTGGATCCCACCCTAATATATGTGTTTCTGCCACACCGTCCAGTAGCAATGGACGGTGGGGCCTTGATGTATGTAGTGTATTCTCGCCACCCATCAGCTGGGCCCACCTTGACGTTGTGTTTCATCCAAACCGTCCATCCAGATGGCGAGCTCGTCTTAAGGCCTTGAGACTAAAAATGTGGCAGATCTATCAGGTGGACCACACTGCAGAACCAATGGGGATTGAATGCCTACCATTGAAACTCCTTTTGGGAGTACGGAAGTTTTGGATAAATATGAAATTTGTTTTCCTCTTTATCCGGGTCTTGTGACCTTGTGAACAGATTAGATGGAAAATAAACGTTATGGTAGGGTCCACCTTGATGTATGAGCTGTACATCCATGATTGTTCATCTTGTAGGCCCATTTGAGAGGTGCAGACCCACCTGCTGGTTGTGCAGGGCCCACCTGTTGTATGGCTCAGTGTGATGGAATTGCGGCCCAGATGGAGAGGCCCATTGTGATGTATATTGGGCTCATGAGTGGGGCCGATGTGATGTATACAAGGCCCATATGATGGGGCCCACCTGCTTGAATCTTAGGCCCATTGTGATGTATTTGTAGCCTATGGGCAAGCTCATTGTGATATGTATTAGGCCCATTAGTGCGGCCCATTGATGTAGTCCACTTGATGTGTATGAGGGCCATTAGTGCGACCCATTGATGCAGCCGACTTGATGAATACAAGGCCCGTTGTGATATATGTGGCCCACCATGATGCGGCCCATTGTGACGTGTATGAGGCCCATGTGCAGGGCCCACCCATGATGTATATTAGGCCCATGTATAGGGCCCACCTATTGCATATTTGAAGCCCATGAGTTGTGGTCCATTGTGATGTATTCGAGGCCCATGGGCAAGGCCTGATGTGTGTGTTTATGGCCCACATGATGAGGCCCATTGAGATGTATTTCCGGCCCATGTGATGTGGCCCATAGTGATGTGTGTTAGGCCCATGTGATACGGCCCGACTTGATGTATTCATGGCCCATTGTTATTTTGGCCCATACAATGAGGCTCATCATGTTGTGTATAAGGTCCTTGTGAGAGGCCAGTGGCCCGCTATATGTTAAGCCCTGTGTGGGCTACTTCTTAGGAGCGATGTTGGTTGAATGTCCACATTACTAGGCAATGATGGTTAGATGTCCACATTGTGACCTTTCCTTAGGACTTGTTAGGCCCATTCTCATCGATTTCAATTATCGAGGCCAATTATCGATCGATTTCGATTATCGTGGCCGATTGATGTGACCGATTTGCCGATTTTGATTATCGATCGATCTAGATTGTCATGGCCGATTGCCGATTCTGATAACATGATCGATTTGCTGACTCTGATTATGATCGATCCCAATTATCGTGACCGATTTGCCAATTCTGATTATCGATCGATCCCAATTGTCGTGGCCGATTGCCGATTCCGATTGACGTGATCGATTTGCCGACTCAGATTATCGATCGATACCGATTGTTGTGACCGATTTGCATATTCTAATTATCGATCAATCCCAATTGTCATAGCCGATTGCCGATTCCGATTGACGTGACCGATTTGCCGACTCTGATTATCGATCGATCCCGATTGTCGTGACCGATTTGCCGATTCTGATTATCGATCGATCCCGATTGTCGTGGCCGATTGCCGATTCTGATTGACGTGACCGATTTGCTGACTTTGAATATCGATCAATCCCAATTGTCGTGATCGATTTGCCGATTCCGATTATCGATCGATCCGGATTGTCATAGCCGATTGCCGATTCCAATTGACGTGACCGATTTTTCGACTCTGATTATCGATCGATCCCGATTGTCGTGGCCGATTTGCCGATTCTGATTATTGATCGATCCCGATTGTCATGGTCGATTTGCCGATTCTGATTATCGATCGATCCCGATAGTGGCCGAATGCCAATTCTGCTTGTCGTGGCCAATTGACCGATTACCGATTGAGGCCGATTATCGTGACTAGTTACCGATCGTAACCGAATGCCGATTCTGCTTGTCGTGGCTAATTGACCGATTACCGATCAAGGTCGATTATCGTGACCGATTACCGATCGTGGCTGATTGCCGATTCTGCTTGTCGTGGCCGATTGCCGATTCCGATTTGTCGAGGCTGATTTTTGAATTGTCGAGGTCGATTGTCGAGACCTATATGATGTATATGCAACCCGTAGTTAAGGCCCATTGTGGTGTGTAGTCGGCCTGTGTGATATATATATGGCCCGTATTTGAAGTCCATTGCGATGTGTATTCAGCTCGTGTGTAAGGCCTATATGATGAGGCCCATTGTAATGCATTTAAGGGTTAGGCGATGGAGCCCCATGATGTATATTAGGCCCATCGGGATGTGTAGTAAGCTCTTGAGAGAGGCCCATGGTGTTGTATAATTGGCCCCTGTGTGAGGTCATGGGTTCACTATATGTTAGGATCCATGAGGGTCATTCCTTGGGGGCAATGTTGGTTAAATGTCCACATTGTAGAGGTCGATTGTCAATGTCGGTTATTGATACCGATTATGAGTATGTGACAACATAGCATCATGATACATGCCCATACGCATCATCTGCATGTTTGTTATAAGACGTGGTTGATCATTACATATGTCATTGAGCGTGTTGTTATAAGACTCCCTGATAGGCGGAGGTTATCTCACATGAGCGCACAGTATGCGCAGGATTGATGCATGACTGGATTGTATGACTCATGCATCTTGCATTGTGTGATGTGATTACTATACGCCCTAGCGACATCAGGGCCGTAGCCTCCACAGGCATATCGTGGATGGCCAGAGGGGACACCGAAAATATTTGGTTCTAGCATACGGGCATCATAGATGTCCATGGGTGACAATCCCTAAACCTCTGTGGCCAGGATACACCCCAACGTCTAGATCGAGTGGATACATGAGCACCCGAGTGCCGAATACCTGGAGGCCACGTCTCCTACTGTGTCGTGGTCGGTTGGGAGGGGGTGTGGCCTTACCTGCCCAAGGGTAGGGGGCATTGCTAGGCTAAGTTTGACCAGCTTGTGAATGGGTCGCTGTCGATGTGCCGGGTAGTTATTGGCTGACTACTGGCCATGCGGATAGTGAGGTCTCTTCCACTTGCATGGTTGCCCGTCTAGTGGGCGGCAATTGCATGTAGAGTGTACTAGACCCCGGTGATGAACCCAGAGATGAACCGTTCTGATATGTGGACTTATTGAGCAGGAGTTGCATACTCATTCATTTATTCATTCACTATCCACTCGGGCTGGTGGTGCGCAACTATTTGTTACGTGTACCTTCGCATGGCTAGGATTTCAGTTGGGCATGCGACTAACCTGAGATCAGGAGTTTACCACATTGAGTCTGACTATCCAAATTTAGGTATGGGACTGGTTTGGATAGAAGCCCCTTATGATGGACCCCATAGCCTGCGATACTACGTACTATCATCCCGACTTCACACTCCAGCATGGTCATTCCATTCGCACCGCATATTGCATTACATCCACGGCATATGGTATTTTGGGTTACTGTGTTTCTGCATTTATATGGTCTAGATACGATTGACGTTATTCGTGGACTCATCAGGAATTACATACTGCATCGCATCCTCGACATTTGATATTTGGCTCTTTATGACTCCTCATTTGCATAGTTGTTCTATATTGCGTATTCTAATATTGATTGACTCATGGACTTGTTTGTATTTCTGCTTACTTTGGTAATTCATGATCTTGTTAGTAATTCTGCTTATTCCATATTGTATGATTTATGGATTACCAGTATTTTCGATACTATATGATGATGGCATTGTATTGAATACTTAGCACTTACCTTGTGCACACACTTACACCACCCTCTAAGCTTTCTATAAACTTATGCACAATAGATGCGTGCAGGTGATGTTAGGTTGCAGTAGTGTTGAGCTTGGAGCGTGTAGCGATCTTCTAGAGCTTGATTTTCGATTTACGTATTTTCCTTCAGTATTGTAATCAAATGATTATATTAATGGATACGTGATGATGCTGTTGCCATTGTGATTTAGGTATACTTGTGGTTATGCTTATTACGAGTTAAATATATACAAAAAAAATCCTCCTTGTAGGATCCCAAGATCGGAATCTGGCGTATGAACGCTAGGAGCCGAGAATGGAATACTACGGAGGCTGTCGGCATCGAATTCGGCGATCGGGATTCCTGTGAATCCGATTTCCGGATTTGGGGCGTGAGAGCTAAGTTCATATTTTATATTTATTTTTTTTATCACAAAAGCAAAAAATCTTATATTTGATTATCTAATTCAATCTCTATCATAGGCCCTCAAATTGATTCTAGTCTAGGCTTAATCTAATCATTAGTATAACATACATCTAAGGTCCTCGTGAAAATTTAAAACCTAGGCTTTGATACTGTAACACCTTGTACTTTTCTCTACTCGGGTGTTACCATGAGAACCCGACTTAGTATAAATACAACCTCGATTTATGTGAACATTCACACTCTGGCCTAAATCCTACCATCGAGATGGTGGAACAACTACGAGGTTTGAGATCTACCGTCCAACTGATATGTAGGGGAATCCAAGCTATAGATCTACCTCAAAGTCAGATGGGTGGCCCATCTTAAGTTGATCCATAATAACTCACTCTAAATGTATAATATATTATAATACAAAATGACTTTTAATCATTTGTAATAATACATATGTTACTTTAATTATACAAATTATGTATACCATTTATTTTACATTATTTAAACTATATATAAAATAAATTGTATGTCAACACATTATCATATAATTGAAGTATATCGACTAATAATTACATTTTGTAATTTAAACTACATATTATTGTATTAACCATATATATAGAATATATATATATATATATATATATATATATATATATATATATATATATATATATCTATATATATATATATATATAAATAAGAAAAATACATAAATACACACATATATATAATATTTCAAATTAAATTCTTTATTAATTAATAAATAATTATTTATATAAAGTATAAAATAAATACAATGTATTATACGTCATACTATATTATATACTATAATGTAATTTGTATTACTTAATATATATTATTTTAAAAAAATAATGGACGGGCTGGATTCCACTTCAGATTTCCATGGGCCGCGCAGACCACCAATTGAACACGACATTGGCGTGTATAGCCCACCTAAGCTATGGATCTACCCCATTCTTTAGGCCAGACCCTAAGTCCGGCTGACAAAACTAATGAACAGTGTGGATCAGATCACAGACATCACTGTGGACCCCACAATTGTTGCGTATGCACAGCAGGTACGTGCATCCGCTGTGCACTGAACCTTGGAGACCGTCAGAGCAGCTCTGACCGAAAATTTCCTAAGAAGGAAATCCTTCCTTTTCATCTCCCGCGTCCTGGTGTTTTTGAACAGACAGACAACTGTCCGTTTGTTCGAATCATGGCCCATGATCAAGACCTTGATGGATCAATCTGATCCATCCATCTTGTAGAGGACACAAAGGGGACCGTCCCTGTCAAATTTCAGCCGCTGGAAGAAGAAAAACAAAAAGAGAGGAGGAGAGAAACGAGAAGGAGAGGGAGAGAGGGTGTGTAAGGGAGAGAAGAAGAAGGTGCACTGGCGGGTCGAACTGACTTGCTGACTCGACCCAGTTTGGTATTCAGCTAGAATGGAGGCCTTGGCTTAGGTCGGGGTTGTTGCTGACGTTCCGGCAAGAAAAAAAAAAAGAGAGGGAGAGAAGGAGAAAGAGAGGAAGAGAGAGAGTTGGCAGTTGAGTCAACTCACTGTCGAGTTGATCCCGGGTTTGACTCGGTCTAGTTTGTCGTGGGACGTCCCAGCAACAGAGGAAAAGAGGGTGAGTGAGAGAGAAAAGCAAAGAAGGAAAGAGAGAGAAAGGAAGGAAGAGGAAGGAGAGAGATTTGGGATTTTGGGTTGCACCCTCCGAGTTAACTCGGTGGAGTTGGGCTGGTTTGAGCTGACTCAGTTGGTGTTGAGTGGTGCTTGGACCCAAATCTGCGTTGGGTTGACTCAGTGGGATAGGTAAGTAGCATCTCCATATTCTAAGTTCTAAAGTCACGATAGTTGAAAGTATTTACTTCTAAATTTTATTTAAATATGTAGGAACCTTACACATCTCTTGAATTCGTCATATTTAAACTCTAGGCAAAAATCAAGACAGCCCATGTAAGATCGAGCTGACCTCTTGCGATTTCAGTTGAGTAGGACTCAATCCTAAGAAGAACATACACCATCTAATAACGCAAACTAAATCATAAGGTGAGGACTCACCCTTTGAGCTTCCCACTTAATTTCATCAATCTAGATATAGATGATGACATGATTCCTCTAATTGAGTTACTTACCTTGCTATTGAATATGCTAATTTGTTGTGAAATAAATTCATGTGTTGGACGATAAACGCTTTCTTTTAAATTATAACATGCATGAATGGTTCAATGATAACATGTTATCCTTTATTGTATATGTATCAATTTATTTATATGCTACCACTTGTGCTTGAATAATGAATTGAACGGAACTTACCTTGGACTCATGATCCTACGGTCCACGTTTGCCTTACACGGCTTGAATCGCACATTTGCCCTTGTGGCTTAGATGGGTCATTGGTGCCCTTTGTGGCTTATTGGTTATAGTTGCATATTCTGTTGTTTCCTAGCCATCTTGCGGTGTTCACGTACGATATGATTTCCGGGTGGTCTAGAGTTTGTATGTTGTTATCCTAGTCATCTTACGGTGTTCAGTCGTACCATTATTTCTGGGTGGAGCTGAAGTTTGCTTATCGATTTTCTAGCCATCTTGTGGTGTTCACGTCGACATGATTTTCGGGTGGTATAGGGTTTGTATGTTGTTTGTCTCTTCATCTGCGGTTTTAGTCGTACCATTTTCGAGTGGTCTAGGGTTTGTATGTTGTTTGTCTCTTCATCTGCGGTGTCAGTCGTACCATGATTTCTGGGTGGAGCTGAAGTTCGTTATCGATTTTCTAGCCATCTTGTAAAGTTCACGTACGACATGATCTCTGGATGAAGAAGAGGTTTGAAGGTTGATTTTCTATTCACCTCATGGATTTCACTTGTACCATGATTTCCGGGTGGAGCTAAAGTTCGTTTATCGATTTTCTAGCCATCTTGTGGAGTTCACGTACAAATGTGATTTATCGGGTGTAATAGAAAGTCGTACGGTTGATTGTTTGGTTATTTGGACATGTTTCCTTGCATTGCGACTGCCATTATATTTTGCTTATGATGAAATTCTGTTGATTGGTTTGATTTTCTTAATATGAGTATGACTAAGAAGTGCCCTGTTTAGTGTATCTAATTTCATGACTTGTAATCTATATTGGATTATGAATAATGAGTGTGTAATCTTAGAGGGTGTTCCTCACTGTGATAGCCGTTGACGTTATCAAACCATAAAGTTGATACAGGTGTAGGGCGAGTCGATGACGTTCACTGGGTCTCTAGAGCAGATCGGTTATCTGGGGAGTTAGGCGAGTCCCTGCGGCCCATATTAAGTTCCACCATTACATGATAGGTTTCTGGTTTTTTGTTATTAATGAACTTTGTATTTGGAATTGTATAAGTCCTGTATGGGCGCTACATTTGGAATTTTGTAATGATCAGAATGTTTTTATATAATGCATGGTTTAATCTAGCTTCGTTGCTGTTAACTCTGATTAATGATAAACGGTTCAAATTTACACTGGATTTTATAAGCTAACACTCGGGTTTTTGTAAAATAGGTTATATACTCGGGTCCTAAAAACATGGGGCGTTACATAAACCAATCTGTCACGCCCCGAAATTCGGTACCCGAGTTGGCCAGGCCCGAACCTGAATTGCAAGACTATGAGTTGTACTTAAACAAAATATACATCGCAACCCACATTATTTTCATGCATTTTCAAGGCAATCAGAGCAACTAAAAAGAGTCAAAATAATTATTATTAAATAACATCCACAAATCAATCATTAAATATTTAGTTACATTGATATTAAAAAATAATTAATAACAACATGCATTCATCTTTAATTAACTTCTAAATAAATAAGGGAAAAAGTCTTCAATCTTTCCTAACTGATTCTTCATATACAAACCCTGCAAAATAATCTATACGGGTGTGAACGCGACAGCTCGTAGGGTCACATCCTTCCCAAAATTGAAATTTTTACGTTAACACAAATAAAACTCAATAATACAAATATGATTAATTACGAGTATAGAATCGTCACTTTTCATGATAACAATAATAATTTATTTTTCGTAATAACAAAATAAGATAATATAGTAATCTAAAATCATTTTTTGTTCAATCCAGGGCAGAGCACCCGTGCGTGTTGATCCTTTTAGGGAATGACCCTCGGCAGAGCACCGGTATTGATCCTTTTAAGGAATGACCCTCGGCAAAGCACCTGGTGAATAAACTTTTAGGGTAAATACCCAGGGCAGAGCACCCGTGTGTGTTTATCGTTTTAGGGAATCGCTCAGGGCAGAGCACCCATGTCGATCCTTTCGAGAATGACCCTTGGCAGAGCACCCGTAGCGTGCCGATCCTTTCGGGAATGACCCTAGGTAGAACACCCCATAAAAATAACATAATGGTCCTTTCGAGCAGAGTACCTATAATATTATTAAAAGCATTTAATAATAATCAAATAAATTTATTCCACATATTAGAAGTCAAATAAATGCATTCTACATTACGTAAAACCAAAATCAAATCACTTAAATCAGCAGTATGAAATAAATAATTAATGAAATGAAAGCATATAATAATATAGTTTTTTTCAATCGGAAAAATCACCTACCTGGTGTGTTGAGTGGAGGTTGAATGGCATAGTTTGGATATTGTAAATTGGAGATGGACCCAATGGACAGTCGAGATTTTCCGATTTATAGGTTAACTCGAAAACGAAAAGAGAAAGGAGGAAAAATCGGAGAGGTTTCAATCTGCATGGATTGCATTGTGGAAACCTTTCAAATCCCTTACTGCAACGGAAGTTAGGTGGGTCCAACGAGATGTTTATGAGAAATTCATTCCATCCAGCTACTTTGTCGGGTCGTAATAATACATGATTCTAAAGGTAAGGCAGATTTGGAATTTAGGTGGGCCATAAGACTGGAAACAGTGGAGTTGAACGTTTGCCGTTAAAATCTTCTTAGGTTGATGGTGAGCGGTCTGGATTGTTTGGTGGGTTTCGCTGATGAAGAATGGTGGAAGAAGAAAGAGGAGAGTTTAAATGGGAGAGGAAATTGGAGAGAGAGCTTAAGTTGTGCGGTGACGTACACTAGCACACGTCACTGCATTGTTTTTTTTTCCTTTATTTTTTTTAAAAAACAATGGTGGGCCCTGCAGAGAAGGCAATATAAATCCACTCCGTCTATTATTTTTGCTCGTTCATACTAGGGCATGGGCCCAAAAATGAGGTCGATCTGAAGTTCTAGTGGGCCACACCATAAGAAACAGTGGGGAGTGAGATGACCACCATTAAAAGAAATGGGTTGTTACGGAAAGAGCCTCCTTTGACATGGACTGTGAGAGCGAGGGAGAGTAAGAAAAGTAGATTCGTAATAACTCAAAAGGCTTTTTAAAAAAAAATAATAACTTATGAATAAATAACTAACTTAAGTGAAAAAAGTAACTTAAGGGGCGCTTTGATTGTAAGTTACTTAAGTTACTTATGCCTCAAGTAGCTTATCTTGATTTCTACTCATTAAGTTTAAGTGATTAAGGGCCCATTTGTCAAATCTGAAATTCGAAGTCTGAACCTGAAATCTAAATATGAAGTTGGAAAACTAATAGTGAATCTAGAATTACTTGTTTGTTAACTAACGTCTGAAATGTTTGAAATATATTAATTTGACACATTTACCCATATGAAAAAATTGTGATTGAATCCCTACCTTTAAAAACTCCATGAATTTCACTAAAATGTTTATTTGTCATCCAACCTATTGTTCACACCCCAAATATAGGGTTATGACGTAGTAATAATCTCGGTAAGACCGAGGTTGAATCCACAGGGACTGAACCTTGTACGTAATCTGAAAATAACTAAAACTTAGAACTGGAAGAAGATGAAATCTAAATCAGAAGAATATGAGGAAATAATGGTAAAATATTAATCTAAAACTTATAGAATTCAAAGGTATGGAACTAGGGTGCCAAGGATCCACTTGTAGAGATTATGGAAATCTAAGCTTGATTCATGAACTCAACTGGACTTCGAATCCCGTCTTCATCCAGTTGGAAGATATATCACTAAAACTGACTCTGAACTTCCTTTGATCTAGTTATCAAGAGATCAAAGGTATGAGAATTAGACTTGATTCCATTACAAAACCATGCTCATGAGACAAAGCAAACAACAGAATTTAACCAATCCACAACCAATCCAATCTGAGGGATGTATGAATGTTTAGGAAGGATTCCATCATCCAACCATGCCCAGGAGACGATGGTGAACAATAGGGACTCCTAAATACATAATCCCTATAATGCTAAGAACATGCTTAAAGCTATCACAGATCCATTGTAATTTAAGTCACAATAAACCATAAAAAAAACTGAAAGCATTCTTTAATATCAAACTATAATCAAAGATAATCCATAAAACATGAATTAAAGCTGTAGAAGTCTACCCATCACGGTACAAGCTTCAGCTCTTAGCCCTAGCTAAGAGGTTTAGCAAATCATGACCATAATTAAATTAAATCTCTAAAAAAAAAAAAACATAAAGCAACAAAAAACAGAGGAGAGAGAAAAAAAAAAAAACTAGAGAAGCTGCTCCACGTGACTTCTCCCTCTCTCTCCCTGCTCCACGTTCCAACTCTAAGATGCCTGGATGATTCTCTCCCTCTCACGTTTGCCTCCTTTTATAGAGCCTGGGAGTCGGTTTGGAGTGCGTAAACTTCTTTACGCAGCAACAGCGACATGCCTTGCGTAGCGACAGGTTTTTGAGAGAAAAACAGAAATCTGACGCAAGATCCACTCCGTTCAGACTCCTTGGGATTGTTTGGACCCACCTTGGGAAGGTTTTGAATGGCCAGGATCATTGAACCGATCCTGTCCACGATCGAAAAATGGTCCGGATCAGCCGGATCTCGGACGCGCGTAACAAAGCCTGCGCAATTCCTTGCGCTGTGCTGATGGTGGGGCCATGATCGATGTCTTCAGGAAAATCCACTCCGTCTACTGAATGCACATCGAAAAGTAAATTGGAAATGGCTGGTTTCGGATCAGATTCGGTGTGGCCCACGGATTGTTTCATTGCACCATCTATCTTCCGTTTTAACAGCTGAAATCAGATCCTCGCTACTTCTTGGAAATTTTCCACCTATGTCTTGGTCAGTGGGCCTGTGAGATTCTAATGGACGGTCCGGATCGGACCATTGAATCATGATGGTGGCCCACAAGAAAGGGCCGCAGGTCCTATTTTCGAATTTGCAGCCAATTTGAAATCGGCGGAAAAAATTGTGGTCAAACGCAGTTTGACTGCTTTGTTGGCTCGGTGCAATGTGAGTGCACAGCCGGTGTGCACTCCCACTCACGCAAAGTGGGTCCTACCTTGATGCATATGAGAAATCTATTCCGTCCATCTGTGTTTCCACCTCATTTCAAGAGTTGAGACCAAAATTGAAGCATATCCAGATATCAGGTGGGGCCCAGTTTGACGATTTGTGGGATGATCTGTCCGTTGGGCCATTTTCACAAGGATCCAATGGATGTAATTTGACGTGTACGGTTAATTTATGGTCTTCAGGCTATATATAAAGTTTCAAGCCAATCGGATGGTGAAAACCCCGTGATCTTACATTCTGGACGATTTTTGGGCCCGTTTAACTTGACTAGCTTGATTTTCTGGGATCTCTGGCATGTAAACTTTTCAATCTTGTTCCCCTGGGGTCCATCCCTTTCCTTGGTAATGTCTGAATATTAAATCCTTGCTTTTAGTACTTTTTTTCAATTCAGACCCTTAAATGCACCTTGCAACACAAATATAATTAAAATAGGCCGTTAAACAGTATCATGTTCATAAAATCAGGTAACAACTAAAGTCTAATGTGCAATATTTGACACTCAACACCTATTGAAAAGGTCACAAACAACTAAATGAAGAGATGACACAAATATTAACATTATCCAAAGCTTTTATGGCCCAAAAGAATTTTTAAATGGCCAATCACCATTGTTTCGCATACAAAGGTCCATCTAAGATTTGAAGCTAATTTATTTTTTGGATCATGCTCTAAAATAAGCTTTCAATATAGATGGACGGTATAGATGTAGTCACACATATCACAGTAGGCCCCACTGTCAAGGTCCCACCCACCTCGGTGGATCCCGGGGTCGCACCAAATCCACTCCCCCAGAGTGGGCAGGAAGATTGGCTAGTTACCCTGCCACTAGCCAATGGCTATTGGTCAGTGTTCTGTGGGCTCCACCATGATGTATTCATTTCATACGCTATCCATCCATGTTTACAGGTCATTTTATGGCATGATCCCAAAAATGAGGTATGATCAAATCTCAAGTGGAACACATCATAAGAAACGGTGTTGATTGATTGCCCACCATTAAAAACTTATTGGGCCCACAAAAGTCTTGGGTCAAGTCGATATTTGTTTTTTTCCCTTCAATCCAGGACTGTATGACCTAATCAATAGGTTTGAGGTCAAATAAACATTAAATTGGTCACTAAGAGATTTTTTATGGTGGGCGCTTAATCATTATTGTTTTCCTTTGCTGTGGTCCACCTGAGATTTATATATGCCTCATTTTTTATACCAATGGTCTATTAAACGATCTGGAAAAATGGATGAATGGCATAGATGAAACACATACATCATGGTGGGCCCACAGAGCACCAACCACTAGCCACCAGGCTAGTGGCATCGCCACTAGTCAAACCAGGTCCCCAGGTGTGAGCCAGATTTCATGGGAAAGCCTTTCCCAAGAAGTCCACCACTGGAATCTAGGTGAGGCCCACCGTGATGTTTGTGTGAAATCCACCTCGTCCATCCGTTTTGTGAGATCATTTTAGAACATAATGCTAAAAATGAGCCATATCCAATACTCAAATGAGCCGAAAATGTGAGGATTGGACGCCCATAATTAAAATATTCATGGGGCCACGGAAATTTTCAATCATGCTAATATTTGTGGTTTGAGTTCATCTCACTAGGAATGACAGTATGAACAGTATTGATGGCATGTAAACATCACCGTCGACCTTGAGGAGGTTTCAACAATAGGAATTTTCCTAGGCACCTTTTCCTTTAGTGCAGCCTACTTAAGTCCTGTATCCTCCTCATTTTTTATCTCCAATCCTAAAATGATCTCAAAATACGAATGGACAGATTAGATTTATCACAAACATAACGGTGGGCTCCAACTAAGATTCCAGCGCAGGAACTTCTTGCGAAAAGCATCTGCACATAATTCGCACCCCAAATCTGGGAGGGGATTGCGTACTACCCCACCAAGATCTACCTAAATATGGACAATTAAGGGTTTTGTGGGGCCTACTATGATATATATGTTTTATCCATATCGTCCATTCATTTTTTTCATATTATTTTAGAAATTAAGACAAAAATCAAGGCAA
This sequence comes from Magnolia officinalis, assembly GCA_021015155.1. Classification (NCBI taxonomy): domain Eukaryota; kingdom Viridiplantae; phylum Streptophyta; class Magnoliopsida; order Magnoliales; family Magnoliaceae; genus Magnolia; species Magnolia officinalis. The sequence continues at coordinate 73,054,239 of JAJHSJ010000006.1, read as the reverse complement.
ATCTAATGCTTAAGTGGGCCACACTATAAGAAACTGTGGGAAATGGGTGTCTATCATTGAAAACTTATTGGGGCCACATAAGACTCTGATCAAGTTGATTTTTGTAGTTTTCCTTCATCCAGGTCTATGTGACCTTATAAAGAGATTTGATGGCAAATAAGCTTCACAGTGGACTTCAGGAAGGTTTTGACAGTAGTCGTTCCTGTCCCACTACTTTATGTGGCGTGGTTGACTTGAGCTTTGCATGTGCATCTTTTTTCGGATCATGCTTTAAAATGATATAGAAAAGTTGATAGACGGTATAGATCTAACACATAAATCATGGTGGGTTCAAAGAAGTGTCCCATATTAAAAGTTGGGATGTGCATAACACAAGGGAGAAAATCTTTATCACAAAGGACAATTTTAGATTAAAAAAATAATAATCACGGAGCGCATTCTTGATTTCCCTTTCCTTCTTCCATTTTAACAAACACCACTAAACATGAAGCATTTTTCAAATTTCGCGTTAAGTACAAAATTTCAAGTTAACAAACAGCCCCAAGTACTTTTAGTTTTTATTATTATTATTATTTTTTTAAAGTTACTTATAATTGCTCTTAAACCAAACTTATCTCAAAAAAGTTACTGTCCAGCGTTAAAAGCTTCCTGGGTCCACCGTCACGTCCCTGAAAATCCACCCAGGCCATCTGTTTTTCCAGCTTATTTCGGGAGTGAGCCCACCATACAGTGGGGCCCACGTGAAGCATGTGCAATCCACATCGTCCATCTGATTTGCCATCTCATTTTAGAGCAGGTGCCTAAACATGAATTAGATCCAAATCTTAGATGGGCCGCGCCACATGAAACAGTCTTGTTTGAACGCCTACCAATGAAATCTCCCTGGGCCCACTTGATGCTTGTCTGATCCACGCTGCCCATCTGTTTTGCCAGCTCATTTCAGGGCACGAGGCAAAAATGGAACAGATTCAAAGCTCCAATGGACCTCATCTAAGGGAACAGTGGTGATTGGGTGTGCACCGTTGAAACTTTCCCTGGCCCCAACGACCCTTGTTCCAGCAACAGATCCAAATCTATGTGACTCCACCCTGATGACTTTTTCTACCAACCTGTACAAGCTTTTGATCCAAAGCTCTGTGGGTCCCTCCATAGCGACGGACATGTCCACAGTTAAAAACCTTTCCTATGTCCAGTGATGACCGTAACCAAATCCACTCAGTTCATCTGTTTTCTCCAGCCCATTTTAAGTGGGCCAGACGCGAACTCCGGCTGGACCCAGGCCCACCGATTGGTGTTCTGGCCCACTATGATGTTTTTGTTTTAACCTCAGCTGACAGGCGGGGTGTGCCTGCTGCATGCTGTCCAGAGGGTGGGGCCCACTGTGGAGGCCCACCTTGATAAGATATTGTATATTCACCCCATCCATCCGTTCAGGTAGCTCATTGTTGAGCACGGGCCCGGAATGAGGCCGATCCGAAGACTAAGTGGGCCGCACCATCAGAAGTTTGGGCCCCCACCAATTCAACCTTTCGTAGGCTTGTCGGGCTGTTTTAGGGGCCCACGTAATGGGCCACGCTGCGGGACTGTGTTTGCAAGCATGCTGTCCACATAACATGTGCCCTAGTGTGAGGTCCACTGTGATGAATGCATTGTTTAGCCATGCTGTCCATTCTTTTTACCATTATCATTTTGGCTGTGAACCCAAGCATTGAGGCAGATTTGTGGGCCACACCATGGGGCCGTGGGTATGATAATGCCCACCACACACTGTTGTGTATGTAATGCGGTCGCACCGTAAGCTCGGTTTCTTGTATGCATTGTACTACCATGGGCCACCTTGATGTGGACCTAATTGATGTGTGCATTGTACCCACGCATGTAGCTTACCTTGATGCATGTGTGTGACCGTGCCTAGGCCTGCCTTGATGTATGTGTTGCACCCACACTACCCTTCTTTGGGATCCGTTTTTATGTATGTGTTATAGCCGCGCCGTCCAACCTCAGGACTCGTCCTTGGAGTTATAGGGCCCCATTCGGGTCCCATACTTTGCCTATGTTGAGCCCATCTTGGGCCCTGATTTGGTTGCTTGTAGACTGCCCGCCCTCTTGGGCCTTACTTAGGGATGGTTGTAGGGCCCACGTTAATGTCCATCACGGGCCTACTGTGATCGTTTGTGGATCCTACAATTGTTAGCCCCATTTGAATGCCGATAGTAGCATGTTTACTACCCTTCTTTGAGATCCGTTTTGATGTATGTGTTATAGCCGCGCTGTCCAACCTTAGGACTAGTCCTTGGAGTTATAGGGCCCCATTCGGGATTGATCCCTAGTGGGGGTGACTAACAGTGAAGTGTGTGTGAACTTGCAGTAGGGTGTACTAATAAGCTTTTTAAAAAAGAAGAAGAAGAAGATAGTAGCATGTTTTGGCTGCTTGGGTGTGGGCTTGTTGAGTGGGCCCATTGACTTGAAAGACCACATAGGTAGAGCCTTGTGGCCCTCACCTATTGTGAATGAAACGCTTCCCCTTATCACGATGGTGCGATATTTTACATATGTGTTGGTATGACACCTCCTTGATGATTTATGCGCGTTCCATAGTAAGTTGGGCAATGTTTACATTTATGATTGTTATATGACTTACTTTATGTTATTATGATGTTTTCATTATATTAAGGTTGCACTTACCCTTCGATAGATGTAGCATTAATTTTACTATTGATTTTGCATTGCTCTTATATTTTGTATAGTGCTACTTTTATGCTTGATACAATATTACACACTTCATGCATAGTAGTTGTAATTGTACATTATCATATTTCATCCGTATCATATGTGCATGACTTAAATGATGGCTTATTCATAGTTTTGGCTTGCCTATGTACGGCAAGATTGTTTAGTGTCTCTACGGCTTAGGGCATTTCAAGGAACATGTACATGTATGGCTTGCACGACATAATTGCATGGCTCGGATGATGGATTCATGCATTCACGTATTTGTATAACACATTTTCACACACACCCTAGCAGCATTAGGGTTGTGGCTACCACAGCCATATTATAGTTGGCGGGTATGGACATCGAAAATATGTTCTAGCACTTGGATGATATGGATGTCCTTTGATGAAATCCCTAAATCTTGTGGACACGAGATACTCCAATGTCAAGACCGAGTAGATAAATGAGTGCATGAATATCGCACACCAGCAGCCGCATCGATCTCTCACTGTGTCGGATGATATGGATGTCCTTTGATGAAATCCCTAAATCCTGTGGACGTGGGATACTCCAATGTCAAGACCGAGTAGATAAATGAGTACATGAATATCGCACACCAGCAGCCGCATCGATCTCTCACTGTGTCGGGGTCGGTTGGAAATGAGTGCAGCCTCACCAGCCTTGAGTGTGGAGTGGCGATTGAGGTCCGGCCTGACTAGCCTGAAAATGGCCTCGCTACTAGTGAGCAAGGTGGGTGTTGGCATTACCACTAATGAGGTGAGTGGTGAAGTCTCTTACTATTGTCATAGTTGCGTGTTGTGGAACAGTGTTTGTGTATTAGATTTCGGTGATTCCATATGGGAATCATACTGAGATGTAGATTAAACGCTTGGAATTGTGGATGTATAAATACTATTTAAGTGTCATATAATAGGTATGGGACTATTTAGGATCAAGAGTTTAGTATTTTGTAACTACTTCACATGCTAGATATGAGACACATATATATTAAAGCCCTAGGTGTGAGGCCCCTATTGGCGTAGATACTACGCACTGCGACTCGATCATTCATCATGTTCTCTTTTTACCTTATATCATAGCATGATTCCATAATAATATGTTTAGTTGACTAAGTAGATATGCTTATATTATCTCATAACATATATGCATGGCATTGGTATGGTTCGGTACACACATGGACGTTGGCATGTTTGGCCTTCTATCTTTGCTATTTACTCTAATATTTATATTAACATTGACGCAATATATCTATCATATACATGACGCATGCACACGCACACACGCATTCTAGAACTTCATAGAAAGCTTATAGGCGTTTGCTTACGCTACATGTTAAGCTGGAGGATATAACGAGTGTAAGTTAAGCTTCTCCTACAAATTGTTTTATGTTGTCATTTGTATGTCGTTCATGACATTCAATCCTTCCATCATGTGCGTCCAAACATGCTTTCCTCCATGGAGAAAAATGATTTGAAAGAATATCTCAGGTGGGCCATGAGAGGGGCAGAATCATCCCAACCCCTCATCAATTCTAACAATAGTATTTTTGTCGGTATGAAAATAAGGGAATCTAGTTGGATGCAACGCAACAAAAAAATTATGTATTATATTTGCCCCTTTACAGTAAAGAAATTACCAGTTTGCCATCCATATTTGGGTTTGCCTTTTAAATATTGAAACGAGGCCCACTTTTTATTAACATTGGAGATTGACACCTTCCATCCTTTTTCTCACATACTTTTTATTCATTGGAAAATAAAATACGACTATTATGAATAGCACCGGGCCATTAGAAGTAAGAACATTTAATTATGTATAAACCATTAAAAACAACCTAGCTGGTATGGTCCACTTGATCATCATATTTGCCTAATATTTTTAGGTTTTTCAAAATATAGTGTTTACATTTTAATGGTAGGAATAGATCTTAAATAAAAGAATTTGTGAGCCTAATACAACGTCACATGTAGGAGTGCAAACAGTGTCTGTCACTACTCATAATAGAATGAGTTTGGTTAGCCACTGGCTCCACCAATTACGGTGCGACCATAACCAAGGGGCCCACCTTCATGTGCCTATTCTATATTATCACTGTCCTTCCATTTCTACATGTCATTGTAGGACATGAAAGGAATAATCATCCTAATCCAAATCTTAAATGGACCATACTATATGAAACAATGAAGTTTGAGCGCTCTACCATTAAAATTTTGAGAAGGGTTGTATTAATATTTATGGAGCTTTTACTTGTAATTCAATTCATGGATAAGGTTACATAAGGCTAGAAAGTAAGGAAAAAACAATTATCAGCTTATTCTTAAACCTTTGTGGCCTAATAATAGTTAATTATCGTTATTTCCCATGATATGGCCCACCTTGTAATTGAATTTTCTTGACGTTTCTGGAAAGTTGTATAAAATGAGGTAGAAAAATGGATTAATGATATAGATATGGAATATATACATTAAGATAGGCTCCACGGTAATGACCACACTGATTTTAAAACATCCATGACTAACTTAATCCACTAAGGCGTTAAGTAGTTGGCGTACAAGTAGCATAGTACGATGGACGTACAATCTTAAACTTAAGTGGCAGATAGTGATTTATGTGTCCATCCATTTTTAGCACAAAATTTTATGGATTGAATAAAAATGAAATAAATTGATCGATCAAGCGAACCACACACCATTGAAAAAGTGTTCATTAAATGTCTACCGCACTTGAGTTTAATTATATGCTGCTCAAATGAGATGAAGTAGGGTGAAGTGGTCTAATGTGACCTTATCTTCGTTCGATTCGGTTCAAATCTGGTATCGAGCTTAATTAGACCATTACATGGCCATCTTAGAAATATCTGTCCAAACAAGGCACATTTGAGGCACCTAAACTAAGTTCACACTAATCAGACGTGGGTGGGGTAAATTGGTGTGAAGTGGTCCGATGTGACCTAATCTTTGTTGGATTCAGTTTGAATTTGGTGTTGCACTTTATCGGACCATGAAAAGCTTATCGGAGAGATTTTGGGTCGGATCAGGCCTGTTAGAGGGATCGAAACTGAGTTTACATTAATCGGGAGTGGGTGTGATAAATTGGTATGAAGTGGTCTAATGTGACCTAATCTTTGTCCAAATCGGTTTAAATTTGGTGTCACACTTCATCGGACCATGAAGATCTTTTCAGAGAGATTTTGGGTCAATCAGGCTTGTTAGAGGGACCAAAACCGAGTTTACATTAATCGGGGCGCGGTAGGGTAAATTGGTGTGAAGTGGTTTAATGTGACCTAATCTTTGTCCGATTCGATTCGAATTTGGTGTCGCACTTCATCGGACCATGAAGAGTTTGTCAAAGAGATTTCAAGTCAAATCAGGCCTCTTGGAGGGACCGAAACTGAGTTCAGATTAATCAAGAACAGGTGGATTAAATTGGTGTGAAGTGGTTTGATGTGATATAATATTTGTCTGATTTAGTTCGAATTTAATGCCGCAGTTCATCGTACTATGAAGAGCTTGCTGAAGAGATTTCAGGTCGAATCCGGCCTATTGGAGGGACCGAAACTGAGGTCACGTTAATCAGGCATAGGTGAGATAATTTGGTGTGAAGTGGTCTGATATGACCTAATCTTTGTCCGATTTAGTTCAAATATGGTGTCGCATTTCATTGGACCATAAAATAGCTTGCCGGAGATATTTCGGGTCGGATCATGCCGGTTAGACGGACCAAAACCGAGTTCACATTAATTGGATGTAGGTGGGGGTAAATTGGTGTAAAGTGGTCTAATATGACTTAATCTTTTTCTAATTCAGTTTGAATTTGGTGTCACACTTCATCGGACCATGTAAAGCCTGCCGAAGAGATTTCGAGTCGAATCGGGCTGTCAAAGGGATCAAAACTGAGTTCACACTAATTGAGCTCGAGTGAGTTGAAGTGGTGGTCTGATGTAACTTTATCTTTATCCGATTCACCTAAAAACTCATGTGAAGCTTCCTCGGAACATGAAAAGCATGCTAGATAATTTTTGACCATGATGGAGCCCGTTTAAGGTACTGAGTTCACACGAATCGGGCTCGGATAGAGTGAAGTGGGGTGAAGTTTTATGAAGGGCTATTAAGTTGGTTCGATTCAGCTCAAAACTGTTATAGACATCCCTTGGACTGTGTCAGGTGTGCCGGAGAAATTTTGGCCCAAGTGGGACCCATTTGCAGCGTTGAAACCTTGTTCACCTGGAACCGGCTCGGATGGGGTGAAGTGGTCTGAAGTCCCCCAACGGTGGTCTGATGTGTTTCATGGTGTGGCCTACAGGACGTGATGAGCGTGTAAGAAAATACCCCGTCAGAATCACTGCATAGGGACTGTTTAAAAGCAAACCTCAAACCGTCTGTGCTATGTAAAAATCGGAATTGCCCACCTTGATGTATGTGTAAAATTCATCTGGACCACCATGTACGTTACCCTATTTTAAGCCTAGGGAGGATATTTTAGTGAATTCAATTATTCCAGTGGACCACAATAATAGAGAGAGTGTAAAAATTGTTAACCCTTGAAAAATTATCATTTTGTGTGGCCCACCTGAATCACTTTTACGTGTGATTTTTATCTCTATGCTTAAATTTTAATGGTACATGGAATTGTTAAATCAGATTTCATATAATAATCATAATGTGCCATATAAAAATGAAGGGCTATAGAATGTTTTTAGTGGTTGGTATTCATGAATCACTACTTTCCTAAAATAATGATTTAAAATGGATGGATGGAACGATAAAACACATACTTCTTGGTGGGGCATGATGAGGAAGCAAGAAAATAGCCGTGCCAATTAACATTTGAAAGCAATGAATGGAAGCGGATTGCGTAGTAATTACTCACTACGCTTAGCGTACTGAGTAAACTCTGTGAGGTCCACCATGATTTATGTATTTTATCCGCTCCGTCCATCCATTTTATCAGATAATTTTAGGGCTTTAGATAAAAAATTAGGCATATCCATTATTCAAATGGACCACACCACAGGAAAAAGTTGAATTGAATGTCTACCGTTGAAAAATGCTTAGGGTCCACAGAAGTTTTGGATCAAGCTTATATTTGTTTTTTATACCTTAATCCATGTCTGAATGATCTTATGAACAGGTTGGATGACAAATAAGCATCACTATGGGGCCTAGAAATGTTTCAACGGTGGAAATCATTATCCCCACTGTTTCCAGTGGTATGATCCACTTGATTTTTGGATATGCTTCAAGTTTAGTCTCAACCCCTTAAATTAGATGGAAAATTGGATTGACGGCGTAGATAGACCACATACATTCAAGTGGGCCCAACTGAGTTTACTCAGTACGATGAAAGTGTACTGAGTCACTCAGTACGCAATCCGATTTCTGCATGCATGAGGAGCATTTAAAAGCTACAATCAGGACGATCAAAGTGTCCTATATATGCCATGATATACAAAACTTTCATGAAGGTGGGTCGCCTGATAAGATGTCACCCGGGTAACACTTAAGTGGCAAGTACCTTCCCAACGAAGAAACCCTAGCCGTTACAGTGGGGCCCATGTTGATGATTTTTTGTATATCCACATCGTCCATCCGTTTCTCCAGCTCATTTTAGGACATGGTACCAAAAATTAAGTAGAACCCACTCCTTCCGGGTTCGACGAAGGTCCTCAGGGTTGCCTCTTTAGCAAACCTACAGTTCTCGAGATTATGACCCTGTTTTCTACACCTCGAACAGTCTTTCGGAATGTTCTCATAAAGTCAGTCTCTTTTGCAAAAATCCTTTCGTACCCATCCCGATCCATACACGATATCTAAGATGGACCACACCACAGGAACCAGCGGTGATTGAGTGCGTCACCATTACAATTTCCAAAGGGCCTATAGTAAGGTTTTTATAATGTTTATTTTCCATCCAACCTGTTGATAATGTCAAGAAGACATGAATGAATGGAAAATACAAAGATAGGAGTGATCCAAAAATTTTATGGCCCACAAAAAGTTTTTAACGGCCATTCATTGCTGTTTCTAATGATATGGTCTACCTGAGATTTCGATCTTATTAAACTTTTGGATCACGTTCTGAAAAAAAAAAAAAAAAACAGATGAACAATGTAGATATTTAAGAAATACATCAAGGTGGGCCCCACACCATGGGAAATATTAGGAATGGCACTATCATTGAAGCCTCCTTAGGCCCACTGTGATGTTTATTTTCCAACCCAACCAGGGGCCGTGGGACCCACTGATGGTTCCCCATCGTATATGTGCCAAAAGCAAGTGGCTCACCCAATCTAAGGCCCAAAAATAACAATGGCCCTTGGTGGGCCTACCCGCATCAAGGCAACTCCAATTCTCAATGGTTTGCTGTACGTAGGGGCTGGGCCTGTGTGATTTTCATTTTTCGATATTTCCAGAGGCTGTGGGACTCACCATGGACTCTCCCCATCGTTGTCAGTGAGATGTTCAAATGGCCCACTCAATTGGACCAAAAAAAAAAAAAGAGGTCATATGCCATTGTGGGCCACCCCACACCAAACAATTAAAAACCTTTTATGGACCAAACAAGTTTTAAATCAAGCTGATATTTGTTTTTTTTTTTTTCCTTACATCCAGGTTAGTGTGACCATATCAAAAGGTTAGATGTTCAATAAATATTATGGTGGACGCTAGGAAGTATTTAATGGCAAACGTTTAATGACCATTGTTTCTAAAGGTGTGGTCCACCTGAAATTTGTATCTACTTCATTTTTTGGGCCGTATATTAAAATAAGCTATAAAAATAGATGAACATCTTGGATATACGGTTAACACATCAAAGTGGGCCCTACGGTTAGGATCTCACCCACATAGGAGTTCGAGGGACACAATCGAAATTGATTATACACCGATTAGGAAAGCTTTTATGTACTTAGTAAACTCTATTGGGCCCATTCACAATCATTCGCACAAAATAATTTAAGCATCAACATCTGTCCATTTTTAACATTCATAAACATTTCATGAACATAAATTAGGCATTATTCATCTGTCAATATAGCTTACCAATGAATACTTGTTATAGACCTAGAACAATTCAATTAAATAAAATCAATTAAATGTTTTGAATCCTACAACTAATACCATCATTCATTATATATAAATCAGATCATCATAATAAGTAAAATTCTAATTAAATAATTAGGAATGGTTCAAATGCAGCCAGTTCCTTTTCTGATAGGTACGACCACGTTTCCTGTTGGTCATATTTAGGTTCCACTGCATGCTCTGGTTCCTAAACAACTTCATCAAATATATCTTCATTTTTATAATTTTTCCATCAATACAAAGGTAAGCTGGTTAGGCTTAGCGAAATAACCCAGCATGGTTCATGTATATACCAATTAAAATAGTACAAAATATATAATGTGAAATTACATGAATGCACGTGATTATGAACGCATCAGACAGGGTGATCGTCATATGTTTAGGTTGGACAATCGGCAACCTACATCCATCCGTTGGGTAGGCTTCTACCTTTCGGTAAGCATAAGCATCGCTCGCATCTGGTAACGATTCTACCAGAATCAGCGCTCTTCTAGGGAAGTCCCCCAGAATCGACAATGCAAAGTGCTTATGTAATGGATGATGTATGATTTTATCATTTCATAGTTATTTATAAGTACTTGGCTTATTAGAAATATACGTATGTATTCCATCATGTCTCCAGTAAGCAAATATGATATCATAAATTAGCATGTGACACAATTTCATATATTTGTTGATTCCTCGTTAATTATTGGTGTGTCATTCCGATCTTTAAGCCAATTAAAACTCAGCCAATTCAACTCTTCATCTAGTGTCTCCCCCGGAAGAGAAGAACTGGATACCGAAGAAGGATAGAACGGTTCAGATTCCAGAAAGGTGACATCCATAGTCACATAGGTACATTTGGTAGCAAGATCATAGCAGTGGTAGCCTTTTGATGCGTAGCATAGTCCAAGAAGAGACACCGAAGGGCACATAGGTCAAGTTTGGTGTGTTGGTTCTTAGAGAGGTGCACATACGCCACACACCCAAATATGCGAGGAGGGAGCATTAGGGTCGTAGGTAGAGAGACCGAGACTGACAGAGACTGTAATGGGGTCTTAAAATTTAATATTTTGGAAGGAAGGCGGTTGATTAAATGTACGGCAGTGGTAATAGCATCGTGCCAATGTCGTGTGGGGACATGAGTGCCTAGAAGGAGAGCCCGGGCAGTCTCAAGAATATGCCGATTCTTCCGTTCAGCGACTCCATTTTGCTGAGGGGTCTGAGGACATGAGGTCTCCTGAATAAGACCATGTTGTTGAAAATAGGAATGAAAGTGGTGATTAACATATTCACCACCATTGTCAGAGCGAAGAATCCGAATCTGAGCGAAAAACTGGGTCTGAACCATAACATGAAATGACTGAAAGATACTAAACACTTCATCCTTATGTTTCATCAAATATAACTATGTCATCTGGGTGCAATCATCAACAAATATCACAAACCACCGTACACCAGATATAGTAGATAAAGGAGAGGGTCCCTATACATCAGAATGAATTAAAGCAAAAGGTGTATCACTTTTATTCATACTTAATGGATAAATAACATGATGACTTTTGGCTAAAATACAATATCATAGTGAAATTCAAAGTCTCCACATTAGAGAATAAATCAGGAAATAAATGTTGTAAGTACCCAAGTGACGGATGTCCCAAACGATGAAGCCACAGCCAAATCTGTTGAGCCTTGAAACCAAGTGTAGAAGACACGTGATGTGCACGACCCAAACTAAAATCTTCCATGTAGTATAATCCCCCCTCTTAGTACCACGCCCAATTATCTCCTTGGTGAGAATATCCTGAATAAGACAAATATCAGAAAACATCAGCACCACACAATTTAAATCAGTAGTAACTTGGCTAATAGATAATAGTTTGTGAGATAAAGAGGGAACAAGCAGAGTGTTGGGTAAATGAAGAGATGGTGATAGGGTTACAGATCCGGCCCCTGTGACAGTAAGGTAACTCCATTAGCATTCGCAATGCTGGTGCGTCTTAGAGGTGGGTGATGGGAGAAATCCATGGGATCAAACGTCATATGATCCGTGGGCCCAAAGATGATGAGCCAATCACTACTGTCCACATCGTGGTGACGACTAAGCACGGCATGACAGAGGTTACCTGAATCCGCAGGAAAGAAATCCGATTTAGGTGAGGCAGTGGGTGGGATGAGAGAGAGAGAGAGAGAGATAAGGTTCGGCTGCTGCCCCAGCAGCCTTTCCCGCGCTTTCAGTTGTACCGTCTCATTTTTTTCTAACTTGAAGTTTGTGCCACCAATCATGGTACCCATGCAACTGGAAGCAGTTTTCACGTGTATGCTTCGTATTGCCACAATGAGAACATTTGAGACCATTGGATGAGGTACGGGCTTTAGAGGAAGGTTTCCCAGTATGATGAGAAGTCGATCCAGACAGGCTAAGCTTCAAGCCTTTCGAACCAAGCACCGCCCCTGAGGTGGTTCGTGGCCGCCAGCGTTCATCACCACCTGGCGAAGAGCCTCCCTGCGGGTAAAACATCTAGACAGACAAATATGTACGGTAACAACAGATGATGGTTGGTGCCTCGGGCAAAACATCCAGACAGATGAATCTATATGTTACGTATGACAGCAATAGATGCTGGTCTGTGCTATGCATACATGATTAGCCAACACATTATTAGTCCAATTGCAACCTGCCAATTTAAATAAGTTCACGGTCACTACGGGGAGCGCATGGCCCAGCATAGGCCAACAGCTCGGGCATAGTGTCCCATGACCACCATCCCCGGCCCATGAGACTACCACCTTAGGATATTTAATGGAAACCTGTCGATCGAGTTACATCCCAAGTATAGGTGTACATTTATAGGTGGGGGTTTCCCACTAATGTACCAGTTTAAATCCCAAAACCAGTCCACAAGTAATCCAATAGCATGAATTAAATATACAGGATAAACATTAAGCATGTAATACAGCAATTCAATTTCCACCAGCTAACACATGTTATTATAAAAGGCAGATATCAATTATGAATTTAAATAAAAACTATAACTTAAGCTAATGAGAAGATGGAAAGCTCAAAGAGAAGAATCATCACCTCATGCGTCGAATTCACCAACTGACATTGCTAGGAAGCACGTGCATCCTTAGAATTGAACCCTACCATGAATTATGATGTTGCATGTGATATCAATGTCCTATCAAGCATCTATGGTCAAGACCCACATAACCTAGGGTTTGGATTGTTTTTCTTTAGGGTTCCACCCTCGAGTTTAGGTCTAGGTTTAGACTTTAGGGCTTAGATGATAGTTGGCGTATTAGTTACAATTTAAACTTATAGTCATAAGATAATTATTGGTGTTAGTGTTATACTTCATATTAGCTGTCATATTAATAATAATCATTCTGATGATAATTAATATTATGATCTACTATTTATGATAATATTTGAGAGTGACAACCAACATACTAGTGTTTAGTAATGATATTATTTTATACGTAATCGCATATCGGCGAATAAGTTACTAACGGCTATTCTTCCAGAGATCTTAAAAATAATGATGATAGGAATGGTAACCACGTTGATAGTATTAATAATTGTAAAATTTCCATCGATACTAGCGATATAATTTTTATTATCTAATATGACAACCTCAACCCTTGTGATGGTAATAATTATTACGATATATTTTTAATGATAATATTTAGAAGCGGTGACTAAAATACAATTATTCACTAATTGTAGTTTCATTTATAATAAGTAGTTCTAGAACAAATTAGGGGTTAATCACATATAATGTTAGCAACCTAAATAATAAGGGTGTAGCCATGATAATAATATAATGAGGCATATCTAATCTAGAAGGAAAGCATTGGTTCATTGAGTCGACTCGGTCGATTTGGATTTGGTTGGAAATGTTACCTGGCGACGATGCATAGTACTAGGATCGGGATTGGGAGCCCCAATGTAGTTGGTCTGCTGACCGAGCACGGTCCCTAAATGGCATGGGATTCGGGTCAGCCTTGACTCAGTGAGTTGACTCGGTTTGAAACCGAGTTTACCCGATCTTCTTCCTGTCTTCCTTCTCCTTTCTTTCTTTCTTTCTTTCCTCTACTTCTCTTTCCTTCCCCTGACCAGATGGTGTGGCTGGACTCTATCCAGCAACTCAGTCAGGCCGGACTCAAAATACTGAGTCAGCAACTGAGTCAACCACGCTAGCAATAGCAGCAGCTTCGCCTCTCTCTTTCTCATTGTTTCTCCTTTCTTTTTCTTCTCTCCTCTCTCTCTTTTCTTCCTCTCCTCATTCTCCTCGCTAACAAGGCCAAGAACCCTTCAGCCCAACGATTCAATGAGTTAGCGGGTCGAGACTCAACCGAACCCGACCACCCCTCGAACTCCCTTCTTCTTCTTCTTATTTCTTTCTCCATCTGCTTCTTCCTTATTTCTCTGACTTTCTCTCCTTTTTCCCTTATTCTTCTTCCTTCCACTCCTTTCCTCCCTGCTGCGCTCAGAACGCAGTTTAGTAGCAGGTCAGTGACTGATGATTGCTGAGGGAGACGATCGCCATTAATGGCAGATCTGGACTGACTGATATTTCTCACAACGGGGCTTCTGGAGGGTCATGACCAGTCCTGAGAAGCTTGACAGAAAGAGAAAAAATGAAGCTCTAGGGATGTTTGGGTCGTGGGTTCGCAAATTGAAGGTTGCGGCTGGTTCTTTTCTTGAGCGGACGTAATAACAGGGAGGAGAGGCCTGCTACTCGATTCCCCTCACCTTATACCTTAACCTAGGCACACTCAGCACCGTCGGATGATTAATGGACGAACCAAATTTAATCTGGTAGAAACAGCTTTCCCCTAAACGGTGGGTAGAAACCAAAACCGGTCTATTTTTCTTGGGACGCCCAAATCAAATCGGACAGCCAAGATATTTCCTAAATGGAAGGCTGGGATAGACGGACGCTAGGGCATGCGGATTGCTAGCGTGAAATCAAACGGAATAAACGGAAGTTTCCATTTTTGGAAAGAATTGTTACAATAGTCGGTTTGCGCTCAGCTTTGTGCGGCTGTACGTATGAATTATCGTGTGAAACTTTAGGGGTTTAGAAAAATTCAAAACCCCTACAAGATGGACGGGTTTGATCGTACTAACGGGTGAGTGTGGTGGCCCATGAGCGGACGAAAATGGATTATTTCCGTTCGTTAGTAGCGAGCGGGAGGATTTTCAAAATTTCCCTTCATTAGTTCGAGTTAACCAAGCTTGATCGGTCCTAATGGTTCGATGCACAACAGGTGCACGTACTTGTTGTGCATATGCATCAAATGTGAGGGTCCCCAGTGGTGTTTGTGATCTGATCCACACCGTTTATTTGTTTTGTCACCGCAACTTAGGGCCTAGCCCAAAGAATGAGGCAGATCCAAGTCTTAGGTGGGCCATACGAGTTGATCTCCTAACTCTAACGGTGGCTTCCGTTGATCTAACGGCCGGATCTTCCCGAAATCAAACGTCAACGGTTAAAAGAACCTAATGGGCAAAATATGAAACATATCCAAGTACTAGGGGGGCCATACGTTTGCAAAAGCTTGTGGGTGAAGCCCGCCGTTAAAACTAACGTGAAACCATGTTGCTGCTCAAAATAGGTGGGGGTCCATTTGTGGTTGCCTTCTAGAAAATCTACTCCCTTCACCACCTTTGTCATAATGTTTTGGCACATGGGTCAAAGCACGAATCATATCTGAGTTCCAGGTGCGCCCCACCTTCAACAAGTGTGTGAATTACTCACACCGTTGAAACCCATGCACGTCTCTGTGAGAATTTGTTATTCCACGTGAATTAATTCATTTTGTGTGGAGTGAATTGTACTATTTTTAGTCTCGCGATCCGCTCTGTTCATCGCGGCAAACACGCTCTGCTAGGATAAGGATTTTAAAATAGAACAGATCCGTTGATCGGGTGGGCCGCACAGTATGTTTTACCTTCAACGGTAGTATGTAATGACATTGAATATTTACAATCTTGCCATCCATTTCTCAACCAGCTTCCGACGTCCATTACGTCGGAATGTGCCGCCCGAATTTCTTGAAATTTGGCGAGCATTTTTCAATTTTTCATGTTCTTTCCATTGGTCCATCTTGGGCCCCGATCTCTCGAGAATGACCAAGATACTTTTTCGAAGGCTAACTAATTCCGAAATTCAAAATAACATTTGTACCTATTTCATTGATGAGCTACCCGGTAGTTTAGATTTAAACCCGAAGATCTTCATAATGACCGATTCATCCTGATATTCGGATGGCCCATTTGGTGGATCCAAACCTGACGGGTGGTCAGGTGACTTGTTAAAAATAAGAAAACTTTATGATTAACACTCTAACCATGTATATGGGTAGATGTATGGTCAGTTTTGTGAATGGATGAACACAAAGCGGGTTTCCGGAGTAATTAGGGGTATAGGTCGATGGCATTTTCATAATTATTGTTGATCTGTGACTTTTGAGAAATCTAATGGCTCCACGTGGTTATAGGTACGTTTCTAAGAAATTCTTACAAAAGAACGTATATCTAAATCATTATGGATAGGGAGTTTATTCGTCATTTCGTTCAAGGGAAAGTACTTACGTCAAATCACGTAACAGATGGCCTTGTTTTGAAATTCAAGAGTCAGATGGCTTGATCTATAAATAGAGATCATTCTCAATGGATAGATTCGCGTCAGAGAATATATGTAAGGTCAGGATAGCTAGGTTGGTGTCGTACACATGTACATATCAAGTTAAACTTCATGGTAACACTCGAGGACTTTCAATACACGGTATTAAAAAGTTCAGGGTGTTATAATCTACCCCCCTTAAAGAAAATCTCATCCTCGAGATTCAGCACAATCTATCTTACGGTGTCTATATGCATCCGTTAGTTTTCTGTATTAAGGTTATTCGTATAAATGCTCATAACTCACCACTAGAACAAGAGTCATTGCAACCTACCCCCCTTAAAGATTTCAAATTTCCAATGTTCAGGCTAACACGAACAAATGGTCTTAGTAGGTTTGAGCCCGATACATCGATCATCTGTCTGCGCAGGACAGAGGATTTTGGTATCCAATCATAATCCTATTAAATCTCGATCCTTTACTTAATCAGAGCATTGAGATTGTTGAGATTTTCTAGGACTTAAAACTAGATCCAAACCATGTAGACTTTGTATAAATACGGTTCCGTCGACTCGTGATCCCGATTATTCTGCACTCATAGGGAAATATCACGTAATCTTATATCCTCATAAAGGACAAGTCTATGTGGCCCATTACGCTTCCACATCGCACTCTGATCATCTAAGCTTAATGCAAAAATTTTCAGGACTAGGGTCTTCTCCATGAACCCTGAGTTTAAAATTTTGCTAAATCTAGTTGGGGTTTCAATCAAACTCCAACATTCTTAGCCTAGAGTTGGTAATCCACCTAAATTTTCTTATATTCTGCTTCTAATAAATTTTATGTGGTGGAATTGAGAATTGAGGGAAGTGTTTTCTCTAAGTTAGGAAACGTATTAAGGCACCCAAGCTACAATTCCTAGTACGACTCTTAAGTTTAGGGGGCACTTGTGTCCAATCAAACGTACAATATGATGGTTAAGGAAAATTCCTACGATTCTAAGTTAGTTTCATTTGTCAAATCTCATGACGATTTTATTCATAACTTTCAAGAAAATCTTGAAAAAGTTCAATTTCTAAGTTTTTCTAAGGAGTGTTCATTGAGAGTCAAATTCAAGAAATGTTCATCATAATTCACATTTGCATCATAGTGGGCACTTATTCCCCACCATACCTAAGCTTAGTCTCTAAGTTCAGGCAACTATCCTGGTAGTTTATAAGAGAACTAAAATTTTCACTTCTAAGTTTGAATGACAGAACCTAAAATCTTTCAAGGGAACCTACACTCATTTCTAAGTCCTATTAGTTATCAAACAATGTTTCAGGGATCCTATCATTTTGAAGTATCTATGTTCTCAATTTCTCTTAATTTCAATGAGATTCCACATCAATTCAAATGATTACCTTAACCATTTCTAAGGGAACCTAAGTTCGGGTTTCCACGTTCTCAACCATTCGTCTAAGTCTAAAGGGAAATTATCCTAAGTTCAAATTTCTAAATTTAAACATCCTAACTTGAAGAATTTAAAGTTCGTATAAATCATTTTCCAAGGCCAAGTTTGTCCAAACTATGCTCTGAGACCAACTGTATCGCCCCCACTTTTTAGGACCCGAGTATGTAACCCATTTCCCAAAAACCCAGGTGTTAACTTTAAAGGATGGTCAGATGTAATATTTTCTTTTATCAGAGTATGCAGATGAGCGTAGAGTGGACAAATCAACATAAAAGAAATTTTCAATTTCATTTAGAGTATACAAGAGAGTGCCCATAATGATTTATACAAACCAATGTCTCCATTCTTACGAATACAAAATGAAATAACATTATATGTGAAACAAAATAAAATTGCAACAATCTTGAGCTGTGAAATCCTGTAGCAGCCCTTAGCAAATATAATCATGCACCCTTGTCAACCATATCCTGCTCCTCACCATTATGATTGTGAACATCATCAAGGCCACCTGTGCTACCTGTACGGTTATATATTTGATGGATGAGTGGCCAACTCATTGTGAACTCCCCTCAAGATTACACACCACCGCATTAGGTAAGAAATAGTATAAAACATCCAGACAACCAAAACAGAATAAATGCAGTCTTATTATATGCATGGATGCATGAATGCAATCGTTGTCCCGGGTAAAACATCCAGACGAACATAGGACTCGTCGCCCATGCAATCATTATCCCGGGTAAAGCATCCAGACGGATACTGGGCTTATCACCATTGCAATCATTGTCCCTGTAAAACATCCAGACGGACATTGGGCTCGTCGCCCTTGAAATCATCGACACGGAAAAAACATCCAGACGATCTGTGCCTCGGGTAAAACATCCAGACAGACAAATATGTAAGATAACAACAGATGATGGTTGGTGCCTCGGGCAAACATCCAAACAGGCGAATCTATATGTTACGTATGGCAGCAATAGATGCTGGTCTGTGCTATGCATGCATGATTAACGAACCCATTATTAGTCCAATTGCAACCAGCCAATTTAAATAAGCTCACGGTCACAACGGGGAGCGCATAGCCCAGCATAGGATGACGGCTCGGGCATAGTGTCTCATGACCACCATCCCTGGCCCATGAGGCTACCACCTTAGGATGTTTAATGGAAACCTGTCGATCGAGTTACATCCCAAGTATGGGTGTACATTTATAGGTGGAGGTTTCCCACTAATGTACCAGTTTAAATCCCAAAACCAATCCACAAGTAATCCAATAACATGAATTAAATATACAGGATAAACATTAAGCAAGTAATACAACAATTCAATTTTCACCAGCTAACACATGTGATTATAAAAGAGAGATATCAATTATGAATTTAAATAAAAACTATAACTTAAGCTAATGAGAAGATGGAAAGCTCAAGGGGAAGAATCATCACCTCATGCATTGAATCCACCAACTGACGTTGTTAGGAAGCACGTGCATCCTTAGAATTGAACCCTACCATGAATTGTGACGTTACATGTGAGATCAATGTCCTATCAAGCATTTATGGTCAAGACCCACATAACCTAGGGTTTGGATTGTTTTTCTTTAGGGTTCCACCCTCGAGTTTAGGTCTAGGTTTAGACTTTAGGGCTTGGATGCTAGTTAGCATATTAGTTACAATTTAAACTTAATAGTCATAAGATAATTATTGGTGTTAGTGTTATACTTCATATTAGCTGTCATATTAATAATAATCAATCTAATGATAATTAATATTATGATCTACTATTTATGATAATATTTGAGAGTGACAACCAACATACTAGTGTTTAGTAATAATATTATTTTATACGTAATCGCTAATATCGACGAATAAGTTACTAACGGCTATTCATTCCAGATCCTAAAAATAATGATGATAGGAATGGTAACCACGTTGATAGTATTAATAATTGTAAAATTGTCATTTATACTAGCGATATATTTTTTATTATCTAATATGACAACCTCAACCCTTGTGATGGTAATAATTATTACGATATATTTTTAATGATAATATTTAGAAGCGGTGACTAAAATACAACTATTCACTAATTATAGTTTCATTTATAATAAGTAGTTTTAGCACAAATTAGGGGTTAATCACATATAATGTTAGCAACCTAAATAATAAGGGTGTAGCCAAGCTATTAATATAATGAGGCATATCTAATCTAGAACGAAAGCATTGGTTCATTGAGTCGACTCGGTCGATTTGGATTTGGTTGTAAATGCTACCTGGCGACGATGTGTAGTACTAGGATCGGGACTGGGAGCCCCAACATAGTTGGTCTGCTGACCGAGTACGGTCCCTGAATGGCATGGGATTTGGGCCAGCCTTGACTCAGTGAGTTGACTCGGTTTGAAACCGAGTTTACACGATCTTCTTCCTGTCCTCCTTCTCCTTTCTTTCTTTCTTTCTTACCTCTGCTTCTCTTTCCTTCTCCTGACCAGATGGTGTGGCTGGACTCTATCCAGCAACTCAGTCAGGCCGGAACTCAGATACTGATCAGCAACTTAGTCAACCGCGGTAGCAATAGCAGCAGCTTCGCCTCTCTCATTCACATTTGTTTCTCCTTTCTTTCTTCTCTCCTCTCTCTCTCTTTTTCTTTCCTCTCCTCATTCTCCTCCTCTAACAAGGCCAAGAACCCTTCAGCCCAACTCGATTCAATGAGTCAGCGGGTCGAGACTCAGCCGAACCCAACCACCCCTTGAACACCCTTCTTCTTCTTCCTAATTTCTTTCTCTATCTGCTTCTTCCCTTATTTCCTCTGACCTTCTCTCCCCTTTTTCCCCTATTCTTCTTCCTTCCACTCCTTTCCTCCCTTCTATGCTCAGAACGCAGTTTAGCAGCAGGTCAGCGACCGATGATTGCTGAGGGAGACCATCGTCATTAATGGCAGATCTGGACCCGACTGATATTTCTCCAAAACGGGGCTTCTGGAGGGTTATGACCAGTCCTCGGAAGCTTGAAGAAAGAGAAAAATGAAGCTCTAAGGATGTTTGGGTAGTGGGTTCACAGTTTGACGGCTACGGCTGGTTCTTTTATCGAGCGGACCCAATAACAGAGAGGAGAGGCCTTGCTGCCCGATTCTCCTCACCTTATACCTTAACCTAGGCTCACTCAACATCGTCGGATGAGCAATGGACGAACCAGATTCGATCTGGTAGAAACATCTTTCCCCCAAACGGTGGTTAAAAACCAAAATCGGTTTTTCTTGTGTAACGTGTCGAAAAAATCCGTACAGAGACCCGAGTACCACCTCAGGCACAAATCACTCAGGACCAAATCCTTTAGAAATTAGATGAAATTAACTAAGTGCTAAAATAGATTACCTGCGAAATTAGCACTAATCACTTTAAATATGAACTGCAAGACCCAAAACTTGAAGAATCATTGACGCTACATTGCCTTGAAATCTAAGATCAATCTCCAAACCCAGTTGCTCTCAGGAGCACATTGAAACTTCATATCGGACCTGGACCGTGCATCGAAAGTCGTTGACCACGAAACTATATGCTTATAACCGATTTACTGGGCTTGACAACCATCTCAGAAATCAAATCTAGATAGTATCCAGAAATGCACAACTTGAGCCCGGAACAAAGTGTGTGAGAACGCGAATATCTTTGGAAAATGTACTCAGATTTAAGTGAATTGAGCCATTCGGTTGTGGGCCAAATCTAAGATTTCAGACCGTCAGAATCTGACCCAATTACACCCTCGGATCATAGAAAATTTCATACACATGTCAGTGTACTTGTTGCCCTGATCAAATATCGGTGACCGTTGAACTGAAACTGGTCCGCCAGGGTCGATCTGTAAATTTGATCGGACTGAAAACTTAACTCGACCTAGATCCAATGCCAGGGAGCTTAAGTTCGACTGCATGCAGAAAAGGGGCCTCCAGAAGTGCTCCGTTGAATCGATCGAAACAGCCACTATTTGGCTATAACCTAAGTATACCGTGGCCATGGGGCCATTCCCATCACTTCCGGGCCTATATAAGCCCCTTAAACCGTCTCTCTCTCATTCCATACAAATTTGGAAAACCCTAAGAGAGAGAAGAGAGAAAAGAGAAGAAAGTGAGGTGAAGTGAGAGAGAGTGAGGGTTTGTTATAGGGATTCATCCCTGCTGCTCCATGGGCTTAATCAACCTTTTTGAATCGCTATCCCCGGTGATTTGGACTCCATTCTTGGGTAAGAAATCCTAACCCTAATCTGTTTTAGAGTTTCAAATAGTGTAAGGGATGAAATAGCTAACCTATTTCATACTGTAGGTTGTTGTTGTGCCGTAGACAAAGACTTAGTGTTTAAACTGAGTTCATTATGAGTCTACCGACGAAAGGTGCGGACTATAAACGTTTAGATTATGATTTTCAAGGCTTTTAATGTCGGCTAATGATTTATAACTGATTTGGGTGCCTTTCACATGCTAAATGCGAAGATTCCTTCACTTTACAGATATATATGAACTATGTTGAGTATAATGCACTCCTTGTGTTAGTGGAAATGATTGAATGTGTATAGAATTTGGATTTGTGTTTGACATGATTATCCGTCGTGGACATAGAGTTGTTGCATGTGTGACAACCCCTTGGCAAAAGGGTTTGCCCTAATACATGTTATGGCCAATATACGTCATGTATGTGATAGTGTGTGGTCTAAGTGTTTATTGAAATGACTGAATGAATATGGGATTATGATTTGTGTCTATCGCATTTATGGAATGCAAATACATGATTATTGTGTACGTGACAAGTCCTTGTTGGAAGGATCTGTCCAAGTATATGTTATAATCAACATATGTTATGTATGTTGATATGTGTAGTATAAGTGTTTGATAAAATGCCTGAGTGAGGAAATGCTTAATATAATGTGCTTAATGAGGGTGTTGAGATGGGATTCTCAATCCCCTTCTTTAGGGTTACAGTTTCCTTCTAGTAATCTATTTTACTACTATGTGATTTGTAGATTAAATGCTCATGTATGTTAATATGTATTCTATGTGTTCGTTGAAAGGCTGATATGGTATCTATATTTAATTATATTGTTACATGCTGTCTTGGCTATTACATTTGAATGCTATTGATCTGGAGTGTGTTTGGGACTATGGTATAGTCCAGGTAATCGGTAACAAATCCAAGGTGGGTGGCTGAGGTTGTTTTGCCACACAGGATGTGTTCGATAAATCCGAGCAGTACTTTGGTTTTCTACAGTGGTTAGGCCACACGGAGTGCTTACGCACTTCATGTCAATCAACTCAACGTACACTCGTACCAGTCGAGCTCGTCAAATAACCCAATTGGCCCAATGTGTATTCACCATGTATGGATGCTACTGCTTGAATCTAAGGTACCAACTTACCAGTGAATAGCCCGTTTAACCTTGGTACCTCGATCTGCTAAGACTCATGAGCTGGACATAGTGGTATGGGACACCGTGGTCGAGCTATTGGCCTATGCTGGGGCAACGAGCCTCCCCATAGTGACTAGTGAGTAACACCACCTCATGAGCTAAATACGGTGGTATGGGACACTATATTCGAGTTGTCGGCCTACACTGATCAGATGACGATCCCTTTGTAGTGACCTCGAGCATACTCTGAGACTGCGTTGAGTCGACGAGCCTTTCTGTAGTGACTAGAGTATAAACTAGGCTTACACTGATCAGGTGACGAGTCATTTGTAGTGACCTAAAACCGCATCATCGTATGATATTTACTACGACTGACGACCCTATAATGGATCATTGTTTGGAAAATGATATAAGGGAGGTACCTTAGCTTCCCAATCCTACTGTATAAAAAAGTCTAATAAGAACTCAATAATCACGTTCATACACCACATTGCATGTGCCTTTGGTGTTGGAGTTGAATACTGTGGAAGGGGTGCATGCCGCGACCATGACATGAAGTTCGTAGAGGGAGTGCAGGCGAGGGCATAGATCATTACTACATATCATCCTTGCATTAACAAGAGTACTTAGGAATGCTTGATTATATTGCTTTATCATTACTGTGTGACTGAATTGATAACATGTTAACCTTTGCTTTATAGCTCCACCAAGTTGATCACTCACTCCCATGTTCTGGGACAGTGTTTTAAACACCAACTAGACTCTGTCTTAGTTGTAGGTGAAGGCGATGCCTACGAGGCAAAGCCAGATTTCGAGGACAATGAGGAGGTGTTCTCCTATTTGTAGTTATCGGGCGGGTTCATGTGAGTCGTGTCCTAATCGACGGGGCTTGCAGGGTTGCTGATTAGATGACATTACACATTTTGTATATTTTAAAACTTTACATGTAAATTATTGACTTAGAAACATGATCATACTCAGGAGACCTACGATTACTTATACGTTTTATATATCTATCACAGTCTTCCGCTTGCTTAACTTAATCGTCTCTGGAGTATGATATGCTATTTTGGTTTAATCTCATTCATGTTTAATGTGATAACACAGACAACATTTAATCATCATTATCTATATTGCATAAGTGATGCATTGGAACTCGGGAGTTGAACTCCTGCTCGACCCCCGATTTTCAGGGCGTTACAAGTTGGTATCAAAGCATGATTTGGATTAAACTAGACCTGGGTTATGGTCACATGACGCATACTAACGCACTTTGACATAGGAAGGTGTAATAAAATGTAGGAACAGGCATAGGATTCCCAGTTTCGTCGGTTCGACGAAATTAACCGAAATCGATCCCGAGATAGGGCCCGTACACACCGTGATCCCTTGAGGCGATCCCGGATCACTTCTAGACCGCCAATCGATGGGTTTAGACGAAGATTTAACCCATTCCAACCTCAAACAACCCAAGATACTTGA
The DNA here is from genome assembly GCA_021015155.1 of Magnolia officinalis. Lineage (NCBI taxonomy): Eukaryota > Viridiplantae > Streptophyta > Magnoliopsida > Magnoliales > Magnoliaceae > Magnolia > Magnolia officinalis. The sequence goes on along the minus strand of JAJHSJ010000006.1, from coordinate 73,029,479 downwards.
ATATACGCAAGTGGGAACCCAAAACGACTCGAAACGGAGTCGAGGGCCAAACGGAGCAATCCGGGGGATCCAAAGTGGACCCCGCACATTTCCAGCATCTAGGGAGTGCCATCGCCCAAGTGGCAAGCCCTCGCTAGAATCACCAGAGATCGGCGATGGCATCGCCGGCCAGATGCCCCGGGCCTATCGGGACGGGCGGGCCGATGTATGTGGGAAGCTGTGGGGCCCACAAACACGTGTGGGAACCCCCTTTTCTACCCGATTTGCACCCCACTCTCCCTTATACGTTTCCAAGCTTTCCTTTCCCTCTAAAAGCCCCTCTTTCCTCTCTCAAATCTCCCCTCCATTCTCCTATTTTCTCATTTTTCTTCAATACACACGGCCCCTTACCATTTTTTTTCAAACCCCTCTCCTATCTCCTTCTTTTCTTCCCATTTGAGCATACAAACATCACTTTGTGTCTCAAAGACCTTAGAATCGAATAACCCATCCTATTTCTCCAATTTATTCCACTTCAATGGCTCTTTTTGAGCTTGTGGCGGCGATTTTCTCGATTTCCACCCTTCTTTCTCTCATGGGAAAGAAGAGAGCTCCTACGAATGAGGCCGGGCCTAGTCTCCCTACTCGTTCAAGAAGGCGGAGAGGCGTCGTCGCAGGTCCGAGCGTCGATCGAGAGATGAGGACAAAGCGGGATCTCGATCCCCAACCAATATGAATGACGACTTCCGCCTGCTCCACCACATCTTCACATACAACGTGTACCCAGGTGGAGCAATCGCAATGAGTGCACGCGCCTGATGGTGGACTTTCTATACCGTGCTGGGCAGGGAGAGAAGTTGTGCGTGCCTACGTATGTACTGCTGTAGATAGTATAAACTGCACGCTCTTCTAGGATATCTGTTTCACTTCCCTTTGCCGACTTATATACAAGCTTGCACATGAGTTCGCCTACAGACTTGGCACTGAAGTTCCTGTGCCGATCCATTACATCAATGACACTACTCTCAACAATATGGAGATTGGGCCACGATAGCGTCAAGCCTGACTCGACGAGAGCAAGGATGAGATGGAAAGCGAAGCAGAGGAGAGTGATAAAGAAGGAGATGAGATAAGGGAAGAAGGAGAGCAGGAAGAGGAAGAAGAGGCCCAGGACACTGATGAGGGCTCTCCTCCTGCTACACAGGAGCACTCTAGTAATCGGGCTGCTTTAGAAGCCCGTTTGGCTCAACTTGAGGAGGGTCAGGCCGCCCTGCGACAGGAGGTCACTGCGACCCGAGCCAAACTTGAAGAGACCGAGACCTTCGTGAAGCAAAAATTTAAGAAGGTGTCTCGCACCTTAAGGGCTATCCTGTGCTATGTACAAGACAAAAGTGCACCCCCACCATCGCCTGATTCAGATGACTAGTCATGCTCGCAGTCGTCTCTTAGTTTGCTTTGTTGATTGTTTTTTAGTTTCTATGTTTTAGCCTTGACAGGCTTAGCTGTAGGATAGGTTTATGGTGTGTTGTGTTTAAGGCTGTATTAGATTAGCTCACATGCGTTTCCTGTCATAATTCATGTAAAACTATGTTTCATATATGGCGACAAATTTTGTTTAATGAAATGCATGCAACTCCTTTTGCTGTGAATTGTGTAGAATACTTAAAGAATTGAGTATTATATGCTAAACCTCACGGGTTGCACCCTATGTTGTATATAGGGCATGCCACCTAAGAGCACGCGGAGCTCGGCACGTCTCTCACTGGGCGAATCGTTTGATGGGGCACCTCCCCTAAGCGATAGCCATATGGACCGCAGCTTGGGTTCGATTTACGAGACCATGCCGGATTCTCAGCCGGCCCCTGACACCATTGCTGAACCGAAACCTATGACACCGCCTGTGGCATCACCTATTGTACCACCTATTACACCGTCGGTTCCTGAGTAGAACCGTGCGTCTACCTCGATGCCTCAGATACCACAGTCCGCTCCACCTCCTGATAGGCTGGAGCAGATGATATTGTTGATACAGCAGCAGCAGATACAGTAACAACAACAACAACAACAACAGTTTCTGACCACCATTACGAGAGTCTTTGCCCAGAGTATGGGTGTGACCCCACCTGCATCTCCTATGCACCCTGCTGGGAACGTGAGTATCAGTGGCACATTCGAGCGATTCCAGCGCTTGCGGCCTCCTACTTTCACGGGTTCTCATAGACCCGAGGAGGCCGAGTATTGGATTGACCGCATCTCTAAGATGCTGAAGCCGCTGCACTGCACTGAGGCAGATCAGGTTGAGCTAGTCACCTTCATGTTTGAGAAGGAGGCCAGCCTCTAGTGGGATAGTGTCCTTCGGACTATTGCCATTGGATACGTATGGACGTGGGTAACTTTTAAGACCCGCTTCCATGAGAAGTACAATCCCCTCACTTATCGACATGAGAAGGAAAGTGAATTTCTTCACCTCCGTCAGGGAGCAATGACAGTGGTAGAATATGAGAACAGGTTCTCGGAGCTGGGCAGGTATGCTCCGTTGATATTGTCAGATGAGCCGATGCGTATGCGGTGATTTTCTGAGGGTCTGCGACCCGAGATCCGTTCGAAGATGTGCTGCGCTAACATACCCAGCTATGCTGAGCTAGTGAGCATATCTATGCTAGCTGAGCAGGACGGAGACAGGCAGTCTCATATGCAAGCACCTGTGGCTCCTAGGCCACGACCGGATCTTCCTAGTAGACCGTTCCTCGATAAGAGGTCGCGTACAAATTCACCGCGCAGACTTAAGCAGCTGCACCAGCCCCGATGAGACGATCTGATGTGTAGTGTACCTATTGTAAGATGTCAGGCCACACAGAGACAAATTGCTTCACCAGGATGAGGGACAGAGGATTTTCGCCACCTTAGAGGATCAACCGCCAGCTTCCTCAGGTCATATCAGCACCACCTCTGCGGTCAGTACAGTGCATCCATTATTTTGGCCACCTGCACTTCGATTCAGGCCGCCTCAGAGACCTATAGCGCCACAGCCGAACCGTTCACAGCAGGCTCGGGTGCACTCACTTATAGCTGAGGCATCTGAGGCATCAGACATAGCACCTGTGGCTTTTGAAGTCACAGCTCAGATTCAAGGTACTCCTGTCTTTTTATTGGTGGACACCGGGTCCACTATTTCGATCATATCATGCGTCGCAGTCAAGCGGCTGGGATTGGTCACTACTCCTATGAAAGGAGTGAGAATCACTACTGCTACAGGGACCTTTTCAGATGTTACCCAAATTTGTAAGGCTTGCTCAATAGATTTGGGTAGCAGGACAGTGCATGTTGACCTGATCGTTACCCTGCTATGGCACTACGACATTATCCTCGGTATGGATTGACTCACCGAGATGAGGGCATAAATAGATTTTGAGATTAGGGTCGTGACAGCTTACGGACCTGACGGCACGGTCTTTACTTTTCTAGTGTATGTCAGTTGGCCCTACCATTTTAGCTGTTATGCCACCTTGTTAGAGAATGTTGATGGTCCGACACTTGAGGGCATGCCAGTACTTCAGGATTTTGAGGACGTGTTCATGACGATTCCTGGATTACCTCCTCAGCGCGAGATTGATTTTACCATTGATCTTGTGCCTGGTGCGACACCCATCTCGTTACCCACGTATCATATGCCTTCATGTGAGATGGAGGAATTGAGGAGACAGATCGATAGCTTGTTGGATGCGGGTTTCATATGACCGAGTGTCTCTCCGTGGGGAGCGCCTGTGTTATTTGTGAAAAAGCAAGATGGATCACTGCGGTTGTGTATTGATTACCGCAGGTTGAACTAAGTGATGGTGAAGAACAAGTATCCTTTGCCCAGGATAAACGATCTGTTCAATCAGTTGAAGGGGGCACAGTACTTCACGAAGATTGACCTACAGTCAGGGTATCATCACTTGCGCGTCAGGAATGAGGACGTGCAGAAGACAGGTTTCAGGACCAGTTTTGGGCACTACGAGTTTCTTGTGATGTCGTTTGGACTCACAAACGCACCGGCCGTGTTCATGGACTTGATGAACAGGGTGTTTTGGCCGTTTCTATTCCGATTCGCTATCGTGTTTATAGATGACATCCTGATATACTCCAAGAGTCGGGAAGATCATGAGGAGCACCTGCGAGCAGTCTTTGATACTCTCAGGAAGAACCAGTTGTTTGCATAGTACAAGAAGTGCGACTTCTGGAAAGAAGAAGTCAAGTTCCTGGGACATGTGGTGTCCAAGGAAGGAATAGCGGTGGACCTTACTAAGGTAGCCGCAGTTCATGACTGAAAACAGCGCGGTTCGGTTACCAAAGTAAGGAGTTTTCTTGGCCTGGCAAGTTACTACCGTTGATTCATTCAGGATTTTTCTAAGATAGTCAAACCGTTGTCTCATCTGACTCGGAAAGATCTCAAGTTCACCTAGAATGAGAAGGCAGAGGCAGCTTTTCAGGAGCTGAAGGACAAGTTGACGTCCGCCCCTATGCTAGTATTGTCAAAGCAAAGGGTCAAGTATACGATATATACGGATGTTTCTCGTGTTGGCTCAATGTATGTTCACAATGTATGGACGCTAATGCTTGAATTTAAGGTACCAACTTACCAGTATGCTAGTATTGTCAAAGCAAAGGGTCAAGTATACGATATATACGGATGCTTCTCGTGTTGGCTCAATGTATGTTCACCATGTATGGACGCTACTGCTTGAATTTAAGGTACCAACTTACCAGTGAATAGCCCATTTAATCTTGGTACCTCGATCCGCTAAGATAGAGTCAGACATTGTGGTATGGGACACCATGGTCGAGCTGTCGGCCTACGCTAGGGCGACGAGCCTCCCCATAGTGACCAGTGAGCAACACCGTCTCGTGAGTCGAATACGGTGGTATGGGACAATGTATTCGAGCTGTCGGCCTACACTAATTAGGTGACGAGCCCTTTGTAGTGACCTCGAGCATAATCTGAGACTGCGTTGAGGTGACGAGTCTTTCTGTAGTGACTAGAGTATAAACTAGGCCTACACTGATCAGGTGATGAGCCCTTTGTAGTGACCTAGAACCGCAACATCGTATGATATTTACTAGGACTGACAACCCTATAATGGATCATTGTTTGGAAAATGATATAAGGGAGGTACCTTAGCTTCCCAATCCTGCTGTATGAAAAAGTCTAATAAGAACTCGGTAATCACGTTCATGCACCGCATTGCATGTGCCTTTGGTGTTGGATTTGAGCACTGTGGAAGGGGTGCATGTCGCGACCGTGTGATGAAGTTCGCAGAGGGAGTGCAGGCGAGGGCATACATCATTAATACATATCATCCTTGCATTAACAAGAGTACTTAGGAATGCTTGATTGTATTGTCTTATCATTACTGCGTGACTGAATTGATAACATGTTAACCTCTGCTTTATAGCTCCACTGAGTTGATCACTCACTCCCACATTCTGGGACGGTGTTTTGAACACCAACTAGACTCTGTCTTAGCTGCAGGTGATGGCGATGCCTACGAGGCGAAGCTAGATTTCGAGGATGATGAGGAGGCGTTCTCCTATATGCAGTTATCAGGCGGGTTCATGTGAGCCGTGTCCTGATCGACGGGGCTTGCATGGTTGCTGATTAGATGACATTACACATTTTGTATATTTTGAAACTTTACATGTAAATTATTAACCTGTTAACATGATCATGCTTAGGAGACCTACGATTACTTATACGTTTTATATATCTATCACAGTCTTCCGCTTGCTTAACTTAATCGTCTCTAGAGTATGATATGCTGTTTTGGTTTAATCTCATTCATGTTTAATCTGCTAACACGAACAACATTTAATCATCATTATCTATGTTGCATAAGTGATGCATTGGAACTCGGGAGTTGAGCTCCTGCTCGACCCCCGATTTTCAGGGCATTACATCTTAGGACGCCCAAATCAAATTGGACGGCCAAGATATGTCCTAAATGGAAGGCTGGGACAGACGGACGCTAGGGCATGCGGATTGCCAGCGTGAAACCAAACGGAAGAAACAGAAATTTTCCATCTTTGGAAAGAACTTGTTGCACATAGTCGATTTGCGCACGGCTTTGTGCGGCTGTACGTATGAATTATCGTGTGAAACTTTAGGGGTTTAGACAAATTCAAAACCCCTACAAGATGGACGATTTTGATCATACTAACGGGTGAGTGTGGTGGCCCAAGAACGGACGAAAATGGATGATTTCCATTTGTCAGTAGCGAGCGGGAGGATTTTCAAAATTACCCTTCATTAGTTCGGGTCAACCAAGCTTGACCGGTCCCTATGGTTCGATGCACAATAGGTGCACGTACTTGTTGTGCATATGCATCAAATGTGGGGGTCCCCAGTGGTGTTCGAGATCTGATCCACACCGTTCATTTGTTTTATCACCCCAACTTAGGGCCTACCCCAAAGAATGAGGCAAATCCAAGTCTTAGGTGGGCCATATGAGTTGATCTCTTAGCTCTAACGGTGGCTTCCGTTGATCTAATGGCCGGATCTTCCCGAAATCAAACGTCAACGGTTAAAAGAACCTAGTGGCCAAAATATGAAACATATACAAGTACTAGGTGGGCCATACGTTTGTAAAAGCATGTGGGTGAAACCCACCTTTAAACTAACGTGAAACCATGTTGCTGCTCAAAATAGGTGGGGGGCCATTTGTGGTTGCCTTCTAGAAAATCTACACCCTTTACCACCTTTGTCATAATGTTTTAGCACATGGGTCAAAGTACGAATCAGATTTGAGTTCTAAGTGCGCCACACCTTCAACAAGTGTGTGAATTACTCACACCGTTAAAACCCATGCACGTCTCTGTGAGAATTTGTTATTCCACGTGAATTAATTCATTTTGTGTGGTGTGAATTGTACTATTTTTAGTCTTGCGATCTGCTCTGTTCATCGCGTCAAACACGCTCTGCTAGAATAAGGGTTTGAAAATAGAACAGATCCGTTGATTGGGTGGGCCGCATGGTATGTTTTACCTTCAACGGTAGTATGTAATGACATTAAATATTTACAAACTTGTCATCAATTTCTCAACCAGCTTCCAACGTCCATTACGTCGGAGTGCGCCGCCCGAATTTCTTGAAATTTGGCAGGCATTCTTCATTTTTCATGTTCTTTCCATTGGTCCATCTTGGGCCCCGATCTCTCGAGAATGACCAAGATGCTTTTTCGAAGGCTAACTAATTTTAAAATTCAAAATAACATTTGTACCTATTTCATTGATGAGCTACCAGGTAGTTTAGACTTAAACCCGAAGATCTTCATAATGACCGATTCATCCTGATATTCGGATGACCCATTTGGTGGATCCAAACCTAATGGATGGTCAAATGACTTGTTAAAAATAAGGAAACATTATTATTAGCACTCTAACCATGTATATGGGTGGATGTATGGTCAGTTTTGGGAATGGATGAACACAAAGTGGGTTTCCAAAGTAATTAAGGGTATAAGTCGATGGCGTTTTCGTAATTATTGTTGATCTGTAAGTTTTCAGAAATCTAATGGCTCCACGTGGTTATAGGTACGTTTCTAAGAAATTCTTTCAAAAGAACATATATCTAAATCATTATGGATAGGGAGTTTATTCGTCATTTCGTTCAAGGGAAAGTACTTACGTCAAATCTCGTGACAGATGGCCTTGTTTTGAAATTCAAGGGTCAGATGGCTTGATCTATAAATAGAGATCATTCCCAATGGATAGATTCGTGTCAAGGAATATATGTAAGGTCAGGATAGCTAGGTTGGTATCGTACACATGTACGTATCAAGTTAAACTTCATGGTAACACTCGAGGACTTTCAATACTCGGGTATTGAAAAGTTCGGGGTGTTACAATCTACTCCCCTTAAAGAAAATCTCATCCTCGTGATTCAGCACAATCTATCTTAAGGTGTCCATATGCATCCGCTGGTTTTCTGTATTAAGGTTATTCATATAAGTGCTCATAACTCACCACTAGAACAAGAGTCATTGCAACCTACCCCCCTTAAAGATTTCAAATTTCCAATGTTTAGGCTAACACAAATAGATGGTCGTAGTAGGTTTGAGCCCGATACATCGATCATCTGTCTGCGTAGGACAGAGGATTTTTGTATCCATTTATAATCCTATTAAATCTCGATCCTTTACTTAATCAGAGCATTGAGATCGTTGAGATTTTCTAGGACTTAGAACTAGAGCCAAACCATATAGACTTTGTATAAATACGGTTCCGTCGACTTGTGATCCCGATTATTCTGCACTCATGGGGAAATATCACGTAATCTTATATCCTCATAAAGGACAAGTCTATGTGGCCCATTACGCTTCCACATCGGACTCTGATCATCTAAGCTTAATGCAAAAATTTCCAGGACTAGGGTCTTCTCCATGAACCCTGAGTTTAAAATTTTGCTAAATCTAGTTGGGGTTTCAATCAAATTCCAACATACTTCGCCAAGAGTTGGAAATCCACCTAAATTATCTATAATTCTGCTTCTAATAAATTTTACGTGGTGGAATTAAGAATTGAGGGAAATGTTTTCTCTAAGTTAGGAAACGTATTAAGGCACCCAAGCTACAATTCCTAGTACGACTCTTAAGTTTAGGGGGCACTTGTGTCCAATCAAATGTACAATATGATGGTTAAAGAAAATTCCTACGATTCCAAGTTAGTTTCATTTGTCAAACCTCATGACGATTTTATTCATAACTTTTAAGAAAATCTTGGAAAAGTTCAATTTCTAAGTTTTTCTAAGGAGTGATCATTGAGAGTTAAATTCAAGAAATGTTCATCATAATTCACATTTGCATCATAGTGGGCACTTATTCCCCACCATACCTAAGCTTAGTCTCTAAGTTCGGGCAACTATCCTGGTAGTTTATAAGAGAACTAAAATTTTCACTTCTAAGTTTGAATGATTGAACCTAAAATCTTTCAAGGGAACCTACACTCATTTCTACGTCCTATTAGTTATCAAACAATGTTTCAGGGATCCTATCATTTTGAAGTATCTATGTTCTCAATTTCTCTTAATTTCAATAAGATTCCACATCAATTCAAATGATTACCTTAACCATTTCTAAGGGAACCTAAGTTCGGGTTTCCACGTTCTCAACCATTCTTCTAAGTCTAAAGGGAAATTATCCTAAGTTCAAATTTCTAAATTTAAACATCCTAACTTGAAGCATTTAAAATTTGTATAAGATCATTTTCCAAGGTCAAGTTTATCCAAACTATACTCTGAGACCAACTGTATCGCCCCGACTTTTCAGGACCCAAGTATGCAACCCATTTCCCAAAAACCCAGGTGTTAACTTTAAAGGATGGTCAGATATAATATTTTTCTTTTATCAGAGTAAGTAGATGAGCGTATAGTGGACAGATCAGCATAAAGAAAATTTTCAATTTCATTTAGAGTATACCAGAGTTTGCCCATAATGACTTATACAAACCAATGTCTCCATTCTTACGAATATAAAATGAAATAACATTACATGTGAAACAAAGTAAAATTGTAACAATCTTGAGCCGTGAAATCCTGTAGCAGCCCTTAACAAATATAATCATGCACCATTGTCAACCATATCCTGCTCTTCACCAATATGATTGTGAACATCATCAAGGTCACCTGTGCTACCTATACAGTTATATATTTGATGGATGAGTGACCAACTCATTGTGAACTCCCCTCAAGATTACACACCACCGCATTAGGTAAGAAATAGTATAAAACATCCAGACAACCAAAACAGAGTAAATGCAGTCTTATTATATGCATGGATGCGTGAATGCAATCATTGTCCCGGGTAAAACATTCAGACGGACATTGGGCTTATCATCATTGCAATCATTATTCCGGGTAAAACATCCAGACGGACATTAGGCTCGTCTCCCTTGAAATCATCGGCACAGAAAAAACATCCAGACAGTCTGTGCCTCGTGTAAAACATCCAGACAGACAAATATGTACGATAACAATAGATGATGGTTGGTGCCTCGGGCAAAACATCCAGACAGGCGAATCTATATGTTACATATGACAGTAATAGATATTGATCTGTGTTATACATGCATGATTAGTCAACCTATTATTAGTCCAATTGCAACCAGCCAATTTAAATAAGCTCACGGTCACTATGGGTAGCGCATGGCCCAACATAGGCCGACGGTTCGGGCATAGTGTCCCATGACCACCATCCCCGGCCCATGAGGCTACCACTTAGGATGTTTAATGGAAACTTGTCGATCAAGTTACATACCAAGTATGGGTGTACATTTATAAGCGGGGGTTTCCCACTAATGTACCAGTTTAAATCCCAAAAGCAATCAACAAGTAATCCAATAACATGAATTAAATATACAGGATAAACATTAAACATGTAGTACAACAATTCAATTTTCACTAGCTAACACATGTGATTATAAAAGGGAGATATCAATTATGAATTTAAATAAAAACTAAAACTTAAGCTAATGAGAAGATGGAAAGCTCAAGGGGAAGAATCATCACCTCATGCATCGAATCCACCAACTGACGTTGCTTGGAAGCACGTGCATCCTTAGAATTGAACCCTACCATGAATTGTGACGTTGCATGTGAGATCAATGTCCTATCAAGCATCTATGGTCAAGACCCACATAACCTAGGATTTGGATTGTTTTTCTTTTATGGTCCACCCTCGAGTTTAGGCTAGGTTTAGACTTTAGGGCTTGGATGCTAGTTGGCATATTAGTTACCATTTAAACTTATTAGTCATAAGATAATTATTGGCGTTAGTGTTATACTTCATATTAGCTGTCATATTAATAATAACCATTCTGATGATAATTAATATTATGATCTACTATTTATGATAATATTTGAGAGTGACAACCAACATACTAGTGTTTAGTAATGATATTATTTTATATGTAATCGTTAATATCGGCGAATAAGATGCTAACTGCTATTCATTTTAGATCTTAAAAATAATGATGATAGGAATGGTAACTACGTTGATAGTATTAATAATTGTAAAATTGCCATTTATACTAGCGATATAATTTTTATTATCTAATATGACAACCTCAACCCTTGTGATGGTAATAATTATTACGATATATTTTTAATGATAATATTTAGAAGCGGTGAGTAAAATACAACTAATCACTAATTGTAGTTTCATTTATAATAAGTAGTTCTAGCACAAATTAGAGGTTAATCACATATAATGTTAGCAACTTAAATAATAAGGGTGTAGCCATGATATTAATATAATAAAGCATATCTAATCTAGAAGGAAAGCATTGGTTCATTAAGTCGACTCGGTCGATTTGGATTTGGTTGGAAATGTTACCTAGCGACGATGTGTAGTACTAGGTTCGGGACTAGGAGCCCCAACGTAGTTGGTCTGCTAACCGAGCACGGTCCCTGAATGGCATGGGATTCGAGTCAGCCTTGACTCAGTGAGTTGACTCGGTTTGAAACCAAGTTGACCCGATCTTCTTCCTTTCTTTATTCTCCTTTCTTTCTTTCTTTCTTTCTTTCCTCTGCTTCTCTTTCCTTCTCCTGACCAGATGGTGTGGCTGGACTCTATCTAACAACTCAATCAGGCCGGAACTCAGATACTGAGTCAGCAACTGAGTCAACTGTGGTAGCAATAGCAGCAGCTTCGCCTCTCTCTTTCTCATTTGTTTCTCCTTTCTTTTCTTCTCTCCTCTCTCGCTTTTTCTTTCCTCTCCTCATTCTACTTCTCTAACAAGGCCAGGAACCCTTCAGCCCAACTTTATTCAATGAGTCAGCGGGTCGAGACTCAGCCGAACCCGATCACCCCTCGAACTCCCTTCTTCTTCTTCCTGATTTCTTTCTCCATCTGCTTCTTCCCTTATTTCCTCTGACCTTCTCTCCCCTTTTTCCCCTATTCTTCTTCCTTCCACTCCTTTCCTCCCTGCTATGCTCAGAACATAGTTTAGCAGCAGGTTAGCGACCGATGATTGCTGAGGGAGACGATCGCCATTAATGGCAGATCTGGACCCGACTGATATTTCTCGAAAACGAGGCTTCTGGAGGGTCATGACCAGTCCTAAGAAGCTTGAAGAAAGAGAAAAATGAAGCTCTAAGTATGTTTGGGTAGTGGGTTCGCAATTTGAAGGCTGCGGCTGGTTCTTTTCTCGAGCGGACGCAATAATAGGGAGGAGAGGCCTTGCTGCCCAATTCTCCTCACCTTATACCTTAACCTAGGCTCACTCTACACCATCAAATGAGCAATGGACGAACCAGATTCGATCTGGTAGAAACAACTTTCCCCCAAACGGTGGGTAGAAACCAAAACCGGTCTGGTTTTTCTTGGGACGCCTAAATCAAATCGGACGCCCGAGATCTTTCCTAAATGGAAGGCTGGGATAAACGGAAGTTAGGGCACGCGGATTGTCAGCGTGAAATCAAACGGAAGAAATGGAAGTTTTCCATTTTTGGAAAGAACTTGTTGCACACAGTCGGTTTGTGCCTGGCTTTGTGCGGTTGTATGTATGAATTATCGTTTGAAACTTTAGGGGTTTAGACAAATTCAAAACCCCTACAAGATGGATGGTTTTGATCGTAGTAACTGGTGAGTGTGGTGGCCCATAAGCGGACGAAAACGGATAATTTCCATTTGTCAGTAGAGAGCAGGAGGATTTTCAAAATTTCCCTTCATTAGTTCGGGTCAACCAAGCTTGACCGCTCCCTATGGTTCAATGCACAACAGGTGCACGTACTTGTTGTGCATATGCATCAAATGTGGGGGTCCCCAGTGGTGTTCATGATCTGACCCACACTGTTCATTTGTTTTATCACCCCAACTTAGGGCCTAGCCCAAAGAATGAGGCAGATCCAAGTCTTAGGTGGGCCATACGAGTTGATCTCCTAGCTCGAACGGTGGCTTCTGTTGATCTAATGGCCGGATCTTCCCGAAATCAAACATCAACGGTTAAAGAACCTAGTGGCCAAAATATGAAACATATACAAGTACTAGGTGGGCCATACATTTGCAAAAGCATGTGGGTGAAACCCACCGTTAAAACTAACGTGAAACCATGTTGCTGCTCAAAATAGGTGGGGGGGCCATTTGTGGTTGTCTTCTAGAAAATCTATCCCTTCACCACCTTTGTCATAATGTTTTGGCACATTGGTCAAAGTAAGAATCAAATCTGAGTTCCAGGTGTGCCACACCTTCTATAAGTGTGTGAGCTACTCACACCGTTGAAACCCATGCACGTCTTTGTGAGAATTTGTTATTCCACGTGAATTAATTCATTTTGTGTGGAGTGAATTATACTATTTTTAGTCTCGCGATCCGCTCTGTTCATCGCGTCGAACACACTCTGCTAGGATAAGGGTTTGAAAATAGAACAGATCCGTTGATCGGGTGGGCCACACGATATGTTTTAGTTTCAACGGTAGTATGTAATGACATTGAATATTTACAATCTTGCCATCCATTTCTCAACCAGCTTCCGACGTCCATTACGTCGGAGTGCGCCGCCCGAATTTCTTGAAATTTGGTGGGCATTCTTTATTTTTCGTGTTCTTTTCATTGGTCCATCTTGGGCCCCGATCTCTCGAGAATGACCAAGATGCTTTTTCGAAGGCTAACTAATTCCGAAATTCAAAATAACATTTATACCTATTTCATTGATGAGCTACCCAGTAGTTTAGACTTAAACTCGAAGATCTTCATAATGACCGATTCATCATGATATTCGGATGGCCCATTTGGTGGATCCAAACCTGATGGGTGATCAGGTGACTTGTTAAAAATAAGGAAACTTTATGATTAACACTCTAACCATGTATATAGGTGGATGTATGGTCAGTTTTGTGAATGGATGAACACAAAGTGGGTTTCCGGAGTAATTAGGGGTATAGGTCGATGACATTTTCGTAATTATTGTTGATCTGTGAGTTTTGAGAAATCTAATGGCTCCACATGGTTATAGGTAGATTTCTAAGAAATTCTTACAAAAGAACGTATATCTAAATCATTATGGATAGGGAGTTTATTCGTTATTTCGTTCAAGGGAAAGTACTTACGTCAAATCACGTGACAGATGGCCTTGTTTTGAAATTCAAGGGTCAGATGACTTAATCTATAAATAGAGATCATTCCCAATGGATAGATTCGTGTCAGGGAATATATGTAAGGTCAGGATAGCTAGGTTGGTGTCATACACATGTACATATCAAGTTAAACTTCATGGTAACACTTGAGGACTTTCAATACTCGGGTATTGAAAAGTTCTGGGGCCTGCAAAAAACTTTTAATTTTTATTCATCACTTTTTACAAGAATGTGGCCTATAGGAAATTTGGATATGCTTAATTTCATGAATAACTTCATGAAATGAGCTAAGAAAAAGGATGGGAGGCATGGATATACAATTTATTCATTGATGTGAGACCCACACGGTAAGGGTAACACCCACTAAGTGTTATTTGGGTAACAATTAATCTGCTCCTTACGTGCCGATCTCTTGTAATGGTAGGTATGACATTGCATATTGTTTGTGACAAATCCACTTCGTCCATTCGATTTATGAACTTAGTTTAAGATATGCCATAAAAATGAGGCAGATTGAAAACTCAGGTAGGCCACATGAGAATAAAAAATGGGCAAAAAATGTGTACCGTTAAAAACTTCATTGGCTTCTTTTTGCACCTCAAACGAGACCTATCTAGACCAAAATTTCTTCAATAAGTCTGTCATGATCTGAGTAAGCTCCATACAAATTTTGAGCCAAATCGAAACAAATTAAACTTACATCAAACCACTTTACCCCACTTCACTCCTTTCAAGCCAAAGTAGTGTAAACTTGTTTTAGGCACCTCAAACGTTTCCCATCTAGGCCGATTTTTGTCTGGCATGCCTGCCATGGTCTGAAGAAGGTCCAAACTTGTTTTAAACTTAATCCGACCAAGTTAAGGTTACATCAGATCACGTCCCCCCACCTCACCCTTCCTGCACCATTTTAGGGAGAGCTCAATTTCGGTGCCTTAAGCGAAACCCATCCAAGATGTAACGAACATGCACGTTGTCAATTAATTTTCATAGGGTCATAAAAACATATACGAAGAGACCATATAAGTACTAGCTTGATTAAAAAAATTGCCTATAAAAATATTTTTAATGGTAATTAACCACAATTTTCAGTCATGTGGTCCAATTGATATTTGGATAAGGTTAATTTTTTGGATCAAATACTAAAATGAATTAGAAAAATGGTCGGACAGTGTTGATATAATATAAAATAATCAAGATGGGCCATAAGTGGTGAGTGTCACACCAACAACTGATCTGCTCATCGTCATCAAGTTGTCTTGTTATTGGAAAAATGTCAGTATAGCCCATCACTGTAATCGTGATGATTCATGATGTCCATTAAAATATACGGATGATATTATGATATTTCTATAAAAATGAAACATATATAATTTCACGCCCCGAAATCCGGTACCCATGTATATCCGACTCTGATTTCGTACCCAAAGGCATGACTTATATTTTGTATATTTTAATTTCATAATACACACATTTATTAATAAAATGATTCTCATTCATAAAATATAACCATAAAAAATTAATAAATAAATATTTATTTAAAAATAATATATCCATGTCTTGAGTATTGCAGATTGTCACCAAACTCATGACTCATCACATGTCATCACTTTACTATCATACTAAATGTTCATTACAATTTATTCAGAAAATGTTAAAAAACTGAAAAATAAATGTAAATATAAAAACAAATCTCTTTAAACGCTTTCACTAGATACTGATCTTGAATTTTTAAAATCTCAATAGGGTGAACTGTGAAGCCTAGTGAGTAATCTCAATACCAGTTTAAAAAATAACTTCATATAATCTGAATAAAATATACTAAAATATACAATACATATTTAGGTAAAGTAACAGTAATAAACAAGAATTTTCAATGTAAATTCCAAAAATAAATAAATCAAGATATGTTATAATCTATAATAACAAGTGCGGTTTATTCTTTTAACACCAGGGCGGTTTACACCAGTTGGCTAACACCCGCGCCAATACAACACCTAGCAGGGCAATGAGAACCTCTTGCGTGACATGCTCACTGTTGAGACTCAAATAATGCATAATTTCCCCCATTTATATCTTGGTTTTTGAACATGAATCAGCTTAATGTTCTATTTTACTCATGTTTGTGTTGCAAGGTGAATTTAAGAGCTTGAATTGAAAAGGGTGCTAAAAGCATGGATTTGATGCCCAAGAATCACCAAGACAAAGGATGGATCTTAGGAGACCAAGATTGAAGAATTCACATACCAAAGATCCAAGAAAACCAAGTGAGGAGTGAAGAGAACCAAAGATTTGAAGTGAAGAATCCTAAAATCGTCTGAAAAAAGCATATTCTGAAACTCTGGAATCTATTTTGAAAAACTGCGTAGAGTGAAGTCTATTTTAGCAAACTACATAAATTCTCAAGCGCCATTAATTTTAAGAATTCATATCTATAAGATAATGAATATCAAAGAAATGTAGTAGGTTGAGAACCTCTCCTATCTAGGAAATCTAATTGATTCAGGGTAAGTCTATCCATCCATGTGGATCTCATATGATGAAAACATATAGATCTCACATAAGGATCAAAAACTAAACCTAAACAATTGATAACATGCATACACCATTTTTTTCATCATTAAAATAATCAATCATCATAACTATGAAAATATTAAACCAATATGTTTCCCTTCTAGCTTGGGTTAGAGACAACTTAGAAGAACATAATTAAATTGTAAAATAAAAAATCAACAAGAAAGAAATAAATGCAAATAGAAAAGATCTTTTCAATGGTACGGTTGAGGTTCCAAGATGTACCAATTGGGATTCTAGGACTTCCAACCCAAGGGTCTAAGTTGCCCCACCTGTTTATGATTTAAAGATTTTAACCCAGAGGACTTGATTGCCCCACCTATTTTCTGGCGTTGCATAACTATTTCAATGATGCGTGATTTTAATATTACATGAATCAAATATTTCTAAAATCGTTAATGACCGTTATTCTTCGATCAATACATAATACTTGATGTATATAATTTATCAAACTAAAAATGAAATTTTCAATCAATGTAAATTGTCCATACATGATTAAAGTTCTACGAAAGAAATAAACCTGCAACATGATTTATTAGATATAAGAATTTAGAAAATTATATATAAACTCAAGATTTTTACAATAATTTTAACAAAACAAAGTCAAAATGCAAAAAATGAAATTTTAAGGTAGGATTAGTAATAAGACGATATAAAAGTCGAATTGAGGCATATTAAAAAAACGACAACTGAAGTAATAAAAAATTTCAATGACATTTTAGGAAGTATGGTAAGTGATTAACTCAAATTAAAAAGAACATCTTAGATGGCAAAATTTAATTATAAGTACAATTGAATATATATATATATATATATATATATAACTTTTCATAAACATCAAGTGAGAGATACTCACATAATATATGTATATTATATATCTTTTCCTCTTCTTCTTTTTTCTCTTTTCATTTTTCTTCCATCTCTCTCAACCTCTATTTCTTTACTTCTTCTCACATAAATAACAACATGAAGTTACTCTCTCTCTCTCTTCACCATTCTCACTCTCTCTCTCTCTCTCTTCGTGTTACACCATATCATACAACATAACTCCTTCTCATCTCATATTTATAGTGATTCCATTCATTAGTTATTACACACGTGAGGGAAGAGACAACGATTGTTGCTTTCGTTTCCATCTCTTTTAGTCATGTTTTTCTTTTCTTTTCTTTTTTTTCAACATGGGTTGGTTTAGTGCACCATGCATCTCATGTGTGCCGCATGCATGTAGCACATGTGTGATGAGTTTGTGTGCATGCAGTATGTGTGACAGGTGTGAAATTTGTGATGCATGCATGGACGGATGGTGTGATATATATATATATATATATATATATATATATGGTTAGAAGGATGGATATGTGTATGTTTAGATGTGATTTTGTATGATCAGTTACTGGACTTCAAAGGTACATATAAATTGGTGAGATGGATGGGTTAAATGAAATGGTGATGAACAATGGTTTCTAGAAGTAATGGTCACTCTAGAAGTAATGTGTACACCTTTGGTATAAACCCCACATTGGATATATGGTCAGATAGATGGGTATAATTGTAGGTGGCCATATGACCAACAAGATGGACGGTCGATTTAAATAGACGAATAAGTGTTCTAACAATTTCAACATATGAACGGTTTGATGACTGTATCATTGGATGGATGGTTAAGTGCATGGTTAGATTTATTAGTAAATGAATAGTTGGATTGGATATATCCAAATCAATAGATGAGATTGGACCAGTTGATCTTGTAGATCAATGGTTATATCGAACTAACTGGATACGTCGATCAATGGTTAAAATTAGACGGTAAGAATTTACTCGGGTTATTACATGTAATGATCAAGTGGACCATACAGGACATTTCTATTCATGATAACGAAATTATCCACTTTTGATACTTCGTATGGCCTACCTATTACTCAAATCACTTTCATTTTTCGGTCAATGACAAAGGACGTGAGCAGAGGTATTGATGGTGTTGATCACTGTATTTGATTAAGGTGGGCCCCATTTCATGATTCAAGATGCCCACCAAAATTTAGTGGCATAACTATAATAAGGATTCAAAAGATGAGCAATTGCAAATATCTAATCAGAATCTCAAATAAGAGCTACGAGTACCTAAGTTTATTGTAAAAATACGAATTTATCCTCTTTGCAATATAAGCTTAGCCTACACTTATGAGTAGTGGATCCAGTTTCGCACAATGAGCCATACAACATAGGTTAATTATCTTAAAATTATCTGAAGTAAAAGAATCACTATTAAATCTATCAAAGAATAGAAATAACATCAATAAAATAATATTTAAAAAGATAGCTGAATTTTTAACAAAAATTATTCATGATTTTTAAAAAAAAAAAAAATCAAATTGAGAATCATTATGATCTTGGAAATCTCAACCTACCTAAATAAGAATAAACTTAAAATTTTAAAAATTCGATTGAAAGAGTTACTGAAATTTTAGAAAATAGTCCAATAAATGAAGAAAATAAAAATACATAAATCAAGATGGGTTGCTGAAATTTTCAAAAAAGAAGGGTTGTCTATAACCCTAGTTGAGAGTGGGAGGAAGAGAAATATATGAAAGAGAGTAGTTGGATCCATCGATTAATGACGTGTTCGATTGTAACCAAAGGAGGGAGGGAGATATAGATTGAGAGTAAGAGGCATCATAAAGGGAGGGGGAGGGGGAGGGGGAGGGGGAGGGAGAGGGAGGGCACCATGCATGTGGAAAAAAAAGTTTTGCTTTTTGGCCGAATTGCTACTCTACTAAACATCATTTGAGAGTTGTTAACGACTTGACTTTTTGTCTCATAAGGGTCTCCCTTTATTAACCAATAATGGATGACATGACCTGTCCACCTCTCCTAGTGGGGGTAGTACCCAATCCGCACCCCATTTGTTGTTGGTATAGAAATATATCGTAAAAAATCAATAGATCCTTTAGTGTTGTCTTTTAAAACTTACACTTAGATTATTTAGTATGCAAAATTGTGCATCGGGCGAGATTTCTGTCGTCAAGGGTGATAAGCTTAGCTTACAACATTATTCTAAAAAGATCTCGAATAGAATGAAATGTAGGATATCCCATGTGTATTTGCAATGAGAAATATTATGTACATGTAGGTTTACATTGACCTAACATGATTTTTGCAGTTGCGATGCTTGGAAGATACATGATGAATTTACAAATAGATCATTAGAAAGTTGTAATGAAAGCGATGCAATATCTTCAGATGATGAAAGATTTCATGCTCATATAGAAATAGATTGATCAACTGAAAACAATTAGAGATGCGGACTCGGACTAATATTGGATGCCTTGATTTTTTTTTTTTTAAAGACCAATTAAAATTGATTTTCATGATGTGGCCTGAAGAGTTGTTTTATGGAAGAGTGCGAAGCAGACACTTACGAATTAATCCACCATAAAGCAGAAATTCATCGTCTGTTACAAAGCAACATGTCATGCATTATCCCTATAGAAATTTATGTCAATGTTTCATATTATACATTAAGATCAAAAGTTACTTAGAATTTATTGTAATACTAATGTAATGGTGTTTTTCTTCAATTACAACAAAAATTCATCTAAGTCGAAGTATATATACATAAAGCTTCTAGTTGTAAGAGAAAATATTCAAAATCATTTAGTGTTTATGAAATATACCAATTCAAAATTGATGTCTAAGGACCCACTGATTAAGGGCATACCTTACTAGTTATTTAAGGAGTTGGTGAGTAGCATGGGAGTACTTAGTATTAAAGATGTGTTTTCTTAAGAATAGTAAATATACAAGCATTCTAGTAGTGTGCACACTTCAATTCAGCTAATGATTAATGTTTATGATATTATGTTTTTTGTTCTTATTTATTATTGTTTCATACACATGTTAAAGTAAAAGAACATGATAGTTTGGCTTTCACTTGGGGTATGATGCATTTGTTAGTGGTGATAATAGGACTACTTGAAAAATTGTATGTGTGACTACTTTTGTGAGACCCGTATCCTAACCCGTACCGTTCCATATACCTCCGCGGTCCTCCCGGTCGAATTTCGGCGACCCGCGATCTGTTATCAATGTTTGCACGTGATCCTAAGTCATGTTCCATATATCAGAGTCGGCCCATGGTGTTGTATATTTGGCCCTTGTGTAAGGTCATGGGTCCACTATATGTTAGCCTTTATGTGGGTCATTCCTTGGGGGCAATGTTGATTAAATGTCCACATTATCAGGGTCGATTGTCGATGCCGGTTATTGATACTAACTATGAGTATGTGACTGCATAACATCATGATACATGCCCATACGCATCATCTGCATGTTTGTTATAAGATGTGGTTGACCATTGCATATGTCATTGGACAGGTTGTATGAGACTCCGTGATAGGCGGAAGTTATCTCATATGAGCGCACGGTATGCGCAGGATTGATACATGACTGGATTGTATGACTCATGCATCTTAGATTGTGTGTTGGGATTACTGTATGCCCTAGTGACATCAGGGTTGTAGCCTCCATAGGCACATCGTGGATGGCCAGATGGGACACCGGAATTTGTTATTAGCATCGAGCTGCCATAAATGGCCCTGGGTGAAAATTTCTAAACCTCCGAGGCCAAGAGACGCCCCAACGTCGAGACCGAGTGGATACATGAGCGCCCGAGTGCCGAATACCAGGAGGCCGTGTCTCCCACTGTGTCATGGTCGGTTGGGAGGGGGTGTAGCCTTACCCGCCCGAGAGAAGGGGGCATAGCTAGGCTGAGTTTGACCAGCTCGTGAATGGGTCCGCTATCGACGTGCCGGGTAGATATTGGCTGATTACTGGCAAGGCGGATAGTGAGGTCTCTTCCACTTGCATGGTCGTGCGTTAATGGGCGGCGATTTGCATGTAGAGTGTACCAGACCCCGGTGATGATCCCAGAGATGAACTGTACTGATATGTGGGTTTATTGAGCAGGAGTTGTATACTCATTCATTCATTCATTCACTATCCACTCAGTTGGTTGTGCGCAACTATTTGTTACATGTACCTTTGCAATGGCTAGGATTTCGGTTAGGGCGCGTGACTAACCTGAGATCAGGAGTTTACCACATTGAGTCTGATTATTCAAATTAAGTATGAAACTAGTTTGGATAGAAGTCTCTTGCGATGGACCCCATAGCCTGTGATAATACGTACTATCATCCCGACTTCACACTCCAGCATGATCATCCATTCACACCGCATATTGCATTTATATGGTCTAGATACGACTGACGGTATTTGTGAACTCATCAGGAATTGTATATTACATTGCATCCTCGACATCTGATATTCGACTCTTTATGACTCATCATTTGCATAGCTGACCTGTATTGCGTACTCTGATATTGTTTGACTCATGGACTTGTCAATGTTTTCGCTTACTCTGATATCGTATGATTCATTATCTTACTAGTATTTCTGACAATGTATGATTATGACATCGTATTTGTGCGCTTGACACTTATATTGCGCACACACTTTCACCACACTCTAAGCTTTCTATAAGCTTATGCACGATAGATGAGTGCAGGTGATGTTGGTCGCAGTGGCGTTGAGCTTGGAGCGTGCAATTATCTTCTGGAGCTTTGATTTTATTTTGATATATGTATTTTCCTTTTAGTATTGTATTCAAAGTTTATATTAGTGGATATGTGATGATGATGTTGCTTTTATGATTTGGATAAACTTGTGGTTATACTTCTTACGAGATAAATGTATGTTGGAAAATCCTCCTTGTGGGATCCCAGGATCGGAACCTGGCATATGGGCACTGGGAGACGAGAATGGGGTACTACGTAGGCTGTCGGCACCAGATTCGGCGATCGGGATTCCTGTGAATCCGATTTTCGGGTTTGAGGAGTGATGGAAGTTGGTGTCATAACATAACTTGGGAATACCTGAAGATAACATCACATATCTGCCGATAGCTATCCTGCGCTCTATGATTGTTGAGAACTTAGAATGATTAGATCCCTGAGTTCGAATAACTTAGATACCTTTTAATATAGCTCCCCACCGTTGAGATTATGAGGCTGCATGTATCCTAGTTTCGATCGTTTCTGATCCGAGGTTCAGTAGGGGTCACATAGTGTTGATAATGCGTCTTGGGAGCGCAAGACTGAGATTAGAGAACGCTATCTCCATTTGTTGATTATGCCTTGTGTATGTTTATAATTTATGTTTCCTCTTCTCTTGTCTGTTCTGTAAATTTCGATGACGAAATTTTTTTAGGTGGAGAGAGTTGTGAGACCCGTATCCTAGCCCGTACCGTTCCGTATGCCTCCTCGGTCCTCCTAGTTGAATTCCGGCTACCCGCAATCTGTTATCGGTGTTTGTGCACGATCCCGAGTTGTGTCCCATATATCAGAGGCGGCCCATGGTGTTGTATATTTGACCCTTGTGTAAGGCCATGTGTCCACTATATGTTAGGCTCTATGTGGGCCATTCCTTGGGGGCAATGTTGATTAAATGTCCACATTGTCGGGGTCGATTGTCGATGCCGGTTATTGATACCGATTATGAGTATGTGATTGCATAGCATCATGATACATGCCCATACGCATCATCTGCATGATTGTTATAAGATGTGGTTAACCATTGCATATGTCATTGGACAGGTTGTATGAGACTCCCTGATAGGCAGAAGTTATCTCACATGAGCGCATGGTATGCGTAAGATTGAAGCATGACTGGATTGTATGACTCATGCATATTGCATTGTGTGTTGTGATTACTGTATGCCCTAGCGACATCAGGGTCGTATCCTCCATAGGCACATCGTGGATTGCCAGATGGGACACCAAAATTTTGTTATTAGTATCGGGCTACCATAAATGACCCTGGGTGAAACTTTCTAAACCTCCGAGGCTAAAAGACGCCCCAACGTCGAAACCGAGTGGATAAATGAGCGGCCGAGTGCCGAATATCAGGAGGCCGCGTATCCCACTGTGTTATGATTAGTTGGGAGGGGGTGTGGCTTTATCCGCCCGAGAGAAGGGGTTATAGCTAGGCTGAGTTTGACCAGCCCGTGAATGAGTCCGCTATTATGAGACCCGACCCTAGTTCCCATGTTTGCATGTATGTGTGTGATTATGCATCTTGTTCATCATGGTCTCGCGGTCCTACCGGTCGAATTTCGGCGACCCGCGACCTTCGAATTGTGTTTACGGTCACCTTGAGTTCAGTCACATAGACCTGACTCGGATCGACCCAAGACCTATGCCATCTCGTTCGTATCGTCGTTGCGGTTCCAACGACGCGTCTTGTGTGTCAATCCGACCTATGGATCAAAAGTTATGAGTATTTCATCATGTGGCCCACTTTTTATACAAAAACATGTGGACCACCTCCATGGCACAATTTTCCATGCACACCACACACACACACTACACTATTGCATGGAATAAACACTACCCACCCTAAACACTACCCATACCTAGCCTACCCTAGCAACATTGTTATTGTCACCATAGGTTATTATTACTTCCCTTAAAAAGATTTTCCCTCTCTTTCCCTCTCATTTCTCTCTCTCTTCTCTTCTTCTCCAGCAACTTCTCTCCCATCTCCCTCTCTTCTCTAGCCCCATTTCCCCTTTAATCTTCCAAATCCAACCATCTAAATCCAATCTCACCCATTGATATGGATCCCTTGGTGCACTAGGAGCTAGGAGGTCCAAGTTTGGAGCAATCTAAGGTGGGTGTACTCCTACGACTTAGGATTTCTATTTTTATATTCTTAGATCTCCTTTTTTTTGTGTGGGAAGTGTAGGGCCCACCAATCCATGGTGGAGATCCTACATCATCCCTTAGTTGTGGCCAAATGGCCTTTTTGATGCATGCATGTCCATGCATGGGGTTTCCCCTCTATAGGCCCCCATCATGGAGGATTACTTGGATTTCATAGTATGATGGGTCATCTAGACCCTAAATCATGGTTGGGATGACATCCCAATCATTGATCTTGAATATAGAACATGCATGTGGTGGATCTATGTTGTAACATATGAATAAAAGCGATGTATGGTGTGATTGATGAAGGGGAGGGCCTTAATGTGGCGGAGCCCCTCCTCTTGTGGCCGATTCTTTATTATTATTATTATTTCTTTATGATAGAATGTTGATCTTGCATGTGTGGCCCACCTTGTAGGCCAACAAAAATCCAGACCAACCATGGAGATTGGATGCCCATAGCGGTCCATCCTTAGACATGTGGCCCCAAAATCCACCTAAATGGGACACATGCAAGGGGTATTTGATGATGGGGAAGGTCTGGACATTTGTGGGGCCCACTGGGGTGGTCCACCACACAATTTTCTGGGGTTAAATCCCATGGAAAACTATGTTTATATTTTAATCATTTCTATTACATGTTGTTGTCCAAATCTGCCTGGACAGATTTTTGGGCCACTTTGGGGCCTGATTTACGGGTTTTGGTGGGAATAATGAAACAAAATAATATGTGATTCTTATAGCCTTATGACCCATCTACAACCATACCAAATTTCAGCCCCATCTGACCTTCATTGGGGTCCCAAAGGTGTGGTCCAAATGAGGTGGACAGTCTGGATTTTTCTGCACTGTTCCAGCAACATTCTACCCTGGACAGGTTGGAATTCTGAAATTTATTAAAATACTTTTGGGTGTCTAAAAATTATGAAAATGTACAAAGAGGTGGTCTACTCATGTTAGGACCAACATATAAAATTTTGGGGCTAATGGACACCTGTACACACCATGGTGGTGGCTGGACCGGACCATTACAATTTGGTGTCCAGATCAGTCCGATTTTCAGGATAGATTGATTTCTTTAAATAAATTAAAATATTTTTAAATCTCCAAAAATTTTAAAAATTTTTGAAGTTGTTGTTCACCTATGGTGGGACCTACCTACCAAGTTTCAGAGCCAATGAACCCCTGTGCACACCGTGGCCAGGGCCGGACTGGCCCACCACATTGGGACGTCCAAGTCTGTCCGATTTTCTGGACAGACTGTTTTGTTTAAATTAATTAAAATACTTAGGAATATCTAAAAATTCTGAAATTTTGTGGGAGTGTGTCCCACTTATTGAAGTATCACTCTGAAAAATTTTAACCCCAACTGACCCCATTTGTGCATCCAAAAGAATGGGCCAAGATGGTTGGCTTGCCAGAATTTTCTGCTGTGCAGTCCAGCAATATGCCTTGATAAAATTATAATTCAAAAATGTTTCCTCTGATGGTGGGCCACCTTTTTGGGTTTTCTCTCATTGTATGCATGATGAGGGACCTTGGCCCTCAATTTTCAGAGTTTTAGAGGTCCTGGGCCCACTCCAATGGAGTGCCCAAATTTAGGACAGCAACATGTTATAATTATGTTTGGCCTTTGGGCTGAAATTTTGAGGAGTGGGGCCCAACACATTGTGAAGAATCTTAGAGGTAATAATTTATACATTTAGTTCCTTAAATGTTGGGCTTAATAAATGCACTTTTGAGGCCCACCACAGTTGAATTTAATTGGGTCCATGAATGTGGCTAGTTGTTGAACTCTTTGAGCCCAATTGGGCTGGAACTTTCTAGATAGGCCCATTGAACTCTTGGGCCATTTTTACCATACTATTGTGTTGGATTAGTGGGCCAGATTACACAAGTATATGGGCCCTTGATTGCCCACCAAATCAACTTTATACTTGGGCCGGGTTGTAGGCCCAACTTACTTGACTAAGAACATGACATTTGCCCATGTGATTTGAGCAATGGGCTGCCCACTAGGCCACCACAATATATGGGATTAGTAGCCTTTATGTTGGGCCCTAACCTTTCCCCTATGGGCCCATAGTGGTATATATGGGTTGGGCTATGTGTGTTCCCCTTGGACCCATGTTTTGGATGGGCCTTGGGCCGCCTTTCTGAAGCCCAACATGAATGTATGTGGTATGTAATGGCTGCCCATTTCTTATTTCTAATGTTATGTGGGCCTTGGGCCTTGATCCGTAATCAATTAGAGATGGGCTACCTCTTGGGGACCAATTGTGGTTGAATGTCCACATTGGTGGCCCTAAGGTAGGCCCATGGGCTTCTATGGGTGGTTAAAGGCCCACCATGGACCCTTGCTAGGATCGTTTCATCTATTTAGGCCCATATCATTATTCTCCTTAGTCTCATGGGCTACCCCAGGTATATTGGCCCCCACTAGAGCTTGTATTCCTTATGAGGAATTGGTTAAGTACCTAGACCCTGCATGGTTAGGTAGAGAGTTCATCTTCACCTCATCGGCACCCCTATTCATCTTCATGGCCCACTCCCATACGCATCATATGCATGCTTAGTTGAGGTATTATTGACCATGGTTGTGTCATTGTGTAGGACATGTTGGTATCTCCCCGAGAGATGGATGCTTGGGATTGATGCATGGGTGATTGTGTGATTCATGCATCTGGCATTGTATAGCTTATGGATATCTGCCCTTACTTCATCAGGGCCTTGCCTCCACAGGGGTATTCACGGATGGCTGTATGTGTGGACACCGGAAATATTAGTTGAGCATACCGGGTGCATTAGATGCCCATGGATGAAATTCCCAAAACTTCCATGGTACCAAGGATTTGCTCCAACGCCGTGACCGGGTGGAATATATGAGCGCACGAGGGCCTTATACCATTAGGCCGCGTCTCCCACTGTCGTGTAGTCGGTTGGATAGGGGTGTGGCCTTACCTGCCTGATGTGAGGAGGCATTGCTAGGCTGAGTCTGACCAGCTCGTAAATGGGTCCGCTACCTTCAGGCCTTGTTGGTGATTGGCTGTCCACAGGCGGGTAGTGAGGTCTCTTACGCTCGTTTGACTGTGCGGGGTCTGTAGAGCGGCAGTCATTCAGCAGTGTAATGGACCCCGGTGATTTCCTTATGATCGGAAATGTACATGACTTGTGGTTTGGATATGAGCACTGACATTACTTGCATTGCATTAGCATTGGTTGTACAAGCCCCTTCATGCATTGCCTTGGCATGGCACCCAGTACTCATTGCATCTTATTCATGATAAGCCTGGGTAAGGCTAGTGATATCCTCATTGACCATGCTTCTCTCCTTGTATCTCCTACTACTCTTCTGTGCACCATTATCACACACCTACACCACCCTCTAAGCTTCTATAAGCTTATGCACGATTGATGCGTGCAGGATACTCTAGGCAGGCGACACAGCAGTAGAGCATGGAGTAGAGCTGAGCATTTGAGGACTCCAGTGTTGCTGACCTTTCTCTCTTTTCCTTTTATCTCATGTATGTCCTTTTGGACCTTATGGATGATTGTAAAAGTTTAAATTTATAGTGGATTTTGCGATGTGTGCCTTTGTTATTCTCAGATGTTCTTGCTGTGATCTTGGGTATGCTCGTATTGGAATGATTATACTGTTATGAAAATCCTCCTTGTAGGATCCCAGGATCGGAACCTGCCTCAGGAGCCGAGAATGGGGTACTATGGAGGCTGTTGCGTTCAGAACCGGTCATCGGAATCCTTGTGAGTCCGGTTACTGAGTCTGGGGCGTGACAGGAGTTGGTATCAGAGCATAGCAAGTAATTCTGGAATAACTCAGGATAACATCACATGTCTGCCAAGAACATAGGACAAGTAGTGTCCCGAGATTCTTCTCTTCACTCCGTATTGAGCTTATAATTGTCTTGATTCCTTGCGACATCATTATTTTGTAGACGATGACGCGTGGACGTGGCGCCCGTGGACGTGGCACCCGTGGTCGTGGCACCCGTGGTCGTGGCGCCCGAGGTACCCATCCTACTCGAGCACATCCTACTCCCATTGTTGATGATCCGATTCCTGAGGTCCTTATCCGGCCTGCTCCCCTAGTTGAGCCCGTAGCACCCGTACCTCCAGTTGCTCCAGTTCCCCCACCTATCCCCTCTCCTCAGCCTGCTGTTCCGGTTACAGAGGCTCCAGTTGCTCCGGTTCCCCCACCTATTCCTCCTCAGTCTGCTATTCCGGTTTCGGAGGCTCCTGCTCCGACGGCCGTACCCGTGCCTCCGCCTGAGGCGAGTGTCGCCCCTGCTTTTCCGACAGTACCTATAGGAGCTGAGCATTTTCAGCAACTGATGCAGCTGGTTGCCACCGCATTACAGACCCGTCAGCCAGCTACCACTGAGGTTTCCGGGCAGTCTGACTTACCGCGTGCTAGTGCGATGGCCCGAGAGTTCCGGCAGCATGATCCCCCGAGGTTTAGTGGTGATCCTGACCCTTCTGCAGCTGAGGCTTGCGCACTGAGGTTGCGAGGATTTTTGACACTATTCAGTGTCCTGCGGGCCAGAGAGTATCCCTTGCCACCTACCTTCTTCAGGGTGAGGCCCGACACTGGTGGTCATCCGTGTCCAGGATGGTCGGGGCTCAGTTCGTTTGGACATGGGAGGAGTTTGTGACCCGCTTCGACCAGAAGTTCTTCCCTGAGCATGTTCAGATCCAGCGGGCGATCGAGTTTGAGACCCTAGTGCAGGGCGATATGACTGTATCTCAGTATGAGGCCCGTTTCTTGGCCTTGTCTAGATTTGCTCCTCATCTCACCAGCGATGAGAAGATGAGGGCCCGTCGTTTTGTGACCGGTTTGCGTCCTGCCCTTCGCAGTCGTGTAGTGGGGCATTGCTTGGAGACGTTTGACCAGGTTGTGCATCGGGCACTAGTTTATGAGGACGACTGGGCTATGACCCAGAGATCGAGAGAGCAGAGTTCCGGTGGAGACCGGAAGAGGAGTGCACCAGCCAGCAGTTCTAGGCAGCATCGTCAGCAGAGGCGGAGGGGCAGATCAGGGTATCGGCAGCCTGCGGCTCAGTCAGTAGCCTCTTCATCGTCATCAGCACCGCCAGCTGCTTCATCTTCTGACCCCTTTTCCGGTGTATGCTTCGGTTGTGGACAGGCCGGGCATCGGAGGCGTGAGTGCCCTCTCCCCATTCAGCAGCAGCGGCCACCGCAGTTGCCCCCTCCTCGTCCTCCTCAGCAGCAGCAGAGAGCACAGCTTCCACCCGCCGCTCCTAGGGCTCCTCCTCAGCAGCAGAGGCAGCCAGGCAGACCACCTCAGCAGAGACAGCAGCAGCATAGACAGCAACAGCAGCGACAGCAGCAGCCACAGCACCAGCAGAGGGGATATCCGTATGTTGTTCGATCCCTGGGTCCAGTGTGTATAGCAGCCCAGCAGGCTCAGATTCAGGACCCTCAGTCTTCCGGTTTGCTTCCCCTACCAGCTCAGGGCCGTTTTTATTCTGCGCAGCAGGCGTCAGGCCAGGACCCGCAGTCATCGACCGGTGGAGTCGTTGAGGGTATTCTTCTTGTTTCTGCTTGTGTTGCTCATGTTTTGTTTGATTCTGGCGCTTCCCATTCTTTTGTGGCCGAGCAGTTTTGCCGATCGACCGGTATTCCGTCGGAGGCCGTGTCTGAGGCCTTGACAGTTTCGACTCCCATGGGGAAGTCTATTGTGCTAACCCGTCACTGTCCTTCTTATCCGGTGTTAGTGGGCGAGATGTTCCTCCCTGCCGATCTATTCATGATGCCGATGACAGGATTTGATGTGATTTTGGGTACGGACTGGCTTGTAGAGTATCGTGCCATCTTGGACTGTGCCGCGAGGACAGTCACGTTTCATATCGCAGGCTTGCCTGTGTTCCAGTTCGTCGCCGAGCCCAGAGGAGAGCTGCTATCTAGTTTATTGGCTTCGGTAGTTGAGGATTCTATCGCAGAGAGTATTGAGCTGCTGCCAGTTGTTTGTGGGTACCCAGATGTGTTTTAGGAGATACCGGGTTTGCCGCCATGTCGGCAGGTGGAGTTCCAAATTAATTTGGTGCCCGGTGCTGCGCCTATCTCGAAGGCCCCCTACCGGATGACACCGTTAAAGTTGAGGGAACTGAAGGAGCAGTTAGACGAGCTCCGGGAGTTAGGTTTTATTCGTCCCAGTAGTTCGCCTTGAGGAGCCCCGGTATTGTTTGTGAAGAAGAAGGATGGTTCGTTGCGACTCTTTGTAGATTATCGTGAGCTCAACAGAGTCACCATCAAGAATCGATACCCGCTCCCCCGTATTGATGATCTGTTTGATCAGTTGCAGGGTGCGTAGTATTTTTCCAAGATAGACTTGCGTTCCGGTTACCATCAGATTCGGGTCCGAGAGGAGGACATTCCGAAGACGGCTTTCCGAACACGCTATGGTCACTTTGAGTTTCTGGTCATGTCATTCGGACTGACCAACGCGCCCGCCATATTCATGCAGCTGATGAACGAGGTTTTTCGGCCGTTCCTCGATCAGTTCGTGGTGGTATTCATTGATGATATTCTTGTATATTCGAGAACCGAGAGGACCATGCTGAGCACCTGCGGATTGTGCTTGAGACCCTCCGTGCCCACCAGCTGTATGCGAAGCTGGAGAAGTGCGATTTTGGCAGGAGGAGATGAAGTTCCTCGGTCACGTAGTGACGAGGGAGGGTGTCGCTGTGGACCCCTCGAAGGTTGATGCAGTGCGTCAGTGGGGCCAACCCACGAATGCGTCCGAGATTCGCAGCTTCCTTGGTCTAGCGGGATATTATCGACGATTTATCGAGGGTTTCTCCCGTATTGCAGCAGCGCTGACCCGGTTGACGCGAAAGGGCATCAAGTTTGTCTGGAGTGACACTTGTGAGAAGGCATTTGCGGAGTTGAAGGACCGCCTCATGTCCGCTCCTGTTCTCACTCTTCCGGATGGGAGTGAGGGTTTTGTTGTTTTCACCGATGCCTCTATAGTTGGCTTGGGTGCTGTACTGATGCAGCACAGGAAGCCAGTGGCGTATGCCTCGCGCCAGCTTAAGGTCCATGAGCTGAACTATCCCACTCATGATTTGGAGCTTGCAGCAGTTGTCTTCGCACTGAAGGTGTGGAGGCATTATCTATATGGGGTCAGGTTCGAGCTCTTCTCGGATCATAAGAGCTTGAAGTATCTATTTTCACAGTCCGAGTTGAACCTGCGACAGAGGCGATGGATGGAGTTGCTGAAAGATTATGATTTTGACCTTCAGTACCACCCGGGTAAGGCAAACGTGGTGGCGGATGCGCTCAGCCGTCAGCCACGAGGCCTGGTGGCACATATGATGGTTCGACAGTGGCAGATGCTCGAGGATGTTTCAGAGTTTGACTTTGAGTTCGGTCTGCAGTCTTCCATTGTTCAGCTTTCGAGTTATCGATTCAACCCTCTTTGGTGGCTAGGGTGATCGAAGCTCAGCAGACGGACGAGTCACTTCAGGAGTACCGAGCAGAGGCCGCATCCGTGGAGCAGTCAGACTGGCAGATTGGTTCCGATGGTGGATTACGCTTCAGAGGCAGATTGTGTGTCCCGAATGTGCCAGAGTTGCGTCGTGATCTGATGACGAGGCACACCGATCGAGACTTACTATCCACCCGGGCTCCACGAAGATGTATCGTGATATGAGGAGGCAGTACTTCTGGCAGGGGATGAAGCGTCAGATTGCAAGTTTTGTGGCCGAGTGTGACACATGCCAGCGTGTCAAGGCCGATCATCAGAGACCCCCTGGTCCCTTGCAGCCGTTGAGCGTTCCAGAGTGGAAGTGGGAGCACGTATCGATGGACTTCATTGCAGGGTTGCCGAGGACTCAGCGCGGTCACGATACCATCTGGGTTATCGTCGATCGTTTAACAAAGTCGGCTCATTTCATTCCAGTGCGTGCTTCCTGGTCTATGGACCGGTTGGCAAGGATATTCATTGAGGAGATAGTGAGACTGCACGGCGTCCCAGTTTCGATCGTTTCAGACCGAGACTCCAGATTTACGTCTCAGTTTTGGAGGAGTTTCCAGCAGGCGTTGGGGGTCACTTTGCGCCTCAGCACTGCTTATCATCCGCAGACAGATGGGCAGACTGAAAGGGTCAACCAGATCCTTGAGGATATGCTTAGAGCTTGTGTGATCGACTTTGCGGGTAGTTGGGATGAGCATATGCGCCTCGCAGAGTTCGCGTACAACAATAGTTATCAGGCGACTATCGGCATGGCTCCTTTTGAGGCACTTTATGGTAGACCATGCAGATCTCCTAGTTGTTGGACTGAGGTTGGAGAGTGTCGTCTCTTAGGTCCTGAGCTTGTGCTGCAGACGTCAGAGGCTATTGATGTTATCAGGCAAAGGATGCGCACAGCTCAGAGCCGGCAGAAGAGTTTTGCTGATCGTCGGCGTCGACCCCTCGAGTTCGCAGTCGGGGACATGGTATATCTCAAAGTCTCGCCTATGAAGGGTGTGGTACGCTTTGGTGTGAAAGGCAAGCTCGCCCCAAGATTTATTGGACCTTTTGAGATTACCAAGCGCATAGGCGCTGTGGCCTATAGGCTTGCCTTACCTCCTGAGTTGTCCGCGATCCACGATGTATTCCATGTTTCTATGTTGCGGAAATGTGGGTTGGACACTATTCCCGTGATTGATTGGCAGCCACTTGAGGTCCGTGAGGATGCTTCCTACATTGAACAGCCTATTCGTATTCTCGATCGGAAGGAGCAAGTCCTCAGGACAAGGTCATTCCCTTGGTGAAGGTGCAATGGGGTCATCATTCGGAGACCGAGGCGTCTTGGGAACGCGAGGCCGAGATTAGAGAGCGTTATCCCCATTTGTTTGATGATTGATAGATATATGATTGTTTGTATTGCCTTCCTTGTAAGATGATTGTTATATGATGGTGGTGTTTTATTTTTTTCTTTTGTCCTAGATTGGTCAATTTCGAGGACGAAATTTCTTTGTTGGTGGGGAGGATTGTGAGACCCGACCCTAGTTCCCATGTTTGCATGTATGTGTGTGAGTATGCATCTTGTTCATCATGGTCTCGCGGTCCTACCGGTCGAATTCCGGCGACCCGCGACCTTCGAATTGTGTTTACGGTCACCTTGAGTTCAGTCACGTAGACCTGACTCGGATCGACCCAAGACCTATGCCATCTCGTTCGTATCGTCGTTGCGGTTCCAACGACGCGTCTTGTGTGTCAATCCGACCTATGGATCAAAAGTTATGAGCATTTCATCATGTGGCCCACTTTTTGTACAAAAACATGTGGACCACCTCCATGGCACAATTTCCCATGCACACCACACACACACACACTACACTATTGCATGGAATAAACACTACCCACCCTAAACACTACCCATACCTAGCCTACCCTAGCAACATTGTTATTGTCACCATAGGTTATTATTACTTACTTCCTTAAAAAGATTTTCCCTCTCTTTCCCTCTCATTTCTCTCTCTCTTCTCTTCTTCTCCAGCAACTTCTCTCCCATCTCCCTCTCTTCTCCAGCCCCATTTCCCCTTTAATCTTCCAAATCCAACCATCTAAATCCAATCTCACCCATTGATATGGATCCCTTGGTGCACTAGGAGCTAGGAGGTCCAAGTTTGGAGCAATCTAAGGTGGGTGTACTCCTAGGACTTAGGATTTCTATTTTCATATTCTTAGATCTCTTTTTTTTTGTGGGAAGTGTAGGGCCCACCAATCCATGGTGGAGATCCTACATCATCCCTTAGTTGTGGCCAAATGGCCTTTTTGATGCATGCATGTCCATGCATGGGGTTTCCCCTCTATAGGCCCCCATCATGGAGGATTACTTGGATTTCATAGTATGATGGGTCATCTAGACCCTAGAATCATGGTTGGGATGACATCCCAACCATTGATCTTGAATCTAGAACATGCATGTGGTGGATCTATGTTGTAACATATGAATAAAGGAATGTATGGTGTGATTGATGAAGGGGAGGGCCTCAATGTGGCGGAGCCCCTCCTCTTGTGGCCGATTCTTTATTATTATTTTTTTCTTTATGATAGAATGTTGATCTTGCATGTGTGGCCCACCTTGTAGGCCAACAAAAATCCAGACCAACCATGGAGCTTGGATGCCCATAGCGGTCCATCCTTAGACATGTGGCCCCAAAATCCACCTAAATGGGACACATGCAAGGGGTATTTGATGATGGGGAAGGTCTGGACATTTGTGGGGCCCACTGGGGTGGTCCACCACACAAATTCCTGGGGTTAAATCCCATGGAAAACCATGTTTATATTTTAATCATTTCTATTACATGTTGCTGTCCAAATCTGCCTGGACAGATTTTTGGGCCACTTTGGGGCCTGATTTATGGGTCTTTGGTGGGAATAATGAAACAAAATAATATGTGATTCTTGTAGCCTTATGACCCACCTACAACCATACCAAATTTCAGCCCCATCTGACCTTCATTGGGGTCCCAAAGGTGTGGTCCAAATGAGGTGGACAGTCTGGATTTTTCTGCACTGTTCCAGCAACATTCTACCCTGGACAGGTTGGAATTCTGAAATTTATTAAAATACTTTTGGGTGTCTAAAAATTATGAAAAATTACAGGGAGGTGGTCCACTCATGTTAGGACCAACCTACAAATTTTGGGGCTAATGGACACCTGTACACACCATGGTGGTGGCTGGACCGGCCCATTACAATATGGTGTCCAGATCAGTCCGATTTTCAGGATAGATTGATTTCTTTAAATAAATTAAAATATTTTTAAATCTCCAAAAATTCTGAAAAATTTGTGATTGTTTTTCACCTATGGTGGGACCTACCTACCAAGTTTCAGAGCCAATGGACCCTGTGCACACCGTGGCGAGGGCCGGACTGGCCCACCACATTGGGACGTCCAGGTCTGTCCGATTTTCTGGACAGACTGTTTTGTTCAAATTAATTAAAATACTTAGGAATATCTAAAAATTCTGAAATTTTGTGGGAGTGTGTCCCACCTATTTAAGTATCACTCTGAAAATTTTCAACCCCAACTGACCCCATTTGGGCATCCAAAAGAATGGGCCAAGATGGTTGGCTTGCCAGAATTTTCTGCTGTGCAGTCCAGCAATATGCCTTGATAAAAATTATAATTCAAAAATGTTTCCTCTGATGGTGGGCCACCTTTTTGGGTTTTCTCTCATTGTATGCATGATGAGGGACCTTGGCCCTCAATTTCCAGAGTTTTAGAGGTCCTGGGCCCACTCCAATGGAGTGCCCAAATTTAGGACAGCAACATGTTATATTATGTTTGGCCTTTGGGCTGAAATTTTGAGGAGTGGGGCCCAACACATTGTGAAGAATCTTAGAGGTAATAATTTATACATTTAGTTCCTTAAATGTTGGGCTTAATAAATGCACTTTTGAGGCCCACCACAGTTGAATTTAATTGGGTCCATGAATGTGGCTAGTTGTTGAACTCTTTGAGCCCAATTGGGCTGGAACTTTCTAGATAGGCCCATTGAACTCTTGGGCCATTTTTACCATACTATTGTGTTGGATTAGTGGGCCAGATTACACAAGTATATGGGCCCTTGATTGCCCACCAAATCAACTTTATACTTGGGCCGGGTTGTAGGCCCAACTTACTTGACTAAGAACATGACATTTGCCCATGTGATTTGAGCAATGGGCTGCCCACTAGGCCACCACAATATATGGGATTAGTAGCCTTTATGTTGGGCCCTAACCTTTCCCCTATGGGCCCATAGTGGTATATATGGGTTGGGCTATGTGTGTTCCCCTTGGACCCATGTTTTGGATGGCCTTGGGCCGCCTTTCTGAAGCCCAACATGAATGTATGTGGTATGTAATGGCTGCCCATTTCTTATTTCTAATGTTATGTGGGCCTTGGGCCTTGATCCGTAATCAATTAGAGATGGGCTACCTCTTGGGGACCAATTGTGGTTGGATGTCCACATTGGTGGCCCTAAGGTAGGCCCATGGGCTTCTATGGGTGGTTAAAGGCCCACCATAGACCCTTGCTAGGCTCGTTTCATCTATTTAGGCCCATATCATTGTTCTCCTTAGTCTCATGGGCTACCCCAGGTATATGGGCCCCCACTAGAGGTTGTATTCCTTATGAGGAATTGGTTAAGTACCTAGACCCTTCATGGTTAGGTAGAGAGTTCATCTTCACCTCATTGGCACCCCTATTCATCTTCATGGCCCACTCCCATACGCATCATATGCATGCTTGGTTGAGGTATTATTGGCCATGGTTGTGTCATTGTGTAGGACATGTTGGTATCTCCCCGAGAGATGGATGCTTGGGATTGATGCATGGGTGATTGTGTGATTCATGCATCTGGCATTGCATAGCTTATGGATATCCGCCCTTACTTCATCAGGGCCTTGCCTCCACAGGGGTATTCGTGGATGGCTGTATGTGTGGACACCGGAAATATTAGTTGAGCATACCGGGTGCATAGGATGCCCATGGGTGAAATTCCCAAAACTTCCATGGTACCAAGGATCTGCTCCAACGCCGTGACCGGGTGGAATATATGAGCGCACGAGGGCCTTATACCATTAGGCCGCGTCTCCCACTGTCGTGTAGTCGGTTGGATAGGGGTGTGGCCTTACCTGCCTGATGTGAGGAGGCATTGCTAGGCTGAGTCTGACCAGCTCGTAAATGGGTCCGCTACCTTCAGGCCTTGTTGGTGATTGGCTGTCCGCAGGCGGGTAGTGAGGTCTCTTACGCTCGTTTGACTGTGCGGGGTCTGTAGAGCGGCAGTCATTCAGCAGTGTAATGGACCCCGGTGATTTCCTTATGATCGGAAATGTACATGACTTGTGGTTTGGATATGAGCACTGACATTACTTGCATTGCATTAGCATTGGTTGTACAAGCCCCTTCATGCATTGCCTTGGCATGGCACCCAGTACTCATTGCATCTTATTCATGATAAGCCTGGGTAAGGCTAGTGATATCCTCATTGACCATGCTTCTCTCCTTGTATCTCCTACTACTCTTCTGTGCACCATTATCACACACCTACACCACCCTCTAAGCTTCTATAAGCTTATGCACGATTGATGCGTGCAGGATACTCTAGGCAGGCGACACAGCAGTAGAGCATGGAGTAGAGCTGAGCATTTGAGGACTCCAGTGTTGCTGACCTTTCTCTCTTTTCCTTTTATCTCATGTATGTCCTTTTGGACCTTATGGATGATTGTAAAAGTTCAAATTTATAGTGGATTTTGCGATGTGTGCCTTTGTTATTCTCAGATGTTCTTGCTGTGATCTTGGGTATGCTCGTATTGGAATGATTATACTGTTATGAAAATCCTCCTTGTAGGATCCCAGGATCGGAACCTGCCTCAGGAGCCGAGAATGGGGTACTATGGAGGCTGTTGCGTTCAGAACCGGTCATCGGAATCCTTGTGAGTCCGGTTACTGAGTCTGGGGCGTGACA